>CM053743.1:47450361-47567311 GCA_028658305.1 Pachyuromys duprasi | reverse complement strand
TATTCTTCCACTGAGCTAGATCCCTAACCCTGAATTATTTTATTTTATTTCTTTTTTTAGGTTAACACTGATTTACTCTTGCTAGTGATTCTCTTGAGTTATCAGGCTCAGATGGCTAATTCTTCTCCACAGAATCCTGGCCGGGGCTGTAGTCCCAGAAGAACTCAATTTGGGAGGCTGAGACCTCAAGGTGGCTCATTGTTATCAGTTTTTAAAATTGTTGCCTTGCTGGTTTCTTGAAGGGACAGGATTTTATTACCCTAGTCAAATAACTGATTTGTTTGGTTTTCCCTCTCTTTGTCCTGTCACTGGTATTGAGACAGCAGGCACCTTACTCCTTACCCCCAACACACACACCCTTTCACCTTGCTTCTGCTGGGTCCTGGAGAGACAGGGCTGCCCCATCGCTATAGACAGGGAGATTGGGTCTGTGTCAAGAGACACCGCCAGGAGTCACTGGAACCACACTGGAAGGGGCTGTGTGTTGGCTGCTGACAACACCGACCTTGAAGGTTGATGGAGTTGCCACCTGGATCCACTACACCCACGCCAGACCAACCAGCCCCTTTGAGACCAAGGAGGACTATGCCAACCATCAGACAACATGGAAGTCATCAAAGGACCCCAAGAACCTACTCAAGCTCAAACTCACCCGCTCATGAGACTGCTAATTGTATGTATTCTACTTCCCTTAATAACCGCTTCTGTTCCTGCAAATCCATACCAGCTCTTCAACCTTACCTGGGAAATAATAGCTACAGCCACTGGGGAAATTGTTAATGCAACCTCCAGGGTAGCCCCCTCAAATACCTGGTGGCCCCAACTAGAATTTAATCTCTGTGACCTGCCTCATGTGTCAGGCACCTGGGACCATGACAACCCTGAAGAAGGATATGGCTGTAAATACCCTGTGTACCAGGCTGCTCTCTGGAACTGTCATTTCTATGTACGTCCTGGCCACAATAAGACCAAATCATGGAGAGATCAGTGCGGGTCCCCTGAACAATACTTCTGTGCCAGCTGGGGACGCGAGAGCACAGGACACATTTGGTGGGAAGCTAATCAAAAGGACCTAATCACAGTGCAACAGGGGAGGCAACTATGTGCCCTATACCAGTAACAACGTCAGCTACGCCGCCCGCTTCCCAGGGTCAGGCACGGTATGGATAAAGGGAAAAAACAAGGGAACAGGTGGCCCCTGTCATACGCCTCCAGCTGTAGGAGGAACACCCGGAGGCAGATGTAATCAAGTATCCATCACCTTTACTGAATCTGAGAAACAAGCCACTTGGGAATCGGGGAAAACATGGGGGTTAAGGATACATAGACCAGGCCCCACATATGATCCAGGGTTACTTTTCACCCTCTGATTTATTGTAAATAATATCAAAGGCTCAAATGAACAGACAATAGGCTCCAATCCAGTTTTGAGGCCCCAAACCCAATGCTCTGAACGCCCTCCTACCCCCACAGCAAGCCCCAGCATCTCCACCAGCTCAATGAGGGAGTTTGGCAGCTCCAGGGCTATAACGGAAAAGACTACAGCACCCACAATGCCAGCAGGCCCTTACTTTGACAGTGAGCTGATCTGGACCCTTATGCAGCAAACCTATCAGAGGGGGAACGAGAGACCAAAGAATTAAGAATTAGGTTTTTGGGTTACTGGATTAAAGTTTAAAAGCACAAGCCTGAACAAAAGATTAGGCACCTTCAGACATGTCTGGCTGGCTGCAGGGGGGAACCAGCCTTGCTACATTCCTTTTAGACCACTAGAGATATTGTTGCTAGGAAACCTGGCCCAGATGGCCCCCAACTCCTTAAAAAGTCAGATAGCCTTGTTCCTGAAAATATCACAGAATGAACTAATAGCCCTCTCCCCTAGCAACAGCCAATCAGGACAGGACATTCTGACTGCAATCCAAGACCAGATGTTCTTCCCCATCCGCCTCCCCACAATAAGAGAGAACAAAGAAAGCCAAAACTGTTTATGGTCTTGGTGCCTTCCCATAGCCATTCATTTTAAAATGCAACATCCCCTTTTATGTTTCAACCGATAGAATTTTGCCAGGCTGAAATTCCCCTGCTTTGGGCTCACTGGGAGGGACTAGGACCTATAAGTCACCCTCAATTCTGAGCTCAGGGGCTCTCTGTTGGAATCCAGTGCCTTAGTGTCTGTGAGAGTCCCAGCTCAAGCTGCAAATAAAGTTTCTTGTGTGTTTTGCAATGGACTGGACTCCTGGTGGTCTTTTAGGGGTCTCATGAATAGGGCACAGCACAGGCTCAAGCACAGGCTGTTTGCATACACTAAGCTATTCATCATAGGCACCCCACTGTCTTTAGAAGCATGTTTTCACCCGGGTTCCTGGCATGAAGGGCAAGTGTGTCAGTTAAGTCAGTGCTGTGTTTCCTCATAGACACAGGGTGGAGCAGTTTTGTGAAAGAGTCTTGCCTGTGTAGCCCAGGCTAGTCTAGAATTCACAGTCCCGTTCCTTCCTCCCGGGAGCTGGGGTGACGGGCATGCCTCACCATGCCCAGCTGCATAGTGGGTTTTTTTGTTTGTCTGTTTTGTTTTTTCAACATTTCACTTTCTAGAAACCATAAACATCCAGATTTGTGGGAAGCATCGCGTGTACAGTTGGGGGATTAGGAGGTGAGAGAAAAATAGCCTCTTTACTTCCTGATGAGTTTATAAAGGAAGTTAACCAGGCTTTGTGCGCTTGGCCTTACGCCTCCATTAAAGGAAGTCTGTGACTAAGTTTAAGATTGTTAATGTTTAAACCCGTCCTCAATGGTCCTATTCAGAGGCCCTGACCTAACTAACTGTTCACTTCCATGTTACATCTGGAAGGCACCCACAGAAGACGGTCGTATTGGTAAAACCACGTTTACAGAAAATGCCAGCTGTGGGCTGTGGTCTGTGGGCCGTGGTTTGGAGACAGCTTGAGATGGCATTTTATGTTTTTAAACCCAAAGGCGCTGTGACGGGCTCAGCCCTGAAAGCCCTGGGTGCTGGGCAGGGTGTGCTTTTGAGCTCTCCGGCTTGGGCTTGCTGTCTGGGCGTAGGTGGGGTCCATCCTATGGGGAGGGCAGAGGTGTGGCCCAGCACTGTTTGCAGAAGTTGTGTTGTTCCTGCTTCGGTGATTTTGTGTCCTAAGCAGGTTTCTGTTAATGTGATAAAGGCCACAGCCAAGAGCAGCGTGGTGAGGAAAGGTTTTATTTGACTTACAGGTTATAGTTCATCGTAGAAGAAAGCCAGGCAGGAACCGAAGCAGAGACCGTCTTGGAATGCTGCTTACCGGCTTGCTTTCCATGACTTGCTCAGTTTGCTTTTTTGGGGGGGCTGGTCATAGCACTTTACTGAGGGGTTGGGCTCTGACATCTGCGCAGCTACAACCTGAGGACAGAGGTGAGACGGATGAGTGGAGGGGTGTGCCCACAGCCTTTCGCACTTCTGGTTCCGGGCTTTTGTTTCCCTTGGGCACCCTCTCTAACCCTGCTCTAGATTCCTGGGCCCCTGTTGACTACTTGTGAGGTTTGGGAAGAGCCCAGAAACTGGCAGCTTTCAAAAGGGAGGAAGGTACTGTGGGGCAAAGCAGCACGGCCCACAGGATGCCAGGCAACCCCATGCGGAAGGGCCTCACTTCAGCTCACAGAAGGCCCGCTTCTCCACCAGCTTCACTTTGTATTTGCGCTTGAACTTGGCTCGTTGCCGGGGCTCAATCATTTCTCTTCTGGAAGCTCTTGAACCTGTCTCGGAGTGTGTTACCTTCTGGCTTCAGCGTCCCGAGTGAGCCAGACAGCTCAGAGCTGAGCTGCACATCAATGTCAGGGTCCTGGTGCCTGAGCCACCCCAGCCTGCGAGGCTTGTCGGCCTCTGCCTATCTCCACATGCGCCGCTGCTCCCTCTGCCGTGCCAGCTCTGACAGGCTCTGAGCCGCCTGGGCCCTGATCCCACAAAGCCTGAAGAGTTCTTAGTGTTGGAGCCTGGCTGCAGGTGTACCCACAGCTTTCAGGCAGCCTTCTCCCACGGCCACCACTGCTCCGACGTCTTCTCCCTCCTCCTTTCAGGACCAGCAGCACCAGCGGGTGAAGGCTCAGCAGCAGCCCCGTCCTCAGCCTCTGGCTGCTCGTCCTTGCTATGGGACTCCTCCAGTAGGTCCTCCCACATCTCCCGAAATGCAGACTCCTGGGTGGCAGCTTGCTCTGTGGCGGACAGGGCCAGTTGTCACTCCAGCTTTTCCGCCTCCTTCTCATCCTGCAGCTCTACCTCATGGGCCTCTTGAAGCAGGGCCTGGCGATCTTTAAAAGTTGTGTTGTAGAGGCTCCACTGCAGGCACCCGGGAGGTCTTGACATGGAGGCGCCGTGGCCGCCTCACACCTTTCTTCCTGGTTTGCATCCTGACCAATCAAAGGCTTGTCCAGAGGGTTATTTGCGTTCCAGAGGTCACAGAAGGGCCACTCAGTGATGTCCTGTGGCCCGGGTTTGGCCTTTGGAGCAGGAAGATTGAGGAGTCAGGCCTGTGCCTTGCACACCTCCCTGGGCAGTTCTCCCGTTTCTCCGAAAGTCCTCCTTTCTCCAGAGCCTCTTGGCCTTGGGTTCCTGGTGTGTGAAGATGTCTTTGGGAACAGGGATCTTAGAATGATTCTCAAGGGTGAGGTCATCCCATAGGGGTTTCTGGAGACACTGTGACTTTTTTTTTTTTTAAATAAAACCCAGGACCACCTACCCAAAGGTGATACAGCCCACAGTGAGCTGGAACCTCCCACATCAGACGTTATCAGGAAGATGCACCACAGGCCAATCTGAAAGAGGCTTTTCTCTCAGTTGGTTCCTCTTCCAAGATGACCAGAGCTTGTGCAGAGCTGACAAAAAACTAACTGGCAAGCTTGGCAGTCCTCACCTGGTTGCTCACATGGATTTTGCTAGATGATTAAAAATTCAGTGCAAAAGGAGATAAATGTTTCTCTCTTTTTTTCCAGTTTTTTTTTTCAAGATAGGGTTTCTCTGTGTAGCTCTGGCTGTCCTGGAACTTGCTCTATAGACCAGGCTGGCCTTGAACTCACAATGCTCCGCCTGCCTCTGCCTCAAGTACTAGGATTAAAGGTGTGACTACCACCTGACTTACAAAATAAAAGTTTTAGGAAGTGTGATTGTATTTGATTGCATCCATTGTCACACACTCTCTCTGTGTCTGTCTCTCTCTTTGACCTGCCTTGGTGTGCTTTATTACACCTTTAATACCAGCACTTGGGAGACAGAGGCAGGTAGATCTCTGAGTTCTTGGCCATCCTGGTCTATAGAGTGAGTTCTAGGACAGCCAGGGCTACACAGAGAAACCCTGTCCAAACAACAAGAATAAACAAAAATAACAAGAAAAGCCACCTTTAAGTGAAGGTCTCTGTTCTTACCTCAAACTTGTTGCTGAGACCCTAACCCAGGCCCTGTGTGTTGAGCTACATCTTCAGGCTCCTTTTGTTTTTGTTTGGCAGGTTCTCAGTCCTGGTTCTAAAATGATAGGATTGGGGAATGGGCGTCGAAGCATGAAGTCTTCACCCCTTATCCTGGCTGCCCTAGTGGCCTGCGTCATTGTGCTTGGCTTCAACTACTGGCTTGCAAGCTCCAGAAGTGTGGAACTTCAGGTACCTTGTTTGTTTAGAGGGAGAGGTCATCCCTGAACGTGTAAAGTAGCTGGGGGACAGAGCTGTGGTTGCCCTGTTTATTGTCAGCCAATATCTTGGGTTCAGGCAGCCCACAACAATGGTATTTTAGATCTCTATACCAACCCCGGTTGGTCCCTCCCCTCAACCTAGTATTGCAAACTCTGTGGCTATTGAGTTGCAGTTTAGACATCACTCTGCTTCCCCGTTGAGCGTTTGGGGAGGACGGGAAGGTTGGCCGGCAGAGGTGAGCTGGACACTGCCCATTCCAGCCCTTCAGTCTACTGCAGAGAGCAAGGGTCATGTGAGTGGTAAATTTAGATTTCCCACATTTCATGGCCAGTTACGAATGAGGCCAGGTTGTTGTTATTTTTTGTTTTGCTTTTTTGTGAACTTGACACAAAAGAGTTTTCTGTGAAGACAAACCACAGTTGAGAAAATACTTCCATAATACTGGCCTGTAGGCAGGCCTGTGGGGCGTTTCTTAGTGACTGTTGTGAGTGAGCCTATCTCAACGTGGGGCGGTGCAGATGTTGACAGGAGAGAGCATACCACCCTGGGGCAGATAGAGCTTACTTATGCGAAAGAAGGCAGGCTGAGCAAGCCAAGGGAGCAAGTGTGTAAGGGGCACTCCTCCATGGCCTCCGCTTCAGTTCCTGTCTCCAGGTTCCTGCCTTAGCTTCCCTCAAAGATGGGTTGTCTGTCATAAGGATGTGTCAGCCGCATCAACCCTTTCCTCCCCAGGTTGCTTTTGGTCATAGTGTATATCATAGCAATAGAAATCCTAACTAAGACACATAGTAAACAATGACAAAGTCGCTCCTTGACTCAAGTGGGCTCTTCTGAGGCCTCCTGCTCCCTAGGTCATAATTGTTGTCTTTGCCCCTAACACCCCCTCCCCCCACCCCCACATCTAGGTCATTGGCTGCCTCTGGCACGTGTCTGAATCAAGTACTTTAGCAAGCCCCCTCTCCTGTTGTCCTCTGGGTAGCCTTCCACCCACCACCCCTTTCCCTTGTTCTGTTCTTTGCTGGGCTGTAAGCCTTGGTCCTGGGATGCCTTTGTTGGGGAGCTGGTGGCAGCATCTTGGCCAGTGTCATGGGTCCTCAGGGCTGTGGTTTCCTCGTAGACACGAATTGTAGAGCTGGAAGGCCGGGTCCGCAGGGCAGCCGCAGAGAGAGGAGCTGTAGAGCTGAAGAAGAACGAGTTCCAGGGTGAGCTGGAGAAGCAGCGGAAGCAACTCGACAGGATCCAGTCTAGCCACAGCTTCCAGCTGGAGAATGTCAACAGGTTACACCAGGACGAGAAGGCAAGGCCCACTCCTTCCCCACCACCCTTCTGAGCGGCGCTCTTACCTGTCTGGATTCTGGTGTCGGTTTTTATAGTTGTTTGGAGGTGTGAGCATGCTGGTGCAACTGAAATGCTTGCTGTGTTAGTAGCGGGGGAAGCGAGCCTAGCAGGGTGGGATAAACTCTTCCTTCTGTTGGCATTTGCTTATTCTTTCTGCCACAGACAGCTACTGTTTGTGTCTGCAGATACCTCACACACGGATTAGAAGCAGCCTTTACACCAAAAAGAATATTAAATGTACAGGGCAAAAATTAAGTCTCCGTAGACCTAAAAAATGCCATCAGTCTAGAAAACAAAAGACAGATGCCCTCAGCGACTTTGGGATGGAAGGTAGAAATACAGAATTGGAAGAACAGAAAACAGAAGGCTGTGAAGAAAAAGATTAACGGAAATGAAATACGAAGTTTATTTTTAGGCAAACAAACATCACACAAAGGGAAGGCATTGCTCTCTAACTCCATCAGCAAAGAGCATTCGGCACCTAGACTGTAAGTTTAAAAACCACCCTGTGTACTGGTTGAAAGAAATGCCTCCTGCTCATTGAGATACAGAAGCCCGTTGGCATTTTCTGAGGGCTATATCAGGTCTATCTGTGGTGAGGGAAGTCATTAGTGTCTTCCAGTCCAAAGAATGCCAAAGCTGTGGCCACTTACTGTTCTGTTGGTTTGCTCCACCTAGCATGCCCTCCCTGGCCATGGCTGCTTTGTTGGAAGGAGGCTTGTGAGAGGGCTGTGTTCCCAGGTCTTACGTCCCGTGACACATGACTGAGAGAAACAGCTTCATGGAGGGCACCATTCTCAAAGGATTCTGATTGTGAAGTACTCCAGAGTGCCCCTGGTGATGCTGAAGGTGGGGCAGCTGCTCAGTCAAGGTGGCAGGAGCAGATGGTGCCTCCCTTTCATTCCATCGCAGCCCGCCCCGGCCTGTGGTGTGGTACTCCACATTCAGTGTGGTCTTCTCCTCTTAGTCTATGTGGAAACAGGCCACGCCCTCGGTTACACTCTGAAACTCTTACCTGTCCCCTAGGCATCCCTCAGTCTAACCGAGTCAAAGGTCGAGATTCTGTGCCTCCTCATGCTGGGGGTTCTTCCCGCTCCTCTCCTCTCAAGCAAGGTTGAACCATGCCCTCTCACCTGCTAGGAAGCTCCCTGCCCCGCTTTTTAAAAACGCTTTTAAGTTTTGGAACAGGGTCTCACTAGGTAGCGCAGGCTGGCCTTGAACTCAGTGTTTCTGCCTCAGCACCCTGGGTGTTAGTGCCGATGTTGCAGGCGTGGGGGCTGGGCTCAGAGAAAGTCCATGGCTGTCACCCAGGGTGAGATCTGGCCCCTGGGTGCCCCCCAGAGACAAGCTTTTCCTCAGTTTTCAGCCACTCTCTGCCTTCTGGGTAGACAGTGTTCCTTCAACGGCCCACAAGAAGGTGGGGTTGCTGAGGCGCCATCGTGGCCTCGGCAGGGCACTGATGTGACTAGATGGTAAGCATGTGCAGGTGGCACTGTTCCGTCTGCCTTCTCAACACAGACACTTGCAGCACACCCCTTGCTGACCCCTTGCTCTGGAGACTAGTGTGCCTGCTAGCTCTCCAGAGGTGACCAGGTCAGGCATCCAGTCCAGTTCCTCGGTCTCCTGTGGGCCTTGCTAAGGAGCAATGCCCAGCTGTGGAGAGTTATTAAAGGTGGTTAGTTGTCTGTCTGTCCTCCACAGCGCAGTAGCCACTAGCCATGCAAGGCTGTTGAATGCTTGAATGGTGCCTAATGGGGCCAGAGGGTGGAATTTAATTTTAACTAACTGACATGAATTTGTCATGTAGAGTCAGTGGCTGCCGTGTTGGCTGGCAGAAGTATGGATGGTTGGTAAGAAAGCTGGCAGAGGATGAAGTGTTCCTTACACAAGCAGACCCAGATGGTCACAGAAAGTGCTTGCTTCCCTTCCTTTCTCTGTGGGGGACACACGCATGGCTAGGTGCCCCAAATCTAAAAATCTGATGTCTGAAGTGTGCCACATTCTGAAACTTTTTAAGTACCTGACTCAAACAGTTGTGGATTTGAGGGCGCTTTGGATGCCACATTTTTGGGTGAGGTATGCTGAATGAGTAAAGCTTGTGTAGATCTGCTAAAATCTGAAAAGCTTTGATCCTGAAATACTAATGGTCCCAAGCATTTGCCCAGCAGGAGTGGGTAATGGAAGGTGAGACCCTGTTGGCCAGCACCGCCCCCTTCCCACCCCCAGAGTCTCACAGCTTGCAGCTTGCTGTTCAGCCTCTGGGTTATCCGTTGGCCCATCAGGATCCCTGTGTATGGCCCATTGTGTGGTCTGAGCTCAGCCTGAAAGTTCACCGGGGAGAGAAACTTAAAGCAGCATATATATTTATTGTCCCAGACTCTCTGGGCACCAGGGCTCAAAGATGATATAATTTTTAAAAGTTTGCCCACGCATCCCTGTGTCCCCACGTTTTCTCTAGTTTCTTCAGTCAGTGGGATGCGGCTGACCCCGGGGCTGCGGTTTGCGATCAAGTGTTCTGTGGCATCACAGCTAAAAAGTAGATAGTGAGGCTCTCTCTTGTCAGCATTTTTACTTTTCCTAGCTGAATGGTTTTTTGTTTGTTGTTTTTTGGTTGGTTGGCTTTTGGTTTTTAAGACAGGGTTTCACTATGTAGCCCTAAGTGGGCTGGAGCTAGCTCTGTAGACCAGGCTGTCCTCTAACTCAGAGACCCCCCTGCCTCTCTCCTTTGAATACTGGCATCAAAGGTATGAGCTACCACTGACCAGCTCTAAGTGAATGATTTCAAAGTAAAAGCTATAGGCAGGGGCAGGTGGATCTCTGAGTTCAGGGCCAGCCTTGTCTACAGAGTGAGTTCCAGGACAGCCAGGACTACACAGAGAAACCCTGACTCAGTAAAAGTCAGCATGGTAAGAGATCTGATTCCTTTAAATGAGTTGACAAAAATGTTGAACTAAACTATTTTTTAAAGATTTACTTATTTTATGTGTATGAATATTTGTTTTTCCTGCATGTAAGTGCTACAGGGATGTGCCTGGCATTCACAGAGGCCAAAAGAGGGTACTAGCTGCCTTGGAGCTGAGGTTACAAATGGTTGTGAGTTGCCACATGTCTGCTGGAAACTGAACTCAGGTCCTCTGCAAGAGCAGCTACTGCTCTGCTCTTGTTTTGGTTTTGGTTTTGGTTTTGTTTTGAGACAGGGTTTCTCTGTGTAGCCCTGGCTGTCCTGAACTCGCTTTGTAGACCAGGCTGTCCTCAAACTCACATATATCTGCCTGCCTCTGCGTCCCCAACTACTGGGATTACAGGCGTGTGTTCTTAATTGATGAGCCATCCCTTAAGCTCCAAACTAAACTCCTTTGGAATTGGTGGAAGCTATGTCAACTTGGAACTGTATTTTTCACCATTATGCCTTTCACCCAGATTTCTGCCTTGCCAGAACCTGAATAAGGTTCAGTCTTGGGGTTTTTTAATTTTTATTTTTTATTTTTTATTTCTATTTTTATTTTTCAGTCTTGGGGTCTTTAGCACTGAAGCTGGCTCCCAAGCCCTTCATATGGACCAGGATGCTGAGCAAATATGAGCTACCACTTTAGAAGCTCAGCATAAGCTCACACTGTGGGCTCCATCCAATTGCTACACATTTAGAAACAGAATCTTTGTATCCCAGGCCACCTGAGAACTCTGTGTCCTACTGCCTCTGCTCCCTAAATGGTGGGATTACAGGCTGTTAATCCTTCTGGGCAAGAATGAGACCACTACCATACTTTTTGAGCCAAATTTGAACCAAGCAGTATTAAATATTGACCAGGACAATGGACGCTGGCCAGGTCCATACCTGGGATTCCCAGAGAATGGCTGCAAATCACAGTAATCTGGTGTTTATAAAGGCAGAACTCACAAGGCGAAGTATTTCCCGACTCCGTACAGCCAGGAGTGAGCGTACATCCTGACATGCCTTCTGTGTATGAGTGGCCAAGTGTGTCCTGTGCAGTTGAAGCTACCAACCTTGTTTACAGAAGTGGAAACATATTATTATTTTACACGAACAACAGCCCCCACCATTCCAGGAAGTTATCTGTCCTTGGGCAAGTGGGGCTTATAGGTTAGAAGCACTTTTGTTTTATATTTTCTTAAGCACGGCAATTTAAACTTAAGTGACACCTGTAGCTCTCATGAAGTGTGCATACAGTACCATGCCTGGCAACCATACACTATTGAATGGCCATAGTAAACTGTAAAATTGGGTTTCCTGTTTCTTCTCAGTCTCTTCTTTCACTCCTGAGTCTAAAGCTGGTGCTGTGAGCTCAAAGGGCTAGCCTTCTAGCTTATAGTGCTGAACCTCCACATACCTAAAAGCAATGCATTTTAATGTTATTTTTCAGATCTGCTTGTAGTCAGTTTTCCTTTGAGGTCCTTGTTGAGTTCACACGTCTAGTTCTTTCCTTAAAATGGCCATACCCTCCCGAAATGTTGTTTGTCCAGGCACTCCTCACTAAAGTGACCTTTCTTCTTTCCACTTTCTCCCTGTTGACAGGTGGCTGAAGTGAGCTGCCCTGCCTTGCTTCCGGGGCTCTTGGAGTTTTTAATGCTTGTGGAGTTTTCCAAGTACAGTCTGGGTCCATTGTGGGCTGTGACAGGAATTTAATACATTTTGTTCATACTCAGAAAATGAAAAATAATTGAGTATTATTATACGAGTTAAATTTGTTTTGTGAAACTATTGTTTCAGCTTATGAAAAAAAAATGGGTGTATGTGTAAATGTTTGTGCTGACTCCCAAGGTGAGCTTTGTCCTTGTAAATTGAACCTGGAAGATTTGAGAAGAAATCTGTAACCTGACTTGCTGGATTATATAGAAAACCGATTTTTCCAGGCTTTATTTTATGCTGTTCATAAGAGCGTGTTGCCTGCATGTATGTATGTGTGCCACTTGCATGCCTGCTGTTGATAGAGGTCAAAGAGGGTGTCAGATCTCCCAGAACTGGAGTTCAGATGGTTGTGAGTCACCATGTGGGTGCTGGGAATAGAACCCCGGGTCTTGTAGGAGAGCAGGGAGGGCTCCTAACCGTGGGACCTATTCTCCAGCCCTGTGGAACCTATTTTGATGTGGCTCCCAAAGTGACCTTCTCTACATCACTTCAGTTGGCCCTTAGTTTCTGTCGGTGATATTTCCCTGTTTCCTCACTGCTCCGCACTGAGTCGTTGTATGCCTGACCATTTCCGATTGCTCATGTTTGCTGGCACCTAATAGAAGCCCAGGTGTTTGGTTCCTGAATGAATGGAGCCCATGGCCCCGTGTTCTAGATAATTTCTATTCAGTTTTGAAGGAAGACCAGCTTCTTTCAAATATTTGGACAATAATAATTTTTTAGTGCATAAGTCTTTCCCAGATGAGATGTGTAGCTAATGCAGAAGTCAGCACACAGAGCAGCGTAAGGCAGATAGTTTAGGAAGGGATTGTGAAGGGGGGATGGATCCTAGCTGGCTGGTTGGGTAGTTTGTTGGGAGATAATGGTGCAGATAATGGCCACTGTCACTGACAGCCTGTCTAGTCATTCCTCCCACAGCTGTCTTTCCTCCATTGCTGCCACTCACATAGAAAGTTAGGTGGCATAGAGAGCAAATTTGGAAAGAAGATCCCTTGGCCAGGTATTGACCCAGCCAGGCAGGTTCCCATCTTGAAGACTTGAGGCAAATCCCAGGTGCTGTGTGCCTTTTTAATAATACTGGGTGAGTGTTCAGTATTATTATCTAAATGCTCAACACGAGATGTGTTTCTGGTTTTGGGGTGTTTAAAGTGCATATATGTATATTTATGTAGACTTTCCTGGTTGAACACCCCTAAACTAAAAATCTTAAAGCCTCCAAAACTCAAAATCTATTGAACATCAGAATTTTGTCATTAAATAAATAAATAAATAATACTATTATGGGCTGGGGAGATGGCTCAGCAGTTAAGAGCACTGGCTACTCTTCCAGAGGACATGGGTTCAATTCCCAGCACTGCATGGCAGCTCACAACTCTCTGTAACTCTAGTTCCAGAAGATCTGACACCCTTACACCAATACATATAAAGATAGATAGATGATAGACAGACAGAGGGAATTTTGTATTTAGCATGATGGCACATGCCTGTCTATTGTCCCAGTAACTGAGGATCCTTGAGCCCATGAGTTCGAAGCCAGTCTGGGCAGACCCAACACAGAACACTTCTTTAAGGTTTTAGAGTATTGCCCTTTGGACTGGAGCTGCTTAGCATGTGAGCTCAGGTTAGACTGCAGTCCTCCTGTCTGCCCTGTCTCAGAGCTGCGGTTACAGAGGTTTGTGGGAGCCCGGCTTGTCACAAGGCTGCTGGGACCTGGATTCTGAGCCTTGGGATTGCACAGGGTCTTCTCAACTATTAACCTCTCCAGCCCCGTGTTTTTGAGGCAATCTGACCTGAAACCTAGTATGTGGCCCAGGTTGGTCTCAAATTTACAGCAATTCTCCTGCCTCAGATTCCCAAGTACTATGATCGCAGGCATAAGCCATCATTCCTAGCTCAGTATTTTCCTTTAATAGCTGCATATATATGTATGTATAAAACAAATTTGTCTTCATTTGTTTTTTATTCATTAATTTACTTATTTTTAGTTTTGGGGTGTGGTCTTCAAATTAGCCTCTGGAATTCGGGGTTTGTAGGCATGAGCCTACACCCTGCCTAAACCCTGTTTCTAAAGATGTAAGAGGCAGCTTATATTTTTAACTACTGACAGAAACCTGTAAATACTCACTTCTGAGGCTCTGCATTGCCTCCCCAGGTTGGCTGAGTTCATTCTATTATGTTTCTGTCAGAAGTCTGGTGATCTACTGGTTCTTGGGTCAAGGGCAGAGATCCTGGTCTGGACTATTGTAGACCTTCCTGCCAATTTGCTCATGTTTGCTTGCCAAACCTTAGTCAGAAATAGCTTTCGTCATGTCAGGGTCTGTGGCATACCTTTCTAGGCTGGTTCCTGGCAGCTGCGTGTCTGCCTTGATATTTCTACTTTTTGTGTTCTCCTTACCTGTTGACTAGACTGCTTGGCAGGTTAATCAACGAGAGAATCCTTAGAGTTTCCTTTGTGATGGAAATGCTGGGAAAGAAAGGACAGAACAAAAGACCTGAGCGAGATGGAAAAGAAGCCACAGAGGCCTGTTCATTGCTTTGTGTGGGGAGAGGGTGTGTGTGGGGGGAGCTCACTGACACACAACTGCAGGTAGGAGCCCTGAGCTTGACTCCAGCTTCGTAATAACAGGAGCCATGGGGATGTGCCGGAAGGGCTGGCCTCGGGCAGGGACTCCTCAGTTTCAACTCCCCGGGGTGCACTGAGGTACTGTCAACCTCCTGGTTTCTCCCTGAGCGTGGCACTACTTCAGGGGTGGCTGGACACGTGTCTAGTTGCCCCAGATAGGGAACCAGCAACAACCCAAAGCACACACACCGCTGTGGGGAACTAGTAAGTTTTACAGGGTGACTATAGGAGCAGGAAGTGAGTCAGACACATGTGAGTGTGGAAAGTGGAATTGAGCTTCCCAGCCTTTATGTGCAGGAAGGAAGGCTGGATAAAATGTTTGTGGAGCACACACTGAAGTGTCCCCAACCGACACAGCCCCATGAGGCACGGCAGGAAGGGGCCCTTCTCCGTGAAGTGGCTTTTGAAATATGTGGCCATCATGTTGAAACTAGGTGGTAGTAGAGTCGATTCTGCAAGGGAGAATTGACACAGAGTCGTAGGCGGAAGAGAGGTGAGCGGCTGAGCTGAGGCGGAACGAAAGCAGGTTAGTGTAATCCATTGCAAACCTGTTTTCACTCTCACGCCTGGGAAAGTGTATCAGGTCTGTCAGATGACTTTCAGTCTCACTAGGTTGGAAAGTCTCAGTCTGCAGACTTGATTTAGAGTCTCAGACAATTTTTGTAATTAAACTCAAGTGATCGACACCCCAAAAACTAACATGACGTGCCTCGTGTGTTCTTTGAGCGAGCCTCCACTCAGCTCTCCTCTACCCTGAGGAAATAGAGCTTTGCTCTGTGGTGGACACACTAGGCTCAGAGGGCACTTAGATGCTGGCTTGATTGATTGATAGAGTTTTAATGATGTTATGGAAGGCGTCCACACAGATTCTCTGCCTTAGCTGCTTCCTTGCTCTTGCAGTGGATGGAACTGCTGTACTAAAAACAGCAGGCCCACCCTTGGCTCCAGATCAATGCCTGGAGTGGTGCCCAGCAAGAGAGAGCCGGTTTGTACCAGGAGTGGTACGCACTGCTTCAGGGCTCAGCCCACATTCCCTGGCAGCAAAAACCTCAGGGCAAGGGCAGAGGACGCTGTGTTGGCTTCAGTTCACTTTCTAATGAGGTATCAGCGGCTGCTCTGGGGTTCTCCGTGCCTGGCTTGTTTGAGGGCCTCCTACGGGTTCTCTTTGGCCCAAGCTACCCATACAGGCAGGAAGTGGGCCAAGACCCTGGGAGGCAGTGGTGGCAGGTGAACCCCTGCCCTTTCCTCTGAAGGGGACGGTGGACCAGGAAAGCCAAGGCAGGTGCCCTGAGATGGTCAGAAGACATTGCAAGGAGAAACAATGGGAGGCCTGCTAAGGGAAAGGGGAGGCCCACGGCCTGTGGAACACCTGAGCCAGACATCTGAGCAGCTGGTTTTAGGCTTCTCTTGTCCTAAATGTACGAAGCTCTGACTTTCCCTTTCTCGTCCCCGTCTTCCTCAGTTGCTCAGCTCTATTCCCAGGGAATGGAATTGTGATCCTCAGAAAACTCCCTGCCATGACGATGGACTGACTAACCCTCCGAGCTGTGAGCCAGCCCTAATGAAATGTTCTCCTTTATAAGAGTTGCCACGGTCATGGTGTCTCTTCACAGCAATAAAACCCCAAGCAAGGGGCCTCTGAAGTACTTTGGCAAGTGAGATTGTGAAATATGAAATGGCACACACTTGCTCTGCCATGGTTGGGGTGAGCCCATGGCCTCACATGCTTGGCAGCCACATGCCCCGCCAAAATCTGTCCTGAAAAGTCTTGACCATACTCATAATTTAAGAAAACAAAATTTATCTTAGCGCCTTACAGTTAACATTTGAAACTTTCATTCTGTACTGATTTAATCTTTGTTTGTTTTTGAGACAGGGATTCACTCTGTAGCCCTGGCTGCCCTGGAACTCTTTGTAGACCAGGGCTGGTCTTAAACTCACAGAGCTCTACCCGCTTCTGCCTCCAGTGCTGGGATCAAAATCATGCACCACAGCACTTTACTTTCACATTTAATTTTTATGAATGTGGCAGGTGTGTGTGTGAGAGAGAGAATTGTGGGAGAAATGTGAAAGGCTAGCATGGACAGGATGGACTCACATCAGGCTTCTGCTCTGGCAGCTCACCGTCTGCACACACAGTGGTATGGGGCTGCCTTGCTCCACCCGGGAAGGGCTGAGCTATAACAGCAGTCCCTAAGATTACAAAGCAGAAAATTCCAGTTGCCTGAGCACTCTAGCACATCCCTCAAGGGTTTGTGGGGGCTCGTGTCACAGCAGACCCCCAGCCCTGCTGACTGTAAGAGGCAAGCACGTGTGGCTTCTATAGGTCATAAACCTACGAGAAGCTGCTGGCTTACGCACTTGCTGTGCACATATCACATCATCACTCCGCCTCCAGCAGAGGCTGCTGTGAACAGCACGCCATATTGGGCTGGCAGCAGCCTCACAATCTTGTGTTGTGATGCTTGATTGTAGCAGGAGGCCACATCCAGCTTTGGCCTGTTCAGTCTACTTTGTGAAGTCCATGCTAGGCTGTGGGCACCCAGTGAAATCACCAGAGGCTGCTGACATGGCAGCGCCTGCCTTAAGGGACAGTGACAGCAACGTCGCTCTGTAGGCACAGCTCCCACTATTACACTGAAAACCCAGCAGCTCCTTCCTGAAATTCAGCCTTTGCTCACCTGTCTATGGATTTGCTTAATCACAGAATTCTGTCGGAACTGACCAGCTGTCCCACCACAGTGTTCCTGTTTCTGCGGAAATGTGCACTCAATGACCCTGTTTGGCTTTAGGGGGCTTTGGTGGAGGTGGAGTGTTTGGGGTGAGTGTGAATTGAGCAGGATGTGGTCACTGAGAGTGTCTGTCTACACTTTGCTGTCCAACCTCCTGCCCTTTCTTGCTTGGGCTCTGTGCTGTCCCTAGCCACAAGCATCTGTTGAGCACTTAAAATGTGTCAGTGGGACGTGCTGTGACCACAGTGTCGAGAGCTCAGAAGTATATCTTGAAGACAGCAAAACATTTCCTCAGTACTTTGTATTGTAGAGTACATCTTGAAATAATTTGGATAGTTAAGGCAAATAACATTAAATAAGAAATAATATTATCAAATTGGGGTAAAACTCATCAACCTGACCATCTAAAAATTTATCTCGAGGCCAGAAAGACTGCTCAGCAGGTTACTGCAGTCAAGAGCTCCGGCTGGGATACTTTGGGTCTGTGCAGTGGCCTTTTGTGGCAGCTTCTGTGAGCCTCATGCTTCAAAGCCCTTCATCTTGCCCCTGTTTAAAAGCTTGCGAACCACTAAGCTAGTTTTCCAAGAATGTAATGCAGAAACAACTTGTTTCTAGGCCAGAATGACTGGGATAAATTTTGATAAGGAACAGTTAATTCTGGGGACAATGCACAGGGACATGCAAATGTGACTCGGAATAAAAATGCGAGGAAAAACGGACTGCTCAGACTAGGATGTACTGTGTTATTTGAGAATAACTGTAGGGTAAATACAGTATGAGAACATGTAGTCGTATAAGAACATCACAAAGAATCTGACCAAGCTACAGTTCCTAGACACCAGTATGATACATAAGGAATTTTAAAAATTGTTGGATGTGGGGTTTTTTTTCCTTCCTTAAAAATACAGCTCCCTAAAACAAACAAGCTAGGAAGCATTTTTAGTCTTTTTGAACATAATTCAACCTTTTCTGTAAGTTAAAAATTATATGTAGAACCCTTGGTGGCATTTTCTGTGTTTTCATGTTCTTGGGGAAGGTGAGATGACATCTTTGGTGGAATAAAAGCCACGTGGAAACGCAAATGCCCTTGGAAGCTCCATGCTGCCACAGTTCCCAGGCCTCAGAGGCAAGATGGCAGCTGAGGGTGTGCTCCACGATGGACATCAGTTCTCCTTGCTGTGCCATGGACCTCTTTGTCATGGAGATATTACACTTAGCCCATGCCCCTCTCCCCCCCCCCCCCCCAGCAATGGACACTGCCTTCCTCTGGCTCTCCCTGTGATTTCAATACTTGAGGTTCCTCATGTGAGTGGAGTCCAGCCACCATTTTCCTTTTGTGACTGGCCTGCCCTTTCACAGGGTCTTTGAGGCCCATCTGTGTTGTTGGTGTGTGTGTACTGATGGGCTCTTAGGTCACCTCTTAGCTGTGAGACTCACTGCAGTGAATGTCAGTGGGCAGATAAGGCCTGAGGAGGGGTCTTATTTTGTTGTTTTTGGTTTTTATTCCGAGACAGGGTTTCTCTGTGTAGCTTTGGCTGCCCTGAAACTAGCTCTGTAGATCAGGCTGACCTGGAACTCACAGAGATCCACCTACCTGCCTCTGCCCCCCGAGTGCTGGGATTAAAGGCATGTGCCACGACTGCCTGGCCTGAGGAGGGTTCTTTCTGGCTTCTTCTGCATGTATATTCATCCATGCAGTATAGCAAATGTTTGCCTGTTTTTGTTGTTGTTGTTTTGTTTTCTCTTTTGCCCAAAGCAGCAGGAATTTTAAGCTGAGGAAGTCTAATTCCTAGAGCTGGTCCTCTTATCCCTTCGTTCTCCACCTCCCCATCTGTAAAAGACACATCTCCAGAAAAGTCTCTCCCTGGTAGAGGAATTTTACTAGTACTGTTTTGGGGTATTACCAATGACTAAACCATTGCCCAAATGACTCCTGAAGCTGGCACAGGGCTGGCTTTCATCTCTCGGCACAGGCTCTTGTGTTCCCACACGTTTCTCAGGAGTTTCCGACTTGTGGCCTTTCCTCTGCCCAGGCCTCAGGGACCATAAAGGCCATATCAGAGGACAGGGAAGGGGCTGCAGGGAGGAGCTGGCAACTTCATCGTCGAGGATGGATGAAAATGGCTGTGTTTTGAGCAGTGTTGATTAGTAGAATATTCCTCTGTTGGAGAAGATGCTGTAAGAAATGTTCATTCATCTGTGTGTGTGTTACTAAGTAGTCCTTGCCTGGGAAATACACTGGCATCCTGTGTGTGACTAATTAGCCCTTGCCTGGGGGTGTGCTCTGATGTTTGGGGCTTTTCTCCCTTCTCTCATGTGTCTGCTTCTTTCAGCATTGGGTCCTCTATGGAGGCTGAACTGTTAGATGTGAGAGAGGATGTGTCCAGGAAGTCACCTCATGGGATTATGGACGCTGGGTGGTCCCAGGCCAGCTTCCATGTGGACTGGAGATGCTAAGATCCTGGATACCGGGGTACCAGTTCTCACCCATGTCTGAAGGCCCCAGAACCAGGGAAGTCCATGATGTACTTTTCAGCTGCTAGCAGTAGGCCTAGAGTCCCAAGACCAGAAAGCCCCGGAGCTCTAGACTCATAGCTGGGACTCGGGCTTTGTCCATGTCCCATATCCATGCGGGTGCCAATAGAAATCCTTCTCCATCCCATTTTGTTCTTGCCAACACCAGGCTCACTGGATGATATGGATGGTACTGGATGGTACTCACCCACACAGGGGCCAGATATCATTCTCTCAGTACACAGCTCCTGCCAGCTGGCAGGATAAACACTCAGGAACACATTACATATCTCTAAGGAGTCCTTACCCCATCACACTAAAGCCTACAGTTAAGTGTCATGGGTGTAGTTCATGAAACTTGCCTTGCTCGGGTTCCTAGCCACGTGTAGGTTAACTGTCAAGACCTCCCCTCTGGAGTGTGGCTGGCATTAAGGCGACTGATATTGAGCCACTTAGCTGTGCCTAGGCCTGGGTGCCTGTCTCCTGCCATGGGATAACCACCTGTCTGGCTCCTACAGCTACTACAAAGGGCAAGTGAGTAGCTGCTTGTGAGGTGTCGGCAGGATGGTCAGACCCGGAGTCCTCGGCGTGCGTTGCCTCTTCCCTACCTCATGTCGGGTCACTGGGGACTGTGACAGGCGCTCGCTGCTGTGCCAGTCTGTGGCCCAGGAAAGGAAGAAGCTACACCCGGCAGGGATGGATGTCTGGGAGCTGGAATCAAGGCACTGATTTGATTACTCCTCCAGGGGTGACTGGAAAGCAGATGTCCAAGCGGGTCCTTTACTGTGGATGGACAGTGTGGTGGAGCCGAGTGTGGCTCCCAGTGGCTGTCTGGACAGCTGCTGGCTGCGTGCAGCTCTCCCTCTCCACACGCTCTGAAGGCAGAGCTGCTCAGGTGAGCTGGCTGACTCAGCCCTTGTCTTCCTTGCAGGCCGTTTTGGTAAACAACATCACCACCAGTGAGAAGCTCATCAGAGACCTGCAAGGTAAGCCCCTCCCGCCAGCCCAGCCACTGCCTCAAGAAAAGCCTGACTCTCCCGGGGTCTCAGGTGACTCTGTCACTGAAACGGAGCCATCCTTAATGTCGTCTCTGCCCACATAGTCTGTTCCTATAAAATATCACTGTGTACATTGCAAGTTATGACAGACATAATTCAGCCCTCTTTGGTTTACGAACCTTTAAGAAATACTGGTATGGGGTGCACAGGGAGAGGCACTTACCTAGCGCCTGTAGGTTCAATCCCCACCACCAAATGAGCAATGAAATTGGATGAGTAATAGTCAATACTCCAAGACTCTGTGCACCATTACATGGAAAACCCCACACCCGATCTCAGGCCAAGGTCAGACTACAGAGAAGCATGTAAAGCTCTGTAGAAAGCTGCCTTCAAGCTGTGCACATAAAGCACATGTGGGGACTGGTGAGATGACGCAGCAGCAAAAGGCCTGAGATCGATCCCCAAATCCACATAGTGCAGGGAGAGACTGTCACCCCCAAGCTGACCTTTGACCTCTACACGCGCACGCGCACAAATAAATGAGAACTAATCATTAAAGTTCTAGTAGACATTTTGAATAGGGTCAAGGGAGAGAGAGGGAGAGTGTATGTGAATAGGTACAGTGGCAGGGGAGGGCTGTTCTCCTGTGCCATTTGGGCTGTGAGTTGTGGTTCTGTTGTGTCTTTTATTATTATTATTATTTTATTCTCTGTGCATTGGTATTAGAATCCGTGGAACTGGAGGTATAGACAGTTGTGAGCTGCCGTGTAGGTTCTGGGAATTGAACCTGGGTCTTCTGGAAGAGCAGACAGTGCTCTTGACCACTGTGCTATCTCTCCAGCCCCTGGGACAGGGTTTCTCTGTGTAGTCTTGGCTGACCTAGAACTTGCTCTGTAGACCAGGCTGGCCTCAAACTCACAGAGATCCGTCTGCCTCTGCCTCCCTCTCCCACGGTCCCCCATCCCTCCCAGTGCTGGGATTGAAGGCATGTGCCGCCACCGCCACCACACTAGCTTCTGTTGGTCTTGCGTATCTGACTTGGCTTGGTGGCCACACAGAGGCCAATGACGTGACTTGTCCTTCTGGCTTAGACCAGCTGAAGGCCCTGCAGAAGAGTTATGGCAGGCTGCAGCAAGACATCTTCCAGTTCCAGAAGAACCAGACCAGCCTGGAAAAGAAGTTCTCCTATGAGCTGTGAGTGTGACTCAGGATAAGGCCCCTGGGGAGGTGGGTCTGTGTTCTGCACATCAGAAGCCAAGGACAGAGCCCTGCCGGCTCACTCATGACAGAACTGATACCTTGTTCTGTGTAGCATTTGAGAAGGGACTCAGACCTCTGGGAATCACATCCTTTAGAAATCAGTATTTATTTGGTGTTGTCCATCAGGGTTCATTATACAGACTAAGTAAGAAAGGTATGATTGTGTACAGGCACGCATGTGTACATACACAAGCAGTGCTCAGCAGAAAATGGACTGTCACTGTACTATAACATTTATGTATGATAAACTAAAGCACAGTTGTGGCAGTCTGAACACTTTGAAAATGCCAGGTGTGGGTATGGAGAGGTGGCTCAGTGGTGAAGAGGACCTAGGTTCAGTTCCCAGCACCCACAAACTAGCTAACAAATGGCTGTAACTCCAGTTCCAAGAGCCTGATACCCTCTACGCATGTGCTTCTGCACAGATGTAGGGAATGTACACACACTTAGGCACACATACACATAAAAATACGCATGTTTTAAATAGCAAGTCAAGCATGAGCTAAAAAAAAAAAAACATCTAGAATATTTCGGCAAGATCTTGATAGGTTATTACTGCATGTTGGTTAGCAGGTGGTTCATCGCTGAGAGTTCTGCGTGTTTTACAGTGAGAGTGGAGTGTAATCTGTACAGTGAGGTGCTGAAAGCTAGGCTACACCTGCTGGGCAGACAGGAAAAGACATTTCTTTTTTTTTTTTTCCTAAATTTATTTATTTTTATATCAATCACAGGTTAGGTTTTTTGCATCCCATGCGTAGCCAAATGTACACGCAACCCTTTTCTTTTTAAGATTTATTTACTTCATTTTCATTGCTGTTTTGCTTGCATGTATGTCTATGAAGGTGCCAGATCCCCTGGAATTGCAACTGCAGGCAGTTATGAGCTGCCATGTGGTTGCTGGGAATTGAACTCAGGACCTTTGGAAGAACAACCAGTGTTCTTAACCTCTGAGCCATCTCTCCAGCCCAGGAAAAGACATTTCTAAAGGAGGAGAACAAGGCTGCTGTCTGCTTAGTTTTCCAGCCCTTTCCCCCAAGGAAACAATGAGTAAAAGGGAACATGGGGATCCCGGCCCAAGAACCTCTGACCTTGCCTCACAGTGACATCTCAGGCTGGCTGACTGTAGCTACCTCCACTGGTTAATACATTTTCACTGACTTTCCTTACACATACAAATTCATGTAGCTTCAAGTGTTTCACCATTTAAAAGGTATTTGGGCTTTTCTACAAGACAATGTAAGCTTAGCTTGTCATTAGATATGCCAGAGTCCCTGCTTTCTTTTGAAATGGGTCTTCCCATGTAGCCCAGGCTAGCCTCGAGTTTGTATAGCCTGGACTGGCCTGGAACTCGTGATTCTCCTCCCACCCAAGGGCTGGGATCACGATACAGTATTTCCTAATTGCTTCCTCAAAGTCAGGCTGCCTGTGCAGTCCCAGCAGCTGACAATGCTGCCTCACACTTACCAGCCCCACAGAATACCCACATTCTTTTATACAGCAGCTTGCCCTATTTCTTCCTGATTACTTCAAACCCCAAAACTGAAAAGCACAGAGCCTGGAGCACACTGACGCATTGCTTACTAACATTCCCCCTGCTACTTTTGAGCTGGAATGTGGGGGTGTGGGTATCATTGCATGGCTGAGAGGTGGAGGGAGGCCCTTCCTGCTTACTTCAGCAGGGTCAAGCAGGTGAAGCTGGAACTTCCCCTGAGCAGGGATAATGGCTCAGGAGGAACAGATGGCCTGCTTGTTCGTTCATTCCTTAGACAGCTAAGGTCTGGACTCCCTGTGTCCCAGCCCATTTATGCCAATTGGCTGACCCTGGGAAGTTTCTCAGTAAGGTTTCTGCTTATTTCTCATCTGTCTGAGTTTCCCATTTTCACCCGATTCCATTTGGCATGTGGAACCTTGTGATCCAAAGATGCTTTGAACTGACAAAGGGTATGCTCCAAATTAGGGCCCAAGGTTGCACACCACAGGCACTACAGTCTTCTGGAAACTTGAGTCTTTCTTTCAGCCCTCTCTATAGCAAGCAACAGAGCACCACAGCTCCCCCATTTGCTAAGCAAGTGGTTTCAGCTCTGCTCAGCCTTTGCTGAAATTCTCTTAAATTCTAGGTGAAAGGCGCAAACTTCCAGTGCACCTCGGCTGAAGGGCTTTGACAGCTAGGTGTCTTCCAGGCATTGCTGATGCTGCTCAGAGTTCATCCACACCAAACAGGTTTAAGAACTCACCTTTCTAAGACTGCTCCATTGGCCAGTCACAGTCCTGGGTGTCCCCCAGCCACTTCCCGGGTGGTTTACAAACTAAGGGCTACCTGCCAGACTTCTTGATAACTCACCACACGGAACTGAGGACAGCTCTCCTTTCTACTGGGGTTTCATTACAAAGAGTGTGAAGAGCCACAAATGGTAGTTATAAGGCAAGGTATAGGGAGGCAGGGCTAATGTCTCCCATAATATGTAGAAATATATTAGATGTGTTGTGGAAAGGGTGTTTGACTCTTGAAGGGCTTTTTCTACGCTAGTTCCCAAATAATTGAGACAAAGATCTCTTGGATTTATGAAAGCTTTAAAGAATAGTAACTGGGCAGATAACCCTCTAAGATATTTTGCCATTTCCCAGCTACTCACCCCATGTTCCTTCCCTTAATTGTTTCTGTCTGGGCTGCTTCTGTTCCATCAGGCCAGCCCTCATGGCCATGTGCTCATGGTCTATACTGCCTCATAGCAACTTCCTTCTGTGCAGACTCAGACTATAAGCCCCAGAACCTAAGCTCCGCCTACTTCTCTTCTGCCCAGTCACAGGCTTTAGCATCTTTATTAACCAATTAACTGTGAGTTAGTTTGAACAAAGTTTACACAACAAAGACAGGCATATGTGAGAATGTGTTTGTCTGGGTGACAACCAGATCTTGGGGGCCAGCAATTAGTATTAGAAGACATAGCACCAGACCAACCTCCAACAACCCATGGAGTCAGGACCCAACCCTTCTGGTGCATCAATGTTTACCAGCACAGAAGCTGTCAAAGCTCAAGGTGCAGAGGTAGTAGCTGGGTTTGTTATATAAGCATGACTGATGACATCATCAGCCACATGATTAAATTCCACCTTCAGGCCCCTTCACCTCTTTGAAGAGGTGGGGCTAAATATTTCAACCCCCATCCAGAAAATGTGCACCACCCCAGGACTCCACCTCATGAACCATCTCATCAGCATAGCCACAGTTCTGATCCAAGGAGCTCATGGATGAAGATGTTTCCAACATTAGGACATTACAAGAGTTTTAGAACTTCTACTGGTAGCCAGGGTTTTTTAAGAAAGTGTGCATGCACATGCGTGCATGTGTGCGTGCGTGTGTTGTTTAAAGCAATGTAACGGAGTCTGAAGTATGGTTACTTGCAGGTGGACACTTGTCCTTGCAAGTTCCCTTTTCATACCATGTCCAGGGTAGGAAAGGGCTGTTCTGTCTCCGGCCGCAGTGAACTGTGGGTATGGGGCCCAGTAGGGAGTGCTCGGGACATCCACACGTCCTTCCATTTGCTTTCACCAGGAGCCAGTGTATCAGCCAGATGAAAGAGGTGAAGGAGCAGTGTGAAGAGCGGATACAAGAGGTCACCAGAAAGAGAAATGAAGCCTTAGTTTCCAGAGACGCAGCTGAAAGTAACGACCGTCAGCAGGTAATTGGGGTCCACTCTGGCCTGGGCTTCTGGGAGGCACACCCTCCTCTCCTAAGCATTTTGTCCTGCTGACCCTGGTCTCTGTTCTCACTGTGGGTTTGCTTCCTTGTGGTATAGTAGCGCAAAGCCTGGTGCCAGGATGCCAGGACTAATGACCCCAGGTTCAGAGCTTTGAGTTTTCAAGTCTCAGCCCCCTGTGGAAGATACTGCTGCTATTTGGCTTGAGCATACTAAGGTAAAGATGTTGAGTCCTGTGGCCAGGATCAGCCTGGTCAGTGTAGAGCCCAGAGGAATATTCCCTCCTTCTTCTGATAGTAGAACATTGACTTTTTCAAAGGATGTGTTTTTGCTTTCACTGATTTCTGTTTATTTAATGGTTTATGAGCTAATTCACATATCCTTTCTTCTATTTACTTTGGGTTTGATTTGCTAATTTGTTCTATGGCTTCTGAAGGCATAGTCTTGATTCTTGGATGCAAACCTTTTTCTCACATACGCATTCAGTGCTACAAATGTCTTTTTAGAAAGCACTGCTTTCACTGCAGCCTGCACATTCAGCAAATTATTCTCATTTGTATCTACCAAAATATTATTTAATTATTTTTGAGACAGGGTCTCACTATGTAGCTCTGTCTGTCCTGGAACTTATTATGTAGGCCAGGTTGGGCTCAGAATCACAGAGATCCTCTTGCCTCTTCCTCCCAACTGCTGGAATTAAAGGCATGACCAAATTATTTTTATTTTTGAGACTTTTACTTTTAACTTGCGTGTTATTTAAAAGTATGTGTTTTAATCTCCATCCATTTGGGGATTTGCCAGTTATCTTTCTACTTCTGATTCCTTGTTTAATTCTATAGTAATAGAGGAGTAGACATGATATGGTTCCTAGTTAAAATTTGCTAAGATGTAGTGTTAGCCAAGAATGCAGCCTTTCTTGGTGAGCATCCCTTATGAGGCACATATTTCTCCTTTGGCTCTTTCCCAGAATTGTTTATTTTCCTGTAGTTTGAAATGATACGCCTTTTTAGTATTTATCCTGGTTGGGTTCTCTGAACTTCCTCAATCTATAGTTTGGTTTTTCCCATGAATTTGGAGGAATTCTAGATAATTCTAAATAATCTTGATTATCTAGATATTTCTTGACTTTTGTCTGGTCATGTACATATGTGTGACATATGTATCATGTACATATTCTGAAGTTGTTACAAGACAGGGATTGCCATGTAGGGCCTCCCTCCCACCCTGGGTATGAGGAGTCTAGGGTTGCCATATGAGGTCTCATGTGTAGTTGTCTCACAGTGCTTGAGATTTTGTTCCGTTGTTTTCCATGTATTTTTGAGTTTCTCAAGCCCATTCCATGTGGCAGCAGAATGTGTTGACATTTGTGTGATGTCAGTCATGTGAGGTCCCAGGTGAGGTCCCTGGACAGGGTATGCATGTTGGTGCTGGGCTAAGTGCTGTAGATATTTGGTCATGTAAGTTGGTTTATTGAGATAGTTACATTTCCCCCTTTCTTCCTGATTGTGCTTTCTGGAAGGCCCGGACTTAAGCATAAGTCTACTGATCTACCTGCCATGTGGCAGGGCATGACTGTTTTGAGTTTAGGAGTTTTTAGCCAGATGTAATGAGAGGCCCATGAGCTACTCTGGTAGTCCTGTGCTTGTTCCAACTCCAGGCCCTCAAGCCTCAGGCCAAGCTTCAACAAGTAGTCCTGCCAAAGGAACAGACTGCACGAGGGGAAGGGGATGTGCCCAGAAACAAGTCCCAGATGCCAGCCCCCAGGTCAGAGGAAAGGGGCTTGAAGCCACGAGAGCAGAATGGTGAGTTATATCCTCCACTGATCGAGGCGCCGTATGGTCTCGGGCAGTCCGAACACTGAGGGCCGAGTGTGGCGGTGGGCTGGCTGATGACACTTTCCTTTGGGCCTGGACTGGGAGCCACACGCTTCCACTCTGTCCCACTAATACCTGGTCCTTGTCAGGTGAATGCTGAGATCCTTGGCAGCCGTGTAAGGCCAGGTGCCGAAGGTGCCTTCATTTAAGGTACCAGGGGAACTTTAGGACGGAAGGGCAGAGAGACAGCCCTAGATGGCTGGTGTGCCTGCGCTCCCATGGCTTGGTGTGACCCTGAGAGCCTGGCACTCTGCCATTGGGGTGTCAGGGTCTTCAAATCCATGTTATTTTCTGACTTTGTTTATTGGGTTTTATTTTGAGACAAGATCTCTATTACATAGTTCTGGCTGTCCTGAAACTCTTTGTAGACCAATATGGCCTCGAACTCACAGAAATCCACATGCCTCCACTGAGTGCTAGGATTTAAAGGCATGCGCCACCATACCCAGCACTGTTCTGCTGTTTAATCTGAAGAAGACGCACAGCACAGACACCTGTGGTCTGTAGCAGAGGTCAAAACATGCACAAGCTCGCAGATATTCTGAAGTCTGTAACTCACCCCGGTCACTCTTTCTGGCAATATTCAAGGAATACAGTGGTGACAATTTTTTGTTAGTTTGTTTTTTTTGTTTTTTTGCTTTTGTTTTGATTTTTTGAGATAAGCTCTTGTTCAGCCCAGGCTGGCTTCAAACTGCTGGGCCAGTCTCTTGCACAGCCTCAAGGCTGGCTGGCCAATGCCTTGAATTGACTTTGCTTCCTTCATCTCCTAAATCCTGGAAATACAGATGTGTTGCCCACAGTCTTAATTAAATGTTACCATTTTTTTTTTCCTCTGCTTTGTCTGAGGCAGAGCCTCTCCAGCTGGCCTCAAACTGATAAAGCCACTATTGGCCTCTGACCTCCTGATATTCCTGCCTCTACCTCCTGAGTGACAGGATGATAGATAGGTGAGTATACTCCATGGCCAGTCACATCTAATTTTTGTTTTAGTTAAAATGCCCTTGAAGCCAGGCATGGTGCACACCTTTGATCCCAGCACTTTCTCTGGAGGCAGAAGCAGGAGAATCTGAGTTCAAGGCCAGCCTGGTATACAAAGCATGTCCCTGGACAGCCACCAGGGATACACAGAGGAACTATCTCAAAAAAACAAAAATCAAACCAAAACAAAAAGTAAAAACAAAGAACAAAGAATGCTCTTGTAATCATACCTGTGTTTTGTGCCAGAAGAAACCAATGAGATTGAGGTCATCGGCAAGGAGCATGGTCTGCGACCATCGAAGGCCACCGTCCAGGAACAGGCCGCCATGGATGGCATGCCTGTGGGAGCAGGGAACCCTGATCCGAATATCCGGCTACCGGCTGCCCGGCTGGCCAGGCCTGAGGAGGACCCTGAGTACCCTGAACGGGACCAGCTTGTCATCAGGGACGGGCAGGAGGAGCATGCTGCTGAGAAAGGTGGGTGGCTCTGCAGGTTCCCAGGCTTCCTGCCAGCCGCTTGCCTTTCTCCATCTTCCCAGTACCTGTCTTGGATTTCACCAAATGGCCTTTATGACTTACTCACTTTTTGTGTTTATTTGTTGTTCACTATCAAGACGGAGATAGGAAGGGTAGTGCAAGACATAATATTTTAATTTTTAGAAATAATACCCCCTTTCCTTTTTTAAAGAGTGGAATCTTGTATCAACTAAGTGCCTTGGGTGTATTCTTTGCCTTAAAGAACCTTCCATCCCTTGGAGCGAGGAGCACTCTTGTGACACCCGTGCTCCTGGCTGGACCAAATAACAGAGTTGAATAATGTGTCTAATTCTTTCAGTCTTTCCTTTGGAACAGTGTCCCCTGTTTTTCTGGTTCAGGGTGCATTTTATCAGCCTCCCACTGAGTGTCACTGCTCAGAGCCTTGCTCCATACCTACAGCAAGAAGATGCTCCCAAGAGGGAGGGATCCCTCTCTGCTGGCACTCAAGTGTCTGACTATTGGACATGAATGTAACAGCTAAGGGTGGACAAGCTACCAGGCCTTTGTGGTGTACCTGCTTCCACAGGCATTAATAACGTTCTCATTTGGAAGATGAAGGGAGAACTACACTGTGCTGCTTCTACATCAGAGTAAAAGCAAAGAGTAGAGATTTCCCAGGCATTCCTTTTAAAAAGGTGCTCCTGTGCCTCCCCATGTACACACACACTTCAGATATTAGGGAGACTCCTGTGGTCTGTTTGCATTCTCTGCAATCTTTCCTGGTTGCTCTTTCCTCCAGGGCAAAACATAGTGTGAACAGTCTAATCCTATCTATGAAATGGAGGCTCCCAGTGGTCACCCCGAGTCCTCCTCAGAAGCCACTGCCTGCCGTTTTCCATGATTACCCTGTTATTTTCTCAAACAGTGGTACTTTTCCATAATCTTGTTGATTGCTGTTCTTAAAAAGACATTCAGTTTCTCCATTTTCAGACTGGGTCATGGCTTCTTAGAATGTTTTTTTTCTTTTTTGTTTTGGGAGTTTATTCTAAAACTGATTACTGGCCCTCAAGATTTGACTATACATCCTCACATATATCAGTCTTTGTTGTGTAAACTCTACTCCACCTAATTCAAAGTTAACTGTAATAAAGTTGATGAAAACTGTGACTGGGCAGAAGAGAGGTGGGTGGAGCTTAGGTTTGTTGAGGGGTGTCTCGGAGGGACTACAAGGCCAAGGGGAGGAGAGAGCATAAGTAGAAGATGTAGCAGGGGAGGAAGCTGAAGAGAAAAGTTGAAGTGGGGCAGTATGGACCATGAACATGTAGCCATGAGGGCTGGCTGATGGAAAAGAAGGAGCCCACATAGGAACAGTTAAGACAGGTAACATGGGGTATGTACCTGTGTACCTGGGAAATAGCCAAATAGCTTAGAGGGTTGATACCTGCCCAGTTACTGTGCTTTAGAGCTTACATAAATCCAAGAGGTCTCTGTATTATTTGGGAACTAGCTAGAGTAGAGTCTAATATCCAATCCACATTTTTGTGTTAGGAATGAAGCCCACACAGCCTTTACGTGTTAGTGTTCTGTCACTGGAGCTGAATTTTATGGATTCAGTGTTGAAGTGGCACATTTCTGAGTACTCTCCATGTCATTTCTACTGGGAGCAAGTGCATGAGTCAGGCTATTTTCTAAGGTACAGGTTAGGTGACAATCAGTACTGGTACTGGTGTTCCCGTGACATCAAGAATGAAATGCCAGGGCTGGAGAGATGGCTCAGAGGGTATGAGCACTGACTGTTCTTCCAGACAACCCAGGTTCAATTCCCAGCACCCACATGGCAGCTTACAACTGTAACTCCAAGATCTGACACCTTCACACAGACACACAGGCAGGCAAAATACAAATGGATGTTAAAAAAAAAATTAAAAATAGAATGAAATGTAGCTATGTCTGGTGTTCTGGTTTTACAGGAGGAAGCCAGCAGAGACTGGGAAATGAATACAACCTGGATGAAAATGAAGCAGTATCTGAGAGAGACAAGCAGGCAGTCCTTGCAGGGAATGGCAGAAATATAAATGGTAAGAGTAGTAGTATACGAGGTGCTCACCTTTCATCTTTTTACTTTTCTTTAAGTAATATTGATAATAACACTAAGTTTTTGCAGGATATTTGATCCCATGATGAACTGTAAAAATTTTATTGTTTGGTGTGTTTCCACCCTAACACACACCTTCAATCCAAGAATTTCCTGTATTGTAAACATGTGATTATCGTGTGGCTCAGCCTTAGCACACACCTTCAATCCTAGGGCTTTCTGTACACAGGATTTAATAAAGTTTTAAGTTAAAAGGAGAAGAAAAAAAAAACATGAGCTGACAGGGATTAAGTAGGAAGGAGGAACTTTGGGAGAAGAGTATTTCAGACTGTAGAAAACAAGCTTTGAGCGGTTTGGCTTTCTTCTCTCAGGCTGCCGGGTGAGCTACTAGGCCTTTTCCTCCTGGGTCGTGAGCTGCGTAAGGTCAGCTGGGGACTTTCTCTGTTTTTCTGAGCTAGCAAGTTTTCGGCCCCAGGATCTGGCTCCTGAGTCCTCACTGGTAAAATTGGAACAATTTGGGATTTTCACTTTTAAAAACTACAATTTTCAGTTCAGGGAGACTGTTTTCTTTAGAAGCCCTGGAAAATGGGGTAGCAGTAAGGAGGGTGAGAACAGAGGAACCCCAGAAAATCAGTGGGTTTGCTTTAAGTGATTTAGGGCTTTTCCAACCAGAAAGCCAGGGCACCCCTGAGTTACTCCATTGTCTAGTTTTGGAGCAATCATTAGATTCTCCATTGATTGCCTCTGAACCAGTTTTCTGCTGTGTGAGCCGCTGGAGAAGTTCATGCATGCCACCGACTAGGCTCCTTCCTGCTCTGACTCCCTGAGAGGTCAGCAGGACTCTGCTCTGCCTTTCTGGGCTGCATAAAGCACATTCAGTGTTTGACCAGTTTACACATTTCTTTGTGGATTGATTGTATGCCATCTGCTCTGTAACCAATGAGTTTTCTGCAGGTTTAGCTTTTGGCTTCCTTGCAACCTATGCTCTAAGCACTATTTTCTTGAGACTTAGCCATTGTGGCATTCGACAGGCCACTGGAGTGTCCTCCGGTGAGATGCAGGTGCTGCATGCTGCCTAACCTGACGCTCTCTTCAGTTCTTTTTAACATGAAGCACTGAGGACATCACGCGTGCAGCTTCTTGTGGCTAGATGCTGTGTCCTGTTGTGCCAGTTACAGTGCAGGTCTCCCGCCCCAAACCCGCTACATCTTAAAACCAGGACGTGGGTGGCCTTTTAAATTATACTTATTTGTATAGGCACATGCATGCCATTGTACTTGTAAGGAAGTCAAAGGACAACCTGAGTCAATTCTCTTCTTCCACCATGTGGATCCTGTGGATCAGATTTCCATTTCAGGCTTAGTGGCAGGCAGTAGCTTTCTGATTAGCCCTAATCTGAATCCCCTCCCCTCCAAAGCAGAGGGGCAAGTCCAGTATCCTTAGGCTTCATCAGAAATCCTCCGTCCAGCGCTGCATCTTCATTACTATGAGAGTACTACTCTACCTTACGCTTGGACTCAAAGATACCTTCTGCGCATTACTTCCTCAACATTCTATTGTTTTTTGAGAAAGGGTTTTTTTGTGTAGCTTTGGCTGACCTGGACACTCTTTGTAGACCAGGCTGGCCTCAAACTCAGGAGATTCACCTGCCTCTGCCTCCCTAAGTGCTGGGATTAAAGGTGTGTGCCACCATGCCCAGCTTCATCAGCAATTCTTAATGTTTAATGCATTTTTTAAAAAATTACAATTTCAGGACTGGAGAGATGGCTCAGTAATTAAAGACCCAAGTTCAATTCCCAGGACCCACATATGGACCCACAACCGCCTGTAACACCAGCTCCAGGGGATCATCCTGTCCAACTAATGTCCTCCTCATCTAGGCCAATGTCCTGCCGGTTTTGTGTCTATAACTTGGAATGATTTATTATTTTTCATTCAAGTACTTTTTTTTTTCTTCTGGCTTTTCAAGACAAACTTTCTCACTGTAGCCCTGGCTCTACTGGCACTCACTCTGTAGATCAGGCTGGCCTCAAATTTAGAGATTACCTGCTTCTGCCTTCCAGGATTAAACGCACAGGCTACCATGTCTGGCTTACTCAAGGATCGTCTTTTCAAGTATACTGGCCTAACCTGGAAGACAAAGTCCTTCAACTTGGATGTCTGATTCTACAGTGTATCAGAATTCCATGTCTATCCAGCATGTCAATTGTTTTAACAGGCTGTCATTTAATCCTTAGAAAGAAAAGCTCCAGCTTGATTTTAAAATTATATTCATGTGCTATATAGGTAATCCTCTTTGAGGCATAGGGATAACACATTAGCAGAGAAGTGCTAAGCAAATAGAGTGTCCCTCTTTCCTTTGTGTACATACTGACTGCAATAGCCTTCTGGTTCCAGCGTAACAGCCGTGCAGCTGATAATACCCTGCCAGATTCCTTTACAACAAGCAAGGGAAGTGCAAGGCTGTCAGCAGGGTGAGAAGGCAAAGCAAAAGGATAAAACAGCTTAGGACATAGCTTGCGGCCGGGCATGGTAGAGAACGCCTTTAATCCCAGCAGAGGCAGACAGATCTCGGTGAGTTTGAGGCCAGCCTGGTCTACAAAGCAAGCCCAGGAAAGTCAGGTCTGTGTAGAGAAAGTGTCTTGAAAAACCAAAAACAAAAAGGCCTTTTGCTTGCCCGCGGGAGATAAAGTGAATACATTAGCCTCAACTCTGTAAGTCTGCAGAGACTTAACATGACAGATACATTGGTGTGAAGTCTGTGATGTGTTCATATATTTGTGTCAAAGGGCAGTCGGGGTGGGAGCCTACAGCCTGCAGCTGTGTAGCGTGAGCTTTGGAGTGGCAGCATCACTGGAATCTGCAGGCAGGGGGCTCTGGAACAGAGTTTGTGCTGACCTTTCAAGGAGGTGTTTTCAGGAGTTTCAGCTTGTCCTGTGGCACGTTAGCAGTACGCATGGCTCCTTTTCTTCTCTCTATGGAAACACAATTCCAAGCTGCAGTGCTACCGTGGAAGGTGAAGTTCTGTTTATGACAATTCTACAAACTGACATAAAGTGAGACCTGCTCAGGCTTAATACTGAAATATTGTTTTTCATTTTTAGTTTTAAATGCTGAAGATGAGAAGCAAGGCATAATAAATTTACCCGATGGGAGTGAGAGGCGGCTTCACATTCTAAATCAACCAGAAGTACATACTCCTCAACAGGCCTGAACAGAGATCCTACGTGATTCACCAGTGACTGAGAACTCAGTTGTGAGATGTACAAAGTCAAATGTCCACCAGCCAATGATTACTGTGGGGTTTAATCAGTACATTTTAGCAAAGAGAAAAATGGGACCATCTCAGACAGTTTGGATGTACTTTTAAAGTGTCTTCAAAAGATGTCAAAATTGGTCACACTTTCTTGATTAACAGGTATTTCTTGAGCAGGTCAACACCAAAAAGAGAGATGAGGTAGTCTCGCACTGGCGGCGGCACCTCATCGTCCTCCAGTGTGTGCAGGACGAGCAGCCTGTGGGCAGCTCCTGGCAGACCTCAGCCCCCTTCTCCTCCTGCTGTGGCTTGCCAGTTTCCAGTACCGAGCAGCTCAGCACGCCTACACACACTTGATCCCACCATCAGTGGCCTAAGCTCTTACTGCCAGCAAGACCACCACTAGTCAGTTTTAGACAAGCCTCAACACAAAGCTGTTCTGTGCAAAAAGTAAGTAAAAGATAGCCACTGTGCCTGGCTATCTCCAGGCCTCAGAAGGCCAAGGCAGGAAGACTATCTAGTAAGTCACTGCACCTCATCAAGAAAGGTAGTAGCTGGATTAGGTTCTGGACAAAAGCTGCATGAGCAGTCGGAGCACTGCACCGACAGAGGCCCAGACACCTGTACCGATACAGTAGTCCAGGAAAGGGGGCTTGTTACTGGAGGTTACAAGCCTCCAAAGGCAAAAAGAATGCAGTAGCTGTTTTGTTTGTTTTGTTTTCTTTGTAACGACTTATAGTTGACAATAGTGTATGGCTGACTGTAGTTCTTGACTCTTATCAGTGGTTCTAACCAGCTTCAGCCTGACAACAGTTGTACTGTGCTCTCCTTCTAGTACCGCTCTCTCAAGAGTGACAGTTGACAGGGTTCAAGGTTGTCTGCCTGTGTTGCACCAGACTCAGAAGCTGAGGGTACTGGTTGAATGGAAAGCAAGCAGCGCCACCAGAGGCCACTGGGCAGCTCCAAGACCCTTCTGGGGCTGGTTAAAACCTTCCTGCAGTGTAAGCGGCTGTCTGGGCGGTCCAGCTTTCCTTTCCCTGCCATCCTCCCTTTAAAAGCATGTAAACACTTGTGGCAGATGTGGGTTGTCTCTTACTGCAAAAACAACCAGATCTGGTGCTCAGTCCATGGAGATCTGACATACAACCCTGTGTTTAGATGGACACCGTCCAACGTCACAAACCATGTCCCTCACTCTTACTAACTTGCCAGACCCTGAGAGGCACTGTGCCTTTACTGTACAGTCATTCTACTCTGGGCTCCAAGCTCAAGGGGACTTTGTACTTTCTAGAGCCTATTATTTCCTATCTTAATTTGGCTTTGCTTTAAAAGTGTAGACACTGCTGACAAACAAGCTGTGCTGATTCCTTTTCAACAAGTAAGACAGGTAAGGAGTTAACTGCCTTCTGGGTTCTAATGGCTGCCTAATGGCTATGCTTGACAGCTGAGCCAGACCACCTCAGTAGTGAGCAGGAAGTAACAGCCTAACCTCTCCCCTCACTAGCACTGCAGCAACTAAAGTCAGGCATGTTTCAAAGGATTTCTAGGAAAATGTTTTGATACAAGAAAGGTATCACAGGGCTGGGGCATAGCTCCCTGAGAGTTTCTGCCTAGTATGTGTGAGGCCCCAGGTTACATCCTTGGCACCACCAAAGCCTGTCACGTTAGTCAGGACACTGAAATCTCAGGATCATCTCTGCCATAAGCCAAATGAACTGCCACTAGTCTTAGGCCAAACCACAAAGCCAGGTTCAACTTCAGGAGAGCTCCTTCTGCTAAAAGCAGTGCCCCTACAAAATACAAAAGGGAAACCACACAGGCTGACAGTAGTCAGAGGAATGAGCAGCAAGATGAGGATGGGACCTCTGGCTGGTGCATCAAGAACAAAACCTGCACTTCCCTCGGAGGCTTCAACTGCAACAAAGGTACGCACCATGTTCAAACAAGACCCACATCTCAGCAGCCTACACACTTCCGCCTGCCAACTCCAGCAGCAGGCACTGCAGCTGCCGGGTTCCAGATCCTTACGAATCTGTCGCCACACTCACAATCACGTACTTTAGTAATCCTCAAAATCAAACTTTAATTTTACCAGAATCTAAATCCTTAATAAATCTCGTGTTCTGAAACTTCTTTTGGTCAATTTTTTGGCTTGTTTGGTGTTTAAGATAAGCTCTCATATAGCCCAGGCTGGCTTCAATATATCACAGAGCTGAGGTAAGTGAGGCCCGATCCTGCTGCCTCTGCTGGAGGGCACTACTGCGGCCAGCTTAGGACGAGTCTGGCACCACTCGTTCGGATGGGGGCACGCACCAGTGCTTTTTTTTTTTTTTTGTCAAATTTATTAACCTTTACAAACACTATTTCACTTAATCATTCATTTAAAAAAAGTTTTACAGTTAAGTCTGTAAATCCATGTAATGTTCACCAATGCATTCCAGCCCAGTTACACCCCTGGAGTATAATAAACCACTTTAAAACAGCAGTTTTCATTCTCGCCAGGTAAGGGTGTTAAACTGAGTCTTCCTTGTAACAAGCTGTCATCCACGAGATCCACTTTACATCACGGTGTGTGGCACACTGCTGTATATCCCCAAGAGCACACATGGTCATGTTTGCAGTCTCTTTCACACCAGTTTCACAACAGGAAAGTATTTGTGAACAGAGAAATCAAATTCAGGAGGAACCTATGAAGGAAGCCAGAAAGCTAATGAATACATCTGCATGTGTTTAGCAGTGTGCAGTAACTGCTTTAGACCTTACATGTTCAGAATTAGGGCAGTGCAAGAGAAACTGATGAAATGGCAGAAGTCAGAGGACCTAGGAAGCAGTTTCTCCTTCATAAAGATCACCAGAAAACATCCAGGCCAGCTATGTCTTCAGAGAAAGTTAAATTCTCTTTAGACAAGGTGCTCAGCCAGATCAGGATGGCAGCACAGTACAACCCTAGGCTAATGGCTGAAGAGGCAAAGCCATACAACAGGCAAATGCCGCAAGTTGCACCAGCAGCCCCCACTGTGACAACTCAGATGTTCCGTATCAGTGCCACATCTTCACAATGTTTAAAGTCTTAGGGCTGAGGGGATGGCTCAATTGGTGAGGGTCTGCAGTGCAAGCCTGAGGCTTGATGCCAGCACCTATGTTAAAAAGATGAGCATGATAGCACTCGCCTGAAATTCTAGTGCCAGGGATGTGGAGACAGGTCCATCTTTGGGGCTTGCTGGCCAGCCAGTTTAGTTGAGTCAGTTAGCTCCAGGTTCCACGAACCGTTTCAAAAACTAATGAAGACTGAGTGAAATGTATCTGCTCTGAGGATATGCCCAGAGTCTTTTCGCCCCCTTCAAAACAGGCTTTTTCTGTGTAGCCTTAGCTATCCCAGACTCATTTTGTAGACCAGGCTGGTCCTAAACTCACAGAGATCCACCTACCTTAGCCTCTTGAGTGCTAGGACAGGTGTGTGCCATCACACCTGGCTTGGTTCATACTTTCTTAACTGCTCTAAGTTAGATAGTGATTTATAATGGGAGCAAGAGTAAAAAGGAGTAGAAAATTTAAATGTCAGATGTCTTGAGGAAAAAATGGTGAACTTTACTTCACAGCAGCTGAGTTGGGTCCACCTCTTCTAGGATGACTCTTAACCAACCATGTAACCTTTTCTGTAATAGTACATAGGAAACTGCACTCACTTTCCCAGCAACACACTCACCTTTGACTCCTTTTTGTGTCCCCCTGCTAAGAGCTTCATAACCACAAAGTTGGGCTTGGCCACCTTTAGGATTCTACTGACCTGAAACAAGAAAGCATCAGCATCACAGTCAATGTCTATGTGATGGGTGCTGAGCTGTGCTGCAGGCACTCAACAGATCCCTGCTTTTCTAAAATACCTCCCACCCACTAATCATGAACCTTCACAGTCATGGCAGCCCTGCAAGCACACCAGCTTCACCACTGATGGCCAAGCTCTCTCATCATCATTAGCAATGATGGTGAAGACTGCACATCCTATAAAAACTGCTTGTGGGCTGAGCTAACCACATTTCATGCTAGGCAAAGCATCTGTGGCTCCAGACATCAGACAGCCTAGCTCTGCACTTGTCAGCGGACACCCTCTTCAGAAGACATGGCTGTGGTTAACACTCAGAAACACCCAGCAGGCAGTGAGTGTCCTGGGAGTATTAGGTGTTATTTTTGACAGTGACTAGTCTAAACAGTTTCCTTGTTGGGTTTCTCGTAGGTACCAGGTTCCTGCTGTTGCATTTCTGACACGGTCTACAAGTGCACAGGGCAGGATGGGTTCTCAATCCACCTGCTTGAGTAGTTGTTCATTTAAACATCTAATGGAAAAGGTGGACATACAAGTTCAGACCTGTAGTTCAGCCCTAAGGGGCTGAGCAAAGCGCCTGCCATGGGTTCCAGGACAGTCTGGGCTACACAGGATGAGACTTTGTCTCAAAAATAAAAATTGATTAATTAATAGTGATACTAACAATCTGATGTATCAGAAACCACACCGTGACCCAAGACACAGCAATCTTGCACATGAAAATCAATTCATTCAGCTCTCAGGCCGAGACTTTTCAAGTTATTCCTGACTCCTCCCATATCTCATATGAATTAACCCAGAAGATTTCAGATCCAGAGAGAAGCGTACTGTTGATCACCCACACCACCTCTCATCTGGATTACTGCAGCCCACTTCCTGACCTCTGCCTTATGAGTCAATTTTTAGGAGAGTACCAGAGTGTTCCTTAACCACAAGTCAGATCTACCCACTTGCTGCCTACACTCCAACAGCTACTCCCTTCCTTCCCCCAGTCCAGCCACATGAGTCCCTGGTGCTGTTCAAGCCCTCCAGGGACAGGTTTGCTCTGCATTTTTCTGCATGTGGGGATCCTCTGACTGGAAGGCTCCATCCCTGGACATCTACGTGACGTCTAGAATTTACTAAAATAGGTTCTTTAACATGGTTAGAACTAACAATGCACTTCAATGGTACAGGCGTTTGTATAGTGTGCACAATACCACACCAAGCGGGAGAAAAGTAGGTTTCCCTCCTCACCCCAATTCTTCAGAGTTCTACACTCTGTAAAACACATAATCTGACCTGTCCACTGACCCTGTAACAGCTATTTTCTGCTTAACAAGTCTCTGAATAAATTAATGAAACTTTCATTGAATGAAGTAAGTCTTCCATTACTGACTCCCTCAAATTTTTATAACTACCATTTTTTGAAGAAGATTTTATTTATTTTGAATGCTCTATCTGTATGTACACCTGCATGCCAGAAGACAGCAGTAGAAGGTATAGGTGGTTGTGAGCCACCATATGGTTGCTGGGAATTGAACTCAGAACCTCTGGAAGAACAGTCAGAGCTCTTAACTACTGAGCTATCTCTCCAGCCCCCTATAACTACCATTTTTTATTAGCTGGAAAACACACACTCACACTCACATACACACACACACACACTGGGTTTTGACACACAATTTCTCTGTGTAGCCTTTGCTGTCCTGGAATCACTCTGTAGACAAGGCTAGCCTCGAACTCACAGAAATCTACCTGCCTCTGCTTCCCAAGTGCTGGGATGAATTGAGTGCATCACCACAGCCAGCTCCCCTATTAATTTATCTGCAGTGCTAGAGAGAGACCCCAGGCTTTGTGCAACAGGCCAGCACACACCATTTGAGCCCAGCACTGGCTGTTTCTGACAGGTAATGCTGAACTGCTCTGAGTGGCATCAGGTGCTGCCCCTGTGACTCACACATGTCAGGAGTAAGTCCTATGCTGGGCAGAGGTACCCCAGTTACACTGGGGATAGTGCAAACTTTTAAATCATCAAAACCCTAAGTCTGTTGTTTGCAAAGTTTGTTCTGGTAGATCAGTCTTTTAATGCAACAGCCTTTTATCTCAAAATGGTCAAGTATGGAGTAATGTTCTATTAATTGGATATATAATTGTTCATATTTAAAATTTACAATGGAAGCCAGATATGATAGATCATGAACTAATCCTAACAGCAGGGAGACAGGAGGCAAGAGGATTACCAGGAGCTAGAAGACCAGCCTGACTAAACAGTGAGACTCAGAACAGTTAAGTTCAGGTAAGTTGGCAGACTTACCTGAAATTGTGGCAAAAACAAGACAGGCTCCATTTGACCATGCTAGGTGACTCACTACAGCAATTAACATCCACCTAGTGGCAGGCGTATGCTTTATGCCCAGTGCGTCCCCTGGAAGCACAGTGAACCCACTCTTACCTCACGGTCTGGATTGGGGATATTTTCGAGGATCATTTTCGCCTGCTGAAAGTGCTTACTAGCTGCCACATACAACTCTGGAGACTGAGGAGGAGGGCTGTATTTATTGAGGTCAGACATTTCCTAAAAAGAAGGGAGACTTTTTTTTATCACAATACATTTAATATAAACCTTTTAACTGACTACCCATCCATAGACTTTGAAGCTAATGCTGAGCACTTCTGTACCCATGTGATACGTGGGGTTGTTTTCCTTTCTTTCCCCAACCCTCCACCCAACCACCCCTCCCCGAGAAAAGATTGTTTTGTGTAATATCCCTGGCTGTCCTGGACTTGCTTAATAGACCAGGCTGGCCTCAAACTCAGAGAGATCCTCCTGTCTCTGACTCCTGGGATTAAAGGTGGGCACCACCACGTCTAGCTGATACACATTTTTTTTTGTTTGCTTTTTGTTTTTAAAGATTTATTCATTTATTTCTGCATGTACACTTGCATGCCAGAAGAGAGCATCAGCTCCCTATATACATGGTTGTGATCTACCATGTGGCTGCTGGGAACTGAACTCAGGCCACTAAGCCATCTCTCCAGCCCGATACACAGTTCTTAACCTGTATATGCCAAATCTCAATTATTCTAATGACTTAAATACAAACTGGTCATGTGATTAACACATCCAACAAGGACAGATACTCTGTATCCTATTTAAGAATGCTCTTTTTCACACCCACCCAAAATGGCTTGGTACAAACATGACTTCTCCCAGCAGGCTCACCTTGAACTGCAGGTAGTGCACTGGTGGTGGTGTCATCACACTGTTGAATGGAGCAAACCTGTGCTCATACCGAACCTGCTCACTATCAAGCTCAAACTTTGGCTTGCGCACTTTGCCATCCATGTCAAATGCTACCATCGTCTAAAGGAGAAGGGAATGAGAACACAAACAACAAAAGAAAAGAGTGAACATGTGCACCAGTACAGAAAAAGAGCAGTAACACTTAAAATGTCATCTCAGAAACCAAAAAAAAAAAAGAAAGTAGAGTAAAACACACCTCTCATTCATTTTTTAATTTATACACCATCATTTACACAAAAATCTGTCTATAGTCTCCAACTGGTTATTCAATACCAAATAGCCCTAAAATCATATACATATACAACTAACAGTATATGGCTTTGCAGGTCATAGTTAAATATTTAGAAATATATATACATAAACATGTACACATTGTGTGTATGTGTCACAAAGAGGCCATAAATCACAGAAAGAGCAAGAGGGATACATGGGAGGAGTTGAGAGGAAGAAAAGGAAAAGATGACATATTAATTTTAAAATAATAATAATTTCCCAGTCCCAGTGGGATCACACACACACAGACATAACACTCTTCCACATCTCATGCTTCTGTAACTACTTTGAGACTTTTAAGTCAAAGATGTTGAAGAAACAAGTACCATATAACAAGTACCATTACACAGGTCAGGGTCTTTTCCAATGTCCCCTCTTGTTTATGTAACTTCAGGTGAGTCACCTCAGATAGTTCCTGAGTTGTCAGTACTGAATTGTCAGTAACTTTAAAATTAATGTTCACAACCCTGCAAGAATGTCTGCTACTGCTGACGCCAGCCACACTAGAACCCAGACCAACAAATTACAATCCTAGTAACGCCAGAACCATCCGATCATGAAGCAGGGTGTCACCTGTTTACATCATACAACTAGAATGGAATATGGTGACTCTCAAATGCATGAGAAACAGAACAGGTGATAGTAAACAGGTGAGAATCCAGACAAGAGATGATTTAAAATACGTTATGTAAGAATGATAGTTAACAGCAAGAAGATATGATTTTCCCACTTACTTTGAACATCCCAGCACACATGTTCTGATAGACCTGGCTCATCGTGATCTCTCGGCTCAATGGGCGAACTGTAATTAGAGAAAAAAAAAAAAAAAAGTTCATACTCTTTCCACTTCCCTCCCGAATTATGGTAGAAGAAATAACTAAAAATGTGTCTCTCTCTTAAGGGAACCAGAGGAGGGTTAATCTGGGAAAGAGGGGGGAACTGGGAAGAGTTCAGGCAAGGGAACTCCTGCACGGATGTGATAAGAATCAAAGTTAAACAAAACAACCAACACCCTGCTTATTTACTGAACACAAACTTCACTTTGCTTTTCTAAAGTAATTTATCTTATGACCAAACTCTGCAAATAAAGTAATTGAACTGAGCCGAAAAGTTAAACAACTGTGTTCTTCAAGTAGCAAGTACTAAAGATTTCTGGCGGGAAATAATATAGCCCCTTTGAAGCATCTGCTTCTCATGGTTCTGTGATTACCTGTCCAAGCCAACCTGACAGGGTCCAAGCTAACCTGATAGCCCTACCTGCTCTCTAACCTACTCTGCTGCATGGACTGGGAAGGAACTGGCAAGCACCCATCACTGACACTGGGATTCAGCCTCTCTTCTAGTTTGTGCACAGAGAAGTACGACAGACACGCAGCCACAGCCGCTCACAGGAGCTCTTCAGCCACTCGTGGTCAAAGGTAAAGTATACATCATTCTACTTGTCAAGCTTAGAAACAGTCCACAAAGCCAGGTGTGACGGTGCACACACTGGTAACCCACACAGGGCAGCCTGGTCACCTGTGACAGCCTCTCTGATTAAACAGTGAGGAAGGTCTACAGCACCTTTCTTTTTCTTCTTTGTTTTTTTGCTGCTGCGGCCTTTCTGCTGTTCTTCCATTATCCTCTCCTCTGCCATCTGAGAGCCATCAGCACGGCTCAGGGTTGACATCAGCCACGCATACAGGAATTCAGAAAGGTACCTTAATGGTCACAAACAATCAGTTAGTGGCAGATAGCTAAATGAGGCAGCTTTCCCAACACAAGGACTAATAATAATGGAAAGGTTTCATTATTTCCTCCTGACAAGAGACTGAAGCCATGGTCTCAGAAACAAACACAAGCACATTGTCTAATATGCTCTCAATCCCACGAGGTCTTGTAATGCTTTAAGGTCTGTAAAATACTGTTTTGTTTTGTTTTTTGCAGTTTGATGAGAATAGATCTTATAGGAAATGTACATTGAAAGTGATCTCTTCCTTCCCATATTTTACAACTTTTCAAAAAAGATTTGTGGTAATTATCTACATACATGCAAATACCCTTAAATTCTGTTCACTATCAGTCCACATAATTCACACCAGTCTATTAAGTAAATATTTTCTTTGCAAATGAAAGACATTGATTCAGAAAGTGCCAAAAATTAATGTAACATAAAAATCATTCTAAAGCTTTAAAACATCTAGGCTTATTTACTTAAATTTATTCAAGAAATAAAATAGGATATTTTACTAAAGCTTTTTAAAAACTGTAACCTAACAATGCATTCTAAGCCAGGAAAGCTGTTCAAATCTTGGAGATGGCACGTTGTTTTCAGTATAATCAGGAATAAGGAAAATTAAGGACTACTCCTACACTGAACAAAACCCAAAGATCCATAGAGATGTTCATGATTTCGTACAATACCTATTTTACAATACCTATTCCCAGAACTGTCCTGAAAGACCCCAGGCAGGCTACAATATCAAAGCACATATAAAACATCATTTTAATTTCATGATGATGATGATTTGTGTGAAGGTGACAGATGGTGACATGTCACAGAGACAAGGTGACTGTTTCATCACTTCTCCCTTTCTATCTTTCATGTGGGTTCCACGGATTGAACTAAGTTCATCAGGCTTGTGTGGAAATTGCTTTTACCTGCTGGGGCATCTTATTGTCCAAAACAGAACATTTCAGCCAACAGAAACTAGTTAGAAGTTGCATTTGGAGCAATGTAGATATTATATTTGAAGCTACAGCATTACGGTTCCTGCATGCAAGGAAAACGGGATATACTAACTTATGAAAAAGTATATGCCATCAGGAGATGGCAGCTGGTGGCACTTAATTTAAGGAAAACATTTAGTATACAGTAGCACTTTACAGACTACAGATGAATCTCCACAGCATACAAAAGTCAGAGGCTTACAAGCTCTACTGCAAAGTTCCACGGAAAGACAGCGAGTAGTATTAGTCATCTGAGGACAGATGCTGAAGGGAAGGGTGGGCTCTTTCCTTCCAAATAGCAGGCACTGATTTTTATTAAGCGTTATCTTTAAGAAGAGGCAGAATGCTGATGTTCTGTAACAGTGGTCCTCACATTGCCATTTCTGGGCCAGCAGCAGTACTGTCTGGGAAGCAGCTAGAAATGGAAAGGATTGGTCCCCACTGAAGGTCTACTAATCCGAGGACTGACTCTAGGCAAGTGATTAGGTGCCCACAACAGATTCACTCATTTCTGCTGCTGATTTTAGAAAGGGATTACATTCGTAAGCAAAACAAGATCATTCTCCCACAATTTCAGGAGTTTAATCTGTAAAGCCAAAGAATCACGTGGAAGTAATGAGCAGCCCATTAGTTTCTGTATGTAGAATAGGGCCACGTGGGGCTGGCTACAGTCAGTGTCACATTCTGCTTGCACAGCCCAGAATGGCACAGCCTCTGGGAATTAGCTGCTCCTAGGACAGCCATGCCAAGAGTGGGGGAGGGAAGTCTTCCCCATCTCAAAGGGCAGTGATTAAGTTAAAATAACTCTAAATTTAAAAAGTAGATAATGCCCAAGTGTAACATACCAGATTTAGATGTTTGGTGAACAGAAAGCTATTTAAAATTGTCTCTTGACAGATGAAGATAATTCAGGATTATCATTGTGCTGAACACTTATTTATTTTCTACAGCTTTTCCATGTCTAAGATAGCCTCAACAGCCTCTTCCCAGGACTCCTTATCTTTCTCCTCACTGCAGGGGATCTGCAGACGATTCCTCAAGGTTATGCGTCCAATGATCACCCTGCAGCCATGATGTCCCACAAGAAAGCTTGTTCTATCAAGTGCACCCACACCACGGCTTGGTGCTACAGAACTCATAGCAAACTGCACGCACTTTTCTCCAAGGTACAAACCAATGATGTCCAATCAGCACATTTATTTTTATTAGTACTTTTCACAGAAATATTCAAACAGCAGGAAGAATATTTGTGTAATGTTACTACACTAAAGATGTACACTTTCTAATCCTCAAAAGATTTTACCAACTATGCCACAACTACAGTAAAAATGCACTAAAGGAAAAACTATCCCAGGGTCCAGTGAGATGGCTCAGCTGGTCAAGGAGCCTGTCAGAAAGACTGATAACCTGATTACAATCCCTAGAGCCTATGTTAAAAAGTCAAATGCCAACCCACACATCTGTGACCCATCTGTCTTACAGCAGGCCAGCTGGCATGGAAACCCTGCCTTAACAGGGTGGGAGGGAAGCACCGACTCCTAAAAGCCATGGCTGTAATCAGAGACTGCATGCGCGCACACAGAGACCCCAATCCCACATGGTGCAGAGCAGAGTCACGCGAGACTTCTGCGCTCCCCACCACTTGCAGCTGCGGCAGCCTCACCAGTAGATGTAGTAGTACTCATGCATGCTGTACAGCTCCAGCTCAAAGCCGCTGAGCAGATACTGGATCATAATTCGAAGGTTATGGTAAAGGACCCAAGTTCCTAAACAGGCCAGATGTTGTCTCTGAGGCTCCTGTTTCAGCAACATAGTGTGAAGTGCTGCATCAACCTTCTCTGCCTGTCAGAATAATTTGTTACATTATCGTCAATTATTTAGAGAGTGAGAGAACTTGAAAATATGAGCAGAAAATGTAAATCTCACAACACAAAAGACTCCTCCTTTTAAATGCACTTCTGGTGAGGTTTGCAAAGTTCTTACCCTGTAATAATTAACATTTACCCAAATTATTCCTTGAAATAAACATCCATTTTAATGAAAGTTATTGTATGTGGACCAGGTGGTGACACATGCTTGTAAACATGCAGTACTGTCAGTGTATTCCTGAGATCGTGGCAGGAGGATCATGTGAGCCCAGTGGCTGAAAATAAGCCTGAGAAAACATACCTGTCTCCAAACAAACAAGCCTCAATTTGTGACCGGCGAGTGGTAATAGTGATGGGAACTACTGCTGCCCATGAGTCACTCTAAACTGTTTCACTGTTGGGTAAACCATGAAGCCATAATTCTCTATCAAACCACTATTTAAGATGTCTACAAACTGTATTCTTCCATTTCTTTATGAACATGCTTCCTCTGGAGTATAAAACTGTTAAATTTTAAGTGAAAGATACGCATATCATAGTAAAAAATTAACCCTCGAATCATTTTAAAGAATTGCTTTCTAAAAGTTAAAGTATGAGAAAATAAAAATAGCCCTGGTGACCCAGGATGGCCGCCACCTCATGATACTTCTGCCCACATGTTCTGTGACTCAGGGTGTGCACTCTCAGAGGTGCGTGTGGCTCCTGTAATCTGTGACTTGCTGAATTTTACGAAGACATCTGACTCTTACCTCATCTTGCAAAGTAGCAAACTCTTCAAGAATGTGACCAAGTTTGTCTCTCTGCCGAGCTCTGTTATGGCCATGGATCTGAACAAGACTACAAAATGGCTGTAACACACAGACAACTTGTTAACTGTCAATGTGAAAGAAAACACGATGTCAAATTCTTAAATCTTGCTTAAATGCATGTGTACATGTAGAGACATGTGCAGTCACAGTTTACACTTCTTACACAGGCGTCCATTTTTAAGGAATTCAATATCCGAATTTACAAATAAATGAAAGAGGTAGCATTTGTGAAATATGACTCCCTATTGAAAAAATATATACTCCTTTAATATTTGGACATCTTCCTGCAATTTCTTTTCTGCTCATTTTAAACTAAAAGCCAAGACTGCAATGTTAGACATTTCTGTGGTACTTGAGTGATGTTCCTACCTATGGCTCTCCTACTGTCTTAGATCTGAAACACAGCTTCCTACAAAATCTAAAACACCGTACTAATCAAACAACAGACACACATAAGTGAGCAACCTGCATTTAGAACAATGACTGACTTCTCTGAGGTAACACAGCCTGCATCAGGGAGCTAACAGACGGTCTTTGATCAGCAACTGTTTAGAAGAATTAAGAGGCACAGGGTGTACATCTCGCATCTGAAAACTCAAACAGACAGAGGCAGAGACTGATGTGCCCATGGTAGCCTTGAACGTGCCATGACTGACCTTGAAGACCTGATCTCAATGCCCCATTTCCAGAGTATTAGGGCTCAAGGCACAGATCATCAAGTCTAGTTTCCAAAAAAAAAAACAAAAAAAACAAAAAAAACAAAAAACCACCAAAACCAAAACCAAAAAAACAAAAAAGAAAAAAAAAAAGCCTGAGTGTCAAGCTAACAATACAACTCCCAGACTTGGGAGCATGCTGGATTTCAGGTTTTTAACTAGGGATGCTCAACCCACTAATTCTACACAAATATTCCAAAATCTATAAAACAGTTTTGGTCCCGGGTATTTCATATTTCAGGTAAGTGATGCTCAGCTGTATCAGCTTTTCACTCTTTAAAAGAGCCCATTTTCAGAAAACAAAGTAATTCATCTTATGATAATGTTATCGAAATGAAAGCATCTGAAGTCACGCACCACACAGAACTGCCTCCATATGCACACCTGCATGTACACATGTACACATGCACGCAACAGAATTAGCCCCTAAAGAACTGCCTAAATGAAAAATGTTTATATAATTGAGAATGATTGATAATTTAATCTACATACTTTCCCTAACCAGAAAAAAATGTTTGTAACCTTATTTAATACTTTTAATTTACATAGAACCCTTTTCAGTAAGGCAGTACTAAGGAAGACATACAGGAACATTACAATTTTTTTCTTGTACATTTACTTTTTTCTAAACTTTTTAAAATTTTATTAATTACAGTTTATTCACTTTGTAACCCAGCTGTAGCTCCTCCCCAACCCCTCCCAATCTTACCCTCCCCCTCCCTCTTCTTCTCCTATACCCCTCCCCATACTTTTTTTTTTAAAGGTAAAAAAAAAAAGCCAAGCTTGTCTGTCCATTTACAAAACATTAGGGAACAAGGGATTTCCTGGCCAGAAGTTATAACGTCCCATTGCTGGTTCCTCCAGGTGGTAGCAGGCTATCTCCACCTACAAAGAGCACAGCCTATAAGGCCACTCACACAAGCAGTGAGAGTGGACAGAAATATCAATATATTCACCAGTCAGGAGTAAGAGATATGGAAGCAATCAATGCATGTGAAAGAACTATGCACCGCAACTGTCAAAGTACACAACACAACAACTCAAGTTGTAGTTCTTACCCGAACACAGTGAGTAACAAAGGAGTCGATACAGTCCTTAGCCTGGTGATTATTATATAGGCAACACCTGCAAGATAATACTCATATCACTAACATCAAACTATGTGGCTTAGACAGAAGAAGAGTGATTACTAGAGATGTAATTGACAGAAAAAAACAGCCAAACACATGACTAAGTTGAAAAATACTAGCATTATGTTAAGTATTTCATCTTACTGTGTTTTTTACATTTGTATATGTGATCAACTAGTGAGAATAGGAAGTCCAAAGCCCTAAGCTTCTCTCATTTGCATTCCATCATTTATTCTTCTTCTACAATATCATCTTAGATGCTAGAGAGCCCTCATCTTCAAGATGCAGTCTATTTGCAACCACGGATTGCAAATGTCCTTGGACCCTGGTCTACTCTCTTCGTGAAGTGCTGTCCTTTCTCATTACCCAACTGTCCTTCCCTCAGCAGTCTTTAAGGACCCACCACCTAGTCCTGGAGGAGCTACAAAGGCTGAAAGATAACAGAATTTTAAAGACAAAGCACACAGGGACCAGGGGTGTGGGATCTAGGGCAAAGAAGAAAAAAGTAAGAGGCGTTCTCCTGGTGGCTTGTGAGATTGCCAAGTAGAAACCTGACCACACCACAGAGAATGACAGGAAGCCAGGAGGGAGCAAAGCAGAACACTAGGAGCAAGGCAAGGGAGTCCTTTAAAAAAAAATTCTAGAAACTCTTTGTGCCTTTAATTGCTAAATAATAAAATTGTGGGCATCGCCACTGTGGGCTGGGAGTTCTGGGTGCTATAAAAAGCAGGCTCAGCAAGCCAGGAGGAACAGGCCAGTAAAGTGCTCTCACACCCTTGGCATTACTTCCGACACTGATTCCCCTTAAATAATGGAGTGTGACAGCAGAGTTGCAAACTGAAATACACTCTTTACTCCCCGAGTTACCCTGCTCATAGTGCTTATCACAGCAATAGGAACTCTACTGCAGACAATATAAAAGGGAAAAAGAGAGGAAAGTGAGACAATAGCTGAACAAGCAATAATATGAAAAATGAGCGGATTTGTAGACGAAATGGTGAGTTCTAGATAAGACTGCCTAAACCACATGTGATTATTCTGGTAGAAATCCTGACATCTTAAAAAAGAACTACCAGCGAGCAGGAGGAAATTTACAAATCACAAAAATTTACAAAAAAGATTAGAACTGCCCTAGGTAGGACAGAACCCAGGGCCTTGTATATTTGAGAGACCACCAAGTCTACCATGACTAGATACGATGATGGACACCTGTAATCCCACACTTTGAGATGAGTATGTCTAGCCTGTGCAGCGTCCTCCTTTCAGTGTTGGCGTATCTTTTCCACAGTGCTTAAATCCTTTTGTTAGGATGTTGCCTTTCCTTTCTGACAAGCTTCTCTTAGCACCTAAATCGCACTTTGCTGCACTTACTGTTTGCCAGTTAGAGAGTTTAGTGTTTTATAATTTTACACTTGCAAATTTGCCTGTTTACTCATATTTACTTGGACCCTTCAAATCAGTATTTGCACTACTTTTGCCATCTCTGCAGATAAATGCAGAATAGGGATACACAGAGCAGCGAATGCTGCTTTAGACCCCATAGCACAAGCCCCAGCTTCTCAGACTGGGGGCTGTGACTCCCCGTCAGTGCTGTAATGGATTATGGCTCTCACAAAAACTGGATAGCAGAGAAAGGTTATATATGGCTAATAGACACCAGATACTTTAGCAAGAGACCTGCCGGAAGCTGACCCTGTGTCCTCTGGGAACACTGCTTTTCATTCATTGCCTATGGCCTTAAAAAAGTTTATGGGGTTCAGATGGGTGGGTCCTGTGCCACAGCATGAGAGTGGAGGTGCAAGAACAACTTGCAGAACTTGTTTTCCCCTTCCACTCTGTGGGTTCTGCAGATCATCAGGCTGATCCTCTGAGCTGTCGGAACGGGCTAGTTCTGTAGAATAGTCTCTGTGCATGTGAACTAAATACTCATAATGATAATCCTGGATCATAAAGCTACATGCATCTTCAATTGTATTTTTTCAAGTAACTTTTCAAAGTGATTGACATGATTTGATGCTATTTAACACTATAATATCAGGTGGTGGCGGCAGCACACCCCTTTAATCCCAGCACTCAGAGGCAGAGCCAGGTGGATCTCTTGAGTTTGAGGCCAGCCTATTCTATAGAATGAGTTCCAGGATAGCCAAAGCTATACAGAGAAACCCTCTCTGAAAAGACACAAAGATTTACTAAAAGATTTCCATACAGTACCAATTTTAATAGTGAGAAATTAAAGACAGATATCTAACTGTAAAAGAATAGCAAAATAACCAAAGAATGTTCAAAGAGTGACTTTTCAAAAAATGCAAGTTTTGCACGTGCTATGCTTGCCTGCACAAGCCTGTAATGCCAGCACAGAGGCGGCGGAGACAGAAGGATCAAGAATTCAAGCACAGCCTAGGCTACATGAAACTCTGTCTCAAAAATACAAAGCATGGAAAAGAAACGTTTACATAGGTTATCTTTGAACAAGTATTAAAACTCAAATAAGGAAAGTGGCAACATGTCCATATTAAAAGAAGACATAACCTCAGCCCTGCTGTGGACACGTGGTGAATGTGCGCCGAGCTGCACCAGCATCCTCTCAGAGAAGAGTGAGGACAGACAAGGAGCAGGATGAGGAGAAACACCAGCAGGTGTTTTCAGAGCACAGTCCCAACTTCCTGCTACGCGGGGGTGGACTTCATGCACACAGGTAGGAACAGGGGTACAACTAAGAACTAGCAAGGCAGTCCTCTGATCCTAGCACTCGGGAGGCAGAGGCAAGCAGATCTCTGTGAGCCCCAGACCAGCCAGAGACACATAGTGAGACCCTGTCTCAAAAAAAGAAATCCTAGGACTTTATTTGACCCTTACCTTTCTCTGTCTCAATTTCTCTCTCCCACACACACGCACACACGCACACCCAAGACTTTTCCTTTAATAGCTCTAACTCTATTCTTTGGAACACACTCCTACTATGAAATATGTGGCAAACATTAAAAAAAATTGATAGCTCAAGTAATTCGTTACAGTCACAAAAAAAACTTTTGTTTCTTTGATCTTTTGAGATAGACTCAGGTTCACCGCAAACTTGATAAATGTCACAGGCAGGCTTTAAAGTTACTATCCTCCTGCCTCATACTTCCCCATGCTGGGATCAAGGGCATGTGCCACACTTGGCAAGAATTTAAAATGAGGTCTTTATCTTTCTTTTAATTTAAAGAGTCTAAAAAAAGCAGCCAACAAAGAGCTACTTTAAAAGTTCACGGTAAAATAGCATGATGAATGCATTTACAGTTACACATGCTTACCTTTACACATTGTCTTTAAAACATAGCTACAACTGATAACAGATTTTTTTTCTGATATCTTTTACATTTTTCTGTATTGTTCTTACTTAAGTGCATTAAAAAAAAAAAAAGGCAAATTAGGGCTGAAAGGGCTCATGGGTAAAGATGGTTCTGTGGGCGCCTGGAAAGTTTGAATTCAAGTGCCATACCATATATTTAAAACGTTGAAAAAAGGCCAAGTGACGCATCAGTGGTTAAATGTTGTGCTACTTTTGCACAGGATCTGGGTTTGATTCCTAGCACCCACTTCACACAGCTCACAACTGCCTAAGTTCAGTTTCCAGTTCTTCTGGTCTCTGAGGGTAATTGCATGTACGTGGTACACAGAAACTGAGGAAGCTACAAGACACACACGCATAAACATACATAAAAATAATAAAGCAACCACTTTTCTAACAGACTGAAGAGAACTGACTCCACAAAGTTGTTCTTGACTTTCACTCATACGCCAAGACACATGTGCCCAACATATACACACACGCACACACAGACAATCCTCTTCTTTTGTACGTCTATTCAATCACTACATTAAAAACTTACTGACTTGTCCTGTCCTTCATGACCTGAGTTCACCCCTTTGTATCACCTGGTCTTTCTCATTACCAGTTTTCTTCCTTTTAAACAAGACAATCATTCTATTTTCTTCCTAAAAACCCAAGTACCTCTCCACTTACCACAAACCTTACCAAAGTATTCAAGATGCATGAATGTCATCCCAACACCACCTACCCTCCCTTCATTCATTCATTCAATGTTCCTGGGTGATTAGTACATGCCAGCCTCAATGGTAGCAGCTAATGTTGGTCAAAATATCTGTCTATTGCAATCCAAGAGCCAAAAGCATTTGCCAGCATTTGTGGAGCTTATGTTCGAATTGGGGCAACGGAGAGAATAAGCAGCAGAATAACAAAGCAGGAAACTGTATGAGAGAAATGGAGTGAAGGAGGCTCTAACTGCAGCATGGTGCGGCCGGCAGCCCTCCCCGAGGAGACACTGTACAACCGAAGCAGTCATTGCACAGCACTGGGTCCCCCATCCCTCACACCTTGTAAAGAACAAGTAAGGGAGCCTGCACACTTCCAAATCAGAGAAAAAGCCAGGAGGACTGAGGCAGAGGTTAGAGCAAGATCATTAAGATGAGACAGCAGATGCAGGGGACCGGGCAGGGATGTGAGCAGACACACCAGAACTTCTAGGCTGAGTCACAAAGACCATTGCCTATACGGCAAACATGAGGAGGAAAGGCGGCTGTTGCTCAAAGACTGCTGCAGGCACTCACCCCAGCCTCTGTGACAAGGAGAGTAATCTGAATAAAACTGACATCTACATGGAGGCTGGTCCTAAGAGGTCTTTAGCCGTAGGGAGTGCAGAGAGGCTGGGCGTTTGCCAGGCCCATACTGTAACACATCTGGCAGCACTTACTTGGGGGAGAGCACCGGAGGACTGACAAAGGACCGAAGGGCATCTTTCACCATGTCTTGCATGAGATGAGTTCCAAAGACCTTTTTGTTATCCACGAGGAAAGTAGTCTTAAAACAAGTATACGACATATTAGTGCACTACACACACACACGACCTCTAAATACTATAGAATCCAAAGGAATTAAAATGCAAAACCAGGTAGATACTTTATAAATCTCTTTGTAAATCCGTATTTTTTAATATTTATTTTATGTGCCTGAATGTCTGTCTGTTCACCACATGTCTGCATCCATGCCTATGGAGGTCAGAAGGTGTCAGATCTTCTGGGATAGGAGTTTCAGATAGTTGAAAGCTGCCACGTGAGTGCTCAGAGTCCAATTCAGGTCCTCTGGAAGAGCAGCCAGTGCTCTTAGCCACTGAGCCATCTCTCCAGCTGCCTATTAATCCTTATTCAAGGTGTATTTTGACACAGGTTAAATAACATGTAAAAATATAAATGCTCCAAGTCAAGAACAGTAATGTTGAGCTAAAGTAGTCAACAGACTGAATCACAACAGACCTATGCTAAAAACTGCCCATTATATTAATCAATTACTTGGTGATATTTGCCACTCAATAAAAGTTTATATATATTGGAAGCCTATACAGTAAAGGACCGATTTAAAAGAAACGTTCCACTGGTTGCACTAATTCATTTATCAATCATTTTGCCAACACCACAGTGCTGGCATGTGTGATCCCTCACCTCATTCTTTCCTTCCTTCAGGACTGGTTTTGTTCCTTTAGCTCCTTATCTTTCTGCATACATTTTAGATTCTTGACAACTGCACCAACTCATGCTATCATTCTGAATGAAATCACTATCAATTTACAGATCAATTTGGGTACAAGCAACATTTCAAAAACATCAATCAATTCCTTCAGTTTATAAAAAAAAAAGGTCTGTCTTTTTCTGATGTTTTCCACCACTATTTTGCATTTTCAGCAGACAGATCCTAAATAAAGGTTCTTATGCATATGTCTAAGTTTTTCATTTTTATGCTATTACAAGTAGCACTTTTAATTTATTTAAGAAAAAAATCCTTTAGTTGTGGGCATAAGAGAAAACACACATTAGCCATGACCCAATTACGGAAGTAGGAGACAGCTGTGTGGCTATGGGCATGGGGATCAGGTGGCCAGGTATATATGGCAAATGCCTTCATTCACTGAGTTGTATCACGCCCAACAATACTATTGTTTACTGCAGATATATACTTTTACATAGTTCTTACTAATTCATCCACCCCTTCTGGCAAGTGCTTTGTAGACTACTTAGCATTCTCTCTTTATGTAGATAGTTTTCATCCATGTGCCTTAGAACATTGGTTGACATTCCAATAACAAGGGGGGGGTGAAGGGATGACAGGGAGTAGTGAGGAGATAGCCATACATCTTTCCAGTCTTAAGAGAAAGAACTTATCTTTCTTCATGTAAAATATGCTGGCAGCTGCCAATTTTTTAATATAGATTTTTATTAAGAATGTTGTCTTCTATTCCTGGTTCTGTTGGTTTATTCTTAAGATTTACCTATTTATTATGTATACTATGTTCTGTCTGCATGTATACCTGTACACCAGAAGAGGGCATCAGATCTCATTATAGATGGTTGTTAGCCACCATGTGGTTGCTGGGAATTGAACTCAGGCCCTCTGGAAGAGCAGCCAGTGCACTTAACCTCTAAGCAACCTCTCCAGGCCCAGTTCTATTTAAATCATAAATTAATCGGACAGTAAAGTACATAACCTTTCACTTTAGATGTAGAGTTACACACACAATACCCCCCTTTTTCTTTTAGTTATTTGTATGGTTCCTTGCTTCCTTCTAGCTGGCTAGATGTTCATCAGTTTTCCTAGTATTTCTAATCAGCTTTCAGATACACTGTTTTTTTCTATTGGCTTGGTTCGTATTTTACTGATTTCTGCTCTGATCTTTGTTATTTCTTTTTTGTTGTTGTTGTTCAATTTGCCCTCTTTGTTCTTCTATTTTCTTACGCTGGAAGCGTAAATGCCTATATATTTTTCTTCTTTTTGAGTATGTATATGTGTATGAATGTGGGAGTATGCACATGCAGGTAGAGGTCACAGGTCACCCTCAAGTGCTGCCAGCTAGTCAGCTAGCCGCATCATTCACATGGCTGGGGGGAATCAACCTCGTGTACTCACTGAGCACAGCATGCACTTTACTAACTGCCCCACACCACCAGGCCCAGTGCAGCTTTTACATTTAAACTGTGCTAAATGCTACCAGCCAAGGTCTTTAGCTATATGACACAGATTTTTGCATATTTTTATTTCCTATTTCATTTGCATGTATACATGTATGCACATGTGTGCACATAAAAGTGGAGGCCTAAGGATGATACTAGGAATTATTCTGGATCACTGGCTTTTCCACCTTACTGACCAAGACAGGATGTGGCTAGTCTTTCTTGACACTTTGCTCTGGGATTTTGTCTCCACTTGCCAAGGCTGGAATTACAGGTAGGACACCACACACCCAGAAATCCCTGGACTCAAGGAATACAGGCTCTGGCCTCCAGGCTTTGTGCAGCAACTGCTTTAACCACAGAGCCATGTCTCCAGTCACATTTAATTCAAAATGCTTCCAATTTCCCTCAAAACACCTGTGGCCTGAAAGTTACTTAAATGTGTTATTTAATTTCCCAATATTGAGCCTTATCCCTCCCACCTATATTTCTCTTCTGAAATACTACTTTGATTATAAGCATGGTCAAAAAGTTATCTTGCATGATTTCAAGCTGTTGCAGAACTTTCTGAGGTTGGTTTTGTAGCTCAGCAGAACCCCGTAAGTCAGTATTTCAGTGAGTGGAGGGACACAGCTCAGCAGTCCAGCATTCACACATCCAGTGAAGGTGAAGACAATGTGAAATCCAGTACAGCTGTCATCTGTGCAACACCCTTAACAACATCTACTTTCTCTTCAATCAACAGAGTGGAACTTACTTGCAACAGAGATCTTGAAAGAACACACGGTGACTGTTCACTAAATTCACAGAAGAAATCCTAACATAAGAGAAGAAGCAGCAGCATTATTAGACAAAAGCTAGAGATGTTTACATATAAAGTACATAATTTTGGAAATAATATTCTGCTATTGTTAGAATAAGATGAATGATCGGTCAATTTTATAGAAAATGTCTCATTATACCAAAGGGTTAACTCCATAGTCTACAAAACTTCAAGAACTGACCAAAACAGAACTGTGTGGGCACCCACATTAAATTTGTACACCAAGAAAATAGTACCAACAATAAGTAAGTGATGACAGAACTTTAGTTGTTATTTAGGAGTAAGTAACAGGGCTGGAAAGAGTTCAGGTCAGGAGAGTGCACTGCTCTTGCTGAGGACCAAGTGTGGTTCCAAGAACCCACAGTAGGCAGCTTGCAACCTCAATTGCTGTAACCGCAGTTCCAGGGGGATCTGACACCTTTAGCCTCCAAGGACACATGCATCCATGTGCATATACCCACACAAACACAATTACATAATTTAAAACCATGAAGACACCCCTTAAAAATTGAAGGAAAAACGATCACTAAGCAGGTAACCAGATTCATATGAAATGAGGACCAAGAAATACGGGTTTATGTAAAAAGAGGGTAAACAGTGGGCTGATTTATTACCTTATTTCTCTAAACCTTCCAATTTTTTATGTGTAAATTTTAGTATTGGAAATTGTTAAAGTTATGTGGACTTTGGAATGCCTACAATATTGCTGCAGGCTGGCGTTGCAACAAAAGATACAAGGTGTGTGTTCCCAGGTGTGTCACCATTGAAAAGTTGTATCCACAAGCAACCCATTGTCCCACTCAACTCTCCAAGCAGAGTACGAATCCTGAGTACAGCACTCAACAATAACAGAGACATGATAGGCATTAGAGAAGCTTGTCATATTACAAACCATCAGAGCAAAGCTGTACTATTGTGGGACTTCGACACTCTGATCTCTTATGAAATGAGCCTAAAAATTCTGAGGGGAAAGGAGGGGGGGGATCAGGAAAGAAGAAAGGAGACAGGGAGACACAAGAAGCCATGCAGGGGTGCTGCTCACTGACTTGTTTCACATGGCTTGTTTAGCCTGCTTTCTTACAGAACCCAGGACCAACAGCCTAGAGATGGCGCACCACCCACAACGGTCTGGGCCCTCCCCCATCAATCACCAGCATGTTTCTAGGGATGAGGGTCATACTGGATAATAAGAACAATGTAATGGTGGATGAAAGTTAAATTAATAATCACTGTTAATGCTATGAAAAAGAACAATACATAACTATATGAACCTCCCCCTCCCCAAAGAAAACTAGGAGTACTATGGGTATTAGGCCTAAATATTAGGGGAAAAAAATCTGACTTATGCATACAGGAGTATTGCAGAAATGTATGGGAGCCATCTACTATATAGTAATATTCTCAAAACAAATCTTTCTTTTGTTTAGTACCGTTTGCTATGCTTTGCCTTGAGAGAAGGTCTCATTACACAGCCCAGGCTAGCCCACAACCCAAGCTTCTCCTGCTTGGTTTCCCTGGTGCTGGGATTACAGCTGCTCAGCACTGAGTTTTGGCTTTATTCATCTTCCTACATGTCACAAGGTATAAGGGCTTAGAATTACACATGTTTTCACTCAGCCAAAGAAAGTACATATTCTGTAGATTCACATATAAGTTTCATCTTTGTACTATCTGTCTGTTATTAAGGCAAAACACTGAAAATGATCTAAATGTAATTTGCCATCAATGAACTAAAAAAATTATGTTATGTAAGTTTACAGTTGGGGTATGTCTTCAAAATCATAAAGAAGTATATATATTTATGGATATGAAAAGAAAGCATATGTAACAGAGAAATTTTCAATAGAATAAAACAACAAACAGGTTACCAAGTACCATGATCCCATATTCATATGTAAAACACTAAACGTGGCCAGGCTCAGCAGCACAAGCCTGAAGTCTCAACTATTTGGGAGGCTGGGGCACAAAGTCACACGTTAAAGGCCTGAGTGAGCTTCAGAGTCAGACAATGCCAGCCTCATCAACCTGGTGAGAGCCTGCCTCAAAATACAAAACTTTAAAAGTGCTGGGGACATAGTTCAGAGGTACAGGACTAGCCAAGCATGTCAACGCCCAGTATGATGCTTAAAAAAACTCTCTTCTATGTATATACCCTCTCTCTCATAGAAAATATTTCGAAGGTAGAATCCAGTTATCAAACCCTATTCCTAAACTTAGGGTAATTACTAGTATCTTAAGTTTAGCATCTTAACTTCTATAAATCTACCAAATTGTAGGAAAGTTAACTATATGTTGTGTGTGTATGCAAGCTCAAGCCACCCCAGCGCTACTTTGTTCTGACAGTCAGTATCTAGAGTGACAAGCTATTCTGTCATACATCAAAGCTCTAGAACATCATTTTATACTCACCAGGATACAATGTAAATTTGGTAAGTTCACAACTTCACAGACAGTCTTTATTCTTTCTATTAATCTGGAGAAATAGTTGACCATTTCTTCTCTTTTAATTATTTTTGCATAGCGAGGGAAGGTGGGTGGAAGTAGCCTCTGGTTAACAAGGGGCTCAAAACCCATCATAATTGGATGGTCTAAAGAACAGAAAAAGGAAAGTAACATTTCCAGTTCCTTTTTAATTTTTTTTTTGGATTTTAAAATGAAAACTATTAAATATAAAAAGAAAAACCCAAACTTCAAAGGCATTACCAAATTCTAATCACAAAAACCTATTAAGTTTTATAACTTAGAGCTAATTTATGTATCCATACATAATTCTAATGAGATTTAGTAACTTCAAAGTGTACTTCCTAGCTACATGGTGGTGGCTGAGGTTAGAGACAAAGACTACAGCAGCAGGACTTCAACAGAGGATAGGGACACCAGCTGAGCCTGAGCTAACTTACAGAGCTGTCTGGAGGACAGTGACCCTCCCAATACAGCGGGAGACTTTCCGGGGTACAATGCCTATGATCAGCTTCACTGAGCCCTCCTGCAAGAGTCAGGACAAACACCACAGTGAACGCCTACACTGAACAAGGAGCATAAGCAAAAGCTGCTGCTGGGAAGGTCACAGCAAAGTTAAAAGCCTGAGGACTTAGACAGGAGCAATCATCTTTTAGGTGACTGCCCACTCTCACACCTTCACAGTGTGGACTCTGCTCTGCTTTGCAGTAAGACCTCCTAGTCTCTATACTTCACCATGTGACTCATCTGAATTCTTTTAATGGAGATGATCACAAGGGGAGACTAGAGGATTCCAGAATAGAACCTTGCTGCCATTATCACCGTTTACACTAATGCACACTCCTACTCTTTCCCAACCTGGAATCTGAGAGATACACAGCCCTGGAGAAGCAATTACACAATCTGGATAACCTCCATCCACGCAGCCACTCCCCAGGCCTGGGCTGTCTTCCCTCCTAGCAGTTACTTCTATGAACTATTCTCATGAGTCCAATACAACTGCAGGTTCTTGGATGAAAACCCTTAGCCCACTGATTTCTTCTTACCTCTTTCCGTTCGGTAGACATTTCTAGTTGGTACCCTGCATCATCTCAAAAGGCACATTCCCAACACTGCCTTTCTAATTTATCTCTCCCAGAAAATAGTACCTTACGTAGCCTTAACGTCCCTGAAAACAGCAACCCTGTCTCATTTCAGTGCCTCATCCACCTCTCACTTAACCATTAGCTCTTAACGACTCTAATGCCTACTGAAGAGCCTGCTCTTCTTGCTTCACTCTGACATTATGTGTGACTGTCCCTTCATGATATTAGTCCATTAGTCCAATGCACTGCCCCTCAATTTCCTACATAAAACACAGCCTGACTTTTCCCGATCACAGTGCTTTTTTATTAAATATTTATTTCATTTGTATGTATGCTGTGCGGTTGCATGAATTTATGTGAACCATGGACATTCAGGAATCCACAGAGGTCAGAAGGCCATCAGTTACAGGCAGTCACGAGCCACCATGTAAGGTGCTAGGAATCAAACCCAGGTCCTCTACACAAGCAGTCAGCACTCTTACCTCTGAGCCATCTCTCTAATCTCCCATCTGTCCCAGAAGTTTTGTTTACCACTTTTGTACAATACAGTGTCCTAAAGGAGCACTGAAAGAGTTCGAGGTTTCCTAGACTCAATAGAAAACTCAGATGGCTCTTTGGTGCCATAAGAGCTGTTTATGTGCAGTGTTTTGTCTGCATATACATCTGTGTGCCATGTGTACACTGCCCATGTTGTCCAGAAGAAGGGTGTCAGATCCCCAAGACTAGAGTTACAGAGAGTTCTGAGCTCTCACAGGAATGCTGCATTCGAAACAGCCCTCTGCAAGAGCCGCCAGCACTCTTTACTGCTGAGCTATCTCTATCTCTTGGTCCCATGAGAGCTGTTCGACATTTATTCTGTGTAGAGATTATACATAAATCCCATTGCTGACTACAGTCACTGTATTTACCATTTTGTGCGGAAAAAATATGAAGCTTTGCTCCCATTTATAATTCACTTAGGCATATCAATATCCCATACACATTTGCACTGTTTAAAAATAAGTTAGATGGGAAGTGATGTAAACGTCCACCAAGTGCTATTGTCCCAGCACTCACAGAGGAAGACAGAGGCAGACAGATCTCTGCATTTGAGGACCCCTGGTCTGCAAAGTGAGTTTCAGGATAGCCAGGACTACATAGAGAAACCCTCTGTCAAAAACAAAGCAAACAAAAACCCCTAAACAACCGCACCAAACAAAAACAAAATTTAAGCTAAGAGGTAGGAGGATGTAGCTCAGTGGTAGAGTGCTTGTCTAGCATACATGAGGCTGAGTCCAAGCCCAACAACACAAACACAAACTAGACTGGGGGCGTGACAGCACACACCTGTAATCCAAGCACTTGCAAGACTTAGGCAGGAGAAACTGATTTGTCCTCACAGACTTAAACATAAGTCTGAAATTATCCAGAAATGTTCTTTAGTTACTACACGAGTTTCCAGCCTCACACAGGTAGGTAACTCAATGGGTAACATACTTCCTCAGTGTCAATCTCCACTGCTGTGATAAAGCACATTCACTGAGAAAAAAGACCAAGGAATTGAGAAGGGCTCGTTTGGCTCACATCTACAGGCTACACTGTACATCACTGCAGGGCACTCAAGACAGCAGAAACCTGAAGCAGCATCACATCCACAATAAAGAACAGAGAATAACATGCATGCAAGCTTGCTCCTCTACCCTTGTATACTTCAGGATGCAGCCTAGGGAACGGTGCCACCTACAGTATGAGTAGATAGACCCAACTCAATATAATGAGGAACTTCCCCCACAACAGACATGCCCAGAAGCCAACCTGAACACCAAATTTCAGTAATCATAAGTAAACAACTGTACTATGGTACAGTCATTTCTACAAACATTTCCTGAACTAGACTGTAATGTGCTTTAGAGGTGTGAATGTTTTATACCTCAATAATTCAAGACTACAAACACCATTTCACGAGTTTTAAGGATAATCAGCGTTACTGTACACGCTAAAATTCAGTGGTGAATTTTACAGCAGAGATATATTATTCCTGCTAAAGCTTATTTCACCTATAAGATATGAATGCCAATAGCATGTCAAGCACTCTTTTCCTGAAAGTATTCAGAGTCCCACAGACAATTCCAGTGTAATGTGAAGACAGGCACCTGTGACTATAATGAACCTCAGGAACTAGGTTCTTCAGAAACCAGGCCTGCTTCGTGGAGTGATGAGTAAACAACTTTGATGGGTTTCTCAATGAGGTAAAGGAAGGAGATGATGAAAAATGAAGTTACTGCTGGCATCATAGCACAAACACAAGACAGGGTACATAGACAGAATCCAACAGGTACAAGATATGGCCATGACTGACCACCTGTTTACAACATAGTCAAAACCTACAAAGAAGCCTAAAGTTCTTTTAAGTATTCAGAGGAAACATCGAGAAGTGCAGGCAGATTGACTTATCAAACTGTATTATATGTTTTGGGCAGGAAATAAGAAAATACAAGAAAGAGCAAAAATGGAGAAATTACCTCCTTTGGTAGTGCCATTCTGAGCCTGGATGCCATGATGCAATGAAGTGTGAATGGCAGAAAGAAGGTCTGCTGCTTGGACCATCAGTTTCTGAGCCTCTGCCACAGCACTGGTCTAGCAAACAAATCAAAGATACACATGAAAGAGGAGGTCCTACAATAGTGATGAGATCCAACACACACTGTATCAACACAGACCTCACAAATTATTCACTTAATGCAGGATTGCAGGATACTCAAATCCTTACAGGATACAAAGCATTTCCCCCTCAAAGCTGTATCTTGTTTGATGCATTAAAAAAATGAAATAGTAAATATGGTACTAAGTTTTAAAACAGACAAAAAAAAATCAGATATAATCAAGTACAAAAAGGGGCAAATTGCAATAATCTACAGTTATTCACAAGTACGAGGTAGAGGGAATTGAGGAAAAGAATTATTTGTTTAGCTATCCATAAGAGACCTCAGTATACTATACAATAGAATGTAAAGCTATAATCACTTTCCACAAAAGCATTAGTATGATTGTGGTGTAAAAAGAGCAAACACAGAGAACTGTAAGAACAGAACAGGCAGCCATCTAAAACTGAGCCAGGGACAGTCATTCTCTTACCTCTTTCTTAGTAAAGGCTATGAGCACTGTCAGCAGCACACGGGTGAACTTCACTCTGCTGAATGCTGCCAGGCACTGCTGGTGCTGGGAAAACAAGGAGGCACAGTAAGAAGGGCCTGCAAAGGACCACACTGAACTCCTGAATCTTTGTGCCACTCTAACTCACTACAGTAAACAGGCCTCTACTCAAGCTTTTGAAATGCCTACAAAGTAAGCCACCAAAAAGAGTAAACAAAGGCTTTTTTGAAGTAGAAGCTTCACCATACCCTACAGCAAGAGAACTGACTTAAATCCAAAGTCAGAAACTTAGACTATTATCTCAAAAACATGAAGTTAGCAGTTATAAAAGGGTTGAGCAGTTCAGTAACTTTTGATTATATAGAAAAATTTGACATTTACTAAGTTTTGAAACAAGATCTATAAATAATATCTTTTCCAGTTCCTGCCTCACAGAAACTCTAAAGTTTTGAAATCAAATATTCAAAAGAGCTATATTACCACTGTATACATAAAAATACATAGGAATTATGTCCCTTGCAAAGTCCAAGTGCTAAAGAGATACCTTAAAACAGGCTACCATAAATTACTATGAAGTTCAAAAAGCTTCAACACTAAGAGATGGCCTTCTCTGACATTATCTACAAAAAAGAAGGGCAATTACTTCTAGTTCAACTTCTGGATCTCTCTCTTCTCCTTGTCGACTTCGAGTACTCTAAAATTAAAAAATAAAACAAATTAAGATAAATACAACCCTAGAGAAGTAAGTAAAGAACTAAGTTACTTCACTGAGCATATACAAAACTATGTTCAGGAGAACTATCTCAAAGGAAAAAAAAATGTATTCAGTACTTTTCTTTTTCCTATGAATGTTTTATGTATATATTTGTATATAAATTAGAAAGATCATGAAAAGCAGATATTAAAACAAAAGCAAAACAATAAAATAATAAAAGCAAAGTATCTGACTCACAATACTACTGATGAATTTCAAACCAACTCACAACAAAAATCACTATCACCATTACACACCATTACAAATCCTTTTTTTTTTTTTTAAAGGGCCCAGCTGAGCCTGCTGGTGCATGCCTTTAACCCTAGCACCAAGGAGGCAAAGGCAAACAAGCTGATGTGAGTTAAAGTCCAGCCTAGTCTACTCGTGACTTCCAGGCCAGCCAGAGCTACATACGCAGGCCTTGTCTTAAAAAACAAAACAAGCCCTAAACAAAAGAAAAGAGAAACATACCTTTACTCTCCTTTGCATATCATCTTCCACATCTTTCAGCATCCCTAGGATGAGACACAGTAAGTTTTAAAACAAATCAAAATGCAAAACTTACAAGTTATTATTGTGAATAGTTATACCTGTAACTCGAAGATCTGTCACACTGTTGGCCATTTTAAATCCGTATGTCATTGACTGGAAATCTTCCTATTAAAAAAAACGAGCAATTATGCTCCTGAATAGCAGTAGGGTATTTCCCTACTTAGAAAGAAATAGAAGCCATCCAACATGTCTCAATACTGCTATTCCACAGCTAAGTCCTCCTTGAAGGCATAACAGTAGACACCTTGACATTAATGCTGTTATTTTTAGATGCCTGTTCATGGTCTAGAGGTTGAGATTCTCATGTGGCATTACTCAAAGAAACTGCAAAAGTACATTTTATAGTCCATAGTTAAAAACAATAAAAACAAATCAAAACACAGATTTCTGCCCCCCCCCAACCCATGCACACAAAATGTTCAACTATTTCACTGCTGAGATAATTAAGGGATATGTTGGGCTCACTTTGAATACTGAATTTAATATTATCTGGTAGAGTATTTCCCATCTTATGATTTCTGCAAACATATAGAGACGCCTGAATGACTGGTAGTTACGAAGATAATTATACCCATGGCAGTATTCTGGGATGCTTAGTAAAAACAAGGAACACTGAAGTCATGTCAGTTAGTGTACCTCAGAGAAGGAGCAGAACACTCATAAAGAGAAAAAGAAAACGGCCAAACCACACGCCTGCTTCTGGAACTGAGTGCTGTTTGATGTCTCTCCTGGGTCCTCTAAGACCTCAAGTGGAGTTGCAGAGTCAGCCTACCCTCCAGAGGTTCAAGGGACACCTCTCTACCTTTACTTGAACCTCCACTACCCAACCTCTGCATATCTAAAAAGAACCCTAATGTCCACTTTCCTAGCACTTACCAGCTGGGCCTCCTACCTCCACCCCCCACACATAAGTGTAAGCAAACCTGCACAAGTTTAGCCTAGCCACCATGCTCACTCCTGTTTACCAGACACACCTTCCACTAGCCACAATTGTTTTGGGGGCAGGGACAACACACGACATAGACCTGGCTGGCTTAGACCTCAATGATCTGTTTTCCTCTGCCTCCTGAGTGGGGATAAAAGGTATGTGCCACTATCCACAGACTAGTCCTTGCTGTAATATATTCAACTACTAAATGTCAGAGGAGCTTCTACAGATACAAGTCAGAACATGCCACCTGACATTGAAAAACCCTTACATGGTTTCATACCTCATAGTAACCTTTGTACATGCTGACACCACTTCCACAGTAAGTCTTCAAGAAGATCTTCAAGGCTCCTACTGTCAGTTTCTCTCCTGCATTCCCAGCCCCACCCCCAGAGACAGGGTTTCTCTATGTAGTCCTGGCTGTCCTAGAACTCACTCTACAGACCAGGCTGGCCTCAAACTCACAAAGATCTGCCTGCCTCTGCTCCCGAGTGTTGGGATTAAACGCTGCACCACCACTGCCCGACTCCTGCATCTTCTCAACACTCCTGCTTGTCCTCTAGCCTATGCTGCTTTCCTCACAGAGCTTATCACCACATGGCATCCTTATGCACTTACTTACACATTAACTACTTGGTTCCAAAAACTATATCCACAAGATTAAGGCTCCATCTTCAGGGCTTAGCACGGGGTTTGGTACAAAAGTACTTATGGCTCAATTTGCGTTGATAAATGATTTTGAGCTGCTTGGTTATGGTGTTAACTTGACACAAAGCTGGCTGCACATTGGATGAAAATGGCTCCATAAGCCTGGCCTATAGGCAAGTCTGTGAGGTATTGTCTTGGCTAAGGGCTGCTGTGGTAAAGAACAGCTTCCTGTAAAGGAGCATCCCTGCCCACATGGTCTTGGGTTGTATACTAACATAGGCTGCACAAGCCATAAAGAGCAAGTGAATAGCAGCATTCCTCCATGTCCTCTGCTTTAGTTCCTGTTTCCACATTCCTGCCTTGATTTCCTCCCCTAAATTCCCTCAGTGATAGCTGGTTTATGACAACTTCATACATTATTACTTGGAAGAGGGACCCTCAATTAAAAAAACAAAACAAAACCCTAGACTCTGCCTGTAGGCAAGACTGTAGTGTGTTTTCTTAATTAGTGACTGATGTGGGAAGGCCCAGCCTGTTGGTGGGCAGTACCGCCTCAGGGCAGGTGCTGGTCCCAGGAAATAAGTAAGCAGGCTGAATATGCTAGGAGCAAACCAGTAGGCAGCTCTCCCCAAAGGGCTCTGCATCAGTGCCTACTTCCAGATTCCCATCCTGCCTAGGTTCCTACCCTGATTTCTCTGTGCGAGTGGAATCTGAGAGTTGTAAGCTGAAATAAAACCCTTTCCTCAAGTAGAATGGTGTCTACCGTAGAAGTAGAAATTTAAGATAGACTGTTAGCTGGAAGTGTAAGATGAAATAAACCCTGTTCTCCCCAACTTGCTTTTGCTCAAAGGTTTTGTTTTTGTTTTCGATTTTCATCACTAAAGAAACCCTAGCTAAGACAGACTTAATCCACAGCAGGTATTAAAAATGAAAAAGGCAAATTACTAAAATATACCAAAGAGCAATATAGTTGTGCAAAATCAGGAAACATCTGCTTCATGTAGAGTAAGCTAGCTATTATTTACTCCATAGCGGCCATGAATGCATACAGAGCCAGTGGAGTCAGGTCCCCTAACTTTCCAAAGAAAAGTCTGGGTTTCTTAATTTACTATATGTAAAATCTTCTTTAAAAAACTAAGCAGAACAGCCAGGTTTAGTTGCACATGCCTTAATCCCAGTACCCTGGAGACGGAAACAGTCAGATCTCTTTGAGGTTGAGGCCAGCCTGATCTATAAAGTGAGTTCTAGGACAGCCATGGTTACACAGTGAGACCTTGTTTCAAAAATACCAAAATAAGATAAAGTAAAAATAAAAGAATTGATTTTTTTAGGTGGGAGTGGTGGGGAATGCCTATAATCCCAGAACTCAAGGAGGCAGAAGCAGGTGGATCTCTGTGAGTTTTAGCCCAGCCTGGTCTACAAAGGGAGTCCAGGACAGCCAAGGCTACACAGAGAAACCTTTTCTTGGGAAACAAAACACCTAAGTAGGTCACTGGGAAAAGACAGACAAAACCAGCTGGCCAAGGGACCTAAAGAAGCCTTCTTCTCGGGAATGCGGCAGGCTCTGTGTAACTGTGTGAGCATAACTCAAAGAACTGAGTCTGAGTCACTGGGCACTAACTCCAGGAGACACATAAATGTACTGCAGCCACTAAAATATTTGTTCTGAAAGCTTTATGGAATTATCAAGACAATCCCAGTGAATCTAGGAAGGCCAGGTACTGACTAAACCCACAATCCAGGCAAGGACTGAAGGCAGCTTGAGTCAGGGTAGGATGGAAGAAAAAAAAATCTATTCCATGGGGCAGTTTTACATGGCTGTGACAGAAATTATACAACAAGCCACTAATTATATTTAGTCTTTTGGTCTCTTTGCTTCTCCTTCCTCCTCCTTCCTCTGTCTCTCCCTCTCTGTGGTCTCCCTTTGCCTCTAAGGTATTTGATCGCCATGATACAGTTTCACAGGAAAAGGCTCAGTCTGACTGGATCGTAATTTTAAAAAAGAAGAAAAAAATAAAGGCAGAGAAAGTGTGCACAGATGCCACCATAACAAACTGAAGGTAAAAAAAAAAAAAAAAACCCTCAGATACAGGCAGAATAAAGGACAAAGTTAGGCTAAAAGACAGAAGGCTTGAAATACAGCATAAAGCGTATTTGGGTGCTGACTTACGAAAACAAGAGCTGCTAGAGTATCACCTTTGAATAGTGCATGGGTTAGAGTCAACACACAGACATGAGATCACACCCAGGAGCAGAAAAGGCCCACACAACCTTGGAGCACTCAGTCCTAAGTAAAATGTCTTCAGAAAACCCTTTCCCTAAGGAAAGACACCTGAGTCTGAAGAGGTAGGATTGTTAGAGTCAATGGAAATAGAAGACACAAGGAAACAATATCTTCTAGCTACAAGAGGACTGACACACATATGAACACACAAAGACTGTTGCAGCATGCATGCACAGGTGCAAGGAAGATGTAGTCCTGGTGCTTAAGAGGGTTGAATGGCCACAACACCCAAATCCTAACCCAGAAGCCACCTTCAACTGATAGTTGGCAAAGAGAAAATTTTTTGACTGGGTATAGAAACCACACTTAAGAAAGGCCCCATGCCTAGCAGTAGATGGAAAACACAAAACTGGTATTTTTGGAGACGTTTTGTTTCATAATGCTTTGTTGAGTTTAAAAAAACAAAAAACAAAGAAAAAACCCTTTGTCTTTTGTGTAGTATATTTTCTGATTATGTTTTTATGCTTTTGTGTGTGTGTGTGTGTGTTTTGTTTCTTTCCCTTGTTTGCTTGCTTCCTTCTATTGGTTTTGTTTAACTGGCCTATTTGTTTTCTAAGGAGGGAAAGAAGGCATACAGTTGAGTGGGGTAATGGGGAGGATCTGGGAGATGAGGGAGGGGAAACCCTGAACAGAATACACCATATGAAAAAAAGTGTATTTTCAATTAAAAAACAATGGCTGATGAATATATCCTTTAGTGTACCAGAGGACACAGTGGAATACAGGTGAGATCACAGAGTTACGACCTGTTCCCATTTACACAGCAGCAGATGGAAGAAGCACTTAGAGACGTGCTTATGGTGAAGAGAGTACTGGCGGTCTGCAGAGAGAAGGGTGAAGATACAAGGAAATGTAAGTATCTCCAGACAGTACAGGTTCCCCCTGACATTCACAGTCATTAACTATAAGTAGAAATGGCGAGTATGAATTTGTTTTCCTCCAGTTATCTTATTAAAATATGGAATTTAAGACAGGTGCACGGGGGGGGGGGGGGTTTGAGCGGCACACATCTATAATCCCAGAGCTCAGGGAAGCAGAGGCAGGTGGATCTCTGTGTGTTTGAGGCCAGCCTGGTTTACAAAGTGAGTCCAAGACAGCCAAGGCTGCACAGAGAAACCCTGTCTGCAAACAAAACCAAACAAAAAGATGGAATTTAAGTAAAAAGGGAAAGAGTGTATTAATAGTAAAAATTTGATATAAAAATTAACCAGTCCTGAATGAAGATGAAAGAACTTTGAAAGACAAAAATCATGTCTGTAGGCTAGCACAGCAGCACCAGAGGAAGGCTGTCACCAACAGCATCCCCACTAACACAGCAAGTGACCCTCTCTAAGAGATGTTTACTAACAAGCAAAATATAGACCTTATGTAAAACCAGACTGCTACCCTGGAATTACAAAATAGCATGGCATGACATCTACACTGTCTAACCTTGTACTCCATCACTGGGCAATTATCAGGCACCATGTGAGGGAACACTTCAGACCATCCAAAGTCTCAAAGTTACTTCTTGAAAGAAATCAGATATGCTTCCCTCAGCCAAGCAATAAACCAAGAGCAACAAGGGCATGGAATCTAGGTAACAAAGGCTTAACAAAAAGAAGAGCAAAACACAATCCCCAGAACCTTCCCGAGAAAAGAGGGAAAACAGCTATGCAATCACCTAGAGAGCAACCAATGTTATAGGAAGAAAAACCAAATCCAACATCCCATCCACAAGTATGTACAGAGCTGACCAAATTACCTGATATTACCTGACAGTAACAGAAGGGGAAGATCAAGGACTACTTAGAAAATTAAGCAAATGAAAAAGTCATCACCTGTAGTGGTCTGAAAGAAAATGGCTCCCATACACCCATAGGGAGCGACACTATTAGGTGTAGCCTTGCTGAGAAAATGCATCACTATGGAGGCCAGCTTTGAGGTCTCCTATGATCAAGCTACACCCAGTCAGTCTCACAGTCCCCTTCTGCTGCTTGTGGATCTAATACAGAACTGTGCTCCTCTCGAGCACCATGCCCACCTGTGTGCTTCCATGTTGATGGACCAAACCTGTGAAACTGTGAGGCAGGCCCAATTAAATGTTTCCCTTTATAGAGTTGTCGTGGTCATGTTGTTTACTCACAGCAGTAAGACCCTAACTGAGACATCGGCTAAGAAAAACAAACCCTTGTATGGAAAGTAAGGATAGGGCATATATGGACTTACCTGCCATTAATACTGACACAATCATAACCACATCAGCACTCAATAATAACCTCCCCCACAAAGTACATTACTATCTGGGGCAACAGAATAATGCATTTATATATCAATGCTAATTAATGCTATGAAGTTGTTAAACCTAGAAATCAAAATACTTCTATAATAAAAGAGCTTTTAAAACTATTATTAAAGAATGGTAAACAAAGAGCAAAGGACTACTTTTTTGTTGTTTTTTTCTAGACAGGGTTTCTCTTTGTAGCCTTGGCTGTCCTAGACTAACTTTGTAGACCAGGCTGGCCTCAAACTCACAGCGATTTGCCTGCCTCTGCTTCCCAGAGTGCTGAGATTACAGGCATGCCACCACACCCGGCAGGACTACTTCTCTTTACGTCTGATGAGCTACGAAACTTTTATAAATATGTACAAGTATTATTACTTCTATTAATTAATGTGGACCAAAACACAAAATTACTTATCTACAGCACAGTAAGATGAGCCAGGAGCTTCTGGATTTCTTTACCTCTTCAAAAACAGCAGCTTTATTTACTTTTTCCCTCGCAATGTCACAGATCTTCAAGATTCCCAGAGCAAAAGCTTTCATGGCAGGATCTTCTATGAAGTCTGGATTATGAATGTAAAGGCACGTAAACACTGTCTGTGCCAACGAATGGCCTTCTAGCCATGTGATCTGTTGAGAAGGAGGATTAATCATGTAAGGTAGAACACAGGATCTGCAAAGTCTAAACTGAGCTAGTTAAGTCCTGGATCCATGTAAATACAATCAATTGTAAGATCAAAAGGATCACTGAAGACAAGACACAGGGCACCGGAAGACAGGACTGAGAGCTCACTTTCACTGACTAAATTTTTCAAGGAGCCTATATAGGGTTCCACAGGTTCCATATTTCAGATTTTCATACCATAGTGCTCCATCTATGCGAAGCATTCTGCCTGACATTCCAATCTGCAAAACCATACTGTCTAAGCAAAGTGGAGAAACTATAAGGCATTCAAAAGCAGCCCTTCCACAACATCATCTGTTCCCAGCAGCCCTGCCTGGCCTTCCCTACTTCTTTAGAAAGAATGTATCGATAAAAGGTAATAAAGATATCTTTGCAAGACAGACAAAATACTGGCTGTGCTCCCATCAGTGCAGCCTTAGGCAATATGATAAAGCACTGGAACCTCAAGTATGAAAGACTGCGGTGAGAAACAGTCCACGTCAACAGCTACTGTACATGTACTGCTAACACATTCCTTTACCAGGGTGTGCCCATGGACAAATCAAGAAAGGCTACAAACAATGACATGTTTTTAAAACAAAGAACCCTGAGTAGAGAGGACAGGTATCTAGCATAGATAAACCACTAGAACACTTTGAGGCGGAGGACAGTCAGTTCATGACAATCTATCCCAGAGCAGCAACCACATCTGCAAAGCTGTCTGCACATCTCTTTCAACTGTGTTCATCTCAGGGAAGCTTAATTATGATTGCTCTTGATAACTTGAAAACAAAACAGAGTACTCTAGATAATGGCTGTAACAAAGTAGCATGTAGCAGAACACATGACTACTGCAGGGCCAGCTGGAGGATAAAACATGCTTTCCTAGGGCTTAACTTAGCCTGTCACCCTCCTGCTTACTTTCTGAGGCCAGGCACTGCATCATACCATATCAAATTCAAAGATTTTAGGTAAGCCACAATTTAATTAACCAACAGTCTTGTTTTGTTTCTTACCAAACAGCAAAAACAGGTATCCATTATTCCTATCAATTCAGGCAAAGTGAGGTCTTTAATCTTAATGGTGCCATCCTAAAAAGGAGGGAGAAAGCAAGCAGAAAGTTAAAAAGAAAAAAAAGTATATGTAAAGTTTTATATTGAATTTTAAACTTAGGTATTTATTAATAATAATAATAATACTCTAAAGAAAACACTAACTTATCTGATAAAACCAAGACACCAAGTTAATGCTTTGTTCTTCTTGTTCTGGCTGCGGCAGTCATGTGGAGCCTAGGGTGCCCTGGGACTCCAGATCCTGCTGCTCCAATCTCTCAAGAGCTGAGCTTACACGCTGGCACTACCACACAGGTGAGGCATGTGCTTTGTCAAGCTTTAGTTTATGACACAACTGGAGAAACCACACAAGACTTTACTAATTTATGCCTTAAATCTTGAATAAGAATAATCAAAAGTCAAATTTGAAACAATGAACTATAATAAAAAGTCGCTTTCTATCAATGTCCATAATCCCAGAACTTATCGAGTCAGGAGGAACAAGAGTTCAAGGTCCTTTCAGTAACAAAGAAGTTCAGTGTCAATGTGAACTACAAGAGATTGAACCTCAAGAAAGAAAGAAAAAAAAAATGGGCAGGAGGAGAGAGGGAGGACAAATTAGTAAACATTTCTAATCACGGTCTAAATTACACAGCCCAGGTTGAGATAATAGCATATGCTACCTACTGTCTCAAAAATTAGTTTTATTTATTTCATTTACTATTTTCCCCTTGTTCTTCTGTTGTTTGATTTGAAATATTGCTTCACTCTGTAGCTTGGAACCCACAACAATTCTTCTATCCTAGCATCTCAGTATATAACGACATAAAATGTAAACTCTGAGTAAAGTATCCTGCATACATACTCAAGTACCCTCAACATTAATTCAAAGAATATACAAGTGGACAAATTACAACAAGCTTACAATGAAGACCTCAAATCATTAATTTCCAGGTTTTAACTGACACTGATAACTAAATATTATATACATATACTTTTTAAAACAAGGTCTCATGAATCCAGGTTGATCTCAAAAATCATTATGTAGCTGAGGCTGGTCTTAAACTCTTGAACCGCTTGCCTCACTCCCAAGTGCTAGAACAATAGGAAAGTCCCATCATTCCTGCTTTAGATGCTAGTTCTTATGGCTAAGAAGCTTTTAACAATAGTTGAACAGCTGTGTAATTTCAGTATTAAGCACATTTTAACATTTAAAAAACAGGTATTTTTTAAAAGCCACAGACACATAAAAAATATATTAACTACCTTGATAGCTTGTTCAAAATTGAGAACTTTCCTATTCACTTGATTTCCAATCATACCAGCATCCATCTTGGGATCCATCATTTCAATAGCAGACATAGCTTCAAAAAGACCAAATCTACAAATAAATGAACCCATAAGCCATTTTTTGAACCCGTATTTCCATAATGGTACAAAATTATCACAGTACTTTTAGCAACTACAATAATCTATGCATTTATTGTATAATGTGTATAATTTTGCAAAAAGTTCTGTTTCAATTAACCATCATTTAGCACAAAATTTCACAAATTATCTTGCATGCTGTGTGGAGGAAATGACACCATCTTTACACGCCGTTCAATAGCATGTGAACCAGCAGCTTTTGGAAGAAAGAGATCAACTCCTGTTAAATGACATTCCTTAAATAATTTTCTTTAACTTTCATAATGTTATCATGTGTGAATTTCTTCATTTTCCATGTTTCTTTTTTGTATGTGTGGTGCTTATGTATCCATATGTGTGTATGAATATTTCTGTGTCTATGTGTGTGTGTGGTCCTTTGACCTAGAGCTTACCAATTAAGGTGGCTGCCTGGCCAGCAACCCCCAGTGACCCTTTTGCTTCTCCTCTCTATTTTGAGATTACACATTCATGCAGGGGTTTTAAAGAGTGTTGGAGATTAAACCCAGGTCCTCCTGTTTACAAAGCAAACACTTAACCAACTGAGCCATCTTCCCTCCTCTGGATCCATCTCTTCATAGCTCAATAATAAGATAACTGATTTATGTAATTTTGGCAATTACATAATGTAAAACAATCAAGAAATTGATTGTTCACCAGGGGAAAATATAGTTACTGCACACTAAAAAAATGATCAGAAAGACTTGAGATGTGCCTCAACAGATGGCAGAGAAAAAGAAGCTTAACGAAGCTGACCGATCAAACGACCGACAACAACCCCACCACTAAATCATTTCTCTTAAACAGAGTCAACAGAAGGCTTGCTTCGGCAGCACATCATGCTAACGAGCGACAGACAGACAGACGTAAACAGAGCTTTAAGGACTGGAGGTGCACCTCAGTGGTAAAGAGCTGTGTCCACAGAGACAACCTTCCGGCCAGGAAGCTAATGCTATGTTCAGCTTAAGACACTCTGGCAAGCTGGAAAGTGGTGATGGAGCATGCCTTCAATCTCCACACCCAGGAGACAAAGGCAGGCGGATCTCTGAGTTCTAGAACAGCCTGGGCTACACAGAAAAACCCTGTCTCAAAAAACCAACCAACCAAACAAACAAACAAACAAAACCCCCAAAATAAATAAATAAAATAAACCAAACAAACAGAAAACACTCTGGCAATCTCCTCAAAGAACAGTAAAGACAACTCTCATGACAGATTATACGACTGCTAACCAATGCCCAAAAGTACTGAGCAAAATGGAACTTTTCAAAGAATACCTCAAGTCAAAATGGAAACAAGAATGCAAGAGAATTTTGTCAACAAAAACAACATAGAACAATTTGGCTTCATCAACTACCAAATAATGCTGTAAAATGAGAATAAATAAAAACATTCTAGAACGCACAGACTAATGGAAAACTCTATGCACAGTCCACACCAAGGTTCTACGGGAAATAAGCAAAAAGAATCTCATACTCATGGAAACACCAGTCAACATAGTTGAGAAAAACCAATCACATGGGAAAATCCAAATGTTTATTTATACAATTTGAAAAAAAAAAAAACCATCAGATTTAAGTTTGGAACTAGCAAACAAAACCTCTTAATAATAATCTACAAGCTATTAAAAAAAAAAAAAGGCAACTTCAGAAATACCTTAGGTTTTCAACAAAGATTAGCAACTTGTCTCCCTGGGAGGCTGCTGGAGACTAACTCTGGTCTCAAGCCCTCTCATTGCACAAGCAACTTTGGATCTAGCCTAGATGATTCCTTGCACTCTAAGGTTTTAAGAGCAAATTTCAGGCTCTCCTTGTTCCTCCAGAAAATATTGTTGAAATGTATCTACTTGTTAATTCAAAATTTTGTAGTCCCAACCATGAAGCAGTCTGGCCACAGTGTGTTTGTAACCCAGGCCAGTACTTCCTTTGTTTCACTTGGGAGTCATCAATTTCACTCCACACCAGAGTTTAGTCATCGATAATCTACCACACTAGGCAAAAGCTAGCAGCGCTCTTCAAAACTGTGTTCAGCATGTCCACCTTCACGACAGTTTGATGTTTCATATCTAGCCAGGCCAGCGACTCAGCACAGCTCTCCCAAGCTGAAACTGTATGTTTAGCTCATTTTCACATCCCTGAAACTTGGACTTCAAAGACTATTCTACATGAGAAAAAAAAGGGTTAAAGTATTCTACTATTTCAAAGGACATAAATACTCACAGCTTATCATGAAGCAGTTCTCCCAACTTCAGTTCTAAAAGAATCAAAGAGAAACGTTACTTGAATAACACAATTAGCTTCAAGTTTTAAGTCTGAGAGGAAACATGCTTAGACTGCTTTAAAATTCATTTTCTAAGGATTGGCTATCTTCTCAACTACCACAACAATGCTTTCAAGAACATTATACAGTGGATCAAGAAAAGAAATCCAGACTGAAAATTAACAAGCAAATAAATAATCATTTTAATACTCTAATAAAAATTACAAATTTGGGCTGGAGAGATGGCTCAGAGGTTAAGCTCATAACCATCGGCAAGGACTCAAAACTTCTTTTGGTGTGTAGGCGTACATGCAGGCAGAACACTATATAAATAATAAATAAATATTTTTTAAAAAGTACTACAAATTTAAAAATCACTTTTGAAGTTACAGTATACTTCACTGCCCTGTGTGAACGATCCCACAGAAACAACTGCTATCTCTGATTGGTTTTAAACCACAGGAGGTCATCACCTAGTCTGTGTTGTTAGAGGAACAAGGTTAAAATCAGATTTAATGATTTAATTCTACTTAAATGTATAAAACACTTTGGGTAAACTGCTAATCCAAACAGTGTTCATGTGCTAGAGAGAGAGGTCAGTGGTAAAGCAATCACCCAGCATGCACTACACCTAGGGTTCCACACCAGCACAGAGGGAAGGAGGGAGGGAGAGAAGGCAGGAAAGCGGCAAAATGGTGGGGCAGGTGCAGCAAGGGGGGTGGGAGGGAAATCACAGGAAAAGTCTTCAAACTTCAGTTTTAAAAAGAACCAGAAATAGACCTAAACCCAACCTTTATTCAGCACCCCAAACCAATTAGGATGGGACTCCAACAATGCTTCTAAAGCAGCCCCAGTGATTTCAATGTTCAGATATAAGGCAGGAACCACCATTAAGACACGTTAGTAAGTTGTTTTTTTTTTAAATGTTTCTTTTTCTAGATTTATTTATTTATTATGTATACAATATTCTGCCTCCATGTACACCTGCCCACCAGAAGAGGGCACCAGATCTCATTATAGATGGTTGTGAGCCACCATGTGGTTGCTGGGAATTGAACTCAGGACCTCTGGAAGAGCAGCCAGTGCTCTTAACCTCTGAGCCATCTCTCCAGCCCCGTTAGTAAGTTTTAATTCTGACTTTGTTTCTTTGCTCTGCCATATCACAGGTGAGCAGTGGGAATGCTGGGGGGCGGGGGGAGGCCAGGAGAGGGCTGAAGTAGAAGCTGCCAGGGTGCAGGCTACAGTAACAATTGCAAGGAAGTGCCAGCCACCTCTCATATACACAGACCCAGTGACCCGAAGTCACCACAGGGGTCTAAGCAAACTACCAGTAGAGAACCTACATGAGCTGACTCTCCCATACTCCAGGACCGCAGGGAACAAGGCTCAAGAAAAAAGACTTCCCATTCCTGTTCTGTTGGTATAATGTCCTCGTGGAGTGTATACAATTTAATTTACCCTTGTTCATTCAAATGCTGATTTCTCTACCCCATTACCTGGTTTCAATCGGACCTAAAATATGACTAAAAAGCACGTATAATGTAGGAAATCTGAATGGGAGGAAAGTATACAGGCTTAGAGGTTTAGGATAGAATATCTATAGCTCAGCATTTTGCTCCAGGTTAATTAAATAAATCCTAGTCTCTGTGTGGTTATTTGGGTATATAGCTGATTTAAGAATAAGCACCGATTAACTAAAAGATAAATCAATGATGAATTTCAACAACACTGTTCTTTCATACTGCACCAAGCAGAGCCTGCTAAGGCTGGAGGGATCCAAGAACTTTACATTTAAGATCAGCCTAGCTGTGCAAGGAAATCCACTCCATAAGTACCCTATTTATTTCTTGTTTTCTATTACTTCATCTCCACTCTTGCAAGTGTGTTGAGGGTCAGTCCAGTACAGTCCAGGACTTTTCCTGAAGCTGTAACATATGAGAAGGAACTTAGTTCTTTGTCTAAAACCAGGAACAGGCTAAATAAGGCAATGGCCTGGGGCCAGGGCTTAGGGGAAACAATGGGTTTGGGTCCTGGAAAGTCAATTTTCCCAGAGTGGGAAAATTATCAGCCTCAAGGAGCCCCAGATATGTGGCACACTTGAGGTGTCATGTGTTCCCTCTGGGTAACATTGTTTGATTACATGTGAGCAATTTTTCCCCTGAAAAACTGTGTATCAGATGCTGTACTTTATAATAACTTTCATGGCATAAGATCCAACTTGCACAAGACCTCCTAAGCCCAACTCTCCTATTTTCTTTATTTTCTGATCCCTTGGTCCTTCTAGAATCCTGTCACTAAAGAACAACCTGCTGGTCCAGATCACATGTGTCTCAGGATGGTTTTGCTTTATGTACATTACTCAGTAAGGTATTAATGTTCTTATGGCTCACCACCCAGTTTACAGGAAAGATTTTCTTTACTATCCACATCACATGTGCTTTCTCTCATCCTTATCCCTTCCTCTTTTTACTACTTAATTATAAAAACCATAGGTTTAACATAGCTCCTCCAAAAATTCCATTCCTACGGCAATGGTATCTGCTAAAAGTGAGCTAAAACCCCAGAGCTATAAACCGCAGAGAATTCAAAAGATGATTTTAAGAATGTTCAAATACAGAAACAGAATGAAATAAGGAAGATAACGGGGAATGTGAAATGGGTTACTGAAAAAAAAAAAAAAAACCAATCTGAAATGGTGAAAATAAAACACAGCAAACAAATAAAAAGCTCTGAGCAAAGTCTGATAGAATGGATCAAAGAAGAGAATATCTGAGTTTGAAGACACAGCAGAGGAACTGGATAGCAAGTAAAGGCATTTGTCAAGCATGAAGATCGGAGTTTGATCCCTAGGATCCACATGGTGGGAGAAGAAAATGGATTACTGCAAACTGTACACACAGACACCCACACACTCACACATAACTTAAAGAAAGTACATGAGACTATTCTGAGATATGTGACATTATGAAAGACCAAATCTATAGTTTATGAGCATAGAAGAATCTCATCACAAAAACATGTAAGATATTTTTAAAGGATCCTAACAGTTTAAAAAAAAAAAAAGACAGCGAGACAGTTTAGCTGATAAGGAGCTGCTGCCAAGCCTGACAACCTGAGTTCAATTCCTAAGATCCATGTGACAGAAAGAGAAAACTAGTTTCTCCCACTGTTCATCTTGGGACCTCCCTGTGTACACTATGACATGCCTGTGAGTTCACGAGTGTTCCTGCAAAGGACCAAATTTGGTTCCCAGCTCACAAATGCCTACAGCTCAACCACCAGAAGATCCAACTTCCTTGGGCTTTTGTACAAGTGTTCACGCATGCATGGACATGTGTACATACACAAACACACAAAATAAAATAAATATTCCCCCCCCAAAAGAAGCACAAAATAAAATTTTCCAGTTAGGAAAAGAGATACCAATCCATATACAGAAAGCATTTAGGACACCAAACAGGCAAGACCAGAAAAGAAGCACCACAACACAGATAACGGCAGGCCCCAGGAGTAACAGCTTATCAGTGAGGCTTTAAAAGCCAGGGGATCCCGGAAAGATGCATTTCAGCGTCTGAAAACAGCCACCAACCCAAACTACTATACACAGCCCACAAAGCTGCCCATCATTGAGAAATGAGAAAGAGGCTGGAGAGATGGCTTAGAGGTTAAGAGCACTGGCTGCTCTTCCAAAGGCCCTGAGTTCAATTCCCAGCAACCACATGGTGGCTCACAACCATCTATAATGTGGTCTGGTGCCCTCTTCTGGCATGCAGGTAGAACACTGTATAAATAATAAATAAATATTAAAAAAATAAAAATAAAGAAATAAAAAATAAAAACTTTTTCCCATAATAAAAAGAGTAAAGGAATTTATAACAACCCAGCCAGTTTTACAGAAGATTCAGGAAGGACTTAGTATGTCCTTTTCTCTTTAGGCTAAAGAAAACAGTTTACAGAATCACACAGAAACATAAACCATGCTAGAAGAAAGAAGAGGAGAGGAAAAAACAAATAGAACAAAAAACAAAATAACAGCAATAAATTCACCTTTCGGTAACAGCTTTGAAAAGTAACAGTTTCAATCCCTTAATAGGAAGACAGAAACCAGCTCTTTCCCTTCTGTTGCCACCATGCCATCTAGGAAGATCCAGAAAATCCAGGGCCTCGTAAGTCATGGTCATGGCAACATCCACATCTGTAAGCACTGCAAGCCCAGGAGGCCACGGGAATGCTGGAGGCGTGCATCACCACAGGATCAATTTTGACAAATACTATCTAGGTGACTCTGGGAAAGTTGGTGTGAGGCATTACCACTTAAAGAGGAACCATAACTTCTGCCCAACTGTCAACCTGAACATATTGTGGGCACTGGTCAGTAAGCAGACATGGGTCAATGCTGCAAAAAACAAGATCGGAGCTGCTCCCATCACTGGTGTTGTGCAACTGGGCTACTACAAAGTTCTGGGGAAGGGCGAGCTCTCTAAGCAGCCTGTCATCGTGAAGGCCAAATTCTTCAACAGAAGAGCTAAGAGAAGGTTAAGGGTATTGGAGGTTCCTGTGTCCCTGTGGTTAATTAAATGCTAACATTAAAACAAAAACAGACAGAGAGAAATAAGTAAGCTCAAAAACAGTGTCATAGCTACTGCTCTATTTTATTTCTGTGAAGAGGCACTGTCCTACTTAGGGTTACTATTGCTTTGATGAAACACCACAACTAAAAGTAACTTGGGGAGGAAAAGGTTTATTTCACTCACACTTCCAAGTGACAGTTTGTCATTAAAAGCAGTGAGGGCAGGCTCTCAAGCAGTGAAGGCCCTTGGAGGCAGCACCTGATGCAGAGGCCACGGAGGGATGCTGCTCACTGGCTTGCTCAGCCTGCTTCTGTATTGAACCCAGGACCACCAGACCAGAGCTGCCCACACCCATAATGGGCTAGGCTCTCCTCCATCAATCAATAATTAAGAAAAGGACTTAAGACTGATCCTAGGAAGGCATTCTCTCAATTGGGGTTCCCTCCTCCTTAGTGACTCTAGCTTGTGTCAAGTTAACATTTAAACTAGCCAGCAGACACCATGACCAATGCAACTTATAAAAGGAAGCATTTAACTGGAAGTTTCTTTTAGTTTTAGAGAGTTAGAGTCCATTTCTATCATGGTGGGAAGCATGGCAGCAGGTAGGCAGGTATAGCACTGAAGCAGTAGCTGAGAGCTTACATTGCATTCTCAAGTTGAAGGCAGAGAAAACAAGCAAGACTGGGCCTGGAATGGGTTCTGAAACCTCAAAGCCCACCCCGAAACCATCCACCTACAGAGAAACATTCCAATGTATCAGTCATTCTCATTCACACCATCACAAACAGAGCTAGGCCTGCAGAAATGCTAACTACGGCAGTGCCACGCTGGGCAGGTAATATTGGATGCTGTTAAGAGAGAAGGCTGAGAAGCCGAGTGCCGCGGCTCACGCCTGTAATCCCAGCAGTCTGGGAGGCAGAGGCAGGCGGACATCTGTGAGTTCAAGGCCAGCCTGCTCTACAAAGTGAGCCCGGACAGCCAAGGCTACACAGAGAAACCCTGTCTCGAAAAAACAAGAAAGAAAAGAGAAAAGAAAAGAGAGAAGAGGTTGGAATTATTTTTAAAAATTATTTTTTAAACATAACAATAAAAGAAAAAAACACAAAAAACAAAAAAAAATCAACTTTTTTCTTGGGACTGGAGAGATGTCTCAGTGGTTAAGAATACTGGTTGCTCTTCCAGAGGTCCTGAGTTCAATTCCCAGCACCCACATGGTGGCTCACAACTGTCTGTAATGAAATCTGATTCCTCTTCTGCTACGCATGGAGACAGAGCACATATACATAAAACAAATAAATCTTTTTTTATTTTAATTTCTGTCCTTGTAAGCATGTATATATTTTATATATATATAATACTATACATATATATTATACATGTATATACATTATACATAATGTATATACTATACATATATATCTGTGTATACATACATATATTATATATATAATATATACATGTACACCACATGTGTACCTGATGCCTACAAAATGCCAGAGGAGACATAATATTCCTTGGAACTGGAGTTACAGATGTTGTGGGCCACTATACAACAGCATATGCTCTTAATCACTGAGCCATCCCCCCAATACTATCTCTGTCACAATCATTCGCACACACAAAACCCCAAAAGCCCCCTCCTAATCTTATCAGATCTGAAGAAGTTTGCTTTCTGTTGCTATGACAAAACAGTGTACTGGCCAAAAGCAACTTGAAGGAAAGGGTTTATCTGGCTTACAAGTTACAGTCCATCATGAAGGGAAGGCACAGCAAGGAACTCAAGGCAGAAATCTGGAGTAATGGAAGCAGAGACAGTGGAGGAGCACTTCTTACTCCCTTCCTCTGTCTCCTGGCTACTTTTCTTGTACATCCCAGGGCTACCGCTAACCTCGTGATGGAACTACAGATGGAGGTAGGCTCCCCTATATCCATTAGCAATGAAGACACTGCCCACAGGTAGGCCAATCAATGGAGACAATTTCTCAACCAGGAGTCTCTCTTCCCAGGTAACTGCAGTTGTGTCAAGCTGTGCAAAAACTAGCACAAAACCAAGGTAGAATAAAATCAAAAGCAAGACTAATCCCCCAGAATACACAACACAATACACTTCTGGAGGAACAATGAATCACTGAAAGGATCAGGGAGGAAATCAGGTGAGAGCACACCCAAAAAAGCCAAGAAAGTTCACCTCACTCACTCACATTAAAAAGCAGAGAGCTTGGCTGGTAGATGGCTCAGTGGGTAAGCCACTTACTGCAACAGCAATAAATAATATTATCAGGGCAGGCATTAAGTGAAAAGAGATTAAAACATCAATGCACAGAATAAACCAAGGTATTAGTCCTTTGAAAAGAGTAACAAAACTGGCAAACCTCTAGCAAAACTAACAGAGAAAAGAGCCAAACTAGTAAACTTAGAGGTGAGAAGAGGATGTTACAATAGACTCCAATGAAATCCAGATCACTATGGAATACTTGAAAATCTTACATCCCATTAAGCAGGACACAGCACCCATAAACAAAACAAACAAAGCTCAATGGATTAACTTCTAAATGCATATGGCCTACTGTCCTAGTTTTCCTTCTATAGTTGTGATAAACATCATGACCAAAAACAACCTGGGGAGGACGGAGAGGATCTACTTAGCTTAAGCATCCCAACCACAGGTGATCACAAGGGATATTAGGAAAGGAACACCAGCAGGTGTAGAAATCATAAAGGAGTGCTACAAACCACACAGGTTTGTTCTCGCACAGCCTGCTTTCTTTCAGAACTACCTGCCCAGGGATGTCAACACCCGTAGTGTGCTAGGCACTTCTGCATCATTCATTAATAAAGAAAAGACCCCACAGACTTGTTGACAGGACAACCTCTGCAATTCCTCAACTGATACTTCTCTTTAGGGAAGTTTGCTTAAAATGGCACCCACAGACTCATAAGGAGTAGCATTGTTGGAGGAAGTGTGTCAGTCTTGTGCTGCCTGTAGATCAAGAGATCAAGAAGTAGAGCTCTCAGCTACCTCTCCAGCACTGTATCTGCCTGGTCGCCGCCCTGTTCCCCCATTATGACGATAATGAACTAATATAATAAACCTCTGAAACTGTAAACCACCCCAGTTAAATGCTTTCCTTTACAAGTTGCATTGATCATGGTTGCCTCTCCACAGCAACAGAACAGAGATTAAGACACTCTTCCTGGGTAAATCTAGCTTTGCGTCAAGTTGACAAAAAATAACCAGCGCATCTACTAAAATTAATAACACTTCTAAAAGCAATCTACAATGCAATCCTCATTAAATTTACAACAACACCCATCACAGAACTAGAAAAAAACAATCCTAAAATTCATATGGAAACACACGCACACACACAAAAACCAGACACAGCAAGTCTCATCAAAGGGCACTGCTGAAGGCATCACAGACCTCACAGAGCCATAGTGGAAAAGACAGCAAAGTAACAGCAAAAAACTGACATGCACACAGACCATGAGAACAGAACAGAGGACCCAGAAATAAACCTACCCAGCTACGGCTAATCTTTGAACAAAGGTATCAAAAACATACACTAGAAAAAGGCAGCGTATTCAATTATGATATCAGCAGAACTAACATTTATTTGCAGAAGAATGCAATTAGATCCTTATCTCTCACCTAGTACACAAACCAGTTTAAAGTAGACTAAAGACCTTACTGCAAAACCCACCACACTAAAACTGCTAGGGGCAGACACCCCAGAGACACTGACACAGGCAAGAACATTCTGACTAGAGCACCAACCTCACAAGAGAGGGTCCCAGGAATGGACGACAAAGTAACATCTCAGAAGAAACACAGCCTACAAAATGATAGAAAACCCTTGCTTATTATTTTTCAGACAGGTTAATATCCAGAATAAAACACTCCAACAATTAAACAACATAAAAACTAAACTGCAAAACAGACCAAGGTTCTTCCACTAACTCACTGAGACTTAGTTTAACTGACATGCAGTTCAAACAGTAAAAGGAATGGCAGACACATGGTGTTACAGCCTGACTTATGCTTAGCTGCCTTCCTACCTAGTGCTGAGCCAAGTCTTCACACCTCTCCTTCAAAGCAGTATGCAAAAACACCTATTACCAAAGATCTGGCTGGCAAACAGATGAACCAAGGAATTCCCTACGCATCCAAGCTTACTGCTTCTACCTGTACCTTCACCATCTTACCTTGTCTTTCATTTATTTACTTGTTTTTCATTATCCCAGTAACAGAATATTCTAAACCTTTCTTCACTACCACGATCTCGAACCCATCCTCTCTTGAAATTCAAGCTGTCTCTATTGCTTGTTCCTTCCTCTTGTTTTTCAGTCTCCCTTAAACTACAAACATGCTTAAGTTTATAATCACTTCTCTAAACATTTATTGCTAGGGATGGTGTTTATTGTAGAGGAAAGTCTTCTACATTGCTCAGGATAAGCTTCTGGGCTTCATGTGATCCTCCTGACTCAAATACCAGAGTAGCTAGGACTACTCACGGCGCTATTAGTATGTGCCACTAAACTCAGTTATTCCCCAACATTGGACTTACTGTGTGCTATTCACAGCTCTATATTCTACAGTTACACACATGATCTCTGCCCTTATCAAACTTATATCCGTGGTAGGTGAAGCTGACAACAAACAACAAATAACTACAACTCTGTAATTGTCAACAGATAAACACTTAAAGTAAAACATAGTGGTTCAGTTGAGCTACACTTAGCCAATGTGCTTATAGTTGTCCTTTTGAGCTCTTCACTGACAAGGTAATATAAAAAGTACAAAAGTGACTCAACTATGTGATGGTCTGATACAAAGTAACTCACAATGCTGCAAACAAGATTCGCAAAGGTCCTGCCAAGGCACTTTATGTTCAGTGGGAAAAGGGTGACGGGAAGATGGAGCAATGATAGAAAAATGAAGTCAGCAGCAAGCAGGAAAGACCAGAGCTTAGGAGACCATGGTGGAGGAGTCTGTTTCTTATCCTACTTCCAATAGGGAGTCATCAGAGGGTCTTTAGAGAGTAACAAGCTGGATGCAGGATGCAGTGGTGCACATCTGTAATCCCAGCACTCAGGCAGACAGAGGCAGGCAGATCTGTGAGTTCCAGGCGAGCCTGGTCAGTCAGTCCACGACAGCCAAAAATATAAAAAATAAAAAGGAGAGAATAACAGGGTATCATCATTTTTAAACCTCAAACACGAAAAAAATTATTTTGCCCAATGCAGTGTTTCTACAGATAGGTATTACTGTCCTGTTGGCATCTCTCTTTTATCTATCTATGTATCTATCTAACTTTGGTAGAAAGAGGCTCACTCACTACGCAACCCTAGAGAGTCTGGAACTCTATGTATCTATGTATGTATGCATCTATTATGTATCTATTAATCTATCTATCTAAATATCTTTTGGTAAGAAAGAGTCTCATTGTCACTACAGAGCCCTAACCACTCTTACTCTATAGCCCCAGGCTGGCCTTGAACTTAAGAGATGGCCCTGGTTCTGCCTCTAGATCACTGGGATTAAAATCACTACTACACCTGGATGCTATGCACTGTCTAACCCACTAAAGTTATAAGAATTTAGGAGAAATGAGTGTCATAGAGGTAGAGAGATGGCTCAACAGTTAAGAGCATTTGGTGCACAATCATGAGGAACACAGACTGAGTTCCAGCAAGAGCCAGGTTCCAGAAGAGGCCTGTAATTACATCTCCAAGGGATCTAACACCTTATTCTGGCATCCAAGTGCACACAAGCCTGTGCACCCTCACACATACGTTTACACAAATACATAAGTAAAATTATTTTGGGGCTGGAGAGATCGTTCAAGCATTTAAAAGCACTTGCTGTTCTCCCAAGGGACCAGGGTTCAATTCCCAGCACCCACACGCAGCTCACAACTGTCAGGAACTCCAGTTCCAGGGGGATCTGACAACCTCACACAGACATACATGCAAGCAAAACACCAATAAAGCCTTAAAAATCTTTTAAAAAAAAAGTCTCAACATCTATATTTAGCATATTAACAACTATATACTTGCTTTACACCAAAGTTAAAATCAGAGAGGAGAGTAAAGTATGGTTAACAAAATTGAGCCTGACGCCTGGTCCTTGCTTGTAAGCTCAGTATTCAGGAGCAGCAGCAATTCAAGGTCATTCTCCACAATAAAAAATTCCCTGTCAGCCTGGGCTACAGGAGACTTTCTCAAAAACAAAACAAGTACAAATTTGTTAAGATCACAAGATTGTTTTGCTTTTTTTTTTTTTTAATCCAAGTAAAGTGAGAAGACACAATTACAGTTTCACTTTATCCTGCCCCAGATTTTGAACCAATGGCCCCCAAATTCAAACTTACCTCGACAAGCATCTTCAAAATCCTGGGTTATGTCCACCCAGCTTGTGTTACTTTTCTCCATTTTTTCCGGGACACTAAGCTCCCATCCTGAATCACCATCATCCACAGCAGCTTTCATAACCATTATGCCTGCAAAGTGAGCACGGGTGTGAGGCAGAAGGTATGGCTTTGGCAGGAACAGCAGCTGCAGAACTGCCTAAGTACTGGGTCAAAGACTTTCTAAACTCCGTAGGCAGAACTCTTTTGACTCCATTGGACGGTACTGCAAAAAAAAAAAACTAGCTTCGTGCAATCAGACCTCACGTTAAACGCCACTGCTGCTCACGTTCTGGGATTCGCACCTGCCAGGAGTCACAGTTTCTTCCAAATAGTTCAGAGATCTTCAAGCATCCCACCCCAAGAATCAACTCCAGAGACCGCGGCTTTCGACACTGGCCTCCAGGAACCAGAGCCGGCCCCTCCGCTCAGCAGCAGCGGAACATCCCCTCACCTGGGGGCTTCGCAAAACCCGGGCCTGGCCCTGCCCTGCAGACGCGTCCCCCTAGACCCCGGCCCGTGGAGGGAGCGCGGCCGAGGCGGGGACGCGTCTACGCGGTGCTCGCGGGGGAACCGGCACCGGGCGGCCCTCGTCGCCCGGGCACAGCCCGGCCTCGCGGCGCGCGGCCCCGGCTCCGAACTGAGGCGCGGCGAGGAACCGGCCGCCGGTGCCCGCTCCCCGAGAGCCTCCACACGCGACTTGCAGGGTCGTGCCTGCCGCACACAGGCCAGCCCGGTTACTTTCCCACGGCCACCGCGCCACCACGCACCGTCCGCGCCACGAAGATAACGACTCCGCCACCGACACCGCCGCCGACACCGCCCCCTCCCCTCTCCGTCCCGCCCCGCCCCACCGGCAGCGCGCGCGCATGCGTACGCCCCGGGCGCGCGACCCCGCCCCCTTCTCTCGGAACTCCGCGCTCCGGCCACGCCTCCTCCCTCACCTAGGCCACCATACCCGGCTCGACGGCCTTCCTCTCTTCTCGCGGGATTATAGCACATCGCGAGACCGAAGCCACGCTCTGTTTCCCCACCCCTCCAGCCCAGACCTGGCAGTAGGCGGGACCGGAAGGAGGTGGAGCCTGTGGGCTTGCAGCCCGCCTTATCCTGCTCAGCTTCCGGGGAAACTGTGAAAGGTGACTGTAGGGTGAAGCGGTGGGGTGGGGCTTCCGCTGCGAAGCTGCCTCCATGCTGCTCTTTGGTGGTAGTGCAAATTAAATTTTGTTGCCACTTGCGCAAAGACTTCATAAGGAAAATAAGAGAAAAAAAAAACAAAACAGGCATTTATATCGAGCTACTCATTTTCTTCCAAACTCAAGTGCTTTAAGTTTTTCTTAATAAGCCAGACCTCAAGCAAGAAGATTTTGTGTGGGTATGGGTGGAGTTAGGGAAATAATCCAGGCTCTGAATTAATGAAAAAAAAATTTTGAGAAAAAGGATATGACTGAAAAGGACTCCTGAGTAATGGTGAAGGAGACAGCATATTGTAGATATGAAGGCAAGCATAGCCAGAGGCAGAGATGTCTGGGAGAATCCAGCGTGAACGTGACCCTGAGCCGGCCATGTGAGGAGGAGAGGGAAGAGGCCAGAAGGGAAAGGAGTTTTTAAAAAGGACCGGGCAGCCAAAATGGCTGGATGACATAGGAAAGGGCAGCTGGCGGAAATACAGCCCTGCCCTTAGGCTGGGAAATTTTAGGGTAGGGAGCAAGGTAACAGGTACAGACTGAGGGATGCTAGGCTAACCTGTCTTCCAGGTCCGCTTTGATATGTTAGCTAGGTACCTCAGCCATTTGTCCCAGATTTGGGACCTAACTCTGAATAAGAATACACAAGCACTCTGTCATTGAGCTGTATATACATCCTCAGGCTTCACATTGATTATTTATTATATGTTTTTTGAGATAGAGTTTCTATAAATAACCTTGGCTGTCCTAGATTCTCTGAAGATCAAGCTGGCCTCGAACTCCAAGAGATCAGCCTGCCTCTGCCTCCCAAGTGCTGAGATTAAAGATGTATGCTACCATGCCCAGCCTGATTATTTAAATTTTTTAAAAATTCTTTCTCACAGTGTGTTTCCTGTGGACAAGAACTTTGTTTTTATTAAAACTGACCAAGCAGGCTGGAGAGATGGCTCCGAGGTTACAAAGTTATGAGCACTAGCTGTTCTTCCAGAGGTCCTGAGTTCAATTCCCAAAATCTACATGGTGGCTCCCATTAGATCTGGTGCCCTCTTCTGTTGTGCAGGTATACATGCAGACAGAACATTGTATACATAATAAATCTTAAAAAAAAAAAAGTGTACACTCCTTGAATCTTAGCACTTGGAAAGCAAAGGCAGGCAGATCTCTGTGAGTTCAAGGCCAGCCTGGTCTACAAAGACAGTCCAGGACAGCCAGGGCTGTTATGCAGAGAAACTCTGTCTCAAAAAACAAAACAAAACAACAACAACAAAAAACTGTCTTAGCACCTAAGGCATATAGGTAGTTTTCACTGACTACATGGAAGATGAAAAATGTAAAAAACAAAATACAGAAACTAGTTTGATGATCTTTTGAGACTCCAAAAGAGATTAGAAAAATGTGAACAGGGTTCATATCTGAGTTGTTCAATATTGTGTATGAGAGAGTAGCAAACACTAATTTTATAGATCCATTGCCGGGGAAGGGGCAGCTGGAGAGTTGGATAATCTGTAAAGAATGATTCCTCTTCTTCCAGGGAACTTGAGTTCTGTTCCCAGCACCCACTTCAGGAAGCACAACCACCTGTAAGTCCAGGTCCAGAAGAGCACCAGCATACAGGTGGTATACATTCAGACAGACATAGACATATGCACATACATAAACATACATCTTTGAAAATTAAGAAATTATAAAGCTCTGTGTGTGTATGTGTGTCTGGGGATTTAACCTAAGGCCAAGTTTTGTTTTTTGTTTTTTTAAACAAATGTTCTACCCTGAGCTAAATCCTATATACTTTTTTTTACCTCTGGATTACTTGTTAACTAAGACAATGTAAATGCCTTGTCAGTGTTTGTTGTATTGTTTAAGGAAGGATTACCCCCAATATTCTGTGCATGTAAAAATATTTTTCTGGATGTTTTTCCTTCCTTCTCTGGATCCATGGCTGTGGAGTTCCTGTATCTGCTGGGCTGACTATCTTCCTTTTTTTTCATAGTAAAGACTTCTCTACTCCTGACCACTGGCTTTCAAATGGTAGATCAAGGAGCTATGCTCTTAGCATGGAGTTGTCAAATGCTGAAATCACTGGATCTGTCTAAGCCGTTTGTCATGAGCTGGTTCGGTTTTAAAGAGGAGTTATCTATAACCCAGGGCCTTCATGGACAGATACCCACACTGGATACTGCACAGCTATAGTGTGGGCATTAAAAGCTCCCCAGAGCTTTACCACCTCACCCTGTTCTCAAAGTCTGCCACCGCCAGCTGTTGGAAGTGGAGGAAGAAGGCTGGGACATGGGCAAGGACAAATCTCAACATTCATTATGACATTTTGCTGTATTCTGTTTTACACGAGGTACCCCGTTTCTGTTGGATTATCCCTTTGCCATCTATGACAGCCCCTTGCTAACAACTCTCTCTGTTCGCTTTGCCCTTCCCAGTCTAAGTGAATTGAGCAGGGAAAACGGGGAACTATGTGTAAGCGGGAAGGAGGTGTCAGGTCTTATGATTTGTAAGCATTTTAGCCTCATTCTGCCCTCCATCTTTAGAGAGACATCCCTGTGAGTTCCTGAATGTGCAGTGGTGCAGATGTGTGCTGCAAATGACCTGATCCTTTGGAGTGATCGTCCAAAAGTCCTTCTGTCTGCCCGTATCTTCAGCTGTGCTATCTACTGTTTCTTCAACCCTTGTGTCTTTTTCAGAGATCCATACATTTTCACATCTCCACATCAAACACATAACTGGTTTTGTGAGTGTAAGTGTCTGAGTACACTACATCCCAGGGTCCTTACAAATCTTTGTGTTTTTCAGGTATGGTGAATGGGACACACAGCCTCGATTGTGTTGTACAAGTGTTCTGTCACTCAGCTGCATCTCCAGCCATCGTTAACTTTATTTTCAGAGAGGGTCTTACAATATAGGCCAGGCTGGACTTGAACTTGTAACTCTCCTGCCCAGGACTCTCCTGCAAGATCACAGGCCTGTGCCACAAGTGACAGACTATGTAAGAATCAGAGTTTTATGAGCTGAAAAATTACATAATGCATGACTCTTTTCATTGTTTTGATATCTCCACTGTTAAGTACTTCTTGTCTTATTCAGTTGGCTTTATGCAAGAGTATTTGACAGCTATGGGGCCCTTTAAACATATATGGAGGAAAAGATCCTTATGCTGCTTTCTTTTAAAATCCTACTCAGTGACTTTAGTTTTTAAAGCTACTATCATGCTTTAGCATCTGCATTTCACAAGTATTTAGCAAAGATGAATACTTTTAGGTTGCCTAAAAGGCAATCCTTGTGGTGCTTGAGGTGTTGGGCTTTTCTGAACAGATATGATATAAAATCCAATATTTTAAAATAAATTGGCCCAAATGAAGGAGGTTGCATGAGACCCTATTATGTCATGACCTAGTGGCTTGGGTCCTGGAACCCTGGCCAGGAGCAGTGAGGGACTGAAGAAAGAACAAATGTATGCTCACACATATAGTGAAGCTGAGATCAGGTTGGGAGTTTTCAAACATGCTTCCAATTAGAACCTCAGTGCATTTATTGGGAACAGCACAGGGGTGGAGTTAGCTACTGTCATAGGAGGTTTCTTCAAGTGAGCAGTCTCAGGCTGGAAACTCCCAGGAGGAGGGAGCTACAGGTGCTAGTATTTGTACAGTCATACCTGGACTCCTGAGGAGAGCTCTGTCACCCGTCTTCATCCTGGCCCACGTAGGGAACCAACCGGCTTTGCCAATGTTCCATGAGTTGGTGATCTTGGCATTCTGCGCATGGTGTGTCCATGTGTACATTACATATTCACTCACCCAGGGCTTTATCTGCTCTCTGTACCTAATCATATAAAGTCCTCTGTTTGTCCTTTAAATGTGACCAATAGGGTTTCTACTGCTGTGAAGAGGCACCATGACCACAGCAACTCTAACAAAGGGGCTGGCTTACAGATCAGAGGGTTAGTCCATTATCATCATGGTGGGAAGGATGGTGTTGCAGAGGTAGACATGGGGCTAGAGAGGTAGCTGAGAGTTCTACATCCTGATCAGTAGGCAGCAGGAAAGACTATGAGGTCTCAGAGCCTGACCCTCAGTGACATACATCCTCCCAAATCACACCTACTCAGACAAGTCCACCCTTCCTCTGGTGCCCTAAGGAGCAAGCACTCAAACTGCATGCGTCCGTGGGAGCCACTCCTATCCAAACACTACACGTGTCTTCAAAAGCTGTAGAGTGGGTCACCTTTTAAAAAGTTTTAATGATTTATTATTATCTTATGTACATCGGCGTTCTACCTGCTTTTATGTGCGTGTTTTTGAGGTGGTCAGATCTCCTGGGGCTGGAGTTATAGACACTTGTGAGCTGCCATGTGGGTGCTAGGAATTGAACTCTTGGGTCCTTTGGAGAGCAGCCAGTTCTCTTAATCACTGAGCTATCTCTCAGGCCTCTAAATGGTCATCTTACCTTTTAAAAATTAAGTATGAAAGGTCACTCTGATCTATATAATCCTTATATATCTGACTGGGTCTTTGTAGAACTCTGTGAGGGTAGCCAATCGTGAGAGTTTTACATTTGTAGAATATGTTTTCATGTTTCTATGCCCATTTTTTTTAGATTTGCTTATTTTACTCATTTTATTTTATGTGTATTAGTGTCTTTTCAGCATGTATGCAAGGATACCATGTGAGTGCCTGGTGCCTACAGAGGTCAGAAGAGGGTGTCAAATCCCCTGGAACTGAACTACAGAGGGCTGTAAGCTGCCATGTGGGTACTTGGAACTGAACCTTGGTCCTCTGGAAGAGCAGCAAGTGCTCTTAACTCTTCAAGCTCTGTGCCAATTAATTTAATTTTAAAATGTACTTGATAACAAACAAATGAGATTCATACTCATTGATGTGGCTAAATACATTATATATGACATAATATTTATATGTGTTTTGTATGTAATGTGTTATAATGAGAGTAAACAAGTGAGAAGTGGTGTATGCCTATAATTCCAGCACTCGGGTGGCTGAGGAAGGAGAATCGTGAGTTCTAGGCTAGCCTGGAAGATATAGGGAGACTCTGTTTTGTCTGTTTGTTTAGAGGGAGGGCACACATTTAATGATTCAATACACTTTGATAACTTGTTTGGTAGAGTTCAGGCCTGCCTCAGGCTTCTGCACGTGCCAGACAAGTAAGCTGATGATACTCAACAATGACAGAGTTTGAAGCAGAGCTTCATGCACAGCCTTCTTCCAGGTTGGCTGGCTGGAAGGCATGCTTTTCTCACCACCTGAACAAAAACTTTGGCTCCAAGGCAAATGAAAGGGGTGGGGGGAGTATTTCCACTTATGACATAAAAATACAAAAACATCAAAGAAAACTATCAAAGAAGTCTACTTCCAGAGGTAGGACTGCTTTCTCTGCATTCAATGCTTAAGTGGTTTTCAGTACAATGTGTTCTCTCTCTCTCTCTCTCTCTTTTTTTTTTTTCAGTACAATGTGCTCTAACAAAAACCAAAACAACTGCTCAGGTTGTTTTGAAAAGCCCATTCAGTCAAACCCTTTCTCTGGGCTTTGTTTTTTAAAAGAAAACATGCCTCAATGATACTTGGAAGGAGTAGCTACTGAAGCATCCCAAATAAAACCTACTTCAACACTTTCTTATAAAATGGATAAGCAAAACAAACAAACAAAGCCGCTGTCTATGTAACATATTTTGGATGTGGGTAAGAGATTAAGTCTGTTACAGACCATGATTTGCAACATTAACAGAGCTCTAGTTTTTAACCTCTATAGAACAAGCAAGAATGAGGGCTGTTGAAAATATAGCAATTTGTGAAATTTAGAGTTAGTGAGTTAACAGGTACAGCATGATGATGGATAAAGGTGAAATGCAATAGGTCAGAGAAGAAATGAGCAAGAATTGAGGAAGATAAGGGTTTGGGCTAAATTAGTTTAAAGGGTTGGGATGGGGAGTCAGGCTGCAAATGCTCTTGACTGACCTTGGCTCAAAACCATTGCTATTTAGAAAATGGATTAGCTCTCTAAGAGCTCAAAACTGCCTGGAAATTAATGCAGTGTGGCTAACAGTTAACACTGTATTCATGTCTGTGAAACCTTTTAAAATAATTAATACAACCTAAATTCAACCACATAAACAGGACTACACTAGTGCCGACCTGTCCTGAAAAACAATATGCAAAACAGATCTGGCACAGTATCATTTTATAATCTTAGTGCAACCTAACAGCCCCAGCCCAGACCTGTACCCTCCCCACAAAAAACAAAACAAATCTAATCAGGTTGCGCAAGAAATGGCAGGCTTATTCTATCTGAAGCCTTCACAGAACGGTACACAACATGTATCCAGGTTCAGATATTTTGGGGGATTTTCTACCCAAAAAAATAAATAACCAAATAAATGAAGAAAGTGCCTAAAACATGATACAGCATTTTCGAGCCCTTTCAAATACAAGGCAGAGAAAGGTGTAAAGTAGAAAATATCCGGATCTTCAGTAATTTCCAGAAAGGTCCAATTCCTCTCTTGGCTGCAGGGCAGCAGGCAGGTCCTCAGTACTGCTCCTGGAACAGAGCAACTGAGTCTGCTCCTCCTGACACAAGCCCTCGGGCCCTGAGCTGAGCGCACCTCCCCCTTCTGCTTCTCTTTTCCTTCTCTCCATTCTCACTCCACAAAGGTACTGGCCAGGCCCCATCTTCACTGTAGTTGCTGAGGTCAGGGCCAATGTCCTGAATGAAGTTAAGAAACACGTTCCAAAGTGTCCCAAGCAATGCCCTTAATTTCCCAAGGGGTTCTCTCTTAGGAAACTTAGCCACTGGTCCACTACCAGTGGATTCTTCTGGGTAAATACTAGTTTCCACAGGGCAATGGCTATTTCACAATGCGGTGGCTATTGCCCTTCTTCAGAGTTCAGGCCAAACTGAAATGCAAACCGATAGAGATTCTTGAATTTCTCTTCTTGTTTGGCTTCTGTTAAGAGGCTAGAGAACCCTGTGCAGATCCCATCAATGCTGTCTGCACTTACTGTCTTACAGCCGCCAGAAAGCTCCTCCCTGGTAAATTTGCCCACGGTAGCAGCCTGAAACTTCCAGGCCAAGAGCAGCACTGGAAATTCCATAGGATCAACACACAGGTCATTGCAAAAGCACTCATGCCTTCCCCCAAAATCGCATCTTCCTGCTCATCCTTGTAGCACCTGAACAGCTCTTCCAACCTCTGCAAGGAAGAGTCCTCAGCATTGGTCTTGGACTCCCTCCCAGCATCTCCAGAAGATGTTGGCAGCTGGCTGGTCTGCCACAAGGTGGCACCTGTTCTTCATGGTGGCCAGTTCCTCCCCCCTCCATCCTTCCCCACCTCCTGTGTGACTGGATGCTAGGGTCCAGGTCCCCATTCTTGCTGCCCAAGGTTGATGAAGGATTCTTGCACTTGGTGACACACTGGCCCATGGTAGTGGTGGCCTGGCCTCTAGAGTGGGCCCCTCTGGGTCAGATGCCCTCACTGCCACAGGCCCACGTACTTCAACTTGTCGTCAGTTAGAGGAGCCAGCCACCAGCCACTCCAGAGGCTCCTCCCAGTCAAACCCTTTCTCTGCGCTTTGCTTTTTAAAAGAAAATATGCCTCAATGACACTTGGAAGGAGTAGCTACTGAAGCATCCCACATAAAACCTACTTCAACACTTTCTTATAAAATGGATAAGCAAAACAAACAAACAAAGCCGCTGTCTATGTAACATATTTTGGATGTGGGTAAGAGATTGAGTCTGTTACAGACCGTGATTTGCAACATTAACACAGCTCTAGTTTTTAACCTCCATAGAACAAGCAAGAATGAGGGCTGTTGAAAATACAGCAATTTGTGAAATTTAGAGTTAGGGAGGATTCTAAGAGCACATAAGGGATGTCTCTATAGTAGACATGCATGGGACACCATCAGATTCATTGTAGTGTTTGTCAGAGCCCAGACCATCCTGTAGCCTCTTTCTGTCAGAACAGCTGTTGTGAAGAGCAGACAGGCTACAGTCTGCAGCAACCTTTTTCCCACTCACAGCTGTGCCAAGAGCCAAGCCCACCATCACCACCACTCCTGGGAATGGGCTCTTCAAGGTAGCAATGCCGTAAGCAATGCCGTAAACAGAGGCAGGCTAAAGCTGGCAGGACCTTTGGGGGACTAAGCAGGCCGATTGTTCCTCCAGAGTTTCTTATCTGAAAATGGCTGTGGGACTTTCCAAACACCTGCCACAGCAGGATTAGGTCTAGGTCGGTGATAGGGCGAGTTGCCTAGTTGTGCTTACAGGGGGTTGGCCAAACTGCCTCTCCTGATTGTCCAGAAAAGCTTGAGGGAAGTTTAGACTTGAGGCAGCCCAGCACTTGAGTACAATGTGCACGCCAAAGTTGTACATTCTTTGATAACTGTGTTTCCATGTCAGCAGGGAATCCTGTGTCGTAGACAGCATGCTCAAGGTTGTGTAAAGTACAATGGATTTATCTTCAGAAAAACATCTGACATATGAGAACAGCATTTATTCTATTCCCTAGAAATTGAGGAAGGTCACCAGTATTCCTGTGTTCCTTCCCACACTTGTCAGCATTCCAGATTCCCATCTTGAGAAGTATCAACGTTGTATGTCTCCAGGCCCTTGTCACAGCTCACTGTAGCCTCACAGCACCTTCATTCAAACTCCAACAGCACACCTCCTTCTCCCTACTCTCTAGAAGGGAACAGCCTCTTCTCCCTGGACAAGCAAAGCTTTCCTTCAGAACCCTACAGATGTTGCCCGCATTACAAAGTCTTTGCCTGCCTAATGGTCCTGTCTCCATTTCTGTCTGGAACCTGTTTCTAAGGGTAACTATTACAATAAAATATTGATTTACAAAAGATTAGCTTGGGCTGGAAAGATAGCTTAGTTTCTAAGAGCACTTATTGCTCTTGCAAAGGACCCACATCTCGTTCCCAGCACCCGTGTCTTGGGGGCTCAGAACCACTTGTGTTTCCAGCTCCAGGGCATCTGATGCCTCCATGGAGCCTGCACTCACAAACACATACTCCTCCCAATACAAACACATACGTGTAATGAAAACAAATTTTGTAAAAAAAAAAAAAAAAAAAAGTTAGCTCATGCAAGAGTGATTTTGAATACCTTAAATCCCAGCACCCAGGAGGCAGAGGAGATGGGGGGGCATTGTAAGTTCAAGGCCAGCCTAGTCTACATAGTGAGTTCTAGCCCCACCAGAGCTGCACAAAGAAACTTTGTCTTAAAAAAAGTAGGTAAAACATTATTAACATTGTTTATTATTGACACCGTGCTTAGCTAAGAAATACTTACATACAAAGGAGGCAGAGGCAAGCAGATCTCTGTGAGTTCCAGAATAGCTAGGGCTTCATAGAGAGACCAACAACAGCTGGGCTCAGTGGCACACACCTGTGATCTCAGCATTCGGGGAGACAAGTGGATCTTGGTGAATTGGAGGCCAGTCTGGTCTGCAAATCAAGTCTAGGACAGCTACACAGAGAAACTAGTCTAGGCTACACAGAGAAACTCTGTCTCAAAAAAAAAAAATCAAAACCAAAAACCCAAGAATAAAATCAGCTCATAAGCATTTACAGATTGGAGCAGAAATGTAAAAGTCATAGTCTTCTCTGCCTACAAAACTACTTAGGTCTTTTAGACGAGATAGCTTAACTTAGGGGAGGGGCCAGTATTCTGCAAATACAGCAGCAGCCCCTTCTGTCTCAGGAATGTGTCTAGTAAATTGGGGTTGCTTCCACTGGAGGAGAGTTTTATCTTTAAAATCAATACAAGTTACACACTTATGCTGGAAACTAACTTTTTAAAACTCTTTTGTCCTTGAAGGAGTAATTTCCATTAGCAAGGCAAATGTGTAAGCCTAAGAACCTTGAAATTATTTACCTTAAAATGAATATTTCACTAAGAGTAAATAGTAATTTCTCCCTTTAGTGCACAGTGTAAATTTTAGCATCTAAGACAAACTGTGTTGTTAAAAATATCTCTCTCCCTGATAAGCTAGAGTCAGATAGAAGGGGAAGAGGTCCTCCCCTATCAGGGGACTAGGGAAAGGGTATAGGGAGAGACAAGGGAGGGTGGCTGGGGCTGGGAGGAAATGAGGGAGGGGGCTGCAGAGGGAATACAAAGTGAATAAATTATAAATAAATAAATAAAATTAAAAAAATATCTCTCTGTATGCCCAAGCACCACCTCCAAAAAAAAAAAAAAAGAAAGAAAGAAAAAACGTTTTTCCTGTTTAAAAGAAGAAAAGAAGAAAGGAAGGAAGGAGAAAGAAAGAGAGTTGTGATGGTGGGAGGGAAAGGCAGGTGGATCTCATTGAGTTTGAGGCCAGCATGGTCTACAGAGGGAGTTCCAGGACAGCCAGGGCTACACAGTGAAACCCTGTTTCATAAAAGACCAAAGAAAGAAAAGAAAAGAAAATCTTGTTACTGTTACATACTTAGCTAATAAGTACTTATGAACAAAGGTAGAAATAACAGATTAATTAAAACAGTGCTAATCCTTTGTTGACTAATTTGTTCTAACCTTTCTTTATTCATTATTGAATAGCAAAAAAAAAAAAAGTTCAGAATCGTGAGGTTTATTTCTTATCATTTGCTCAAGTTAGGTCTCTTGTTAATTAGGAAGGTACCTGGACATCTTTCGTTCTCCCACAAGCTCCCAAAAGGAAAGAAAGACTTCTTCCTCAAACATCCTATCTGTGGAGCAAGGGCTTTCCAATGCCCACCTGTACCAAGTGCCATTGGTCCTGGAGACATTAGGCCTGTGTTCAAGTATGCAGCAAGGGTGTAGCCACATGCATTTGGATGCACTCTTAGTTCGTGTCAATCTTGTTGCCCTTAGAAGTTCGAATTGTATTAAAAGTCAGAAAAGAAACTAGTTAGAACTAAAAGTCATGATTCAAAACTCCATAAAGAACATTTACTCACGAATACTCAGTGAACCCCAGAAATACAGCCGAAATCAACTTCAGTAATTCTCTTGATCTCCCAGAGTGGGATGATGGAAAAAGTCCTCCAGTGGAGTGAGTGCACTAGCCCTGGAGTCTATTCTGCCTCTGAGTTTGAGTTGATGAAATAATGAATTTCATTGAACCATGGTTGTTTTTCCATATGGCATGAAGTATCCTGGTACCTACAGATCCCAGGACATGTTTACTGACATGGTTTCAGGTTCCTCTGAAGAAGGTCAGAGCTCTGATACCCACAGAACACCTTCCTCTCAGTCTCTTAGACCAGTGCCCTGGGAGCCTCAGATGAACTTCATGGTGGTGTGTTAGCATAAGACTCTTAAGCTAAATCTCTAAAAGCTGTTGGTACTTGGATCTATTTTTCATACTTGGAATCACAGTTGAATTTCTCCAAATCCAGCACACCCCAAAGTGGTGTCTTGTAGAGGAATTTTAATCCAGCAACACAGCTAGCCTGGCAAAGGACATAGGAATGTGTGTTCCAGGTGGAATACAGATACACCCTTAGTACACACCTTTAATCCCTCCGGGTAGAATACAGACATGCCTTTAGTACATACCTTTAATGCCAAACAATTAATTCTAATTGAGGGACAGACAAAGTAACCATCAGAGAAAGATTTGGAAGAAAGATTCAGAGTTAGGATACACCCAACTCTCATGAAAACAGGAAAAGGAAGCTACTTAAGTGCTGAGAGAGTAGAGAGGCCTGGAGTACAGTGCAGGAGTAGAGTAGAGTTTGTGCAGTCAGCACAGCATACAGTTCAGTGAGAAGCTGAGAGAAGCCAAGATGAATCAGTCATCTTGGAGAATAGTTTTGAGTCAGAACAGCTGAGTTCAACCAGCCAGCCAGAGTTCAGAGAGAACTGAAAAGACAGCTCATTCAGTCAGCGGTAAGTCTCAGAGGCTGAAACAGTCTAGTTCTAGGTTAGCAGATAGAGGCTGGAAGCTGACACCTTCAAGGTCTGGGCTTACAGAAGATTATATTGTACAGAGGCAAGAAGCTTCCAGGCCTAGGCTTAGGGATATTTAGATAGAAACGGTCTGGGCTCAGCACACGCTATGTATTCATTAGTAAAGCTTAGGTGCAGCTCGGGTATGGCTCTCTCATCTCCCCATCTGAGGAAATAAAAATGACATTTACAGTGTCCTTTTACTATTAACTTATTTATTATTATTATTATTATTTTCAGTCAGGGTCTTGTGTAGACCAGGCTGGCCTAGAATTGCTATTGTAGCCCTTGAACTTCTGGCCCACCTGTCTGTGCCTCTCTAGTGGTAAGAGTTGAAATATGCACTTCCACAACATGAATGGTAATCTGATGCTTAGATTGAATCCAGGTTTCATGCATGCCCAGCAAACACTCTACTAACTGAACTACATTCTCAGCTCCCCCAGGCCCCTCTGACAAGATAGGAAATGTAGACAAGGCTGGTGTTGATCTGTCAATCCTGCTGTCCCTTTCCTGGGTGCTGGGATTATCTTGTACCAACAACCCAGCATGATCTTTTCATTTAAAAGTAATGTCCAGGGCTGTACGTTATTGGTAAAGCACTTGTCTAATGTGCCTGAGGCCTTATGTTCTATTCCTATCACTGGGGGGATACAAGTCAAGTCTAACAGTTCTGATGCCCGAGGATCTGGATCACACTTTGTCTATTGCCACTCTGCTCTGTCAAAGATAGAAGTGCCCCTGAAGCTGCTAGTGCTGCTCTAATAGATCTAAAGGTGTGGATTTCATCAGGATTCTAGAAAAGCCCTCAAGTCAATTTATGGACAAATTATACAAATGTGAGCTGGCTGCACGGCAGACTGATTTACAGTTTAAAACTGCCCACCTTCCGAATGCTGGCTGAGGAAGACAAGGTCGATTTAGAGGAATCTCGTTCTAGGTAGCTCTTCTGTGACTGTGATAAACACCATGACCAAAAGCAAGTTTGGAGAGATTTACTGGTTACAGTCTGTGGTATAGAGAGGCCCAGGCAGGGCAGGAACGCAAGGCACAAGTTGAAGCAGAGACCACAGAGGGACACTGTTGTGGACGTTTTGGTTTATGATATGTAAATATTTTTGTTTTTATCCCAGTTATGGGATATGGGGCTGATTCAGATTTCCACAGCAGCAAACTATTTGCCTAGTGTGGGCTCTGAGAGGGGCCCTTTGGCCAGCTGCAGATAGTCTAAATCTGAGGACTCAGAGAGAAAGAGGGCTCAGAGAAAGAAGGCTGCTGCGGGTCCTTCCTCCCCGTTGCTCATGGTTGCTGTTGATGCTCAGCTCAGCCTTATTAGCCTGATGTCACTAAGCATGTGCCAACCCAACCACCAAAGCTAGAACACAGCAAAGCAAAAGCTGTTTAAAATCCTCCTTTTCCATTATGCCTGGGCCACAACTGTTGGGAAGTTTTCTGCAGAACATGTAAAGTGTGTCCCCAGATCCATAGGATATTGGAATTGTGCATGCTGCCAGCCCAGAATTCATTTCTAAAGTGACTTTTTATTGTTTCAGGGTGCCAGCCAGCACAAATACATATATACACACATATGTATGTGTGTGTGTGTATATATATATATATATATATATATATATATATATATATATAACATTTTTCTATTTTTGCTTTTTATGTTAATTTGCAGAGATTTTTCTGCCTGGAATCAGTCTTGAGAGTTCTGCTTTAGCACAGGGGTCGGGTGGATTGCATATTCTTCAGCACAGGAGATGAAGGAATAAGAGAAGATATTTTTGGAGAAGCATTTTGCTAAAAATGAAAAACGAGGGGCCAGAGAGATGTCTGAGAGGGTAAAAGCATACTGCGCTTGCAGAGGACTGAGTTCAGTTTCCATGTTGAGCAATTCATAACCATTTGTAACTCTAACTCCAGGGTATCTAATGTCCTCTTCTGTCCTCTGTGGCTCTATGAGCACCTGGATACACATGTACATGCCCACACACAGACTCACACATACATAGAATTAAAAAAATAATAAAACCTGCTAAAATAGAAATTAGTTATCAAAATTGTATTTAGTCGAGGTTCTCCAGAGGAAGAGAAGGAAGATAACTGAAAGAATGAATCTGTCTATCTATCTACCTACATATCTCTCTATCCAACTATCTATCTATCATCTGTATATGTATGTGTGTATGTATGTATCTATGTATCTATCTAAAAGGGATTTATTAGAGTGGCTTACAGCTGTTGTCTAACTAGTCTAACAATGACTGTCTACCAATGGAAGGTCCAAGAATGCAGTAGTTGTTCAGTTCATGAGGCTGGATGTCTCAGCTGGTCTTCAGTATATGCCGGAATCCTGAAGAAGTAGGATCTGCTACGAGGGAAGGACTGGGCTTGATAGAAAGAGCAAGAACAAGCAGGCAGAGAGCAAAAGCTTCCTTTTTTCCTATCTTTTATTTAGATTGCCAGCAGAAGGCGTGGCCTAGATTAGAGGTGGATCTTCCCACCTCAAAAGATTCAGATTAAAAGTGGGCTTCCCACTTCAAATAAGTAAGAAAAAATTCTGGCCATGGGGTGGTGATATGTGCCTTTGATCCCAGCACTCACTTGGGAGGCAGAGGCAGATATATCTCTGAGTTCGAGACCAGCCTGGTCTACAGAGTGAGTTCCATAACAGCCAGAACTATACAGAGAAACCCTGTCTCAGAGTAGGGGTAGGGGAGTGAGTTCCAGGACAGCCGGGGCTGTTACACAGAGAATCCCTGCTGAAAAAAAACGAACAAAGAAAAAAAACAATCCCTCACAGGTGTGCCTAGCCATTAGGTTTTAGTTCATTACAGGAATAGTCAAGTTGACAACAGAACAGAATCACAACAATCTATTTAAAGTTTGACTTTGAGGATGACATCTCTGATAACATAGCTGTATACTGACTGCACAGGCGAGTGGACAGACGTGTCTGTTGTGGTGTTAATTGTGATAATGATTTAAGTAAAATCTGAGGTCATGCTGGTCAAAGATTTGAAAATTCAATATACTATATACTTGGGCTTTCTTTCTAGTTTGAAAGCCCACACTGTGTGTGTGTTTGGGACAGAGATCAATCTGTGGGTTATTCCTTTTTGAGCAGTGGCTCTCAAACTTCCCAATGTTGCAGCCCTTTAATACAGTTCCTCATGATGACCCCACCATAAAATTATTTTGTTGCTACCTCATAACCGTAACTTTGCTACTGTTATGAATTGTTATGTAAATATCTGGTATGCAGGTTATCTGATATGTGACACCCCCCTCCCCCCAAAGGGTTCCAACCCACAGGTTGAGAGCAATCTGTCCTGTCTTGTTTTTCACTTGACCCGGAACCTAACTGACGAGGCTCAACTGTCTATGCAGTGAGCCCTTGGGGTTTGTCTGTCTCTGCTCCCCCAAAACCATGCTCAGCTTACACGGGTTCTAAGAACCAAACACAGGCCTCGTGTGGTAAGCACTTTACTGACTCAAGCTCATATCCGGTTTGTCTCATGTCTTACTGATATTGTAACCAGCAAGCTGTTACCCTTTGATTGCACTTGTGTTTGTGACTAGGGGTCAGTTTGGTATTCCAGGAAGATTAAATGGAGGGGTGGTGTTTGAATGAGAAATGTCCCACATCGGCTCATGTACCTGAGCACAGGGTCCTTGGCTGGAGGTGCTCTTTGGGGAGGTTAGAAACTTTAAGGGATGGATCCTGGAGGGAGGAAATAGGTCCCTGGGGGTGGAGAATTTATAGCCCGGCTCCACTTCCAGTTCGCTCTCTCTGCTTTGTGTTGGAGGTGTGGTTTTTTGGCTTCCTGCTTTGGCTGCTGTGCCCTCTGCCTGCCGCCACGTCTTCCCCCTCTTTATGGACTGTTTCTCTCTGGAACCTTCAGCCAAAATAAATGTTTTCTGCTCTATGTGGTTATTGGTGTTTTATCATAGCAATAAAAGGCAACTAATCTAGGAGGTCACTTTGCAAATTGAAAAAATTATATTGGATCTGAGTGACGGACAGCTCAAATGAATTAACTTCCCAGGCTTAGGCTGTCCTGTGATTTTTTTCCCCCCTTAAAATGAGAAACAGGTCTTTTTGTTACTTCGTTCCTTGTTCTCCTACCACCTATTGAAATGTATACTTCTGTTTTGTTGTTGAGACAGTCTCCATCACTAAGAAACCCAGGCCAGCTGGAAACTTTGTGCCCATTCTCTTCTCTCAGCCTCCCAAGAGCTGGGATTACAAGCATTTGCCCCCAAGCCTGCCTGTCCCTAATTACTTTGAACAATTTAGTCAAATCATGGAACTGCTCTAAATTTGAAAATTCAATATTTACATATTCTACTTTTCTTTCCACATAATTAGAATTTTATGTCTCAAGTTGATAGGGCTGACTGACTTGCCAGTAATTTATTTGTTAGTGTTAAAAAAAAAAATGAAACAATGTGACTGACTTGTTGGGGGGGGGAAGACTTAATTTGAAGCAGTTTTTTTTTTTTTTCTGCCTGCAATGATTGCCATGTTCTGTTCCTTTCCTTCCAAAATAAAAAGTAGGGTTTGAAATTCATTGATAAAGCAGCAGCAAGTTTCTATTTTAAAAAGAGAGAATCAGTGACAGAGTGAGAGAGTGAGCATTCAGGAGGCAGAGCAGACAGCCTGGTCTACAGTGTAAGGTCCAGGATGGCCGGAGCTACCCAGAGAACCCTGTCTGCTCTCTTCTTCTGTTTATATGATGAGCATATTAGCATATAATAGTTTGATCATTGTACCTCTCTTTTGTCTGCCTCCCACTCTAGCCGATTCCTTCTCTTCCAACTCTACTTGTATGTTTGTGTAAGTGTGTGCACGAGTATGAGTGTGTGCGTGGGTGTGTGAGTGTGTGGTATATGTATGAATGAGTATGAGTGTGTGTGAATGTGTGATCCAATTACTTTCACTAAGTTTCCTACAGGAGCATGAAGAAGGCATTGTTTACAGGAGCATGGGCACCTTACCACCAGCTGCATGACTGAAGAAAATAGCTGTCCCTTTCCTAGCAATAGATCCTTCACTCTCCATGACAGGACAGTGGCAGGCCCAGTCTTCGTGTGAGTCATGTGCAGGTACTCACAGCTGCTGTAAGTTACTGTCAGTTCAAGGGTACAACGGCCAAGTTTGGCCATGTCTGGAAGACAGTTCCACAACACTATCCCACATTCTCCAGCTCTTTTCTTTCTTCCCTTCTTTTATGATGTTCCTGGAACCTTGGAGGGGGTGGTGCGGATGCCCCATTTGTGGATGCGCATTCAGTGGTCAGCTATTCTCATCACCTTGACACGTTATGGGTCTCTGTAGTTACTGGTACCCAGAAGCTTCTTTTCACCAAAGCTGAAGACACTATAGACACAAACATAATTATTTAGAAGTTAATGTGAGAGACACATTACATCCATTTAGCATAATCACAATGGTACCTTCCCTGCTAGGGTCTATAACATCCCAGCCTCAGGCCCTTGACCGGTTTACAGTACCAAATGTGAATTATCTGGTGAGGGCTGACCCTCAAATCCAGCCAGAAGGTATTGGTTAGCTCCATAACAGATGTGACACTCTCACACTAGTGGGCATGTCATTCCTGTTTGGTTAGATCACAGATGAGTAACGTTGCTGATGACTCACTTCCCCCAGCAGCCTCCACTCACACAGGCTGGCACTATGAGGGTAGGAGGCAGGGCCAGTGTTCTTCTGTCCTAATACTGAAGAAACAAGATGCATAAACATCTTACTTGATTTTGTTACAACCATGTAATTCTAACGAGCCAAGGTCTGATGGATTCTTTTTTTTGTTTTGTTTTGCTTTGTTTTTGAGACAGGGTCTCTCTGTGCAGCCTTGGCTGTCCTGGACTGGAAGGCTGGCCTTAAACTCACAGATATGCCTGCCTCGGCCTCCCTGAATGCTGGAATTAAAGGTGTGCACTACCATGTCTGGCTGTCTTATGAATTCTTATTTAACACAGATGTGAGTTTTCCCTTAGAACTTTAGCTTGAAAAAAAGAAAGAAGGAAGGAAGGAAGGAAGGAAGGAAGGAAGAAAAGAGATGACTCAGTAGTTTAGTAGTTTAGAGCATTTTCTCCTCTTGTAGAGTTCTCAACACCTACATGGTGGCTAAAAATACCTGTGATTCCATTCTAGGAGAACCAATGCCCTCTTCTGCAGGTGCAAAATACCCACGATACACATACATGCACACACACAAAACAATCATATACATCATACACAAAATAAGTATTTTTAAAAAGATGAACAGTAGAGACAGTGCAGAAGCTGAGGGAAGTGGGTGCAGGGGCAGCAATGAAGTTGGTTGGTAGTAAGTGACATGCTGAAACCGAACGTGGGGCAGAGTGTCCCATGGAGCGTTACTAAGCACACCCAGAATGAGCTCATGTACTGACACAAGCAAGTGATGCATCTCTCAAAATAACTGAGTTATCACTAAGGATGCCCAACCAGGCTCAAGGTTGTGAAAGCATTTTTCCTCCAAGCCTTGCCTAATTGAATTAGACTCTTCCTGGCAGCAAAAGATCTTAGGATGGGGTGACTGGAAGGATCAATTTTTGCACATCTATGATTTGGCTCTTCAGCTACCTTGGGATGCTTGCCTGGGCTCAGCATTCTCTTCCCATTAGCTCTGGTCCTTTCATCTTCCTCTACCCATTAAGTGACATGAACGAAAATCCCTGGAGAGAAGCCATGCCTTCCACCCAAGCCTTCCCCAAGACTGGTTAACTGATTAAAGTTTCAGTGGTTATGGAGAGGTTGGAATGTTGCAGGTTCAGAGCCAAATTACTGTTTATCTTGAATGGTTCTTAGGCTGATTAGCCATTCCTCTCCCACCTTTTCGTCTATCTGATCTAACAGCAAATAAATCCCTTTGTCTATCTGCCTGTTTGCTGTCTTTCCCTTTCTCTCCCTCTACTCCCCTTTTTTAGACGGAGTATCATTTTATAGCTCTGGCTGCCCTGGAACTCTGTAGGTTGACCAAGCTGGCCTGGAATTCAGAGACCCAGCTGCCTATACAGCCTAAGTGCTGGGATTAAAGGCGTGCCCTTCTAGATACAGTTCAGTGAAGCTTTTAAAAATGTGTTAGCTTAGTAGAGCCCTCGCTTCCACCAACTCCAAGCGTCATCAAACAACCTGTGAGGCCTATATCAGAGACTTCCCACTTCCCTGTAACCATCTGCCAAATGTTTCCATCAGCCCTCTTGAAAAGTGTCTTCATTTGTGGGCTTTGTTCTGGTTCCATAAAAACTTCATGGAATTGCTACCTCATTGGAACACAGAATGTGGGATACTCTAAATGTGTTCCCAAGCCATGGTCACTCATATTTGGGACCAGAACAAACTGTTTCTTATCCGTTTTCAGGTAAAAGCTGGTTTGGGATTTTCTGTCTCTCTCTATGTTTGTCTGTCTTTTTAATTCATTGACAGTGACAGCTTAACCTAGCAGGCTGGTGATCTTTCAGGACTACTCTATTGGCTAATATTCAAGATCACTGCTAATTCACAGGGAACTGGTCTCAGGGCTGCGCTGCATCGCCTTATCCTGTTCTCAGAAACTTCAGACCCAACATGCTTCTCATGCTTCAGAATCTAAGGCACATCCACTAGAAAAGAGAACACTTTCAGTGTCAGGAGTCATGCCTGTGCTTGAGTGTAGGAGGCAGACTAGAGGTGCAGAGTCAAGTCCGAAAGACTACACAGAAAGCCTAATAATAAATATTCTAGGCATATGGGAAAACAGTATAGACAAAGCCTGAAACTCCTGCCATGGCCAACTAAAGGCAGCTGCTGGGGCAGGTGCAGAGGTGCTCCAGCGTGTCTGAAGCTGCTCTTTGGCTCATTGTACTACAACACACAATGCTGTGTGAAGGTTCACAGTGCTAATGAGACATACTACACACTAAAACTGTGTCTAGAACTACACACGACAGGTGAGAGCATATAAGGAAAATCTTGTGCTAAGAAAATGAGCCCCACACTCCATGCCTCTGACATAAAAGGTTCTATGGTCTGCACAACAACTACAGATCTCTGTTGGTTCTGGTCCGCCTCCTCCACCTTGAAAGTGTATTCACCTACTGCTTTCCCCAAAACTATGTGTCTCTGCTCCATTCCTTCTTTGGGGACACAGTACCTGGAACCCTTTCAGGGGTGTCCTACAAATCCTGCTGTCCGATGACTCAGATCCAAGGCACAAGAGAAATGTCACCGATTTAAAATCTGTTTTCTGCTGTCTCACCACTGTTCCCGTGGCCTTTTATTTATTCAAGTCCAAAGCATTCATGTGGCACTTATCCAAGCTCTGAGCAATTCTATCAGTCAACTCTTTTGTGACCTCTTTCCTTTTCATTAACGTTATTACAAAATTGTGTTCCTAGCCAAGCCGTATCTCCCTTGGGTTAGAGGCCCCATACCTATACATTCATTTGGCCAATTGTAATTTAGCTCAAATAAGGGGCTTCTGGGCTGAGAATTTTATGTGTCTGGTTGTGCCTGCTGCAGTGCAGATGTTGGGGAGTTAGGCAGGTAGTTATGTCAGATTTCTTCATCTTATATTGAGATCCATTAGACATTTAAGGAAGTGCTTGTACCTCTGCTTCTTCATAACTTTGACCTTGTTTCAAGTTGTTCTTTTGTTCCAGTTAAAACTGACTTGAGCAACCCAGAGCCAAGTTGCTTTTTTAAAGTATATTTTAAAATATATTTATTTTTATGTATATGGATGTTTTGTCTGTGTGTATATAAGTGTATCACATGTGCAGTACCTGTGGAGGCAGAAGAGGGCATCAGATTTCCCCTAGAAATGGAGTAAGTGATGGTTGGGTTGGCATGTGGGTTCTGGAAACAGGACCCAGACACTCTATATGAGCAGCCAGTGCTCTTACCCACCGAGTCATCTCTTCAGATCCCAACCAATTGGTTTTTTAAAAAACAAGTACTTCAATTGATGATTTTTTTTGACTGGTTACTATAAAAATATGATGGAATTGTTACCACATTGCAACGTGGTACTTGGGGTTTCCTGAATCCGTGTTGCTGGGATGTGGGATACATATGTGTATGCACACACATACACACATTTGGATGCCATTCACTGTCTTTGCACATACAAAGTATAAAAGTTGTTCTTGAATCTTGTAGCTCCAAGAATATGCCTGTCTTTACATAGGCAGGCAAGTCTCTCTATAAATATGTGTGTTATGTGCATAACTTCTCCAGTAAAAGCAACTGCTTTCTTTGAGGAGATACTGCTTTGACAACAATCTCCATTGCTCTTCTTGCTTTGAGTACTAACTCTCTTCACTTTTCCTATCTTCTCATAGTGCTAAGACTTTGCACTCACCAGAGGGTGACCTACTGCCTTCAGTTTTAATCCAACAGCTGATGCTAGCATTGCCTAGGAAATGGATGGACCTATTCTTCTGTATGGGATGGAAATAGGTCTTGTATGATCTTTGGAAAAACTGGGAGGGGTACTTTATATTGGGAAGTAGAGCCGGTCATCTGAATCTAATTACTTGTTCAAGTCCAATTTCACCACAGCCACGTGAGTTCAGCATTATTTAAAAAGTGTCCATCTGGCTTCCAAGAGTGATGACTCATCATGGAGGAAAGGCTGAGAGAGCCGCTCAGAGGCGTGCCTGCAACTGTCACTGTTGTCGGTAAACAGCTGGTCTTCTGGGATTGGCAGTCTCAGCAGAGCCAGGGACAACTAGCTAGACTGTGCTACAGGACCAGTGCAGAGGTGGTGAAGATCCGTGATCGCTGCGGTTTCAGGAAAACTCTGCAAAGGCGATCTAGGTATATTATCAAGACAGGACCAGAGTCCTCACATTTTCTTCAAGGAGAGACTTCCAGTGACTTCCTTCCTCCAGGGAGGCCCCTCCTGAAGTTTCCCCCACCTCCAGCAGTGCCACCAACTGTGGACCACATTCCAGATGCTAACTATGATTCTCATTATTACTTGTGTATGAGAACCCAGGAACAGCCCCTCGGAGAGATGGTGAGTGCAGAGTGTGCAGCTCCTCTGCTTTTTTGGCTATACTTCCAATCTTATCCTTTTGGGGTTTGTGCTTAAATTGGCCCTTAGATATTCCCTTACATTGGCCATTGATGACCAACTGCACCTTCAGTTCCACTCAGCTCCAAAGCTATGTGGGAAGATGGGAAAATTCCAACCCTTTGCTTGTCTGGTTGGTCATCCAACAACCAGGCTTCCTTTACAGGGTCCCCAGAAGCCACCAGCCACCCACCATCTCATTAGAATACAAAAAAAAGCACAGCTTCTAAGAGACTGGAAAAGTTTTAGGAGCTCTAGCAAGAAAGGAACAGTAATTTTACTGCATCATCATATGTTCTTGAATGAATTTCTTGTAGACTCTGAAAGTCATTCTGAATCCCAAACAATGTAAAAGGATGTTGTTGAAGTATTTTACCAGTGTTCCAGAACTTGAGGTAGTTCATCTTGCTGTAGGCTCAAAGGAATCCCAAGTCTAGAGTTGTTTGGGAAAGAGAAGATTCTTAAGGAAGGCTGGAAACATTTCAGACAATACCTAGATATTTTAGAAGCACTGTGTTTAAAGACAGTGAGGAAGAGAAGCATTTAGCTGGCTTACAAGCAGGGTTGTGCATGGCCCTGATGCCCCGGGAGGACAACAGTGAAAGGAAACCCTCCCAATGGGAAGAACAGTGAACAACACATTCCTTTGTCCAAATCCAGTGTTATAGCTGACCAGAAGGGTGGCTCAATGCCACTTCACTCACAGTTGCAGCTCGTTTGGTCTGAGGAGTCGGAGGCATGGAGGGGATAGTCTGGTGACGAGGAAGGTAGGAGAGGAGGAGTGTGGATGGACAGGTCTCTCTAGAGTGGGTACTGGCAGCTGTGTTCCTGTGAGAGCTCAGAAAGGGCATGCAGGTTGATTGCCATAGAGATCATCAGTCTCTCCGCCCAACCGTCACCGTGTGAGCGTCAATGGATCTAGCCAGGAGAAACGTGGCCGAGATGGAACATATGCAGATCTGCTGTTAGTAAGGCTCACTTTGGTTAATGCTGCTACCCACACCCTAACGGATCTGCACGGGCAACTTCTGCAACATCCATCCACCCAGCACAGTGGCCCTTGATAGCACCTCTTCAGGCAGTTTCACAGGAGGTGTCTCCAGTCAGATGTCCTCTGTCCCCACCACCACTGGCTTTCCCTAGCACCCTACCAAGTAGGTTTCTGGCAAGTGCTGTCAGATTTTACTGCTACAGCACTATAGCCACTACTTGCCATGCAGTGAGTTACAGCTGTGCCCTGTCCAAGGTCTGGCTTTCAGACCTGGTGACTAATGTGGCTATGGAATGAAGAAGCACTCTCAGTGATCTGAGTAATTACTGTCCCGAAATAGCTTTCCCATCGTGAGGAGAAAAAATAAAAATGCAGTCTAATTTTCGAATATGGGTGTGTCCCTGAAATGGGACTTCTGTCAAAATTTGTAAATGATGTGGTAAAGTGTTTATGTAGCATGCATGAAAACCTGGGTGTGGTGACCAGCACCACAAAAGCACAGCAGCCTACATCTGTAGACCCAGCCAGCAACCAGATGGGGTGGAGGGCAGGAGGAATAGAAATTCAAGGTCAGCCCTGGCTACCTGGTCTGCATGCATGCTAGACTATAGGAGACACTGTTTCATGGACAAAATAAAGCAAATCTATGACAATTTGCTTCTTTTTTAAATTAAAATTCTGAAGTGGAATATGCCAATTTAAAATGCCTTTTCTTTAGAATTTGAAAAATCTAATTCTCTGCAGAAGTTGTAGTGTATGCTTTTGACGAAAGAGATCACTGAGTAGATGGGACTTTGTGGTGTTTGTCTTTGGTTCAGTTTGGCCTTTTGCTGCCTTGGTTCTATGGCTGCTTTAAAGCCCCAAGAAGAATTCACATTTGCAAGTGCTTCATGATTTAGCATTTGCTTTTACACACAATATACTTTTTAATCCATTCAGTAGCTTTCAAAGTTGTCAGTGATAAATTAAACAATGAACTTTCATTTTTTTGTTTAAATGCTATATGCATTTTGTAGAAAATATAACTAATGTTAAGCAATAAAAAATTTCAAAATGACCTATGATACCATTAGGTAATAACTATTGTTAACCCTTCTAATATACATTATTCCAGGCTCTAACAGATAAAGACAGATTTTTTTTTATAAATATAGCATCATGATAACTTCCTCATTTACATAGCAAAATATCATGAATGTGTTTTTACACCATTTGTAAACTCATCTTAATTTATGGTTTTTTGTTTGTTTGTTTGTTTTTGTTTTTGTTTTGTTTTGTTTTTTGGCCTGGAGCTCTCTATGTGGACCATGAAAGAAAAGTATGGGCTCGGGACCCCCAAGACTAAGTTCTCAGCACAAAGGAGGTTTATTTGCCCCAGAGTTACAAAGGGCAGGGAGTAAGACAGACACATGGGATAGAGGTCAGAGGGAAGGGAGTGGGACCAAGGGCTGCCTCTGGGTATAGGGCTCATAAGAAAACAGCAGGAAATGAAGGCACAAGGGGAAACCCCGTGCTTCATTTTAATTGGGCACGTTAATTAGGTGAGCCAAAGGGGGCTTTTGATGGCCAGACTTCAATACTTTGGTAGCCTCAGGGGGAGGAATTGACCAAATAAGGGAGTAGATCATGGGGGCTAGCTTTAGGAATCTAGCGGTTTTTGGCAAGGCAGAGGGAATTGTGGAGAAGGTGCCTGCTAGAGGCATGCTGCTGTGCTAGGGATGTCTAGGGTCCCTTCAGCCTGCACTGACCTTGAACTCAAAGAGCTCTCCCTGCCCCTGTGCCAAGGCTGAGATCAAGGAGCGAGCAGCCACGCCCAGTTTATGTTCTTAATTCTTCTGAATTCACGCTGCCTCCCACCCCAGCACGGCCCGGCCCTCTGTGGCCGACTTGATAAGAACACTTGAGGTGGCCTTGTAGCCCCTCCCTCTTCCAGCAGACAAGTTTATAGTCCTATCTAAGGGCTTGCGTCTGGGTACCTTGGCATGAAGCCCGGTTAGATCACACAGGGTAGAGCTTCCTTCCCCCTAAAATCCTGTAAGACTCAGAAACCCTCGAGTCCTCTGCAGCTGAGGGCTCTGTTTTCCCCTTCAGGACAGATGGAGCTATCTTTCCTGTTGCAGATCCTCTTCCCATCTGATGGGAGGACCCCCTTTAACATGCCATCCTGTTGCCTATGCTCAACCTCCAACTTGCTCTCCCACTTCAAGGCTGATCATGATTATGGATGTCCATGGTCGTGGGGTTCTCTCCTCATTAAGCACATTCTGAGGGTAATTTTGTGTCAGATTTTTTCTATGAACCTGTAGTTTCTTTTTATAGTAAGAGCCTTGTTAAGAATGGAAAGAGGGTTAGGTGGGCATGGTGGCACATGCCTTTAATCCCAGCACTCAGGGAGGCAGAGGCAGGTGGATCTCTGTGAGTTCAAGGCCAGCCTGATCTACAAAGTGAGCTCTAGGTCAGTATGGGTTACATATCAAGACTTTTGTTGTCTTAAAACAACAAAAAGAATGGAAGAAAACTACCGAAGACACAGTTGTGCAAGCACAGAGGTCGGACATCTCAGTGAGTACAAAGAGGAGAATCTAGAACTTGTGAACCTCAGTGACCGTGTAATGGAGGGAAACCCTCTTCAGTTTTGTTTTCAATAACTGTAAATACATTAAAGACATACAAAATATAGGAAAATGATAGTAGTTACCCATTCTGACCCTAACAAATTGTAAAAAATACAATGGTATTTTTCTTAATAAGTAAAATAGAATACTTCTCAGAATTCTGTTCTAATACATGTATATTTTGAAAATACTGACTTCTTTAAATACTCCATGTAGGATTATGCATCCACAGTTAAGTACCTTTCCCACATGGCATGTGAGGAAGTCAGAGGACAGCTTGAGGCTGGTTTTCTTCTTCCATATGGGTTCAAAGGCTTAGATTCAGGTCTTCAGGCTTGGTGGCAAGTGCTTTTACCATTGAGCAAGCTGGCCCTTTAGAAAATAAGAAGAAGCCATTTGGTGGCACTCACCTGTAATCCCAGCACTCGGGGAGGCAGGGGCAGAGGCAGAGGCAGGTATATTTCTGTAAATTTGCCTGGTCTACAGAGTGAGTCCAGGATAGCCAAGGCTACATGGAGAAACCATCTCAAACAAACAAACAAACAAACAGCAACAACTAAAAAAGCAAAAAAAGAATTCTTATAATGATCTCAGTTTCCCAGTCATTTCCTTGGACCAAAGGTATGCTGGTTAAAGATTTTAGTTTTCCCTGTATGGTGGTGGCCCATGCTTTTAAGCCCAGAAATCAGAATGCAGAGGAAGGTGGATCTCTGGCAGCCTGGTCTACAGAGCTAGTTCCAGAACAGTCAGGGCTACACGAAATTTCTGGGCTGAATACCATGTCCTTTGCAGGCACCAGATGGAAACCATAGTATAAGCTTTTGTAACCAGATCCATTCCATTGTATGTCATAGAAGGGTTGCTTCCTCAAGTTCCCAGCTTGGCCACCTTTTTTTTGGTTCAGCTCAAGTTATTCATCCTGCATTTCTGTTCTGTGGCCTATTTGTGATAAACCCTTTAGACAGAGACAGGGCAGTTGTTAAACATTTTGTCCAGTGCATCTATTGGCTTAATTTCCCCACAGATCTTTGGCTGATCTAGATCTCTAGGTGCTCAGTAAATTGTTGACTATTGAATATAATGAAGAACTACAACAACCCTGCCACTCCAGAGGACCCATCAGGTTTCAGAAACGTCAGGACTGATCTTGCTCTCTTAACATTTATGCTTCACATAGACAGTGTAGACTTTCAGAGAGCTCCATGGTTGTTCTTTCGGCTACAGTTTCACAATTAAGTTCTTTGCATTTTGGAAGCCACTTTACAAAGGTTCAGAGGTAAAGAAATCAGCGAGAGAGAGCAAGCTATGCTCTCCACACAAAAGCTGAAATAAGCAAAATTGTATGGGATAGCTATGCAGAACCAGGCTGATCCAAGCAGAGCAAGTCATGTGATTATTGTCATATATTTAGAGTGACCTACATTTGATGATTTTTTTTTAGAAGTTATTTTTTTGTGGTGCTTGGTACTGAACTGGGGATCTCAGACATGCAAAACAGGTCTGAGCCATGCCTTATGTATCACTTTAGAATTTTTGCCACACAAAGGATTTCCCCCACTTTATGTGTTCTTTGAGACAATTAGAACAAGTCACAGATAACACAGTTGATAGATGAAGCATATTGGCCACACAATGAGTGAGGTTTGAAAGCTATTTCCATTCAGCTACAGTTCAGTTAGGACGAAAGCACATCGCTGGGGAGAAGGGAAATGGAGGAATCAAAGGTTGAGAGAAGCCTTCAGAAGAGCTGTTCTGGGAGGAGAAAGGTCCAACCTGGGCTAAGCACCGCCTGGGCTCTGGGTGAGGTCTACAGAGAGCTGAGGGATGTGAAAACAGCTGGAGCTTGTGCCTCTTCCAGAGTTCTCCAACTTGTCAAAGTCTTGTGTTTATACGTGTTTAAGTTGTAGTAGTTGAGGCTGGGAAATCAGATGTTGGTCTGACAAGGGGTCACATCATTCTCCAGGTGTGTGTGTGTGTGTTTCAAGTTATACAATAGCCAAACATATGTCACTCATTCGCAAATTATGTGTTTGCAATAATTTCAAAGCCAATGATACTGCTCTTTACCTAGCTGCCTGGGCTGAGTTTCTGAGCCTCTGTTCTGGCAGTACTTTGCTAAAGAGGAATTCAAATTCTAACACAAGCACGTTCACATTCATTATCTGTGTCTTCCTATATTGCAAGTTGATTTACCTAGAAACATGTTCTTTGAATAGTGCCTCAGGAATACTAGTATTTACTTATTTGTAAATGTTAAATCTTAGATTATCATGTTTTCAGATTGGAAAGTTTGGGGTGGAGAGTGGTTTAAAGATATTTGAATTACTATATCATTTTGTGCTCACACGGGGAAAACGATAACACTTATAAAATGGCAGTCTCTTGCTCAGTGAAGAGATATGCCAAGAACAAACTGCACGAAGCACCGTTTCACACTTTGAATTACGGTTTGACTTGCCTTCACAAACCTGCTAAATTTTGCTTAAACAAAACCGTAAGAACGAAATAGAACCTCACAGGGCTCAGTTTAGTCCCCTATCCTGCTCTGATAATTTTATATCCCTTACTTCTTGAAAAGGCAAATGATGTCTTTATTAACAACGTATCTCGGAGTATTTAAACACAGTCAAGACACAAGCGTGTTTCTGTAATTTTTCTCCCACGCGTCTTTGTCCTTAGCGAGCAACTTCGCAGCAACGTTTTCGAGACTAAACACTGGGACACTGTTTGGAAATGAATCGGCAGGGCGTTTTTTGTTCTCCAGACCGTCAGATTATCTCATTTACCCGGGTCTGACCGGGGATGCAGTTCTCGTTCGAGGAGGCCAGGAGGCAGTCTTCCCAGCCTGTACTGGGTCAGCTAGGGGTCAGGAAAGGAGTAGCCTTACCGCATCCCCAAGATTTGGTGGGATCTGGGGCGCTAAGACAACCGTGCCCAGCCTCAAAAAAGCCTCCTTACAGCGTGGGTGGTTGACAGCTGTGGCTCCGGGTAGGAAGGAAAAAGAAGGCAGCTTGAGAAGCA
>CM053743.1:47418331-47450261 GCA_028658305.1 Pachyuromys duprasi | reverse complement strand
CGGGTTTGTATGAAAACACCGGACGGCGGGCGGCGAGGGACCCGCCGTGCGCCCCCGGAGCCGCGGGCGCGGAGGCCGAGCGCAGCCCCCGCCGGCGCCCACGCCGAGCCGGTGAGCCTCCCCGCCGTCCGCGCGTCCAGCTCGCCGGCTCCCGGCGGTGCCTCAGCTCACCTGGCGGGGGCGAGGCGCGCTCCCGGGCGGGGAAGGCTGGCTGTCGAGCGAGCCAAGGCCGTAGCCGCCCCGTGCGCTCCCAGCTGCGCTCCTCTGCCCGCCACTCCCCGGCCTCCGCCCTGCAGCGCCCCGGGACGCTTTGATTGGCTGCTGGCTGACAGTTTAGTGCTGCGGAAGGCAGTTTCCACACGTCCCCGGGTGGTCGGGGTGGACGTTGACGGTCTAAAGCTCGTCCGCGGACCACGCAGGGCTCGCACGTTGTGTGAGGTAACGACCCCGCTGGCATTGCAGGTTCTCTGTGGCGAGCCCTCCCTCCAGGTGTTCGGAATGGTAACGGTACCCATGCGGTGCCCGGCAGTTTGTAGCCCGCAGAGACGAGTGGCCATCCCGAGCGCTCGCTCTTCGCTTGGCCGGCCTCTGAATTAGTCTCACAGTTCGCCCTCGCTTTCCTGAGATAGGAGGTTATTTTTGTAATTGTGTTTTGGAATGTTTTCGCTTTAGTTGGCAAAAAAAGGAAATGATTTATTTAAGGCGCTTGAACGGTACGGATTTTAATACGTGGGCCAAATGTCAAAACCAAAGACCTGCAGATCTGTAATCAGATTCCCCGAAAGGGAGGCACTTGGCGGTGCCTTCGTCCACCGGGGTTTCTCCTGCTTTGCTCGGTTTCCCGTTCCGCTTCTCCTGGGTCACATTCTACAGTGAAGTTACACCTTCATTTTGAATGACTGCAGTTTTGCCTTGAATTGATGGGTCAGTGTTTAAGATTGTAATCTCCGTTTAACTTGGAAACAGACGCCTTTTGTGTTTGACCAATATTATAGTATGTCAGATATATTATTTTAAGCTTTTGTGGTAGCAATTTTAAATTTTTTTAAAGACTATTTATTTTGAATGCTCTATGTGCATATACATCTACGTGCCAGAAGAGGGCAGTAGAGGGTATAGATGGTTGTGAGCCACCATGTGGTTGCTGGGAATTGAACTCAGGACCTCTGGAAGAGCAGAGGAGCTCTTACCCACTGAGTCATCTCTCCAGCCCGCAAATTTGAAATTTTTAAAGATTTAATTTATACGTGCCTTAGTGTTTGCCTGCATGCATTTATGTGCACCACGTTCATACCTGATGCCTGAGGAGGTCAGAAGAGGGCATCAGATTCCCTGGAATTGGAATTACATATGGTTGTGGGCCACCATGTGGGTGCTGGGAATCACACCCACCCAGGTCCTTTGGAAGAACAGCAGTGCCCTTAACCACTGAGCCATCGTTCCAGCCCTATGGTAGCAATTTTTATAAAGCTTTTCCAATAGATTTGGATTGAGTACCTCTGCTTTTATTTCTTTAGTGTGTTCGTGTGTGTGTGTGTGTGTGTGTGTGTTTCTTGGACCTTTTGGGTTCGGGGAATGGAACTCAGGTGGTCATGGGCAAAGTGCCTTTGCTTGCAGAACCATCTTGCTATTCTCCTTGAACTGAGCATTCCCCTTACAAAAGTCTGGCTGCCTTGCTGTGTAAGGATTCACCTGCGTTAGTGGAGGTGCAAGCCCAGAAATATTTTGACTTGTATGTATTCTACATTTTGGATTTTTCCTTTAATCTTCCACAGTAGTCAGAATCTACTCTTGTTACTTGCTGCCTTCAGCGCTGAAAGTTGAACAGTAGTAAATGGCTGTCAGTGGTCCTCTGCACATTGCTTAGGATTTGGTTCAGCAGTGGGTGTCAGTGTAGACGCTGGGAATGGCTGATGGTGGGAGCTGTGTTGACCTTCACGTTACTGTGGGTCACAGTGTGTGTGTTGTGTGGTGCAGTGTTTGGGGAGTGGGGCTCAGCCAGAGTGGCTGAGTGTGTGTCCTGGCTTGCTGTAGGCAAGTTGTTTATTCTCTGGATCCAGTTCTCCCCATGCCAAAATGGGAATGGTGGTGTCTGTGCCCTTCGGATGATCTCAGACACCCAGTAAGCCAGGATAAGCGTGCTGTTCTTCCACAGTTTGGACTTCACAGGAAGTGCTCAGTAGGCATTACTGTTCCTGCTACTGTTTTCCCGCAGTGTGACTGAGTGGGCAGCATCAGCACAGATGAATTCTGTATGATCCATTTTCTTTTTGAAGCTTTGAGAGTGTGGTCACTGTCGTTCCTGGAAACATGTCAGTTTTAAATAGAGCAGATCCACCCTGAGCTGAGTGCCCTGGGATGTTCTGGAGAACTGAGTATCCTTGCCTGTCCTCTTTGACAGAACCTTGGACTGTCTCCCTCATGTTGGTGGTGGCTGCTATTTTAATCACCTATTTTCCAGTTTGTTATTGACTGTTTCTCTGACTGTCATATGTTGCTATTGGAGTTATTAAAATACAAGTGGGCACATAGATATTTCTAGGAATTATAAAGTAACTTTTTGTTTGCTTTTTAAGGCGGGGTTTCTTTGTGTAGCCTTGGCTGTCTTGGACTCCTTTTGTAAGCCAGGCTGGACTCAAACTCACAGAGATCCACCTGCCCCTGCTTCCCTGGAGTGCTGGCTGAAGGCATGTGCTACCATGCTAGGCTTACAAAATGATTGTTATCTAAACATTCTGTTTTGTCTTTATTGATGTTACATAAAATGTTTTGATTTGACATTGTGTCCATTTTCAGCGTTTATGTAATTTTTCTAGGAAAATGGGTTCCTCTCCCCAGAAAGGGCATCAGATCCAAGTATAGGTGGTTGTAAGCCACCATGTGGTTGCTGGAATTGAACTTAGAACCTTTCTGGAAGAGCAGATGGTGCTCTTGACCACTGAGCCATCTCTCTAGGCCCCATGTGCTTGCTCTTGGTTTGCAGGGATTTGATACATCTCAAACACCTCTGACCTGACGTTCTTGGGCCCACAGGTGTTTTAGATTTTGGATTTTCATACATCTAAAGAGATATGTTGAAATGTGAACAGGACAGACATTTTTATTTTCATTATTCATAGGTAGAATGTGATCTTATATAAAAGTTTTTAGTGTACATACATTTTGTCTATGTCAAGTGAAGTCAGCTGTGAATTTTCCATTTGTGATGTTATATTTGTGACATCAAAAGGTTTTCGATTTTGGACTTTTATATTAGAGTTGTGTAGTCTATATTCAAAGTTCATTCTTAAATTAGATATTTAACACTTGATCTCAGGACTCCTTTTACATCCATCTCTTCTCTCCTTTCCCTTTCTTTTCTCAACCCCCTCCGCCCCCACCACTTTCTTTTTGGAGTGTGCTAGGTAAGGAAGGCCTCCACCATTGAGCTATTTCCCAGACTTAGGTTTTATAAAATTTTAATGTCAAATAATACAAACAGGTAGGTTATGTCTGCTTCTGCATTCAATCTATTGCAGTGTGTTGTTTAGGTTGAAGTGTGTGTTTGGAGAAAATCCAGGCAGACACAGTTAGTGGTTGGAAAGGGAAGGTCATAAAGCCTGCAATTTTTTGTTTTGTATGTCATCAGAGCTCAACAGGTGGCTCCTTTTGTTCTGTTCTGTTTTTTGTTTTTTCCAGACAGCTTTTCTGTGTAGCCTGGCTGTCCTGGAACTCACTCTGGTAGACCAGGCTGTCCTGGAACTCAGAGATCTGCCTGCCTCTGCCTTTTGAGTGCTGGCATTAAAGGTGTATGCCATCACACCTGGCCTGGCATGTTTTTAAAGGTTAGTTGCAACATGGAATCTGAAATCCTCTCTGATTTTCTTTCATACTCAGTGTTGTTGTGGGTTCTGAATGGATCATATGCCCAAGACTGCATTTTAATAGAATTTATTGGTCAGGTGTTCAGAATTGGTTCATGAGTTGGACATACCTTCCAACTGGTGGCACATTTCATTGTAGAGCACCAAAGAAAGTCACGTTTTTGGGTCCTAGTACTAGGGACCGAAGCCAGATCTCTTGTGTTTTTCATTTGGGACAGTTTCATTAAGTCACTTGCTGGGATTACAGGTCTCACCTATACTTTGGCAAGCCCACAAAAGACGCATTTGCTAGTGTGATCCTTCTGTGAGATCAGTGGAAGCAGTTTGGGTAGAGACAGGGTGGTGGATGTGAGTTTTACCACGTTCTGTTCAAGAACATTTCTCACTGTGGGTGTGTATACTGTGTATGGGTATAGAGGTTGGAGGACACTGATAGACATTCACCTTCTACCGTGTGGCTCCTGGCACCTGAACTCAGGGTGTCAGGCTTGGCTGCGCGTTCCTTTACCTACTGAGCCACTGACCAGGTCAAGACCTTATTCTATATGGCAGATGAACCATTGCAACCATGTTCTGAATAGTTGACGGCTGTTTCAAGGCACAGTAGTTCCTTATGGAATTGAGAGCTAAAATTAGCCTCTCTTTTTCATGGACACAATTTGATTGGAAGTATTCATGCTCACAGGTGGGTGTCTCAGCAGAGGTTTTCACAGAATTGAACAGAGTACTCCTGTCACCTCGGGTAAACAAATGGTAGTCATGTTTGAAACCTGCACTCTGGAAAGATGGCTCAGTGGGGTAAAGGCATTTGCTGCACAAGCCTGGAGACCTGAGTTCAATCCTCAGGACCACGTAAACATGGAAGGAGAGAAACCACTGCACAGGGTTGTCCTCTGGCCTTCACATACACAGTGTAGCACCCATGCGCCCAGCTGCGCACCCACCCATCTTATAAACACACGATAATAAATAAAATAAAAGCAGGCGCGGTGGCTCAATTCTTTGATTCCATCACTCATAGAGGCAGAGACAGGTGGATCGCTGTGAGTTCGAGGCTAGCCTGGTCTACAAAACAAGTCTAGGACAGCCAAGGCTACACAGAGAAACCCTGTTTCAAAAAAAAAAATAAAGCTAGTAAATAAACATAGAGATTAAAAAAAGAGTGGACTAGTTGAGCCACGTGTGTGCTGTCTTCAGCTTTGAGGGGCAATTCTTCCAAACCAGCCACACCCTCACTCTTTATACGCTCTCACCAGTGTACCACCTCCTCCACCCTTTATTACAAGCATTCGAGTGCTTGTATAGACTGAATTTTAAAATAGATTTGGCATAACAGAAATGACAGCATTCTAAAGTGGAGTTAGCTTTATATTTAAAGTATTTACTAGGCTGACCTAAGACTACAGCCAGCAGCAGCAGTTCTTCACCTTGTCTATACATGGTTCATGTAACTCAAGATCTTTCTTGTAGCTTTTTATCTGGACTCTGAAGGCATTCTGTCACCCACTCTCCCTACACAAATATTTATAAAAAGAAAATGGGAAGGGTCAGTTGTAGATCCAGGGCCCACTCCACCCTAAGAAAAGAGGGTTTACTATGGTTGTTAAATTGTTGAAGGACTTGCTGGGATGTGTTGTTATTACTGAATGAAAACCCCAGCCATTCTGTTTTGCCAATAAAGCCTCAGGAGCCAGATGCTGGGGTGAAAACCTACTAGCTCAGAGAGGCAGAGAAAGTGCCAGCTGACCTTCCTCCTCAGCTCACGTCTCAGAGGAAAAAGCCCCAAAAGCTCACTAGGTTCAGCGGACAGCTCTAGAGGAAAAGGCCAAAAAACAAAAGGCCAAAGGCTTACTAGCTCAAAGCTCCAAAAGCTCAGAAGCTGGAGAGCTAAAGCCAAAGCTAAAGCCAAAGAGCTCAAGAGTTAAAGCTCCTCCTACCTCTACAGGCTGTCTTAAATCCCCTCAACTCAAAGTCTCTCCTACTCCTTAATTCCTGTCAGCTGGTTTCTTGCTCCACCTTTGAGGTAGGGTTAACTTTATCAAATCCTGCCTATCGAATCCTGCCTTCAGAAAGCTCTTGGATTAAAGGTGTGTGCCAGGGCTGAGCCATACCATCATTACCTATTTACAATAAACAGAAAGTTCTTGGATTAAAGGTGTGTGATAGGGCTCAACCACATCAAACAAAAAATAGGCTTTTACAGTTCACAATTTCGGGATTCACAATGGGATCAAATATCCTGCAACAGGGATATGCAGATGTAGGTTAAAAAAATGAGTAGAAATGAATTCTGAAGAATGCAGGAACATAGACCATAGCATTTTCTTCCATGCCTGCGGCAGGCAGTATGCAGCTCTGTCCCCAGGGGAGAGCGGTAAGTATTGACAAGGACAGCTTGAGACTGGTGGCTGGCATGTTTATAGTGTAATTGCTGGGGGTCTACACTTCTGAGTTTTGGCAAGGTGACAAGTAGAGGCACTCTGCTTGTGTTGTTGGGGGAAACTGTGGATGTCACAGGAGCCCTGATGCAGCAATGGGCCCTGAGTTGCCCTGCTTGTTGCCACCAAGTGAGCTTGCTGGAGGCAGCATCAAGCAGTGTCTCTTCAGAGGTCTCTGTCAGCAGAGCTTAGCCTTGTGCCAGCTAGTTGGGGAAAATGTACAGGGCACATTCCCACAGTACTGAAGAAGGATCGATTTGCAAATGAAGGGCAGTGAATCAAGTATCTGGCACAGCTACTGAGAGGCCTGCTGTAGTGTTTGGACATCTGAAGAGATTCTAGGTTGAAATTTATCTTTTAGAAGTTATGCTTACTTAGTGTGTGTGCGCTTGTGTGCATGCCTCAGTGCAATGGAGATGAGAGGGCAAACCCATGGAAGCTGGTCCTCTCGTTCCACTGTGTAGGACCTGGGGATTGAACCCAGGCTGTTAGGCTTGACAACAAGTCACTATGCATTGAGCCAACTGGCTGGCCCTGTAGAGCTTTGCTTTAGGGAGGAACTCCCACACACTAGCCTGGAAGCAGAGTAAAGGGATGAAGGGAGGTACTGTGTAGTGACTAAGTTCCACCTGCTTGTGAGGCTGCAACTGAAGCATCATTTCTGGAGCCACATTTTTTCAGAATCAGGAGCATGAAATGTGCTAGGGCTGTTGGTCTGTCTCCATATATACATGTATGTATAAAATACAGAGATCAGCACCTGAATTGATGGCTTTCTAATGGTTTTATCATACACACATCATTATTCTTTTTTTAAAATTTTTATTAATTACACTTTATTTACTTTGTATCCCCCATAAGCCCCTCCCTCCTCCCCTCCCAGTCCCACCCTCCTTCCCCCTTCTCCACGTATGCTCCTCCCCAGGTCTACTCATAGGGGAGGTCTTTCTCTCCTTCCTTCTGAACCTAGTCTATCAGGTCTCATCAGGAGTTGTTGCATTGTCTTCCTCTGTGGCCTGGTAAGGCTGCTCCCTGCTCAGGGGGAGGTGATCAAAGAGCAGGCCAATTAGTTCATGTCAGAGACAGTCCCTATTCCCATTACTATGGAACCCACTTGGACCCTGAACTGTCATGGGCTATGTCTGTGCAGGGGTTCTAGGCCATCTCCATGAGTGGTCCTTGGCTGGAGTATCAATCTCAGAAAAGACCCCTGTGCCCAGATTTTTTGGTTCTGTTGCTGTCCTTGTGGAGCTCCTGTCTTCTCCAGGACGTAGTATTTCCTATTTCTTTCAGAAGATTCCCTGCACTCTGCCCAAAGGTTGGCCATAAGTCTTAGCATCTGCTTTGATACCCTGCAGGGTAGAGTCTTTTAGTAGTCCTCTGTGGTAGGTTCCTACCTTGTTCCCTGTTTTCTCCTTCTTCTGATGTCCATCCTCTTTGTCTTTCTGCATGGGGATTGAGCATCTTAGCCAGAGTCCTCCGTCTTGATTAGTTTCTTTAGGTGCACAGATTTTAGTAGGTTTATCCTATATTTTACACATCATTATTCTTTGTTCTACTCCCCCCCCACCTGTCCCTAGGCCTTTCTCCCTCTTGGGGGTCCTCTTTCTTCCCCCAGTAGTCTTCCTTCTGCCTTCATGTCACATCACTTCATTACCCTCAGGCCTGTTTAAAGTACTTCCTTCTTATGGCCCCATTTATACTTTTGTGACCCTCACTGTGCTGCCTTTTTAGTAATAGCTGCTGAGACAGGTGGTTTTCAGTATCAGAATAAATGCTGTGAGGGCCTTTTAATAAATCAATCAAATAAATCGTTTTAATTCAGGTTATTGGTTACTTTTTAAATTAGGTTATTTTTAGCTACTGAGTTGTCTTTACTGTATCACATGTCTGTCTGGCGATTGCATTCTCCTAGTCCATAGGGTGACTTTGTTGATTATTGGCTTTGCTATACACACAATTTCTTAAAAATGTAAAAAGGTTGATTTTTGCTTTATGTGTACAGATGTTTTGCCTACATGCATGTCAGTGTACCATGTGTTGTACCTATGGAGGCCAGGAGAGGATGTTAGATCTTGGAGTTAGAGAGCTGGAGTTAGGGAAGGTTGTGACCAAGGTTCTAGAAACTGAACCCTGGTCTGCAAGAGCTGCCAATGCTCTAAGCCACTGGGCCATCGCTATAGTCCAAGATTTTTTATGTCGTTAACTTGTCTATTTGTTTTGTTGCTTGTGATTTTATTTACTATCTAATCATTACCAAGACTAGTACTGAGTGAGTTTTTTTCTAGGAGTTTCATTGAGTGTGTCTTACTGAGGAGTCTGTAATTCATCAGCTTAGTGTTTTCAAGGTTCGTTCATGCTATTGCTGTAGCAAAGGCTTACTTTTATGACGGAGTCATACTTCATTCTAAGTTTGCTCCTGCATTCACCTGTTAGTGAGCATTTGGGTCGTTTCTACCTTTGATTATGGGGGATAATATTGCTATGAACATTGTCACGAAGTATCTGTTGGATTATTTTGTGTATAAGTCAAAGAGTAGAAGTGTAGGTAAAAATATTTCTCAGTTTAAGCATAGGTAAAAAGACATGAATGGACATTTCTCCAAAGACTCGTGAATGGTCAGTGAGCTCTTGATAAGACTTAACAGTGTTGGTCACTGTGGAAATACAATCAGAATCACAGACTACTCCACACTCCGGAGGGCTGGCATCATGCCGCTGGAAAGTCACAGGTGTGGGTGAGCTGTGGAGAAGCTCACCTTGTACATCACAGGTGTATAGTGGGGCCATTATTGTGGGTGTGAGGCTGATGGGGACTGGTTTTCACTGTTAAGATGGACTTGTTTGGTGGGTTTTGTTATACCAGTGTACTAATTCCAAGACACAGATCTGCACTGCTCATATCCCAGAGTGGCTTGCTGATTCCTCCTCATACTTCATCCTCAAAACTGCCACATTCTTTAGTATCTTTATAATTTGCAGATGTTAGTATTTAATAGTTCTAAATATATACTATTTAAGGATGTTTTTATTTTTATGTTTATGGGTGTTTTGCCTGCTTGTATATAGGTGCACTGTGTGTATACAGGAACGTGTGTTTACAGGAGCATGCAGGAGCCCCTGGAAGCCAGAGAGGATATCAGTGCCCTGGGAACGGGAGTTACAGATGGTGGTTAGGCTCCATCCTGGTCCTCTAGAAGAGCAATCAGTATTCTTAATTGCTGAGCCAGTTCTCCAGCTCCAGATGAATAATTAAAAATAAAATAGAGAAGAAATGCTGGTGAGAATGTGTGGAAAGAGGAATTCTTACTGCTGGTGGGAGTGTAAACTAGTACCCCCATTATGAAAATAAAATGAAGTTTTCTCATTATTAAAAATGGATTGCTGTGGGCTGGAGAGCTGGCTCAGAGGTTAAGGACACTCACTGTTCTTTCAAAGGTCCTTAGTTTAATTCCCAGCAACCACATGATGGCTCATAACCATTATAGTAAGATCTGGTGTACAGGCAGAATGTTGTATAAATAATAAATAAATCTTATAAAAAATGGATTGCCTAAGATGTGGATGGATCTATGACCAAGATGTACCTCCCCTGGGAATGAACACAGAGACACATGTGTGTCCTTGTTCATTGATCCATTATTCCCAATAGCAGGGAAATGGAATCAGGCTAGATGCTCCCCAGCAAATGAATGGATAATTAATGTGTTCTTTTAACTACTAAGGAATCTCGCTAGCCCCAGTTCAGGAATGTGTCAAAATAACTAAGGCTCAGAAAGGCAAATATTGTATTTTTTTCCATGTGGAAATCTTAGCTTATTATGTGTGTGTGCACACGCGCGTGTGCGTGTGCATGTGTGCGTGTGTGTAAGTGTGGGCATAGGCCATGAAACTAGAAAGGAGATGACAATGACGTGGGTGTCGAGGCAAGGAAGACAGTAAGACACATATGAAGGAGGAAAGGAGGCTATGAAGAAGTGCAAGGGCTGTACATGGGAGCTGGGGAGAAGAGTCAACAAAACACATTTGTTTAGAAATTCCCAAATGAAGTAATACTGTGTATGCTAATTAAAAAATTTGAAAATAAAAAACTTGTTATTCCTCTTGGGCTTCTGTAACACACTTTCATAAACCGGGTAGCTTTTAACCAACATACATTTTTGCTCGCAGTTTGAAAGCTGGGAAATTCATAAGGCATTGGCAATTTCTATAGTTGGTGAATGGACAAGCTAGCTAGCTTCTATTTTTAGTTATGTAGTCTAAAATATATACTTAAATTATCTACAGATATCTATTAACAAAACTAACCTCCATACTTGAGGAGTTTTACCCTCATGACCTAGTTTTATTTCAATGAGGCTGTTTCCTCATTGCTATCACGTGATGGTTAAGGTGTGAATTTGAATTCCGGAGGGTACACCACTATTCAGGCCATAGCAGCATGTGGTTTGTTTGCTGTGTGTGTTGGAGGTAGGTGGGCTGGACTCCACTATGTAACCCAGATTGGTCTTGACCTCATAGTATTCCTCCTGCTGCCACCCTAGTGCTGAGATTACAGGTGTGGCTTAGTCTTCGTTTGCTTTTGATCATTCTGCGTTAGAAGGCGGTACGTATTCTAAAAATAGAGTAGGCAAGGACCTTGTTTGTGCTCAGCTCTGCAGGTGACTGGTAGTATTAAGAAGGATGCTTGAGATGAGCTCTAGTGGGAAAAAAATGGATTTGAGCAAATAGTCATGAGCTGTGTGGTGGAAGGAATGGTTTGAGCAAGGATATTGAGATGACACTCTCCTGGTATGTGAGGAAAGCAAGGGAGCTCTCAACCACAGAGGGCAGGTGAGGTGGCTCAGTAGATAAAGACATCTACCATCAAGCCAGAGTGTCATTCAGGGTCCAAATGGTAGAAGGAGAGACCTGACTTCAGTTGTCCTCTCAGACTGAGACCTGTCTTCAGTTTGCTGTGTATACTACAGCAAACGTGTTAGCAAATGCATATCCAGAATTCACCAGCCCATGCCCTGCTGTCACCGGTCTCTTGTCTACATTCCAGCCCTACAGTTATTCTCCACACAGCACCCTGAGTGACATGACCAAGCCTAGGAAGGGAACAGGAAACCAGGGGTTAACTAAAGCCCTCCAATATTTTTCATTTTGATGACACTGAGGCACCTAAGGGGATATTCCCAGCCATTTCCTCCCTGGCTTTCCCCCTTCCACACAGCTTCTCTCACTCAGCCATTACTAGATATGTATAAATGTGATTGACTTCTTAGATTCAAAGTAATTGTTTAGTTTTCTAAGCATGGGTATATAAAATTAAAAGATATCCAGGAAATTTTTTGGTAACTAGTTTTAAAGTACATCTGAAAATAATAAAAATTATGAATCAAGATGGAAGGTTGTTTAAATTATATAATAAGGACTTTCTGAAGATGAAAACATTAACTAATGTTATGCTAGGGAAGCACTTTAATATGTTAAACAGCTTGTTATTAATTAAAAATGTTTTCCTATGGAAATACACACTTGCCAGTTTGGTGCTACTGTGTGAATAGTCAGCAGATGCACTAACCATGGAATGCTCTGGTTGGTTTGGGTATTAATGAGGCATATCAACACTATTTCAGAATAAATCGAGATACATGGTTGTGTGAGCTACTTTTTAGTTGAAACAATAAAACCACATGATCAAAAACAATTTAGGAAGTTTATTTTCACTTACAGTTCCAGAGGCTTCCAGAGCCTTTAATGCTGGGGAAGGCATAGAATGCAGGCCAAAGCAGGAAGCTGGCTGATTAAAATTTTACCAGACACAGGAAGTGGAGGGAGAGGGGGAAGGAACAAGGAACATAAAGTGGGGCAAGGGTGCAACACCCCTTCGTCTACATACTTCCTCCAGCAGGGCTGTACCATCTAAAGGTTCCATAATATCCACAAACAGTGCCACAACCGGGGACCATGTGTTCAAATGAGCCTATGGGGTGCATTTTCAATGCTAATCAATATTATGATTGATTTCTGCATTTTTGTAGTTCTAGAATTTTGATAGCATTTTCCATGCTCCTTCTAGGTATTTTAATAGTTTTATACGGCAAAGTGCAGGGATGGGTTTGACTACATAGACCTACTTACTTGTTTTCTGGTGTTATAATCTCCATTGTATGGCTGTTATAACAGGTAATGCATAAAAAACAGAGTTGTGTTAGGATCCTGATGGTATTGATATTTCTCTTCCAGATTACCTTCAGTGCTGGAATGAAGTGACCCAAGATGAGCAAGCTGAAAGTGGCGGGAGAGAAAAGGTATTGTAGCCTTGATCTGTGTGCAGATTGATGCGTGCAATGTGCAGTAATATGCTGTGCATTTATTGGGACTGGTTCAATGTTTGTTGTGTAGATTTTACCAATACTTAACTTCTTAGTTAAAAACTCAGCTAAGATAACCCACTGGCAACCCTGGCTAACTTAGTATGTCTAGTGAACTAAGATGGTTTTATATTTTTAAATAGTTTAAAGTGTAGTACACTTTGATGCGTGAAATGGTAGGAAACTCGAGACTCAGTACACATTATTGAGATTTTGTTGGGACACAGCTCTGCCTGTTAATCTTCATCTAGTTGGAAGCTGCATAGTCCACAACCCTAAAATAGACGTTTCACGTTGTCATTTTTGTTGGTTTTGTTTCTTCCATTTAAAAATCAGATAAATCTTGCTGATTCTAGATTAACTATATAGAATATAGAGTTAGTTCAATTAACTCTGTGGTACCCATTTTCTCCTCTGTAAAATCATTTTAATGTTAATGTTATACAGTGTCAGTGCTAAGTAATACCTCACTGAGAAAGTAAATGACATGTTGCTAACACTAATGGTAATCAAGGCTTCTGCTTTGCTAGCAATATTGAAGTTTATGTTTTCATGTATATGGTTTTGCTTTTATAGCTAATGTATTATGAAGAAAATGCACAACTCATTAGATAATGGTTAGTTCTTAAATTGTTAGGTTTTCTAGTTAACATAATTGTACCTTCATAAATTGCATTATTTCACTAATGTATAGTTTCTACAGGAAGGTAGGTAGGGTGATTTTTAAAAAACTTACATTCAAAAGGAAGCCCCTCTCTCTCCTTTCCCCCTCCCTTCCTTTTCCCTTTCTTTGGGTGCATATGTATGACCTGTGTGCCAGATTGTGCGCGCGGAGGACAGAGCACAGCATGTGGGGGTCAGGGATTTCTTTCTGTCGGCCTGGAGACTGGCTGCGTCTCTGTGACCGTGTCTGCTGAGCTCTCTCACTGGCGCCAGCATCACTTTTCTGAAAGGTCGGACAACCAACTTGTTTCCACTAACTGGTTAAATTGTCTAATTTCTACAACAGTGCTCACACAGTTTGCAAACCTCAAGTTCCTCATGTCAGTTTGTTTTTATTTCCTGAAATAAATTGTACTAGATATTTAGTTGTAGTTTTAGGCTAGTCGCTGTCAGTTTCTCCTGTTTTAATCAATCTGTAATCTCTGTTAATACATACTGTGTTACTTCTTGTGGTCACAGTGCTTGGCAGACATGAACATGAACATGGGTAGAGTATTACCGGGTTGGAGCACGTTAGCAGAGGAGTGCTGCCTACTACCCTAAAGCGGTTAGATCACACACCTGTAAAAACTTACCCAGTAACTTCCAGTAGTTCCCTTTTCCTGTTTCCACAATTTCCTGAAGTAGCAACACCCTGGGGCCCAGTCATCTAAGTCAGGGCTAGGGTTATATAGTCAGACCATGGCACTTGTCATTGTTCTGTGCATGAGAGCTGAGAGCTGAAGGTGAGTCAAGATGGAAAAGGGCCAGGACCTTCAGCTGCTGCTCAGTGTCAACAACGTCTGCACGCATGAATTCAGTGACCTGTGCATTTAAAAGATCCAGAAATACATTTGGTGTCTGCACTATCATGTGTAGACCCTTTATCTGTCACTGTTTTCTAGCTATCGACTGTAAAGTTGCAGACATGATTGGTACTGTATGAGGTGTTTCGCGTAATCTGGAGTGTACTTGAGGGTGTGGGACCTTATGTAAGGAAGTTGAATGTGCACAGATTTGAGTACGTGAGGTGCTAGAATGTGTGTGTAAAATGAGGTTGAGATTCCAAAAATGTATCCTCTAAAGGTCTGGATGGGGGAAATAATAGTCTTGGGTGCCTTGAATTATATTAAAACTATATCAGTTTCCACAGAAAATGCATTTTATACTTTACATGTCTCCAGGGGCATTTGTGGACACTTTTTTTCTCTCATTTTTTGATTTATTTCATGACCATGAAGTAAGTCTATTTAGTTCTTGGGACTCTACATACGCACATTACTGTTACATGTATGTAGTGCATGTTCATGTACTGTGTGTAGGCATGTGTGGGCCAGAGTGCCCAGGCTAGAAGACAGACTTTAGTGTTGGTGACTTCCATCTTGTTTGAGGTAGGTTCATTTCTTCTATGTTGTCTAATTTAGAGTAATATACTTGTTCGAACTCATTCTTTCTATTTTAATATTTCTAGAAGCTATCGTGATGTTTCCTGTTCTTTCTGATAATTTGTGTTTGGTCTCTCTCCCTCCCTCCCTCTCTCTCTTTCCTCTCTCTTTCTGTACCGAAACGGCCCACACTATTTAAAAAGCGTTAATGTGTATGAGTGTCTGCATGTCTGTCTCTGTCCCATGTGAGTGTTGGTGTTCTCCAAGGTGAGATGAGGGTGTTGAAACCCGTAATGGAGTTACAGATACTAGTGAGCTCTTCTGTGGACTCTGGGAATTGAACCCATGACCTCTGGAAAAGCAACCAGTATTCTTTAACTGATGAGCCATTTCTTATCCCCTCATTCTTTTACTTTTAGTCTAATTCTTTTTCTTCAAGGAAATGTTTTTTATTGTTATTTTAAAATATGCTTTACTTTTGAAATTAAATGTAGTACAAGTATGTAGTTTTTCCTTTCCATTCCTCCCTTAAATTCATGGCTTCTTTTTCTTTGGCGACATATATTCTTTTTTGTTTTTAAAGTAATTTATTTATTTTTATATTAATCACAGGTTATGTACTCCATATCCCAGCCGAAGTCCCCTCCCTAATTCCCTCCCACTCTCCCCAATCCTCCTTCCTCCCCTCCTCCCCCAAGTCCACTGATAGGGGAGGACCCCCTCCCCTTCCATCTGACCCTAGCTCATCATGTCTCTTCAGGGCTGGCTGCAATGTCCCCCCCACCCCACCCCGGGATCTAGTTAGGCTGCTCCTCCCTGGGGGGGAAGGGTTGAAGAGCCAGCCATTGAGTCAATGACAGAAACAGTCCCCATTCCCCTCACCAGGGTACCCAGTTGGACACCGAGCTACCATGGGCCATATCTGAGCAGGGGTTCTAGTTTATATCCATACATGGTCCTTGGTTGGAGAAACAGTCTCATAGAAGACCCCTGTGCCCTGATCTAATTGGTCTTTGTGGCGCTCTTGTCCTCGCCAAGTCCTACCAACTTTCCCTTCTTTCATATGATTCCCTGCACTCTGCCGAAGGCCTGGCTGTGAGTCTTAATATCTGCTTTGATATATTGCCAGTCAGAGTCTTTCAGAGGCCCTCTGTGGTAGGCTCCTGTCCTGCTCCTTGTTTTCTCCTACATTCAATGTCCATCCCATTTGTCCATCTAAGTGAGGATTGATCATCCCACCCTGGGTCCTCCTTTTTGCTTATCTTCCCTAGGTGTGTAGATTTCAGCATGACCTTCCTATCCTATAGGTCTACATAAGTGAGTATATACCATGTGCTTCTTTCTGCTTTTGGGATACCTCACTCAGGATGATCGTTTCCAGGTCCCACCATTTGCCTGCGAATTTCATGATTTCCTTCATGATTCCATTGTGTAAAAGTACCATAATTTCTGTGTCCATTCTTTGACTGAGGGACATCTGGGTTGTTTCCAGGTTCTGGCTATTACGAATAAAGCTGCTACAAACATGGTTGAACAAATGTCCTTGTTGTGTTCTTGAGCATCTTTTGGATATATGCCTAAGAGTGGTATAGCTGGGTCTTGAGGAATAACTATTTCTAATTGTCTAAGAAAGCGCCAAATTGATTTCCAGAGTGGTTGTACAAGTTTGCGTTCCCACCAGCAACAGAGGAGGGTTCCTCTTTCTCCACAACCTCTCCAGCATGTGTTGGGCAACATATATTCTTAAATATATACATATAGTCTGCTTAGTCTATATATAATGTTGCTTGTAAATGTTGTTTTCAGGGCCAACCACTGGGATTGGATGACCAGTTGAGAGTTCTTCTAGTGGAAGGCTGTGTCCCCTACTCTCAGCAATCCTTAGTTGCCCGTAGTTCTTTGTCTAGGGTAGGAGCCCTATGAGATCCCTGCCCTCCGAGTTGCATGTTTGTTGGTGTTGTCCTTGGTCAGGTCTTCTTAGGCAGCCATGGTGATAAGCCCGCATGGGTGTTAGCCTCTCTGTCAGTTGGAGAGGACACAGCTTCGAAGTAGAGGTTCTGTTCTGCCGCTAGAGTCCTTCTGCCTCACTTTCCACAGTGTTCCCCAAGCCTGAGGTGTGGGAACTATTGAAGATGCGTCGTTTTGGGGCTGGCACCATGAGCACTTCTCTGTATTCTGATAAGGTGTGGCTTTCTTGAATGATCTTACTTGTTACAGAGTGAAGTCTCTTTGATGAGAGATGAAGAAGACACATAAGGGTAAGTTTTTAGACTGCGGTTAGGAATTAAGCTGCTTAGTAAAATGAGGATCCATGACCTCAGTAGCCTTGAGTGGTTAGCTAGGTATCCAATACCAGGCACGATTTCTCTCTTGTTGAAAGCGCCTTACGTCCAATGAGAATGCTGCTGGTTACTGACAAGGAGTGCAACATGGCACACTTAGGGTTACCGTGACATGTGGATTGCTGTTGTGACTTACACGGTTCATAACTGGACAGGACTGTTGGCCGCTGTCCTCCCTGGAAGCTGGTACCTTGAGAGGCAGTCCTCAGGGAGGGGCTTTTAGGTCAGATCCAGCTCAGATCCTCTGGGCCCCGTGGCTAAAGTGCAGTGTGTCTTCAGCATTAGGGATCCATCTTCCCCTGCTGGGAGGCGACCAGGGGTAACCGCTATAGCCTACTATGCTTTCTTCTCATGCCTGGGATGGGGATTTTTGTTAGACAGTCTGTGTCTCTTGGGGAGGAACATTGTCATCCCAGGTGGGAACATTTTGTTTAAGACGTATGTATTTATGTACATATAGACTTAGGTAAATCTATAATATTTACCTAAATATGTAGTAGGTAAATATGTAATAATACAGTATTTATGGTTTTTGCAGATATAATTACTGTTATTTTCCCCTCGTCCTGCCCTTTCTCTTTCTGGGTTGACTGCCTTTTCCTTCTGTAATTAAAACTCTACCTATTCTTTTTTTCTATTTCTCCCTTCAAATCAGTTATATCCTGCACCTATATAAAGGTGCTTCCTGATGGTCTCTTTATATTTCCATGGTTTCTGTGGACGCTGCAAAGTAGTAGTTTTTCTTTAAAACCAGGGCAACCTAAAAGGTGTGGTTGTTTTTTTTTTTTTTTTTTTTTTTTAGCTTATGGTTCTGTAGTGTCCACGATAGATAGCAGGTGTTAGGCAAGTCAGAACAATAGCTGAGAGCTCACGTTTTGAACCCCAAACAGGAGGCTGAGGGCACACTGGGAATGGAACAAATCTTTTGAAATTTCAGTGCCTGCCCCCAGTGACACTCCTTCTCCAACAGGGCCATACTTTTTAATCCTTCCCAAACAGTTGTTCCACCGATGGGGACCAAGTACTGAAACTTATGAGCCTGTGGGGCCATTCTATGACTGGGGCTGTTCTTATCCCCAGATGGTAAATCAGATCAAACACAGTCCCAACATACTAGCTTTAGGGAGCTGCTGGTGGACTCTTTTCCTATTTGATTTTACAAATGGGATGGAGAATGGAGTGGGTCAGAAGAAAGAGATTTTCAGTTTTGAGAAAAGCAGAGAAAGTGTAAAGTGCAAAGCCTTGGAGAATAGAAAACTTTCCAGGTACAATAGAAGATTCTTGGGTGGGTGAATGCATGTATGTTTTTGTGGTTTTCTGAAACAGAATGTGTTTCCCAATCAGAGCTTAACAGTGTTAGAAAGGCAGTGAGGGGCTGCCATGTGTTGATGCATAAACAGTTATCTAGCTCTGTGAACAGCACTCAATTGACACAGAAGCCACCCTAAGAGAGAGTCATGTTCTTTTTAGCCTCACCAATAGTTCTCGGGTTGTGGGACTCCTGGCTCAGCTGGAGAAGGTCAATACAGACTCCACAGAGTCGGACACTGCCAGACATGTTACATCCAAGATTCTTCATTTGGCTCAAAGTCAAGGTAAGCTGCAGTCCCTTCCTTGTGTTTGGAATACCTTTTAAATTCTTTAAAAGTAGATATTAGGGGTGTTCTGATTTTGATATGAAGATATTCCAATTTTTGATAACTGGATGGTTTTCTGTAAAAATGGGCCTTTCTCATACTGACTTATAGAAGCAGGAAACTGAGGAGGAAATTGATTGTCTTTGGAGGAAATTGATTTTCAGTGCACTTGTTTAGATTTGATCCCTGATCAGATAGATGCCTGAGAGAAACAGCTTATGGAGGAAATACCTGTTTTGGCTCTGCTCTGTTTTCTCTGGCCCTTCAGGAGGCAGCATGCTGTGGTAGGAGAGTGTGGAGGAGCCAAATTGCTCATTCACGACACCTGACACCCAGGAAGCAGAGAGAGCCTGCATACGTGGATGTCCCCCTCACTCTAGTCTGTCTGAAACCCTAGTGTGTTACTACTGCAGCTTGCATTCTCCCCACTAGTCAGTGTGTCTGAAAGTCCTCACAGCTGCGGCCATTGGTGGGCTCTGCTCATCTCCTAGGCATCTCCCTCTAGGTAGTTATCACTGAGCACCAAAACACACCTTGTGTTTCCAAAAAGATCATGACTTTATAATTTCATCTTATACAGTATCACTAGCTCCTGAAAAACCACACCCAAAATAGTTTTTTCCTAAGTCTCAGTGGTTCCAGGGTTGCACACATCGAGTCCATGCCCACAGGTGGACTTGGCCTCTCAGCTGTGAGCTATATTGAGACCTAGGAAACCTATGTAGAGATGGGCAGAGTGCTCCTTCCCAAACTGCATACTGCTGAGGCCTGTTGTGTCCTGACTCTCATATGTGCTTGCTCTTCAGGGCTGCTTGTCCTGCCTCTTGAGTGTTGTCAGCTGTAGTCCACCTGGCTTCTTCGCTGTGGGGCTCTGCATGTTGCCTGCAAATTTCCTCAGCATACATCATACATCATTCTGATCCTGAGCATGGTCATTGAAAAGGCTCACAAATTGGAACACAGGAAAGGATTTGTTTTAAGGAGGCCAAGAAATTATGGTGTTTAAATTAATTTTCCATGTGAACATCACAGTCTCCCAAAATCATGGGAAAACCTGGGTAGAGTGGAAAACGGTTAGTTTAACACTTTGTTCTCATTTAGTGTCTAGAATCCCGAGATGATGTAGAGACTCCTGAGGGAGTTAGGGGCTGCATTGGAGTGTGTTCACAGGCACAGAGGTCTTCATGGTTTGAAGCTGAGGATTTGGTGGCTCATTAGTGATGCAAAGCTTCTGTTTTCTGAGTATATCTGTAACAGTAATGTCTATATTGACTTGGCTATATAAGGTACCAGCCTTACTTTATATACCAAGGATATACTGTCTCTTTAAAAAAGTATTTTGTTTTCTTGTAAAACTTAATATTTTTTGGTGGGGGCAGCTGGGCTGAGTAAAAGATAAAAGATACTTTGGATAGACAAAGGAGTGTATTTTTTTTTCTTTTCCAATTCTGAGAATAATATTTGCTCAAGTGCGTAGGCTTTAATTTTCATTTAAAAATCCAAATAACACACAAAAGGATTAATAATCTTTATATAAGAAGTGCCAAATAATATTTTAAATATTTTAATAGGATCATGCCAATTCAAAATTATTGATGATAAGGACTGAGGTGGCAGCTTGGTGAATACCAGCATTTACTGTGTGAATATAGGGGTCTCAGTATCAATCACAAGCAACCAAGTAAAGATCCAGAATGGTTGCATCTGCCTGCAATCCTAATCTAGGTCCAGGGGTCTTTTCTGAGACTGATACTCCAACCAAGAACCATTCATGGAGATAACCCAGAACCCCTGCACAGATGTAGCCATGATAGCTCAGTGTCCAAGTGGGTTCCCTAGTAAAGTGAACAGGGACTGTCTCTGACATGAACTCAGTGGCTGGCTCTTTGATCACCTTCCCCTGAGCGGGGAGCAGCCTTACCAGGCCACAGAGAAAAATAATGCAGCCAGTCCTGATGAGACCTGATAGGCTAGGGTCAGATGGAAAGGGAGGAGAACCTCCCCTATCAGTGGGCTGGGGAAGCATGGGAGGAGAAGAGGGAGGGAGGGCAGGATTGTGAAGGAGTGTATTCTTAAAAAAAAAAAAAAAGAATTTCAGTTTACAACTATAGCATGCCTGCAGTTGAATTTGCTGTGCTGTTTAACATTAGCAGAATGCAGCGGTGAGCAGGAGTGAGGGTATTTTACATTATCATAGCATTTATAGAGATGTCTGGTGTGAAAGGCACATGGTTTCTTTAAATTCTGACAGTCACATGGACAGGACATGAGCTGCTATGTGATAGCCGGAGGTCATTGTTAGACAGATGTTCAGCTGAAGTCTGGACCCTTGTTTAGTAGGCATGAGGACTACCACAAACTGTTACATTGAACCTTTGCGTGATCCCTACACTAGAGTACCTGCTCTGAGCAGACATTAATTATGCAGAAGTCGACCCTAATTCCAATAGGAAACCCTTAGAAGACACAGGAAAGCTTAGTCTGAGTCTTTTCCTGCCCCCTTTTGTTGATACTTTTCTCTCACACAGTCCTCTGCTCTTAAACTCCTAAATTATCTCCATATGTAACATTGAATTTGGCTCTCCTGTCCTTGAAGCTTAATTGTGGAATATATATACATCGAGAGTGGATTCTTTGTCTTTGTTTTTTTTTTTTTAGATTTCAAAGTGCTGAAATCTAAATGTCATGGTCCTCTGCGTTAAGACAGTTGTGTCATTAATAGTCAAGTCTGAAAAGGTAGAGAAGGCTTCCAAACCTTTGCATGAGTGACTGTGTCAAAGAGCGATTCCCATTCCTCTTTGAGAAGTCTATAGAGGTAGCAGAGGCCATGAGCTCTGGGTTGTGCCGTACCAGAGTCCCCTTGTCTGCCTCGCTCATTCACTTGATGATTGCTGCAGGCCCTGCTTCTCAGCTTGACTTGCCTGTTTTTTATTTAATTTGTTTCTTTTTTCTTTTTTTGCCCCGGAGACCACTGAGATAATTTATGTGCATTAAACGGAATAGCAACTGTTAGTTCTTTTCTTCTTATACATTTTCTCTCTCCTGTGAATCAAAGAACTGTGGGAAAGATGTAGAACTTCTGACTGAAATTCACATATTTGCAGAGTCAGGGTTAATCTGAGTGCCAGCGTCTTAGGGTCTCACACTGCAGTCCTTCCTTAGGCTGTGTACTCATGGGGTTAGTAGCTTTGATCCAGTACTAAACACACTGCAGACATTTGAAAATGGCCCTAGGTTTCTGCTGTCACTCGTTTTGATGGACTGTTTTCTAGTTCTGTTCATCACAGTAAAAAAGCCTTCTTTCATCATGATTTCTATCTCCATTACAACTCACCGCCAGCTCTGATTTTAAGAATTTAGAAAGATTCTCAGGGACTTTTCGTAGTTCACAATAGTTAAGAAAAAGTCTTGTTAACTGGGAATGGAATTACATCTACAGAACAGCATTAATACCACTAGAGGGATGAACAGCCAGGAGTGAGCTTAACTTGTTTACAGTGCTAGCTGTGTGTAGCAAAATGTTATGTATTCTTTCACATTTAAAGAAATTACTTTTTACCTTTCAGAAAAAACAAGGAGGGAAATGACAACCAAAGGTTCCACAGGCATGGAAGTTCTATTGGCAACATTGGAGGTATGCCACTAACAGCCTTCACTGGTGTAACTCACAGAAGAGCTGCCGAAGTGAACACACACACACACACACAAGCGCACGTACACTTGCACACGTACGAGGAGGGTTGGTAAACCGAACACACAGATGTGAGTGTGCTAATTTGTATTACGTAAACATTTATTTCTCAATGTTATGACAATTAAAATTAGGTATTAAAAAATCTTCTCTTTAAAGCTTAGATATGTTAAAACTTACTATTGTGTGTGTATGTGTAGGAGGGATGCACCTGCCATGGTACACGTGGATGTCAGAAGACAGTTGTGTGGCGTTGGTTTCCTCCTTCCCGGTTTCTGTGGGTTCTGGGTCCTTAGGCTTGTGCAGCATGATCCCTTAACTGTAGAGTCATCAGGATGGTCCCAAATCTTAATTTTTTTTTTTAAAAAAGAACTTATTATTTTAATTATATGTATGTGTCTGTGGGTGTGTGTAGGGTCTGTGAAGGGCAGAGGTGTTGGATCCCTTGGCAATGGAGTTACAGGTGCTAGTGAGCTGCCTGATGTGGTGCTCAGGGTGAAGCACTTGCTACTGAATCTGATGACCTCAGTCCAACCTCCAGGACCCACAAAGTAGAAGGAGAGAGCCTGTGACAGCCAGTTGTTCCATGAACTCCATGCCTCCTCCACATGCACAAATAAATAGTGTAAGAAAAATGGTGAAGAAACTGAAGTTTTAATGGGACAGTAGAAGTCATTGCAATTATGCTTAGAGAGAATGGAAGGAATATGTCCTTTGTTAGACATGGGTTGTAACCAGCAGGTGAAAACGTGTGAAATAAAAAATTGGTCTTTTAATAAAACAAATCAACTATTTGTTTCAGAACACGAAAGATCTTCAAACTATACTCAATATCCTAAGCATTCTTTTCGAGCTGGTGTCATCTGGTGAGTTTTGATTCACATTGATTCGTATTTGTAAGTAGTGACCAGAAGTGTGTTCTGTAGGCTTCATTTAATGATTCTTGATATTATGATTTGGGAGATGAAATATCGTTGCTGCTTTCTGTGTGAGGGAGGGGGAAAGAAAGATGGTGTGTGTGTGTGTGTGTGTGTGTGTGCGCGCGCACACACATGCTCCTTTCTTACTCTCCATCTTATTCCTTTGAGGCAAGGTCTGAGCTGGAGCTTGAGGTTTTCAGCTAGGCTAGTAGCCAGCAAGCCACATTGAACTTCCCTTCCCTGTTCTCCACAGTGTTGTGAGACCGTTCCTGTCTTATCACATGGCTACTGGGATTGCCTCATGGCTGCACAGCAAGCTTTGTGCAGTGCAGTTCTTTTGATATCTTCAAATTCTTTTTTCATACTTAGACAGCATCTTGAGTGCAGAATTTTGGTATCACTTGTGTTTCTTTTTATTTTTTTGTATGCTGCACTTTACATAAATAAGTGAAACAAAGCAAAATATGAGTTGGTTGTGGTGGTGCATTGGTAAGGCTGGGGCAGGAGGATCTCAAATTTTAAGTCTAGTGTGGGCTGTATAATTAGATCCTGTACCCAAACACAAAATATGATTTTGATAGCATCTGGTTTTAGAAATCAGTGGTTGAAACATTCTTGAATGCCAACTAATTGTGATGCCCACTGTGGGAAGGTATGCTGTTTTCAGTGTTAAAAAGAAATTTATTTTTAAGGTGGTGGTCGAAGAGCAAGTTTCTTAGTTGGCAAAGGTGGCTCACAAATACTGTTGCAACTACTTATGAATGCTAGCAAAGATTCTCCCCCACACGAGGAAGTTATGGTACAGACTCATTCCATTCTTGCAAAGATTGGACCAAAAGGTAAGACTTCTGTTTTCATGATTATTGAATCTAGAACCATCCTTGTAACTTGGAATCTTTATGTCTTAAGCTGCTTAAATTTTGAAACGTAAAGTACTACTTTTTCTTCGGTTTAACAGTAGAATTTTTTTTTTTTTTTTTTTTTACTGTTAATTAGCAAGAACTGAGGATTCAAGATTCATAATGAGTTGTTTTGAATGTGGTGTGAAAACAGAGAAATGAGAGCATTATAATGTGTTTCAGTGCTTGTGTGCTATGTACATATGCATATGTGTGTACACACATGTAAAGAGTGCACATGCTGTGTGTTGAGAACTTACAAGGAGGGGTGTGATACAGTGTGTGGAAGCATGTGGAAGTGAGCATGCGGCTGTGACAGTATTGTCACCGAGAGTCTTTTGTAGTGTGCACAGTTCAGTGCTCTGGAAACTTCCTATTTACAAAGACTAGAGCAGATGTGAAAAATTGTGAGTCAGAGCTACAGAGGGACATGTGACATCCACAACGCACAGTGAACAAGGATGGGGCCGGGGACAGGGAGCAGCTGCTTATTTAAGGGACAGAAAACCTTGTGCTCTTTGAATGGGACCTAATCTCAGTATAGAGGTGTAGGTCTGCACCAGCCGAGAGCAACTCCTCATGCTTTGAAGAGTTTGCCCTTGTCCTACATCGCATATGTTGTCTCTGAAGGGTCTGACTGTGGACATGCTATGCATTTGTATGTAGGCATGTATGTCTTCATGTAGCATGCAGATGGCTGTTTAACTCATACCTTTACCAGGTCATATTTTAAAGAGTGCAGTCTTGAAACTAAATGTAGTACATAAGTCATCTTGATTCTTATTTTTCTTTAACTTCTGTATTTGAGATTTATGAATTCCTTTTTTGATATTTTTTTATAGAATGTGAGATGAGAAAGCTTTGATTATTGGTAAATATGCTAGTACACTCTTCATCTGCATATCAGAACCAGGTCATTTTTTCCTCTTTCCTCTTAGTTTCTTCCATTCCAGCTTACATAGGTCATTACTATCTTATTCTGCATCTTAAATTTGTGTTTTTTCCTATTAGTATTTGTACAACTTTTCTGTTCTTAAGTTACTCATTGAGGTTGAGTGATTCTCTGTTTTCCTAACTTTCACTTAGGAATATTCAATTCTTTCTTCCTTAAAATTTCTGTTGTTTATGACTTACCTCTGCTGTTCTTATTTCTTTTTTAAAACCTTAATATTGCTTAGTTTTTTTTTATGCTTATGATCTTTTTGTGAAAATAAAAAGTCAAGAAGTTCTGTTCTTTATAGATATAGTAATGCTAAGAGGTAGCAATGTTCATTACCCTGAATTGCACATATTAAATATAGGGGTAATAAGATATCACCCTGTATTCTATAAATATGTATAATTATATTAATAAATTAAAAGTAAAATATTTAAGAGATGGAAATATTAACTGCCTTGACTTGGTTGTTAAATGTTATTTCATGTGTTGAATTCCATTACACTATTTTTCTATTTCTTCATACATTTTAAAAAGATTCTTTACCATTTTAAAGTGTGTGCGCATATGTACATGAATGCAGATACCTGAGGAGACCAGAGTTATTGGATCTTCCTGGAACTGAACTTACATGTAGTTGTGAGGTTCTTGCTGTGGGTCCTGGGAGTTGAACTTGGGTTCCCTGGAAGAGTAGTAAACACATCTAACTGTTAAACCATTTCTCCAGCTGCCCATTAGATATTTGTTTGACATATTTACCACATTATTTTATATTTAAGATATTCATATTTTTATTAATTTGTATGTTATTTTATACGTGTGAAAATAATATGCTCATTAAGTAATACTGGTAAAGGACATTTAGGTTCTTTACCCTGTTTCTACCTGTATTCATGGGAGGAATATTGACTTAGACTGACTGGATAGTAGGCCAGCTATGGCCTCTTCTCATTGGACGGTACATGTTGGCCTACTCTAGCCCCTCCCTGAATTACTCTCTTGCCTGGCCCTTGATGCATGGTCGCAGGATGTGCTTTGGAAGGGTAGGGGGCTCTACATCATGCAGAAGTGATTATAATTTTGACTATTTCATGTCAGCTTTACATTTGAGATGGATGTGTAGTACAGATTTAACATGTTACTGCTTTTTTTGGCAGTGCTGCTGCTTGTACCTAGAGCCCGACATGTGCCAGCCAAGCCCTCTGTCAGTGGGGTTATATCCTTGGTCCTTATTGATTTTCAAATTATTTTTGTTCAAAAGTTTTATGTGAATATTTCTTTTAACAGATAAAAAGTTTGGAGTGAAAGCTCGAGTTAACGGGGCACTGAATGTGACTCTCAGTCTGGTCAAGCAGCACTTGCAGAACCACCGCTTGGTTCTACCTTGTCTTCAGCTCTTACGAGTGTACTCTACGAACTGTGAGTACTCACAGGCTGCACAGATTTACTCAGGGTCCTGAAGTTATAACACTACCTAAAAAAACCCATCTTCAGTCTGTAAGTCTCTAAAGTTTGTGGAAAGGTAAACCTTGATTTGACTCATAAGTCAACAAAAATGATTTGGAGTAAGAAGGTGAGGGGACAAAAACCTTGAGAATTCTCACCAGTTCCCTTAATTCATGAAGGACTTAGGTGAGAGGAGAGTCTTCAGAAAAGCTTCCAGTGAAAGAGAATTGGCATCTTGGAAACTGCTTCTGCCTGTGCAGTAGTTGTAATTGTCAACTTGACACAATCCAGAATTTTGTGGGAAAGAGGGTCTCAAGGAAGGATGGTCTAAGGCAGGTTGGCTTATGGGCATTTCTGCGGATGGCCACTGTGATTATGTTGAGTGAGTTGGGAAGGTCTTCCCTTGTGGATGGTGCTGGTCCCCGGGTAGAGACTGTTACCTGCATAAAAGTGGCAGAATCAAGATGAGGGCAAGCATGCATGCATGTGTCTGTTGCTCTGTGCTCCTGACTGTAGCTTATGTGAGCAGCTACTTCAGCCTCTTGCTGCCTTGACTTCTGCTGTGATGGACTTTTGCCTGGAAATATGCACTAAATAAAACCTTTTCCCCATAAGTTGCTTTTCTCAGGGTATTTTGATCACAGCATCAGGAAGCAGGTAAGATACTGGCTTAGTTAGGGGTTTTTATTGCTATGAATAGACACCACAGCCACAACTCTTATAAAGGAAGACATGTGATTGGGCCTGACTTACAGTTCAGCAGTATAGTCCACTATTGTCATGGTGGAAAACATGGTGACATGAAGGCAGACCCGGTGCTGGGAATGATCCACAGGCAGCAGGAAGAGCAAGTGAACAATAGGCCTGTCTTGAGCATATGAGACCTCAAAGCACACCTCCTATTCACACAAACACACACACACACACACACACACACACACACTATGCATACAAATTAGGCCATTTGTATATTCTGAAAAAATATTATATGCAGTGCAAGGTATATGTGTACATACATGTACATGTACACACTGACAGTTTAGTTGAAAGTATGTTCAGAAAGGCAACGGATACCTTTAAGACTTAAAAGAACAGGAAAATGAAATAATTTAATATTTAATCAACAGAGTTAAGAACAGACAAATAGGAAAATGAGGGATGATTTAGGAAAGGAAAAAAACCCTATAAATTAGATCCCAATACTTGGGAGGCAGAGGCAGGCAAATCTCTGAATTTGAGCCCAGCCTGGTCTATAGAGTGAGTTCAAGGACACAGAGAAACCATGTTTCAAAAAACCAAAACCAAAACTAGAAAGAAAGAAATGGAAGGAAGGAAAACATGTATTAGGAAAGAGAAAAATTGATTCAAATATTAAAACTTGATTTGAATTAAAAATGAGATAATTTTAAATCTAGCAGCCAACCAAGAAAAGAAGATGTTTTAGTGTGACGGTGGAAGGGCCGGCATGGTGGCTGAGAGCAGAGATGGAGGTCTCCCTGTGAGGCAGAGGAGCTCAATTTCTTGGTGGCATTTTGTTGAGTTAACCACTGGAAGGCTAACATGGTTTCCGTGTAAATTTTTTTTGCTGTTGTTTATTTTGAGATATGGTCTCACGGCGTAGCCCTGGCTCCTGGAACTCACTGTATCAACTCAGAGATCCGCTTGCCTCTGCCTCCTGAGTACTGGATTTAAAGGCGTGTGCCACCACACCCAGTTTATGTGTAGTTTCTTTAAAGTAACATGTATTCAGAATTAAAAAAACAACAACAACTGGGCACAATTTTCTCACTGTCCTCTGTAGAACAGCAACATTGCTGTTTTGTGTGCTCAGGGTCTGTTTAGTGAAGGTCCTGGCACATCTCTGTAGGGTAGACTGCAGAGCGCTGTGAGCTCTGTGCTGGCTGTTGAAACACACATCTAGTGTGTTGCTGCTCAGGCGTTCCTGTAGCTGAGGGCTGAACTCAGAAAGCCCTGGTTCTTGTTTGCTCACCTTCCTGTTGCAGGTCGTGTGTCCACGTACCAGCTCACACCCGTGGTTCTCAAACTAACATGTTCATGCTGCACCTCCCGAGCTGCGGCAGAGCCGTCCTTCTTAATGCCACCTAACGCTCTCATTGCTGACTCCTGTTCATGTTGTGCGAGCTCAGGCATCGTTTTCTCCAGAAATCCCCCTGTCTCACTCTGAAATGGGGATGCCTCAGTGGAATAAAACAGCCTCCAGCTCCCCCTGCATCTAGAAAATAATATATTAATGATCTCTGTTCTCTGTTGTTCTTGCTATACTCAGTTTGCTTCTTGTCTTTTATTCCCAACATCCACTTTTCTGGTGTCATCTCATAATAACTCTTTTAGGATGCTAGTTGCTTCCAACTTGCCATAAAAAAAAATAGCAAAATACGAACCAACCAACTCAGACCCCCAATCCCTACAGGAGACCTTCAGAGTGTACACTCAGTATGCTTGCATTCATACTGAGTAAATACTTTGGAATGTTTTTGGATTCATCATTAAGGTTCAAATCACTTTGTATCTTTTTCTTGTTTCTCAGCTGTGAACTCAGTATCTTTAGGTAAAAATGGAGTTGTGGAGCTGATGTTTAAAATCATTGGACCATTCAGTAAGAAGAATTCGGGTCTTATGAAGTGAGTACATGTTTTGATGTGAGTAGAAGTTTATCTTTAGTTGTCCAAGCTTCATGGCCTTGATATGTAGCTAAGCAGTTGAAGTCAGTTTTGTCTAGGGTCTTTAGTTCTTAAATAGTGATTTTTAATAATGATAAAGATGTTAATTAAAAGCTTAATCTTTGAATTAGAGATCTTTAGTTTAGTCAGTACAGTGTTTTTAGAGATGATGACTTTGAATGCCTCTAGACATTATGAGAGAAACTTGGCCATTTCCAAAGCATCACTCCCTGAGACCTTTGTTGAGTGCCTACTGTCGTCCTCACCCAGTTTGCTGATCTTCTAATGACTCTTTCCTTCTCATGATTACCTGATGTATCTTAGCATTAAACAGTTGTATTTTGCCCAGATCATGTTATTCTTTTTACCTTTTCTTGTCTTGGGATATAAGTGGGTGTATGAGTATATATACTTTAAGGTTGTATTGTATGTGTGTGTTTTTTTTTGTTAGTTTATAGGTCTTGTAACTTCAGAAATGCAGTGCTCTCTGTTAGGGGTGATACTCAGTGTAGGTCTATTGAGTGTTTTTTAAACTCACACAGCAAGGCTCATCCTGTGTCCTGCTCTGTGGATGGCAGTGAGTCATCGTTGTCCTGTCCTTATGCTACTGCCACAGTGCTGTTTGCATGTTTCACCGTAGACTGTTGAGTAAATCGTAGGTGTTTTCTGTGGTGTGGTTATCCTTCCCAGTTAGTTAATAGGCTACTTTAGCACACACCTCTGTTAAATAAGGATGGAAATTTCCTACTATTGCCACAAAGATATCAACAGGATAAAGCCTTAATAGAAAATAATCTCTATGTTTTTGGGTTGCCTTGAGTCACACTGTTGTGTAGATTTGTTTAGCTGAGAAACAAGTTACACACATTGTTCCCCAGGATCTTAAGGGAGTTTACAACTTTCCAGAGAAGTAGAATAGCTCTGTGAACTCCCAATATAGCCACTGGCCAGCATTCTGCAATTGCTGTTTCATCCTACTCTCTGTTCATGCAGTATATCTGCCATTATATTTGACCTGTAAATTTTCAGTTTGATTATCAGATCCAAACTCTTATGTTGTCGTAAGTTCATTTTTGTGCCCAACAATATTAAGTGATTCATTTCCCGTTTCTGACTGCTAACAAAATACCTTCTTACTGCTTGGCTTATTTGGATCAGGGTTCAAATAAGTTTTATTTGTTGGTTGCATCTCGTAATTCTTTGAAAACAACAAACAGGCCATTGTTCTGTTGTGAAATTGAAGTGTCTGTGTGATGTGTAAAAGATGTCACATTCTGGATCAGGTGACTCTATGCACAGGTCTTAGCATATAGGTGTGTCCTTTATGTGTACTTGAAGCTTGCCTACATTTTATTTTATTTTAATATTTTTCTTTTTAAAATTTATTTTTTATTAATTACAGTTTACTCACTTTGTATCTCAGCTGTAGCCCGCTCCCTCATCCCCTACCAATCCCTCCCTCTCCCCCCCTTCTTCTCCTATGCCCCTCCCCGAATCCAGGGACAGGGGATGTCCTCTTCCTCTTCCTTCTGACCCTAGCCTGTCAGGTCTCATCAGGACTGGCTGCATTGTCATCCTCTGTGGCCTGGTAAGGCTGCTCCCTCCGGTGAGGGTGGGGGTGATCAAAGAGCCAGCCACTGAGTTCATGTCAGACACAGTCCCTGTTCCCCTTACTAGGGAACCCACTTGGACACTGAGCTGCCATGGGTTATATCTGTGCAGGGGTTCTAGGTTACCTCCATGCATGTGTCTAGATTTTTTGTTTCTGTTGCTCTCCTTGTGGAGCTCCTGTCCCCTCCAGGTCTTTCTATCTCCCCCTTTCATAAGATTCCTTGTACTCTGCCCAAAGTTTGGCTGTGAGTCTCAGCATCTGCTTTGATATCCTGCTGGGTAGAGTCTTTCAGAGGTCCTCAGTGGTAGGCTCCTGTCCTGTTCTGTTTTCCCTCTTCTGATATCCATCACGTTTGCCTTTCTGAATGAAGATTGAGCATTTTACCCAGGGTCCTCCTCCTTGATTAGCTTCTTTAGGTGTACAAATTTCAGTATGTTTATCTTATATTATATGTTTAGTATTCACTTATAAGTGAGTATATACCATGTGTGTCTTTCTGCTTCTGGGATACTTCACTCAGGATAATATTCCTCTTAGTTCCTACCATTTGCCTCCAAATTTCATGATTTCCTTATTTTTAATTGCTGAGTAGTATTCCATTGTGTAAATGTGGACACAATGTGTCCACTCCTCAACTGTGGCACATCTGGGTTATTTCCAACTTCTGGTTATTGCAAATAAAGCTGCTACAAACATGGTTGAGCAAATGTCCTTGTTGTATACTTGAGTATCTTTTGGATATATGCCCAGGAGTGTTATAGCTGGATCTTGGAGTAGCACTATTCCTAATTGCCTGAGAAAGCGCCAGATTGATTTCCAAAGTTTACATTCCCACCAGCAATGGAGGAGGGTTCCCCTTTCTTCATACATCCTCTCCAGCATGTATTGTCTCTTGGGTTTTTTTTGTTGTTGTTTTTGTTTTTTTTTTTAATTTTAGCCATTCTGATGGCTGTAAGGTGAAATCTCAGGGTCATTTTGATTTGCATTTCCCTGATAGCTAAGGACATTGAGCATT
>CM053743.1:47396075-47418231 GCA_028658305.1 Pachyuromys duprasi | reverse complement strand
TAAGAGAGAGCTCAGTGTTTCCTGTTCTTCCAGAGGATTCGAGTTTGATTCCTAGCACCCATGCCAGGTGGTTCAAAACCACTCGTAACCCCTACAAAGGATCTGACCCCTCTTCTGGCTTCTGGGTACATCTCATGCATACAGTTTATACATAGACACACACACACACACACACACACACCCCAAATTAAAAAAAAAAAAAGTGATCATTGGGGTTGGAGAATCGCTCAGCTGAGGTTTCGAGTGGACATTGTTCTTGCAGAGTTCCTGGGTTCTGTTCCCAGCACCCATGTTGGCTAGCTTATCACCTCCTCTAACTCCAGCTCCAGGGAATCCAGCGACCACTTTTATCCTCTGTAGGCACAACTGCACATACCACCCTGTACACGATTAAAAATAGGAAATATTGAAAAACATGTCTTAAATGTTTTTGGCTATGAATATTTATAGACAAACTTGTCCACATGAACTATTTGACTGAACTTTGTTCTTTCACTATTTTATGTTTCGTTATATATGTATGTGTACGCGTGCAGGTGCCTTTGGCTGTGGAGTTACAGGTAGTTGGGGCTATCTGATGCGGCTCTGGGAGTCACACTCCGGCCTCTGAAATGCCAGTCTGGCCTCCTGACTGCTGACCCGTCTCTCCAGTCTCCACATTTTACTTCTTAGCAAAGAGAATGCAGAATGTTTGAACCTTTTCTTTTTGTTTTTTTCTTAATAAAGGTCAAAATAACTGAATATGCTGATGGGTTTTAGCAGGTGGGAGACTTAAGGCAGGAATATTGCTGGTTGGAGGCTAGCCTGGGACATTGGGAGAGCCTCTCTCTAAGGAAATTAGCAAATAAACAGGTCAAAATATTTGGTGCAATTAATTGTACATATAATTATTTAGTTCAGTATTTGGTAGGGTGGACCCATATGTTTACTTATGTAAACATTATGTACAGTCCTAAAATACCTGGTGAAATGCAACAAAATAAAATGTGTCAGAACTAGTGAAACCCATGTAACAGAGTGCGTGTGGCGCAGTGGACCGTGCAGGCAGATGGCATGGCCGCTGGATATTTCCCTACTGCTCACTGACCCCACAGTCCAAAGTAAGTTACTTAACCTGCCACTCTCTTTTCTGGATTTAAAGGTAGGTAGTATTGGTGTCTTTGTTAAAAATGCAGAGATTTAATGAGGTGAGTCTCAGGAGCACAGATGTATTAATATGACATTTGTTTAGTTGAGCAGTATGGGAGTCATGTGAGAGTGAGTCCAGGATGTGCCCATGAGCAGTTTTTATGGTTCTGGGGACTGGGCTGTGTCTTTGTACATACAAGCAACTGGTGTGCTGTGATCTGTCGTCTAAGGCCTGTTTGCATTTATGTTTCACTACCCTTAATATGTAAAGAAGTACACCTTTAGTGTAAAGACCATGACCTTCCTACGTGATCTCTACACAGTTCTCTTGCCACCACAGCTAATATAGGAGAAATGGAACTTTTCAAAATTACGTTTGAATTGCAGTGTGGGCTGGTGGAGCTTGAGGAACTGCTCGTCCAGTCCTGGGTTCAGAATACAGCACTACAGATAAACCAATGAAGTGTTGTTATAATGTACCACACGGGACATTTCCAGAGCTATGTACAAAAACAGGCCTAAAGGTTCTGAGAGAAGAGCGTAGTTATCTACTGGTATTCAGTATGGGAGTTGCTGTTCATGTGGTGGTGTAGAGAGACGGCTCTGGAGAGTCAGCCTTTGTCTCCCACCTTATTGAGGCAGGGCCATTTTTGTCCATCTTGCAACTGTGCTGTTATCTAGCCTAGCTGACCAGCAAGCTTCTGGCCTGGTCTTTCCCTCCCTTCCTCCATAGGAGGGTAAGGTACCAGATGCACACTGTGGATACAGTTTTGATGTGTGTCCAGGAGTCCGGGCTTACACTGCTGGTGCCTTGACCCATGGAGGGTGCTACCTAGCTTTCTGTTTGTATTCTTACCTCTAAAACTTTTTTCATTTATTTATTTGCTTATCTGCCTGCTTGTGTGCATACGTGTGCGTGCATGTGTGTGTGTGTGCACGCCAGTTTGTTCCATGTGTTCATGTGGTTGGAGAACAACTTGCTGTGATAAAGCCCCTCGTGCCACATGGTCCTGGGAATTGAACTCAGGTTACCCAGCTCACCAGTAAGTGACTTTACCTGCTAAGCCATCTGGCTGTGCCTCTGCTTATATTTTTAAAAGAACTTTAAAAAAAAGTTTATATTTATTTTAAGCCATTCAGTAGCCAAACATTGATGTCCTTATTGTCATTTTTTTTTTTTTTTTTAGAAATACGGCCATTTCTATCCTAGTTAATGACATCTGAACTTTCTTTTGTTCTTTCTTCTTAAATAATGCCTTATTTCAATGGGAAAGGTTCTGAGAAGACTTATGTCTGCAGCCTGAAGTTACCCTTTAGGATTCTTTTTCTTTGTTGGTTTTAGGTTTAAATTTAAACTTTTAGCACAGAAGGTGGCAGTCCAGAAAGTTGTCATAGCTGTGCTCTTCAGTGTCTTGTGCACTTGTGTTCCCTCCTATAAAGAGAGTGGTCATGCTGAAGGTCATTGCTAGGACTGACCTTCAGCTCAAGATAGCTGTGCTAGTTAGTAACTAAGCATAACCCTCTTCCTTACTGTCTGTAGGCTGCCCTTTGTTCTTGTTGTTAGTATTCTTCTGTGTGGGAAATAGGAAAATTGGAAAACTCTAGGAGAAAGTATAAATCTTTTAATCATTTAACACAATATGAACTATTCATTTAAAGTTTTAAACTATAATAAACTCACATTATCTTCTAAGTTTAGTGTTTAATTCTTTTTCAGATATTACCATTGGGGGCTGGAGAGATTGCTCAGAGGTTAAGAGCACTGGCTCTTCCAGAGGACCTGAGTTCAAATCTCAGCAACCACATGGTGTCTCACAACCATCTATAATGAGATCTGATGCCCTCTTCTGGTCTGCATGCACACATGCAGGGTTTCTCTGTGTAGCCCTGGCTCTTCCTGGACTTGCTATGTAGATCAGGCAGGCCTCAAACTCAGAGATCCACTCTGCCTCCTTGAGTGCTGGGATTACAAGTGTGCACCCGGCTCTTTCAGTGTTTTTATGCTGAAGTTTATTGCCTTTCCAATACTGTTTTGGTAAAAGTTTTCAAGATGGCTGCGAACTTTTAATTTAGTGCAGTTAAATTAGTTTCATTTAGTGCAGTCAAACTTTTAATTTAGGTTCTTTTAATTTAGTGCAGCTGTGGAGCATGCTCAGTGTCACTGGTATGAGAGATCTATTTACACTTCAGCTTCCAACATGGACAGTACACGTATGCATACCCACACTTGTGCACACACACACTTTTAAGAAAAGCTTTAGCTAAAGATAAGGAAAAGGAAGGCAATAGGTACTTGTGCTCAGTGCTAGAAATGACAGGTATTTATAAATGCCCCTTAGCGCTAGAACCTGGACACCCCATCTCAGTTTTTCAGAAGGCTATGCTCTTCTGGAAGCCCAGTGCCTTCTTCCTGCCTTTTTGCTAGTTTTTGATGGTTTGCTGGCAAGTCTTCAGTAGTCCTTGGCAGTTTTTGCTTCTTATCATTTGCTTTCAGTCTCAGTTGATAGTGTTCTCCGTGTGTTTGCCTCGCAGGGTCTTCTTTAAGGACCCAGTCAAGCTGTATTAATAGCCCATGACCTGCATGTGATCTCATGTTAGCTGTTGTATCTTCAGTGACCCTGCTTCCTGGTGAGGCTAGTGATGTGGGGTGCACTTCATCTTGTGACAATGATTAAGTTAACTGCATGTGTTGGTACTTGGTAAATGTTCTGAATGTCTGTCTGCTGTCTGCATTTTGCCTTGTTCCTTGAAATAACTTATATGTGACTTCTGTCTGTGCACAGTGGCTCCTATTAAAATAGTGGTCATGCTAGTAGCTGTTATAAAACAAAAAGGTTTAAAAAAAGAGAGAATATTATATCGAAATGGCAAGAAATGCTGAGAGCTGTCCATTCCTTGATGTAAAGAATGCCATCACACCCTGGGTCTTGCAGCTTTTGTTGTTGAATGCTCAGAGGCGTATGCACTTTGTCTCAGTTTCAGTTCTACTTTACCCCTGCTACCAGGGATTGATCCTAGGGCCTCTTCCACGGATCTGTATCCTCCATGGGTTTTACCACCATGTGGAGGGGATTATAAAACAGTGAAGGTTAAAAAAGTCGCTGCAAAGAGGCAGAGTTGCTAGTTCTCTTTGAGGTCACCCCATGGGACAGGGTGACACACCTGTCTGACACAGTACACTGGCCATCCTCAGGGACAGGGGGTGCGGGTGCATGTGCTACCTTCTTACGCTTTGTAAGCACAGTTCTGAGTGTCAACTTCATGTACACAGGCCCACAGGGTGTTTAGGTCATAAGAGGATATGAACGATGAGTCTAAACACGCTTCAGTTTATGTTAGTGTTGTTATACTCAATCTTTATAGTGTGACAACTCCACAGATTGGGAATTTTCAGTATTCCAGAAGGCTGTCAAGCTTGCAGACCTTCATGTTTTTAAGCTACTGGAGTCTTGTAGAATCTCTTTGTATTTCTCCATTCCAGAAAGAGGACTGCAGTGTGTCCCTGTTTTTGAGGGTAAGATGCTGTTGGCTGATGACCTTCTGCATAATCTCCTTTAAGAATCACTGGCATCTGGCCCCCTACACAGCAGACAAGAAACCTTTATGGCGGGGAGGTCCCTGTGCTTTAGTAACACCAAGGCCTGCTTTGATACTGCCTGCACAGCAGCAGGCAGTCTTCTTTAGTTCCATGGGAGTGTCTCTGTTGTGTCTTCCAGGTAGGTTTTGTCTTAGACTGCAGGTGAGCGTCAGGCAGATCGCACTGAGGGGTTCTGGCAGCTTTGGTACCCCAAAGGAGAGCCTAGCATCATGGTCTAGTGCAGGGGTCACGGTGGCAGCCCCTGCCCCAGCTGCGTGCTCCATGCACTGTTTCTGAGGGGGTCAGAGGTCTGTGCCAGAAGAGAAAGCACTTTGTGGATGGCTGTCCTGCTGCCTGTCTACCCTGTGTGGCCCCACCTACCCTTGGGAGTGCCGCAGTGGCCACAGGGCTCCCCGAGAGCTCCTTGTTGATATCTTTAGAGAGAGACCTTTCTGATTTTGAAATTGTCTTTATCAGCAAAGGGCTTATCTTATTTTGCATACAAGGTTTATTATGTGGTTTTTGGCATATTGTAGTTTAAGTTCTATAGCTTCTCTATCCATAAAGCATCCATTTTTGGTGTAGTTGTGAATGATTGTGAGTCAGTATTCATCCCTGGCAGACCTTCTGGTCACTTACACTCTGTTTGTCTTCATCTGTTCACTGCTTCTCTTTATCATCGACACATGGACCTGCTACATTGCCAGAGTTTTAACTTCTTATGTTGTTTCTTTTTTTAATAGGTGTGTACATTCTATTACGTAAGGTAGATTGTAAAATTATCTGTTGAAGTGATGTTTGTTTTGGTTTATACCCATGAAGGAGTGTGTAGTAGGCATTCAACAAATGCTAATGGTGAGTGAAATGCTTAAGCTTGATAATACAAATTTTAAGTGAAAATTATGGTTGTTACCATCTTGTAAGCAGATATTATAGTATGTAGGCTTACAGTGTTGAAGTTGAAACTGAGGGCCTTTTGTTGTACTCCCCCCAACCAGTAACTCACTTTTAATAAACCATTTGAATTCAGGCTTTCTACAGTGATAGATAATGTGTCTTTACAGCTGCTTGTGGCAGCTGATATCACTGTGGGTAACTGAGTATGCTCAAGAAAATGTATGTGCTTTCAATTTTTAGGGTTTGTTCCATGTCCTACGAAGGGATAATTAGGTTTCCTTCTAAGTTGCACAGTTTATAGTTATTCTTCTGTCTAAGGGTTCTAGCACATGGCACTTTGAAACTGTAAATTAAGAAATGGAGACATCTGTGGAACTCTGTAGGCCTGAATTAGATCATTACAACTTGTCCTTATTTTAATTCTTTTGTAACCAGGGCCCTGAGTCTTCACTTTGTGTACTCTAAAAAGGTCAAATGCAGATACTGTATTTGATTTCATTTCTCTAAGTGTGACATGAACACTTAAAGTACTTTGGGTATTTTAATCTTCCCTAATTTTGAACTCGGAGAGAGATGCACACAAGGAATACCAATAATCAGTGTCGTCACAGGAGTAAATGAATTTTGGAATGGCTAATAGACAAGATAAGATTTGACAGGATTGCATGCATTTATTGTAGAGTCATTTCACTAGTTTTGTTGTTGTTTGTGTTTTCTTGTTGTGTTGACAGGGTTGCTTTAGACACTCTTGCTGCATTGCTAAAATCAAGTAAGTTTTTAAATACTAGAAATCATAGTAATTAAAATCTCTATATATCTATGTTCAAGAAGCTGGAAATTAGATTTAGTGTATGTAGTTAAAGCTAGTTTCTTATAGTCAAAGCTCCTGATATATTAGATCCACTTTTCAGAAAATGATGCTTATATAACATTTATGTACTTTCTTTTAATGATAAGTCTTTATTCTGTGTCAGTAAGTTAGAAGTATGAAAATGATGTGCTTGAATAAATTATCCAAATTGATGGAATAAACTAGTTTAATAAGCATGTCATTATAATGTATAGCAGCTTCATAGAACATAAATTTAACATAGTGACTTTTATTAGAAATTGTTTTTACCATACATTCAAATTTATAACATTTAAAAAGTGACATGGTTTCAACTTGGAACAGTGATAAATTCACCTGCATGGAACTCACTGTCTTCAGAGCTGAAGCATGGTCGTATGATGCTTTTGGAGAATAAGTGCTAAATATATTGAGGTTTGTTTCATACATGCTCAGTATGTTTTTGAAATATTTTCATAGTATTCTTCCTTATGATCAGGTGCTTAAGTAACATTTACTCTTGACATTTAGTCTGAAAGATCTCTCTCGATGGCTTTTATATGCCCTCCTCTCCCAATAAACAACAGGCAGTTGGTCAAAGACTATTGTCAGGGTTGGGACCACCTTGTTAATTAAGTTTTCATGGCTGTATATATTTTAAGAGTAACGTGATTAAATAAAAGTGTGATCTTGCTGGCACAGTGGCAAGCACCTGTTATCCTAGTAGGTGGAAAGCAGAGGCAGAGGGACTGCCAGCAAGTTCAAGGTTAACTGGGTCTACATAGTGAATTTCAGGGCATTTGTGGCTACATAATAAGATTTTTTCTTAAAAAAAAAAAAAAGAGTAAAGTCAACTTAAAAATATGGCTTTTGTTTTACCAGAATTCTCGTTTACACTTTTACTCTTGGGATGAAATGATGGGTTTCAGTGGGGCAAATGCTTTTGTCTTTGAAGGGATCAACTGTTGACCAGGGTCATGTGATGAAGCAAAGCAGCTTTTGAGTGGTCTTTATCTCCTACCTCTTAAAATACATACCACACAATATAGGACACTTAATACTGCACAGTGATGTTTACTGGCAGGCTGCATCGTGTGAAATGGACCAGGACATTTTGGAGCATCCTCTCTTGTATTTTCAGATCTTGCTTATTGTGGGGCAGCCACTTACATTAGTGGATAAATTTGCTCTCTAAAATGTGTGTGGTATGGGAAGTGTATGTGGGAGTAATGAGTGTCATATGGGTGCAGCCAGGGCCTGCACTGGGATGCAAATCAGATGAACCAGCTTCATACAATACTGGAGAGGGAAGGACAGATAGGCTCCCAGGGAGTTTTGGACCCTGAGTTTATGAATAAAACCCTTTACTAATTTGTTTTAATTGTGCTCACTGCTAGCTCTCATTCTTTAAGGGCCAGGTCAGCACCTATATTTGAATTGTAATGAATTCTTTATTTGACATGTTAATTTTAAAAAATAATATTTTTCCCTAACTACTATTTAGACTGTGGTAGATTCCAGCAGAAACAAAGATGTAGACATGACAATGATCGTGAAGCTTTTCATTAAGTCTTCACAGCCAGTTTATAGGCTTTGCACTTTTAAGTGGTGTTAAGAAAAGTGCAGATTCACTTAAAAGAACTTTTTGTTGTTGTTTCTGAGACAACATCTGGCCTAGCCAGGCTGCCATGAACTTACTCGGTAGACTAGGATGACTTTGAACTCCTGATCCTCCTGCCTCCACGTCCTGAGAGCTGAGATTACAGATGTACACCTTTCTGTCCAGTATATGTGGTGCTGGGGCGGAAACACAGGACATTGTGCCCGATGGGAAAGCATTTTATCCACTGAGTTAGGCCCCTAGCCTAAAATACAAGAAAATTTTGTTGGTTACAGCAATTGAACTAATAATGTAAATAGCAATAGCCTTGCAGAAAGCTAGCTATTGTGGTTACAAGAGAGGATCTCTTTGTTTGGTTTTTCTCTCATTTGAGACAAGGTCTTGTAATAGCCCAGGCTGGCAGTCCTCCTGTTTCCACCACCCAGTGCTGGTAAGGCATATATTGCACACACAGTCTACAAGAGAGGTTTTAAAAATGCTGCCACAAGAAACCTGAGTCCTCTTGATGAGTACTTCGTACCTCTCTAGTGCCAACAGTTAAGGTAGCATCATCTTGGGGTCCATAACATAAGCCAAGGCCCCTTTGTGGGTAAATGTGAGATTAAGAAGGGATTATAGCGTGTGTGTATCTAAGTGGCTACAGGTGGGCTCTTCTGCCCTTGCAGCTCTCATAGACCTGCCACAGCAGCTCTATGCACTGGGTAGTGCTCTGTGCTGCCATGATGGCGGTCACGGCTGCTCTTTTTGTCACAATCTTAAGTGTAAGAAAGTCAATTCAAATTTATGAATTTCTATTAGTTGTAGTCCATTAAAAGTGACCAGTTTCAGAAAACCTATAGTTTTTTTTAACGTTAAGATTTTCGTGCCCAGAAAGAAGTATTTTTTAATCACATGCTATTTTTTTTTTTTTTTTTACCTTTTATGTACAAGTTACATTTAAAATTTTGTGTTACTCAGGACTGGGTATCTGTACAACTGTGGAATAACTATAATAGTTAATTCCACAGGGAAGGTACATTTTATAAGTAATGGACTATAATCCAGTGGGGTTAATTTTAGTAGGAACACAGTTTGTAATGGAAATAAACAAGATTGACAGTGGCTTTTGACAAAGTCATATTTATAGCTAGTCATTAAAGAAGGCCATGTCTTATGAAAATGACACATAAGTTTCAAAATATATAGAGTTTTAAAATCAGTATAACATTTAAAATAATTACCTTGTTTTAGTAAATAAACTTATTTTTCAATGTTTTTGTTTTTGTTTTGTTTTGTTTGAGACAGTACTTCTGTTAAGATCTCACACTTGTGATCTTCTTGCCTTCACCTTCTGTATGCTGGGACCTCAGGTGTGCACCTGTGTGCTGGACTGCAGGTGTGCACCTGTGTGCTGGGACTGCAGGTGTGTACCACCACGCCCAGCTAATAAAGAGATTTGTAAATTTGTAAATAAAATAATTAGGCAAGGATGTTTTTGAAAACTGTAATGATTTCTGGAACTTGATATATTTTATTAGAAAATTGTTAAATAAAGACTAGGAATTTTATCACAATATTTATATTCTTTTTGCTTGATTTATTTTAAAACTTTCTCATGTATGTATAACATAATCTCTCCCAATTTTCTCTTGTTAAAGAAACAAATGCCAGGAGAGCCGTAGACAGAGGATATGTTCAAGTACTTTTAACAATTTATGTAGATTGGCACCGCCATGATAATCGGCATAGAAACATGCTCATTCGGAAGGGAATTTTACAGAGCCTAAAAAGTGTCACAAACATCAAGTTGGGAAGAAAAGCATTTATTGATTCGAATGGGATGAAGATTCTGTATAACACTTCACAAGTAAGCTACTTCGTTCTTGTTATTCTGCTTATGTATTAATGATATTGTTTTGTTATTAAGAAAATGGATTTATGTGCAAAGTGTACATATCATAAATACATTTTAAAACTTCTTAAAACCAAAAATCCCAATTGATTTTTCACATGTGACCTCAGAGATGATTGGAGAGAATGGCAGGGCTAGAGCATGAGTCCCATACTGTAGTTATATAAACCACGTGCACAGTGGGAGGGGTTCCACTGTGTATGTGGGTGACAAGATTGGCTCAGTTTTGTGTGCTCACACAAGGTAGGTGAGGGTCCTCCAGCTGGCAGGAGCTCTGCTGTGAGCACTGAGAGTGTCTTTCTGCTGGATAGGACTACGGCCAGTTTTCACTACAGAGGGTGTAGAGATGAAGGGTCTAGAGCCTGCCAGCTCTGCTTGGCTCTCAACTATGACATTCCTGACAGTGTGCACCTGGGCACCTCCCATCCGTAGAGGACTGTCATTAGGGGAAAGAGAGAAGTTGCAATGCATCGTCTGTTCTTTGAAAGGACCAGCCAGTTGTTCAGGCTGCACTCTCTTGATTTCCCACATAATAAAAACCTTTCTGCACGACAGTAGTTAAGGTATCTAAACACTTGGCATGTTTATTCTGAGTGTTTTCATTTTCCTACACCAAGCCTATATACCTGATTTTCCTATCCAGATGCACATAGTAATGTGTATTTGATGTACGATGATGAATTAGGTGGTTTAATATTTATGAGCCTTAATTGTCTGCTTAACTAGGTCAGTCATGTGTTGTAGATTCTGTAGTATGTCAGAGTGCCACTGAAAGGCCAGTTGTCACTGACAGTATTGTTAAATCACCTTGGCCAAGCAGCCAAGCTCTTAGAACTTGAAGTGGGATCCACTCCTGCAGTTGTCTCTCAAGCTACACAGCCATTGTATAGGAAACAGAGGACCTGGTTCTGACAGAGGGTCAGTCAGTGCACAGACTTTTCTATTCTTGCAACTCAGTTCTCAGTATGTCCCTGATTCTTCATGTCCTAGACCTGCTGAGTGACTTCTACTTGGTGATTTTCACCGTCAAAGATAAATACTAAGTTTTGTCTACTGAACATTTAGGGGAAGCTCCTACTGGGTCAGTCAGATGTGACTCTGAAGTACAGATACTTTTGTAGAGTAAAGCCATTTTATAGCTATATTGCATTATAGTATTACTTTATGTGGTGTTTGTGGCTAGGAAATCATAATTGTGTTACAGTTTGAATACAGCAGTGTTGAGCTTTTCACTAACTCATATATCCTTGTTTAAACAGGAATGCTTGGCGGTTAGGGCCCTTGATCCTCTTGTCAACACCTCTAGTCTGATAATGAGGAAATGTTTCCCCAAAAACCGCCTGCCACTCCCAACCATTAAAAGTTCTTTCCACTTCGAGTTGCCAGTTATCCCCGTGACTGGACCTGTGGCCCAGCTCTACAGCTTACCCCCTGAAGGTAGGCGGCCATGGCTGCTGGGGACTCTGTTGACACTGTGGTTTATAACTTGTGTATGGTTCCTCGACAGGAGGGTCTTAATGTGAGCATGATAAACCCTCACATTTATTTTAGTTAATAAGCATTTCTTCAAATATGAGACACTGAAGTCTAAGAAGGGAAATACTGTCTGTTGCATGTATGTCAAAGTGAGTTGTAAAAACACTCAAGAAATTAGTCAACAATCAGTGTACAGATGCAGAGTATAAGATGGTGATGTAAGGACTGGAGAGACAGCTCAGAGGTTAAGAGCACTGACTGTTCTTCCAAGGGTCCTGAGTTCAATTCCCAGCAACCATATGGTAGCTCAGAAACATCTATAGTGAGATCTGGTGCCTTCTTCTGGTGTGCAGGCAGAATGCTGTGTAAATAATAAATAAGTCTTTTGAAAAAAAAAATGGTGCCACCAAATTCTTAGGTCATTCATTATGTTCAGCCTGTGTAGCTTTTAAAAGATTTTTAAAAATTGCACATCATTGTTAATTACCTTTATATGGGCATGCATGTGTTTTTGTGCCATGCTTATTTGTGCTTCTGCTTCAGTGAGCATGTGGAGGTCAGAGGGCAGCCTTCAGAAGTTGGTCTTTCCTTTCACATGTGCGTTCCAGGGACCAAACTTACAGCATCAGGCTGCTGGCAGTCCCACTGAGCCAAGGCCCTGGCCTGAATTTTCCCCTATAAGTTAAAAATCTAATCATCAAAATTAGAAAAAGATGAACAAATAACATACTTGGAAGAAAAGTGAAATTATTTGAGGAAGGGTGTTTTGATTTTTAGTGTAACACTGTAGGTATATAGTAAGGAAGAATTTAAACTTTCCAGTGTGGTTTTTGTTTGATGTTTTTTGGTTTTGGTGGTATCTACTGAAATGGAAGAAAGATGTAGTTATGGGTATCATAGAATTGTTTTCTTATTTTTTTGAAAAAAGTTATTTTTACATTTTTTATTATTTATAAAACACTTGAAATAAATGTTTTAAAAGAGCTTTCAGGTAATCAAGTTTTTGATTCCTTAATATGGATTTATGACTGGCGTCTGTCATAAGGTACATCAGTGTTAATTAAAAATATTTAATTATCTATGCACAGATTTAACTGGTACAGAATACCAAAATGGAGCATTTAGACACACCTTTTAAAAGTAAGACTGGTGAGATGGCGAGATGGCTTGTAGGTAATGAAATTTTATGCTGAGCCTGCTGAATTGAGTTCAGTCCTCAGCACCCACATGGTGGAAGCAGAAAGCGAACTCTGGCAAGTTATCCTCTGACCTCTATATCTGTGTGTGTGAGTGTGAGTGTGTGTGTGTGTGTAAGAGAAAGAGATAACAGTTTAAAAAATACAAAGTTTAAAAGCAACAAGGTTGAGTTAGAAACTTCTGAGTAAGATAGTTGAGTGTAAGCTGGGAGTGGTGGCACACGCCTGTAGTCCCAGCACTTGGGGAGGCAGAGGCAGGCGGATCTCTGTGAGTTTGAGGCCAACCTGGTCTAGAGAGTCCAGGGCAGCCAAGGCTACACAGAGAAACCCTGTCTTGGAAAAAACAAACAAACAAACAAACAAACAAACAAACAAACAAAAAGTAGTTGAATGAAAGAGTTCTAATTTCTTCTTTCTGTTCATTTGAAATTTTCAACAGACCTTGAAAGTGCGGACATTTGTAGCAAATCTGAAAGGCAGACGAAAGGAGTCTTTATGAAACAGTATACTGCTGTGGTCTAGATAGGCCGAGGGAAGACACGGTCTTCCTCCTCTAAGAGGCGTGTTTCCGGCTCCAGTCATGTCACAGGCATTTAATTTGGAGGGACAATCAAGGACCTTTTGAAATCTTTCTTTCCTGTATGTCAATACAGGACTATGGGGGTCTAGGTTGAAGGTGTTCACTGGTGGTTCTGACAGGTAGAAGGCTGGAGAAGTTCTATGATGCAACAGGAAATAACAGCAGGAAGGAAGTAGAATATGTCCTCATAGTGATGTTTTAGTCAGTGTCCAGATTAAGGGATAGTGAAAGTTCACCTGCAGTGTAGTGAATTCACCAGGCCTGGGGGAAAAATGAGAAAAGTGATATTTTCCTATGGACTCCTTTTCTGTGTGCTTCTCTGACTTGATGAATCACTGAACTAGAAATATGTTTGTTAACTCACAAGTCTTCATTAAAATGTGATGGGAAGATTCTGATAGTGACTCTCTTGGCCCAAGGAGGATGTTTTTTTTTCTGCTTTCTGTAATGTTGTAGTGTGCCAAAAGTAGTTTTTAGCCTTCTTCAGCTAAAATGTGAGCTCCTCTAGGGTAGGTCTGGACTGTTCCTTGCCCATCATATCAACAAATTCTCTACTTCCAGATGCTTAGATGGATGTTCTCCATTTTAGTCCACACACCGACTGATTTAGCGTAGACACCATAGACCTGGGGCTCGGGATCACCGACACTTTCCACGTTAGACACCTCTTACATGTTCCCTCTTCCGAGGTTGCTACTAGGACAGTTAACACCAGTCAGGAGCACTCAGCTTACATGTATTTGTTACAAAGGATACAACTCCGAGTCACAGGGAAGTGCAGCCCAGGACCCGTGTCTGCTGGCGTGTCCTCCTCTTAGGACCTGGAGCTCTCTGAGCCCCATCCCTTGGGAAGCTTATGGAGGTTTCATAAAATAGACATGATCAATTAACTCATTGATTGTCAATGCCTAATAAGTTTGCGGGTTCCAGGCCTTCATCCTGAAGCTACCTAGGATCCTACCAAGGGTTCTACCATGGGTCTTCTCATTAGAGCAGAAGATATTCTTGCCACCTAAGAAATTCCAGGGGATTTGAGAACTGTCATGAGCCAGGGACAAAAATGAAATAGATCTCTATCACAACAGGACTGTTTTGGCCTCTGTTTTCTCTTTAGCATCCTTTAAATTGCAGGGGTCATAACATTTAGTATTGGTTGAGTGGATGGAGCTCGGCTCAGAATTTGCCTTCTTCATTATTAAATGCCAAAAGGTAGTGAAGCAGCATCTATGAAGATCTGAATCATCACTAGCTTCTGTAACACGTGAAGGTGCTGTGTTGTTAGATATGTGTGTGTCTCAGGTGCCCTTCCTGAAATAATGAGTGGAGTAGTGCTCCAGCCAGTCAGGTGGTGGATTCAGATGCTGAGGATGTGGAAGAGCTCTGCAGAACCTGTCCACTCTTAACACCTAGTAGCCACTGCATCGTCACTGTGCCATAACAACCAGTTATCCTTACCAAAAACAGAGCTTTCTACATGAGCAAATAAGTGTCGTGTTGATGCCTAATAATAACTCCTGCATTTTTAAAATGACAGTTGTAGACACGTGCACTTTCACATGTAGCACACTGACCAGGGATGCTCAGACTGGGTCCCACTGGCCCTAGGATCACATGGGCTGCTGTTAGAGGCTGCTCCTGTGTCCTTCCGTGTGATGCTTTTGGGGCCTTTGTTCTCTGTGAATGAACCCACCACTGCTGTGTGAAAGCAAGGGAGTGTCAGAGTTGAATAACAACCCCCTGAGAGATATGACTGTGAAACGTGAGCAAACATATCAGTTTTGATACTAAATCTAAACAGATAAAATATTCTCATTAATGGCTGCTATGGTGCAGCCTTTAATCCCATTACTTGGGAGACAAGCAGATTTCTGAGTTTGATGCCAGCCAGATCTACACTGCCTCAAACAAAAAGTCAAAAATAACAACAAAAACAATGCTGTTAAAAGATGAGGACTCTTACACTGGGTGAGAAATGAAACCCAATAAGAAGATACTTACTGGAGAGTTAAAGCAGTAGAGTAGAAAGCTTGACAGGAAACCAGAAAATGTGTGTATTTTCCCAAAGAGATGAAGAAGCATTATTTTACACAGACTATATACACAGAAGGACAAGCCAAGGCTGTTTTATCCATGTAGACCACATATATGCTGCATGACACAGCAAAGTCAAACCTGGGATTAGTGAAATAGTTGCTGGTGGAGCAAATGTGTCCCCAAGTCCCTGGCAAGTTAAATTGAGAAGGTTATGTAAATCAAAATCAGTGCTAGAGAGAACTGCTTTTAATCCATTTGAATATATGATTGAAATAGTTTTTTAGGGACATATAATTGATTAGAACTGACTTAAACAGTAAACACCCTGAAATGGAATATGTAGTCAAGTTTGTTTGCTGATATCAATTGTTGATGATGTCATAGATTAGTTCTCTCAACTTTCAAGGAATTTTCCTATCCTTTATTTTCCAGAGCATAGAAAAAAGAGAAAAGTTTAGAAGCTAGCATGATGCTGAAAGCAAAATCGGGTAAGAATTACTGTAACAACCCACAGCTAAGTCTCACTAATAAAAAAAAAATGTACAAGTCTAAACCAGCAAATTGTGCTGGGCAATGTTTTCATGCGTAGGACATCTAGATTACTCTTTAAGAAATGAAGTTCACTGTCATATTAAAATGGGTAAAAATTTATTATCAGTAGGTCAAAAGGAAAACAAACAATTATTTCAGTAAATACCATGATGAGATTCCTGATAAAATTTATTAGGGAAATTTGCAGTTGTTTTGAATAATCTGTTACTAACTCTCATTCCATACCTCAGACATAGTAACAAAATATTAAAAGATACGTCTCAGAACATTTGGAAAGATATACTAAGTCACCAACATAGAGAAAGAAAGGATTCATCATTCATCATTAATAGCACCAGATATAAGGAAAAGGAATAAAATATAGCTGTTTTCCTGTGTCTGTGTCTGCATATAACAGCCACAAACCTTTATATACACAGCATATCACCTACTGCTGAAAGATGTGTTTGTGGACACAGACATACCCCTACGCCTGTAGGCTCTCCTTATAGATCTGACACAGTGTATAGAGGGGAAGTGGACCACATTCATAGGCAGAGTGAAAACAGTTTCCTTGTTTATAGTTTCTAAGTCTTTTAGGAGCTGCTGGCTCATTTCTTTAACGGTAGAATCCCCGGGATGCCCTGTGTTTGCTGCACTAGCTATCAGAGAGATATGTAGAAGGTGTTCCTTACATTGCTGTTGTAAATATATACAAGAAAGTAGGTGGCATCTTTGACTTTTAGTCAGATTGTATGTTGGAGGTATAATTAATACTTAACAATGCAGCACTATGAGAAAGTTTTAGATGCCCCAAAGCTGTGTGTTGTTTCACATTTGTAGCATCCACCCAAAGGAAAATTCTTGGAATGGTTGCCGCCCCAAATTAAAAACATTTTTTTCTCCAATTCTGAACTGTGTTTTTCTGCACTATTGAAGCTGATGTTTTTCCTGTTTGTAATAGGCTTTTTTTTTTTTAATTTAGTGTATTTTTCCCAGCAGAGTGTTTTGTTCCTATTCTTTTTCCAAATGTCAGGTCTTTCCACTTCACCCATGACTGACTGCTGGTAAGGCTTAGGGTAAATAGGTCTGGTTGTTACACATACTCTGGCTCCCCCCCTTTTTTTTCCTTTTTAATTTTAATTTTTATAAAAACTCTGATTCCCCAAATTTGAAGCAGTATTGGGTAAGATAAGCTGAGCTGCGGCTGGAGCGCTCCAGTGATGTTCTAGGCCTGTCCACGGCCCACCGTGCAGCAGCTGACTGCGCCTACTCAGGGCACAGAGCAGCCTCCTCCATTTTACAGAGCCGGGCGTGAAGATGACCACCTGACTGACCTTTTCCAGGGCTCATAGTTAGTAGTGAGGGGGCACAGCTTTCACTCAGGACTTCTGTCTCCATAGCCCTTTGTAACACTGTGCCCAGACAAGACTTCTCTACCACTTATTCACCCTCAGGATTGGCAAGTGATTTGTGGCTAGTGGATCTCAGTAGACTAGCCTATCAGAGAACATTTTCAGTGTCTCCTAAGAAAGTACATATGACTGATCATTGGGCACCACACAGGAGTTTCTGTCACTATTGCAGCAAAAGCTGGAATCTCTCAGCCAAAGTGCAGGGATTTTGTTACCAGTATGAGGCAAAGCAGGACTGTCCTGGGTGGGAGGCAGTCAATAATCGCTGTCTACATCACACTGTGCATAGACATCAAAGAGCTCAGGCAAGCAGCTCTCAGCATTTCCATGTAGGTTGAAAGCGCCATTTCTCTGATAGCATCCTGGCCCTCCTCCTCCTTTCCTCACAGTCAGGGTCCATGTCCTTTCATGTCACATGCCCTGTGTATTTCTGTTTTTCTCTCTCTCCATTCTCTTAGTCTTGCATTGGCCTAGACACTTAACTGTCTCTCTTGATTGGTCTCGCTTCACTCATATATTCGCCTCTCACAGAAGTGCAAGTTGAATCAAGCCTTTCTTTTCTTGAAAATCCTGTGCTTATGTTCTGTAGGCTAAGTCTGACTGACTTGGCTGGCTATGTAATGTTGGTCCCATCTCATTCTTATTTGGATTTCCCAAGCACACACCACATGCCCACCAGACTTATTTTTCCAAGATCCCATCATCTCAGGTTCTAACTTCCTCTCAGTGCCTCCTGCTTGCCTTTATGTCTCCTTACGGAGCTGCTGAGCTCCCTGCTCTGTGAAGTGGTCATCCCTTGGCCCTACGTGGTTTGCAGCCACTTACTGTCTGTCTGTCTGTCCTGTGGCACTGTCAAGTTAATGCCCTCCTTACTATTTAGCTTCTCTGTTCTGATTGTTGGCTCCTTTGTGCTTTTGGATCCTGAGGTCCTTTAGGGCAGGAATTATATTGTTAAAATTCCTCGTCTGTAACAGAGTACATGGCACATGTTCACTGAAGTAAGTAATTGTCATTGAAGTTTATCATAATGCTTCATTTGGGCTACTGTAACATAGGACATTATTAGATTTGTAAACTGAGAATCATAGAGCATTTATTTTGTAGTGCTTTTCAGGTTTTAGGGCCCTTCCACATACTTCCTCAGGTTGTCAGGGGCTGAAATATCCGTATAGATGCTTTTAGCAAGGAATCTAAAAGGGAAACCAAAATATCCCCAATATATAAAATTGTCAAAGTACAAATATAGTCAATAAAAAAGAAATTTCTGCTGAATAGATGAATGTAATAATTCAATCATAAAGAAAGAAATTTCTCGCCTTTCCTTGGTGATTAGAGTACTTTATGCCCCTTGTGGATACTTGCCTCTCACTGACTTATAGTGTGTTTTGTCTCACAGTAGATGACGTAGTAGATGAAAGTGATGACAACGATGATGTTGATTTAGAAGCTGAAAATGAAGTTGAAAATGAAGATGACCTAGATCAAAATTTTAAGGTTGGTACATTTTTAACATTAGTAAACTTTATGAATTGTATATCTCAGCTTTAAAACACATTTGCCTCACCAGGCATGGTGTTGCATTCCAGTAATCCCAGCACTTGGGGAGGCCTCAGCAATCAGATTACTGTGAGTTCAAGGCCAGCCTGATCTACACATCGAGACCAGGACAGCCAAGGCTACACGGAGAAATGCTGTCTCAAAACAAAACAAAACAAAACAAAACAAAAAACAACCAACCACCACCAAAAAAAACCCAACAAACAAACAAAAAACCCAAAACAAAAACAGATTTGCCTGCATGCATAGAAATATAGATAAAATTGTTTCATTCACATATTTTTCTTGTAGCTGAATCTGCTGGTCTGGAAATAGCACTGAAGAAAAAGATTTTAAGCTTTCTGACTTAGCTTCTGAAAACTAAGTAATGTAAGGGAAGTGTGTTGAGACTACTGTGGCAATTTATTTCAGAAGGCATTTCCTTATGTCAGCAATCATTAGGACTGTGAAAATACTAGAAAAAGAGTCTAACTAGGTGCTTAATGATGGTGTCACAATTCTTAGGAGAATTGTTGGATTTAGGAAATATAAAACGAGTCTTGTATTAAATGGGTTGTTAGTCTGAGGAGGCTGGTGAGTTTTTAGAGTTGTATGCTGTGTCTGGAAGCTTAGAAGTCCTTTTTGCTTTATTTAGTGCATCTTTAGCATTTGCTTGACTTGTTTGCTGTCTGCTTTGAGGGAGAGCTAGTTTGACTTTTTTAATTAATTAAAATTAGTTAATTAATTATATCTTGGGCTACTGGAGCTGGACAGAAGATGGCTCAGCAGTTAGGAGTTCTTGCTGCTTTTGCAGAGGATCGGATTCAGTTCACAGCAGCTACTTGGCAGCTCATAAATGTTTGTAATCACATCTCCATGGGGCCTGACACTGCTTATGGTCTCTGTGAGCACCAGGCACACATGAAGAACACATATATGCAGGCAGGCAAAACAATCACGTACAGGAATGAAAAATAAATAGATCTTTTGAAAATGCTGGCATATTACCTTTAAATTGAGCACACTGTGCTTTTCAGAATACTGTGCTTTTCTGGAATACTGAAGATGTATCAATAATAATGTAGAGCCACCTTCATTGCTGCCAATGGGATCACAAATAAAAATAGAGCAGGTTTCATGTCAAGGCACAGAATCTGGGGTAACTGGGTGTTTGAACCTGATATAAGCAATGGAACTTTAGGTTCCTGGGTGTGAATTACCTTCTCAGGCAAGGGGAGCAGTGTTGAGATGTGTTCCCCCACCCCCAGGGTACTCTGGGTTGGTGAAATTCCTGAGATTAGCACCACACCTTCCACAGTAATCTTTATGAGTTTTTATTAAAAGACAAGATTTTAATAATAAAGATTAAAATAAAAATAAATATTAAAAATAAAAATAAAATATAAAATAAAGATTAAAAATAAAAATAAAATAAAAAATAAAGATTAAAAATTTACCATGTTTGCTATAGTTCTTCACATCTCACAGTTCTAGGTAGAAATATCTGTGGTGGTCAAGAGTAGAAAGGGAGTGGGGGAAGTTGGAACAGTGACTGATCAGGCTGCTGGAAAACTGTGCATGTGTGCACATCTTCTAAGACAAGCGTTTGAGAGTGGGTGTCATATGTCACCTATGGCCTTGTACCATAAACTGTAGCACAGCTGTTCGCTTTCTGCCATCCTGCCATCTTTGTCCAGCTTATCACTTGCCCTTATAACTCCCTTTATGAATTGTTTAGGCTCTCTGTTACAGGGTCAGCCTTAGATTCTGCATATCGTTGTCTCTCACTTGCCCACCCACTTGAAACATTTCCCATAGATTTCTTGGCTCTTGACATTGGTATCTCTGAAAAGCAGTTGTTGGCGTCCAGTTTCTACTGAGATGAGAGTGACAGTGATGCACAGTGATTGCTCATATATTGTCTACTTAGTCTTAATGAAACAGTTGTAAGAGAAGAATAGCATTTATTGAACACTTAACTGTGTGTCAAGCCAAGCTCTTGGTGTATGGTAACCATCAAATACTCACAGCAGTGGAGTCAGGCACAGGGGCCCATGTGTGCAAGGGGCCAGGAAGTGTGGTGGAGGGAGGGCCCACCTCCTCCCCACTGCTGCGCAGTCCACTGATGTGTCGTCTTCAAGTGCTCAGCTGCGAGCTGCATGGGCCTCCCTTGCCTGCACTGCTGTCTGCCTGTGACGTGGTTGGGTGGTGTCAGCTCTTAGTCTTTAAGAGCTGGATCCACAGAGTTTTGCTGTCTCGGGAGAAGCTGGACTGCTCTGCTGTGGTTGGCAGTTGGCTTCCAGACTGCCTTTCGCTCACCAGTCATTTCCCTCAGGAGTCTTTTTTTTTTTTTTTAAGTACAGATTTTTTTTTTAGGTTCTAAACAACTCACTTCCAGGTAGTCATAAAGGTCAACAGATTCTTTTCTCTTTCTTAAAGCTAGAGTGCCATTTCTAGCAGTGAGCCTTCTGCTTAGACAGGAAAAATACTGCAACCCACCCCAGACAGGGGGAACTCTCTTTGTAGACCAGGCCATCTTGAATTTAGCAATCCACCTGCCTCTGCCTCTTGCGTGCTGGGATTAAAGGCTTGTACCACCACTGTCCAGTGTTATAAAATATCTTTATAAAGTCTTTTTTACTTTAGATGGTTGGATGTTAATCAAGAAAACTTATATATTATTTGTTCATAGATAAAACCTTAAGTGAAATTATATACTCACAAAGTATTATTAATTACATGGTAGTAATACATATGTAAATAAAACCAATCTTTTCTTCATAGAAATAAAAACTTATTTATTCATTGTATAAATGAAAGCAAATTCCTGAATATACAATGTTGAGAAATATCATTTATTTTTCATTTAAGAATACTAGTTAATATTTATATATAGATATATACTACAGATGAAGCATTTAAACACAGTAAAATAAATTTGCCTTAAGGTTGAAAACAAGTAGTTTATTCTGATAGTATGATAAATAGGAAAGTAAAAATGAGTCCCCACTTAAAAATTAGTAGCTGGTCTCACTCTGTCTTATTACCCATCTATGAAAGTTAGGAGATTAAGTGATCTTAGTGACACTTGCCTTCCTGTCAGAAGGACAGCTGGGGCAACGTAGTGAGACTCAAAAATAGAAATAAAGAGTTTAGGACAGGATTGATTGATGGTACAGTTTTTCTGTATGAGGACATTCTTACTCTCTTCTTTTTTTAAAATAAATTTATTTATTTTTATATCAATCACAGGTTAGGTACTTTGCATCCCAGGCGTAGCCTCCTCCTTCATTCCCTCCCCCCCATCTCCCTCCTCCCCGTCCCTTCCAAGTCCACCAACAGGGGAGGACCTCCTCCCCTTCCATCCAACCCCAGCTCATCCTGTCTCCTCAGGGCTGGCTGCAGTGTCCTCCCCTGGGATCTAGCCAGTCTGTCACTCCCCGGC
>CM053743.1:47367811-47395575 GCA_028658305.1 Pachyuromys duprasi | reverse complement strand
AAAGTACCACAATTTCTGTATCCATTCCTCAACTGAGGGACATCTGGGTTGTTTCCAGGTTCTGGCTATTACAAATAAAGCAGCCACGAACATAGTTGAGCAAATGTCCTTGTTGTGTACTTGAGCATTTTTTGGATATATGCCTAAGAGTGGTATAGCTGGGTCTTGAGGAATCACTATTCCTAATTGTCTAAGAAAATGCCAAATTGCTTTCCAGAGTGGTTGTACAAGTTTGCATTCCCACCAGCAATGGAGGAGGTGGAAAGACCTCCCGTGCTCATGGATTGGTAGGATTAACATAGTGAAAATGACCATATTGCCAAAAGCAATCTACAGATTCAATGCAATCCCCATCAAAATACCTTCATAATTCTTCACTCTCTTTTTTCTTAAAGGTACATTTTGGGTGCTTGTACCACTTCTTATTCTCTTGGTCCTGCAAAAATAGTGTGGAGAGTGATGTGGGCTTTGTTTATCATTCAGCGCAAGAGTCTGTGCTGAGGCCATACGCTGGCTGATGATGTGTTCCTGGACCCTCTACCTAGCTTTACTTCCTGTTTCTGAGCTCCTTAACACCAGTGGGCACCACTCCCACCCCAGCCACAGCCCTCTGTGTCTCAGAGTGACAATAGTTTAGTGTGTGCAGCCAGTGTTAGTTGCTTTGCTTGTTACCGTATTTGTTATGTACAAATGTTTCTCAATTTCATTTTCTTGAATTTTACTTCACAACAGAATAATAGGGATACCAATGAGGACATATGTGGTCTTTATTTATTTATTTGTTGTTGTTGTTTTTTGTCTTGATGAGCCTGAATACTCCGTTACATTAAGATTAACCATAACCAAACAACAAAATCAACACAATGATAATCAATAGCTAATTAAAAGAACTAATAGCTAATTAAAAGAAGATTTAAGATTAAACAATGTAAATTTTATTGGTGATTATTCATTAATCATAAGTAATGATATTTTGGGACATTTCAAATGTAAAGTATATTTTATAGCTTTTATGGTGTTTTTATGCTAGTGACATGTTTTATTATTTCAGAATGATGATATTGAAACAGATATTAACAAATTAAAACCCCAGCAAGTACCAGGACGAACAATAGAAGAACTGAAAATGTATGAACACCTCTTCCCTGAGCTTGTTGATGATTTTCAGGTATAAATACTTGGCCTTACTTGGTTTTATCAAAAGTTCATGTTTTCTTCTTTATGCACATAATTGCCATTTATCATTTCTGAAAAAAAATTAGTATTCATCTTTCTTTCCGGAATGATAACGGATCATTAGAGAGGATGTTGGACTAGTTTTTACATTTTTATAATTACTTTGGTTCATCACTTTGACCTGCTTTTGAAATTTTGTCTTATAGTCTTAAAATTGTATTATGAAATCGTGCTTTTTTTCCTGTGTTGTTTTTGTTTATTTAAGTAATGATCTGAAGAAATTCTGCCTTTACTAGTGTCCTATTAAAGGTTACTATATAGCAATACTAGTCAGGACAGAGGAGGGAGGCCAACCTGAGGTCCTACAAATATAGATTGAGTCATTATTAGCATTTTTTAATTCTCATCCCTGAGTTATAATTATTCAGCCTGAGTTACACAGCAGGCCATATTAGCTGAATTGTTGGTGGTTAGTAAGTGTAGTTTTATGTTCTCACTTGTTTTGACTATGCTGTTTTTTTTTAACTTAAAAAAATTTATTATTATTATTTATTACGGTTTATTCACTTTGTATCCCAGCTGTAGCCCACTTCCTCATCTTCTCCTGGGCCCACCCTTCCTCTTTCTTCATCCGTTCTACCCCTCTCCTATTATCTGACCCTAGCCTATCAAGTCTCATCAGGACTGTCTGGATCCTCTTTCTCTGTGGCCAGGGGAGGTGATCAAAGAGAAGGCAGTGGAGTTCAGGCCAGATAGCCTTGTCTCCCCTTATAAGGGAATCTCCATGGAGACTGAGCTTCCCATGGGCTACATCCTAGCAGGGCACCTAGGTCCTCTCCATGCATGGTCCTTGGTTGATTCATCAGTCTCTGTAGGCCCCCCTGGGCCCAGATTTTTTGGCTCTGTTGGTCTCCTTAGGGAGCTCCTTTCCCCTCCTGGTCTTTCCATCTCCCCCTTTTCATGCTGTGAAGCTGCCCAGGATTTCAAAGAATGAGTGGCTGGGCTTGGTGGCTACACCTTTAATCTCAGCACCAGGAAAATAGAGCCAGGTGGATTTCAGTGAGTTCAGAGGCCAACTTGGTTTATGTAATGAGCTCCAGGCCAGCTAGCCTGTCTCAAGACAAAAATAAACAAAAAGCCAGGGAGTGGTGTGGACTAGCCAATCTCTAAGACTAAAGTCGCTTTTGCTATAAACTTTGTTGCTCTCCAAATCCTATAACCTTGATTAGAGTTGACTAGAGAAAAATATGACAGTGAGTTTATATATGAGACATGAAGGAGAAATATTTGCCAGTTTTTCATGTTTGTCTTTGGGAGTAAATTTAGGAGCCTTGGAGTACAATGAAAGATAACCTCCTGCCTTCTCATTCCCTGCACTACCTGTAAGTTTGAAATTCATAGGAACTTTGGAACTAAGAGTAATGCAAGGAGGTCAAGAGTCAGGAAGAAAGTAGTTGTGTGTGTGTTGGGGGGGAAGCTCAATTGGGAAGATGTGAGGGAAGGGGAGGGAGCTGGGCAGAGGCCTTTGGGGAGAACTGTGGATCAGGTAACCTAGACCAACTTTTTAATGTGTTCGGTTTCACTTGAACCATTTGGAGATAAATACTTTCTAAATCAAGGCAGACAGGTATAGTGGTTTGGGATGGGAATTGATTACCATATAATGACTTCACCTATTTTTCTGTAATTATATGAATATAGCAATATATAATATCATACAAGTTATATAGCTTTGGTGTGGGAATACAAAGAATGATTTTATAATGGGTTTCATGGTTTAGATCAACCCTTTGGAGGTTGAATGACCCTTTCACAGGGCTCCCATATCAGATACTCACATTACGATTCATAACAGTAGCAAAATAAAAGTTATGTAGTAGCAATGAAAATATTTTTATGGTTGGAGGTCATCACAACATGAGGAACTTAAAAGGTCACAGTATTAGGAAGGTTGAGAACCACTGATAAAGTTTCTGCTTGTTTTCCAGACAACTTCTTCCTTTCAAATCGTGATACACGTCTGTCTTTAGAGTCCCATGTCCTAATCATATTTTACTGCCTAGCTAGGCTAGCCTTGATGGGCCCTGTAAGCCCCTTGTGATGTAAATAGGTGACTAATTTGTTCTTGGTTTGGTTACTTCTGAAGCACAATTCCTTCCTCGTTGAGTTTGGCTATGTTAAGTAGCTATGGTCAAATAGTAAAGACAAATGCATCTGAACTCAGAGCTCTAGACCTATAATACTTCAGATAAATGAGGCAGTATACAGTTATTAGTGTGTTGTGTATTTTGCCATAAGTAGTAGGCTGTTAATTATTTTAGTGCTCTGTGTTAGGGAAATAGCACATTGTTTTCATGACTTCCATGTTTCTTGACTGGATTTAATGCTAAAGGAGTTATCTTCTTTTAAGTTTCAGAAGAATGCATTCTTTAAATACTTCATATCTTTTTGTAAATATATGCCTGAATAGTAGGAAGAAATATTTAATTTATTGAAGATTATAAAAGTTCATTTATTCTAATAATATATATTGTTTGAAATAATTTTTTATTTTTATTGTATTTAACTTTTTAGTGATTCTTTATGAATTTCTCATCATGCACTCATGCCCCACTCATCTCCCCACATCCCTCCATATCTGCCCTCCATCCCTGAAGCCTTCCCCACAAAGAAAAATGAATCTCACTGTGGAAGCTGCAATGTATCATAATGTATCACATGTGTTTGAGTATTTTGCCTGCCTATATGTATGTGCACTGTATGCATGTTTACAGCCCATGGAGATCAGAAAAAAGTCTTAAGTTTCTGAAGCAGCTTATGAAAGAAATATGATCTTACTTTTGTTAGTGTATTTTAATAGTGACAGATAACAGATTAAACTTTTTTTTTTTTTTTAAACAGGACTATGACTTAATCTCTAAAGAACCCAAACCTTTTGTGTTTGAGGGGAAAGTGCGAGGTCCCATTGTTGTTCCCACAGCTGGAGAGGAAGCATCTGGGAATTCAGGTAGTGTAAAGAAAGGCACTGTCATGAAGGAGAAAGGCTCTGCCAAAGGAGAGGACTCCAGGGAAGATGGCAAGGGCAGCAACAGGACACTGCCACAGCAGCTCTGTGCTCAGAACGCAGCTGCCTCTTCATCCCACAATGACCTTGTGAAGGCCTTGGACCGCATCACCCTGCAGAGCCTCCCTTCACAAGCGGTGGGGCTGAGGAAGGAGTATGGTCTCCCTCTCACTGTCCTCTCCTGCACGAAAGTGTGTGCACATGCGGCTTCGTGTGGAAGTGCTCTTTTTGAGGGGCGGACAGTACAGCTTGGGAAGCTGTGTTGTACTGGAGTTGAGACGGAAGATGATGAAGATACTGAGTCCAGCTCCTCAGTTGAGCAGGTTTCTGTGGTTGAAGGCGCCAATGGAGCAACACTCCATGACCCAGAACTGTATATTGAGGTTGTGAAAAATACCAAGTCTGTTCCAGAGTATTCAGAAGTGGCTTATCCTGATTATTTTGGTCACATTCCTCCTCCCTTCAAAGAGCCTATTGTAGAAAGGCCTTATGGTGTACAAAGGTGAGTTGCAGATTTCTTCCTCCTCCTAAGTAAGACCATTGCCAAATGTAAAGCATACTTAGAAATTCCATTTTCAGTCTCTAGGAAAAGATTAATAGAAGTTAAAGGTATATTTTTTAGGATGCTTTGTGTTGCTTTGAACTTTACTGTTTTGTCTGTGTTGCAATCTGTGATTGCTATACTTTGTCTTTGAGTTTATTCAGGTCTAGCAAGAAAAGGAAAAGAAACATAGCAGGTAGCAGATAACAGCAACAGATCAGGAACTTCAAGCATCCAATAGAAATGGCCAGTGTTTTAGTAAATTAAAAAATGGCTGTTAAGCTATAAAATGTTTATTATTTGCCCTAATATTATCATGGCAGTATTATTTAACCCGCTATCACAAATAATAAGACACAAACACCTCTTAGATTATAATTGCCTTATTTACCTTGGGCCTGGCAGATCTACCTGCCTATACTGTCTGAATTGCCTCACCATCCATCTCCCAGCCTCCAACAAGCCAGAGAAGCCCTATTGAAACAGTGAGCTGTAGGACCAACTTACAGTCTCAGGCAGTGTCCTCCTTCTGGTCACCTCAGGCATTTCATAGTCTGGGGGAAGCAGTTGAGGTGACCTGTTGGGAATGTTTCCTGAACAGCTATTCTCAACGGTGCAGTTTTTACTACCCTTGAGCTGTTTGCTAAAGTCCTTTCCCCTTGTCTCAGGGCCAGGGCATTGGCCTGCAACAGAGGTCTCCGAGGACACCTGAGATAAACATGCTTGAGTCTGAGGCAAGGGCCTGTTTACCCTTTTTCTCTGTCAGTTCTCAACAAGTGTAAAGGGCATATGATGATTTACTACTGGAGTTACAAAATAAAATCACTTTATTCTGTAAGCATATTACTTATATAAATGAAAGAACACAGTATGATCCTGATACAGTGTAGAAACTTGGTTTAGATTACACCTAAAAACATGAAGGATCATTTAATGGTGTTTGAATAAGTATGATCTTAGTGATATTTAGTAATTTTTCATTCATACTTGCTTTAGATGTGATTTTTAAAGTAGGCTATAAATGAAGCAATAAGGATGTTTCATTTTGTTTGAAAATTTAGCTGGAAATACAGAGTGAAAATTTGTTATTTGTAAAGGCACTAAGTGAGTGATACTTATTGCACCAAAAAATAAACAGAATTTGTTGGTAGTGCCAGCGATTGCATACTCTGCATGTAAAAAGAAAAAAACAAAAACAAAAAAAACCTGTGCAAAATCTGCTTAGTGTTTTAGTGTATGTGAACTGGTTTTGATAACCTTTTAAAGTGATGCCTCGTCAGTTTTGATACACCACTCTTGTTGCAAGTGTAGTGTCTACTGAGGAGGAGCCTTGCAGCAGGCCTCTGAGCAGCCAAAGTACACACCTCTTGAAGCCACAGCTGCACATTTTACCCTGAAGCATCTGGTAACACTTCACACTTTATTTGACAGCTTAGTGGTCCTCCTCCTACAGTGACAGAAATCCTGTGTCTTTCAAAGCCCAAAATATGCACTTTCCTTTCCTTTATAGGAAGTGTTTGCTAACCTTGATACCTGGACAGTCCTCTTTCTTCAAAGTTTCACATTCATGTCAAAGCTATCAAAGTTCCCAGAAATGCTAATCTCTTGAGATGCACTGAGGATGTTGGCTTTAGCTTGTTCATGTCAGTTGCCTTGTTTCTTTCAGCTAGTTTTGTCTGAATGATGGGAATTTTGTGAATGATGTGCCAATGTCATTCCACATCTGAATCTAGTAACATTTACAGATAATAGCTGTCATATCAGTGAGACTTTATTGTTTTGTCACTTTCAGAAAAAGGAAACAGACCTTTGAGATTCCTTAGTAAGCAGGACATGATGTACACACCTTGGACCCAGCCCCTTGGGAGGCTGAGTCTGGACAGCACAGTGAGACCCCGTGCTTAAAAAATTATCCTGAGGAATGCTGTTAGTGTTATTTAGAGTTCTGTTGTATGGTTGTTTTTATAGTGTGTAGTTACTGATCCTAATATTTTTAAAAACAAAATTCAGTAGAGAATAAATAAATTCTGTTGAAATGTCTCTTACCCACTTGCAAAAGAAAAGGTCAGTTATAAGATTCCTATGTGCTGGGTGGTGGCACACACCTTTAATTCTAGCACTCATGACAAAGAGGCAGATCTCTTTGAGTTTGAGGACAGCCTGGTCTACAGAGTGAGTTCTAGGACAACCAATACTACACAGAGAAACCCTGTCTTGGAAAACAAAAGCAAAAGCAAAACAAGAAGATTCATATGCATATCTGCTCAATGTAGATGATAAAGTAACAGTAAAATTGTATTTGGAGAGTGTCTTAGTCAGGGTTTCTATTGCTATGACAAAACACTGTGACCAAAGAGTACGTTAGAGAAGAAAGGGTTTATTTAGCTTATACTTGCATGCTACTGTTCATCATGGAAGGGAGTCAGGGCAGGAGCTCAAACTCTGCAGGAAGCTGGAGGCAGGAGCTGAGGCAGAGGTCATGTAGTGGTGCTGCTTGCTGGCTTGCTCCTCAAGGCTTGCTTCAGCTTACCTTCTTACAGAACCCAGGACCACCAGCCCAGGGATGGCACCACCCACAATAGGCTGGACCCTCCTCCATTGGTCACTAACTGAGAAAATTCCTTATAGCTCGATCTCAAGGAGGCATTTTCTCAAGTGAGGCTTCTTCCTCTGATGACTGTAGCTTGTGTCAAGCTGACACACAAAACCAGCTAGTATAGGGACTTTATTTCATTTTATCTGGCAATGCCACAACACTTATGAGTTCTCCTCATGTATATTCTTTCCCTTGTCTTGTAAAGCCTTGTTGTCCACCCTGTTCCTTCTCCAGGCTCAGGGGACATTGTGGAAAAGGAGGCAGAAATAATGTGAGGTTAGAATGTAGGAAGCAGGATTCCAGATGTTATCTAGGCAAGACACAGCTGAGTTATCTGCTACTGAAACTTAGAGAGGGGGCCATCATTGCATTCAGTGTGTTCTTACTAATAACCCCCCCCCCCCCAGGCTCTCTGGGACACTTCCACTCCAATAGTTGCATGATGGTCCCTGTTAAACCAAATGGGTCACCAAAACCAAACAAACTAAATCTTTGAAACTAGGTGTGGTCAAGTGACAATATTTGAGTGGGTATGGTTGCCAGCTTGTAATTCCAGTACTTAGAAGGACGAGATAGAGCCCTAGTGCAAGCTGGCCAGCTAGACTAGTGGTACTGCTAAGCTGTGGGTTCCTGAGAGACCTTGTCTCAGTGAATGAGGTGGGAGGGCATCAAGGAAGAGTTTTGTTGTCAGCCTTGGGACTGACATATACACTCAGGTACATGTGCATGGGTACTTGCATACATGTGCAAAGTATGCACAAACACACATGAGCACTAACCTCTCCAGCCACACCAACCCCCTCCCCCCAAGACAAGTAGACTCACTTAGGAGATAGCTTGCTTGGGAGGCATTATCTAGGTTTGGTTAGCTTTTGGGCTTTCCTGTGAGGGATGCTTTACATTGTTGGCCTCTGGGCATATCTATGAAAGATGAGGTTAGGTTAGCTGAGGAGGGAAGACTCCCCTTAGCTATGGGCCACACCACTCCAAGGTCTAGCGCTGGGCTGAATGGAAGGAGAAAGCTGAGCACCAGCACCCGTCCTCCTGCTGCTGTGCCGGCACCCTCACTTTCCTGCTCTCCTGCTTCTCCTGCCCCAGTGGTGGAATGCTGAACTGTGAGCCTCAGTAACCCCTTCTTCCTTAAGCTGCTTCGTTCCAGCCACAGGAAGATTGCCCCTTTATAGACTATTTGACATGTATTAAGTTATTTTTCTATGGAATAAACTGAAAAGTAAATTGTGTTTAACTATTGAGTAGACTAAGAAAATTTTACTTAACATTTTTCTCATGTTTTAGTGTATCTTTTTCTGTTTAACTGTCACAGCTTTTCATATGTTCTCTACAGTGACCAGGTCTTCATTTAGGACAAGTTCTTTGTATATGTAGAACTTAAGGTTCTATTGGTGTCACTGACAGACGTGAGAAAAGGCGTATCCTGGTGTGTTTTCAGAGGTTAGAGTCTGTGGTGATTGACTGCGGCAGGGCTTTTGATAAGGCAGAGCCGAGCCATTTACCTAAGGTGGTTGGGAGGGAGAGCGAGAAGTTGGCAGGGAGGAAGGTGCACTTCTCGGTATCCTCTGTAGGTGTTTTTCTAAGCCTGACCTCCAGATGGTTGTCTAGCCTCTGAATGGCAGTACACATGGCAATGAAGCCTTCAAGCCACGGCCTTTGGGAAGCACTGCACACATACACACACAATTTAGAAATAAAAATTTTAAAAGAGATTTCAGAGTTGGCTTTCCATTAATGCTGTCAGAATTTGGTGGCCATTTGGCTGGAATCAACGTCTGCCCTGAAGTCTGAATTTTCTGTCTCAGCGGTGCCTTGGTTCCTCCTGGGATTTTCCTTCTTCCCACCTTTCTTCTCCCTCACACGGGAAGGGCATGCTGCAGAACATGCAGGCATACTGCCGGTTGGATTCTAGGGCAAAATTCCTGAATAGATGAGATTTAAAATCTGTGGGATGTCTTAATTCTCAGGTTCTCTCTATCTCCAATAATGCTGCTATTGCGCACACAGAATTAACTTGACTAACGGTCAGTCTGCTTGCGTTCTGTGGAGAAAGGCTTAACAGACATTCTAGGCTGGCTTCCTACTCCCTGCTTTGTACAAGGTTTTACTATGCTCGCCTTTTATGTGATTAGCTTTTAAAGCTCAAGTTTTGATAGGTACTGATTTTTATTTTGGTTATTTTGTGTTATTTTTTATATGCAAGTAAGGGAATGATTATTTTTTATTTTACACAATTATTATTTTATACTTCTTCATGCCAGACTTTGGAGAAAGTTGTATGTTGGTATCAGTGGTAGATAGTAGTGAATTTTGTCGTGTGTCTTTTATGATTTCAGGACAAAAATTGCCCAAGATATCGAGAGGCTGATACACCAGAACGATATCATAGACCGGGTGGTGTATGACTTAGATAACCCTAAGTGAGTCTGATTTCTAAAACCTTTTTATTCATAAGTTGTTTTTATAATAAAATATTAGTGTTATTTCTAAAAGAGAAAATAATTCTTTTTGTTGTATCTTCCCCATTCTTTATTGTTGCTGTTTTCATCCTTTAACAGGTAGGTATATGATGATCCTGGTAAATCTGTTTTTCTTTTTTCTTTTTTTTTAAGATAGCATAAGCCTTTGTTTTAGGTGAAATTTAAAGCTGATAAGCTAATGCCATCGTTTTTAAAAAGACCAGGGCTTTCACAACAAATACTGTCTCTTACTGCAGCTGCACTAGTTAATGGAATCCCCAGGCTGCCCTGGTGGTCAGCATGCCAGCCACCTGCTGTTTTTGAATATCACTAATGGTATGTGTCAGGATGTAACTGAAGTAAATAAATAAAAATCACAACTACTCAAATAAGAAACACAGTCAGCTTTGTATGTGTCTCTTCTCTCCTTAGCGTGTTAATACTTTGAGGAAACTGGACATTTTACCTATCCTCATTGGAGGAAATGCACCTTTAAAAGTGATTGTTGGTAGATGTATGAGCAGAAGCTGTGTCAAAGATGGTGACTGAATTTAAAAGACTCTTTATGGTTGATTATGGCAGGGTCTCTCACTGTAGCTTAGGCTGACATGGAACTCACTGTGTAGCCCAGGCTGGCCTTCAACTTACAGTCGTCTTCCCGGCTCAGTCATGTGTCACCATCCCTGACTTAAAATATTCGTACACAGGGGAGGAAGAACATGCCTTATTAAACATGTAGTTATTTCATTGTTCATGCTTCTGTGTTAGATTTGAAAAACAAACCTTGAGGATAGGCATAACCCAGCTTGTTCCTAGCGAGAATGACTGTGGACAAAATCATGGAGATATCTAGAGTTTTGCTAGTGCTTGTTTTAGAATAGAGTCTTCAGAAGTGCAGGGGTTTTCATTTTGTGAGGGTCAGACAGCCAGTGCGTGGCGTGGCATGTGGATGCTCAGCAATGTGATAGGTAAAGTGCTCAAACCTCCTGGGTTACTGATGGCAAAAACTGCATGGTTTGCCAGAATCACAGCTACTTACCAGGCAGTTTTAAAAATAAATCTCTTCTTTTTCTATGTAATAATCACTGTTTTAGAAATGACATTTGTTCAGCAAGGCAAAGTTCTTATTACGGGTATAAATGTCAGAATAAGTCTTTTGTAATTATAATTTGAGTATAAGTGTAAGTCACATTTTTTTTCTTTGTTGTGTTCGCTATATTCTTTGTTTTAAAAGAAAGGTGGGAAGCAATGTATGTTTTTGATCTGTTCTGTAGTTTTGGTCTTTGTTTATCTGTTTAAGTGTGATATATTTTAATATGTTTACTTTAACATGTTTATTTAGCTATGCCCCTCCAGAAGAAGGAGATTTTTTGAAGTTTAACTCAAAATTTGAATCTGGGAATCTGCGCAAAGTAATTCAAGTTAGAAAGTAAGCCATTTTCATATGCTTTTGTGTGTGCACAGACACTCTGGACTTGCCATCAGGTGTCTTTGTCTTGTGTTTTAGAAGCGAGTATGATCTCATTCTGAACTCGGATATCAACAGTAACCATTACCATCAGTGGTTCTACTTTGAAGTCAGTGGGATGCGGCCAGGTGTTGCGTACAGGTTCAACATCATCAACTGTGAGAAGTCCAACAGTCAGTTTAATTATGGTAAGACACCCTCCCCTTCCCGGGAGAGGGCATGCAGGCATGTCACCCAGAGTACAGGGTTAGCATAGAAGCACTGCCTTAGGCACACTCGGTGTCTCTGGTTTTCAGTCCCCAGCCATTTACCATACACAGTTTGAGATGCAGTAAAGTCCGGTTGGATGGTAAAAGAACCACCTTGTACAGACATGTCTAAGCTGCAGTGGCTGTTGTTGATCTCATCCAGGAGAGCATAGTTACAGATGTTGCTTGTGCAGCTGCTCCGGCAGATCACAGGAGTTCTTCGCTTTACTTAGCCTTTAACACGCTACATAGACTTCATTTTATATTGAACCTGCCTTTTTTCATTTATGGAATGAACCATAGAATTGCTAATACTTTGTTAAGAAATTTTGCATTTTAAGCTGAGCACAGTGCTGCATGTCTGTAATTGCTTGTAGTCCCAACCCTACCTAAGAAAGCAAATGTGCATCAGGGTAGGGTAGAGGAGTTTGCATTTTAGGCTGGGCTACAACTTAGTGATGGCTGACTCCATAAAGCTGTGGATTCTATCCTCAGCTCCACAGAAGAGAAACAAGAAAGAAAAATATTTTTGTGTAGGAGTGCTCTGTCTGCATGTACACTTGCATGCCAGAAGAGGGTGTTAGATTCCATTATAGATGATTGTGATTCCCAATTCCCTGGGTGCTGGAATTGGACTCAGGATCTCTGGAAGAGCAGCCAGTGCTCTTAACCACTGACCCATCTCACCAGCCCTGCACACACAAACATTTTTACATTGGTGCATTGGAGGCTGTATTTCCCCGGGCCCCACTCCCCACACCATGTCCATTTTGGTGTCATAGTGCAGACTTGGAACAACACGGCACGTCTTCCCTCCATCTTCTGAAAGTCCTTGTGTAGAACTGATGTAAATTCTGCAAATGTGTGATGGAATTTCCTAGTGAAACCATCTGTGCTTAGTGTTTTTCTTTTGTTGGCTTTCTTGTAAACTGCCAACATTTCCTTAGTGGCTGAAGACCACTGCAGTGCTCTGTTTTGGGGGGCTGAGTTGTGGGAGCCTCTGCTTTTACAGTGGGTCTATTTCTTCTTACGTGTCAGTAGTTTCTGGTCTAGTCTATTTGCAAGGTTTGTGCTGATAGTCTCGGTTTCATTGCTAACTCACCCACAGCAGGCCTAGGTTCACGCTCACCTTTATTGTTTGGAATCTGCTCTGCCACAGATCTGTTTTCTGTTCTTGGTCAGTTTCTGTCCCTCACAGAATAAATTCTCACTGCACAGCTCATTGACAGTGCTGAAGAACCAGAATTTTGTTTATTGGCTTGCCCTGCTGATGCTCTCTGACATACATTTTTTTCTTCCTATTTTAATAAAACTCTAGTGTTTTGGAAGGAGAAATCTGAAGTGTATAGTGCCATTTAATGGTGCTGTATTCAGTACCTTTAGTACAAAACTAAGACTTAACTTGCTGACCATCTGGTCTGTAGTCATGGGCTATGTCTATGGCAGATAAGTACATAAACTTGATATTTGCATTTAAAAACCAAAACTTCCAATTTCAAATCTAATAAAAGCAAGCGTTTTATATTATATATAATATATATTATACATATAAATATATATTTACATATATTTCTAGCATACAAAACACCCTTTATTACAAACTGAGAGAAAAACTGTTAGGAAATTATAGTGGACTCAGTTTTTTGTTACAAAGATTGGCCCCCCCGAGACACTGCATCCTGTGCTGGAGTCGTTTCCCAAGCTGTTAAAAGCATGTGTGTGACGATGCTCTTTAAAGAGACGTTCTGAAAATTTAAAGCTTTTAAGAGTTGAAGAGGTTGTTGACAGTTGTTATTTGTGTGGAAGTAGGAAATGGTACACTCTAGAATTACTCATGTGTGAGATAAAAGCTCTGTCGTTTATATAATGAAATAATAGGAAGATTAGATCTGGCATGGTTATAGATACTTTTTTTTTTTAGAGCGTTGACATCTTTTATCTAATTTCAAATAATCTTTTAAAAATAAATGTGTGGGCTGGAGAGATGGCTCAGTGGTTAAGAGTACTGTCTGCTCTTCCCAAGGTCCTGAGTTCAATTCCCAGGAGCCATATGATGGCTCACCACCATCTATACTGGGATCTGATTCCTTCTTCTGGCATGTAGTTGTACATGCAGATAGAGCACTCATACATAAAAAAATAAGTAATTCTTTTTAAAAAGAATATTTAAAAAAGTGTATTTTGAAACAAACTTTAAAAAATAAATATGTATATCTTGACTAACACTTTAGTTGGATTGGTTTGCATGACTGTTGATAAGAATATTCTTCTTTTAAAGATTTATTTGACTTTATACATGTATCTGCTTCCCTGTATGTTCACTGTGTGCATGTGGAGCCCAAGGAGGCCAGGAGCACTGGAGTTATAGGTGGCTGTGAGCTGCCTATTGGTATTAGGAATCAAACTCGGGTCCTGCATAAGAGTAGTAAGTGCTCTTAATGACTGAACCATGGGATATTCTTGATATAGCCTATTTCATACTATTCATTGTTGGTGTTTTTAGTGTGTAAAACAATCATTGAATATGACTTTGTGTCCGTCCAAGTTGGGCCCTGCTTAGCTGCTGTATTTTTAAATCTCCTTCTGGTTCTCTGGATGTTCTCGTGTGGATTTCACACTTCCAGACTCATACAGTGGTGTTCTGCAGGAAATCAAACCAATGCTGTCTTGTGTGGAGACAGTCCCTTTAACACAGGCCTGTGTCTTACTTAAAAACAGGTCACTAAAACCATGCTGTTCTTTCGTCTGTATTTTAATTAAAAATTAAGTTGTTGACATTTTTTCTGGTCTTAAATTATTCCTCTGAATTCTTCTTTGTTTGTTTTTTGAGACGGGGTTTCTTTGTGTAGCCCTGGCTGTCCGACTCCCTGTGTAGACCAGGCTGGCCTCGAACTCACAGCAGTCCACCTGTCCCTGCCTCTCTGAGTGCTGGGATTACAGGCGTACACAGCAGTGCCCGGCTACCTTTGAAATATTCTGAGATTTATCCAAACCTTTGTTATCAGACATTTTTGGTAATAGTCTCTCAGTATTTAAATTATTGACCTTTTAATCATTTTATATTTCTCCATTTGATTTAAAATACCTTACTTCTCCTAAGCCGAGGTCTTTTTTTTTTTTTAAGTAATTTATTTATTTTCATACTAATCACAGGTTATATACTTTGTATCCCAGCCATAGCCCCCTCCCTCATTCCCTCCCACTCTCTCCATCCCTCCCTAATCTTCTCCCTGCCCCCCTCCAAGTCCACTGATAGGGGAGGACCTCCCCCCCTTCCATCTGACCCTAGCTTATCAGGTCTCTTCAGGGCTGGCTGCAATGTCCTCTTCTGGGATCTAGTTAGGCTGCTCCTCCCTGGGGGTGGGGGTGGGGGGCGTCAACAAGCCAGCCATTGAGTTCATGACCCAAATAGTCCCTGTTCCCCTTACTAGGGTACCCAGTTGGGTACTGAGCTACCATTGGCCACATCCGAGCAGGGGTTCTAGTTTGTATCCATACATGGTCCTTGGTTGGAGAAACAGTCTCATAGAAGACCCCTGTGCCCTGATCTATTTGGTCTTTGTGGAGCTCTTGTCCTCGCCGAGTCTTACTAACTCCTTCTTCTTTCATATGATTCCCTGCACTCTGGCAATGGCTTGGTTGTGAGTCTTAATCTAATTAAGCCGAGGTCTTAACTGTACACTAGCATTTGTTTGGAGAAAAGTAATTTTAATATTACAGTTAAACATTCTACCATATTTTCAAAAATCAATGTAAAATCCTAGGTTTGTTTCTCTGAATGGTCTATTACTTTTTTGGAGGTGGTCTCAACATAGCCCTCGCTAGTCTTGAACTCATGTTAAGAGACCTTGAGTTGTCCTTCCTGTTTCTTAAATGGTGGTATTCAAGGAAGGGGTGCTCCACCACCGCTCGTGGACATTTGTTATAAATGTTGCTCACAGTTTTATAAGGTACCGTAATTTCTACTTCATTATAAACTAACTTAGGAGATTTCCCCCGTGGTCTTGCACAAGGTAATTGTTAGTAATGTTCCTGTTAAAGTGAAGGCAAAACTTGCAGTCCAGCTCTCCTGGCGGAAGGCTTGCCCAGCTGGGCAGTGTTGCTAGTTCACCGTTGCTTGTCTAAGCGATATTTAGGTTTTCACTGGGAGCAGAGGTCTGTGCACAGTAACAGTGGTTCTGTGCTTGTCTCCATGCCTGGGTTTTCTTCTTTTTATGATTTAAAATACTTTATTTTTATATAAAAAAGACAGTTTCTAGTTTATTTCCTTTAGAAGTTTTCTTTAATTTTGACCTTTATCTTCCTGCAAATTAGTACTTTTCTGTGCTTTTTAAATTTGTTTTTGTAGATGATCAAAAGCATTTTAAATTTCCTGTTACAACTTAGTTATGTATCCCTCCCAGATTTTAATATTTCTGTTTTTTTAAATTTTTTTCATTAATTACAGTTTATTCACTTTGTATCTCCCCTGTAGCTCCCTCCCTCCCTCCCCCCTCCCCATCCTACCCTCCTCCTCCTTTCCCCCTTCTCTACCCGTGCCCCTCCCCAAATCCACTGATAGGGGAGGTCCTCCTCTGTTTTTAATCTTGCTATCTTTTTTGACTAAAAACCTAGGAAAAGGTTTACTATATTTTTTCTGGCTTAATTATTTTGGTTAAAACTTTTGTTATTTTCAATGTTTAATTAATTTTGCTTACAGACATGAATTTATTGCTTGAAACATTTTTATGATTTGAAGTATATCTGGGCTGTTTTGCTTTCGTAGGTAATGAGAAGTAAGATGTATTGTCTGTAGGTAGCAATTAACACACGCTGACTTAATGGAGAAGAGCCAGCAGTGTTTGTTTGTTTGTTTGTTTATAGCTTCAGTCTTGTCTGAGTTGAGGTTTGTTTTCTCTGGTGAGTTTTCATTCAACACCTCCCGCTTCAGTTGAGCGCGGTCTGACAGCTGTGACTCTCCTTTCCGCTCACGTGTGTCTGTCAGCCCTGTCCACCCCACTGTGTTCGCCTTCAGTTTGCTCGCAGAGTTCTAAATTTTCATTAGCTTGGTACATGGTTGCCTGCTGGTTTTATAAATAGAGAAAGGAATTTGTCCTTAGACCCTCTGTCTTCAATATAGATGATTATGACTGAATTAGAACATCTGCTGTTCGGTCTGCTGCTGTTTGCTGTCCTTCCCCTCCTCCCCTACCTCTTCATTGCCCTCCATTTCCTTCTCCTTTCCTTCCGCTTCCTCCTTCACCTTTTCTCTCCCCTTGATCCTCCTCCCCTCACTATATTATTATTCCCTTTGTTCTTTAAGGACTTCCAAGTAGAGTGTTCTGTGTCAGTGGGATTGAAAATAATTCCCACACCCCTCCACCATCAGGAATTGAACTTTCCTAAGTCTCCATCTGCCCGCACTCTAGGTTCTTTTTGGATTCCAACAAGAACTTTGTTATGAGTGTTCTTTTTCTTATATTTGTAAATATTATTTATGAAATTAGTATACATTTTAGAGCAATCTGTTTAGGTAGCTAGACTTTTAAAAATAAGAGCAGTGTTGGATTTGCTAGGTTAATACTGCATGAAACTAAAGCTGGCTCATCTTTACATCAATAGAGGCTGGGAGCTGGAGTGATGGCTCAGAGGTTAAGAGTACCGACTGCCCTTCCAGAGGTCCTGAGTTCAATTCGCAGCAGCTACATGATGGCTCACAACCATGTATAATGGGATATGATGCCCTCTTCTGGTATGCAGGCGTACATGCAGATAGAGCACTGATCTACATAAAGTACTTAAATAAATATTTGCTGGGTGGTGGTGACACACGCCATTAATCCCAGCACTTGGGAGGCAGAGGCAGGCCTATCTCTGTGAGTTAGAGGGCAGCCTGGTTGGTCTACAGGAGTGAGTTCCAGGACAGCCATAGCCACACAGAGAAACCCTGTCAAAACAAAACTCATCAATAGAGGGTTGAAAAAAAAATGAGTATTTTAGTAAACTGAAATTCAGCATTGTAAGTGCTGCCCATGGCAGCAGTTGCTGTAAGGAGTGTCGATTGCATTTGACCACTGTGGACGGCATTTGTGGGAAGCTGAGGTGCCCACTGGCATCACAGGTGAAGGAGGATGGGGACCTGTTAGAGTGGTTTGTTTTCTGCTTTACTTTGTGGGGAGGCTTGGGCATTTTGTCTAGAGGGTACTGAGTAAGGGCATGCACAAGTGGACTCAGGAGGTGGAGGTCTTTGGTAGGCCTTAACAGAATAGGGCGTCTAAGCACTACTTTTTTTTCATGTCTTTAGTTGCTGCCACCCCTCCCCTCCCCTTTTCAAAAGAAATTTTTATCTGATTCTAAGTTGTTTTCTCACAAACGATCCTAAAGTAGTTTTACACCGTATTTCTGAGAATATTGCTTTCTGGGTTGCTGAATTTGAGAATTTGTGTCACTTTCTCCACACCCTCTTTATTTGTTACTTGAAATAGATTTTTTTAAATTGCCACCAGATGGCAGTTTTGCATTTATTAATTCCTAGCATTAGTGTCAAGCTCCTGCTTCATTCTCTCCCTGAGTCTGTCTCAGGTTCAAGGGTTTTCACTACCTTCCTATGTAAGTTAGCATCCTTGGGGGTGGGCAGCAGGATGCAGGGGGCACGCCCTGTGCCCTCCAGCTTAGCTGCCGCCTCTCTGGGTTGTTAGTAGTCCAGCAGTTCCCTGCCTACCTCCTGCGGCTGTTGAGGCTTTCTGCTACTTAGTTATGTTACCAGCCCTTTCCCTGTTGTCTCAGTGTGTCTGTGAGTTCTTTGAGACAGGAATGTAGCACTGTTCTGCACATAGATAGCATGGCTCGAGGTTGGTGTTTAGTAGGCATCTGATAATTGAGGCTGTGAGATGATCCTACTTGTAGCATAAAATGAGCAAAGACCCCACTCTAATTGAAGATCATCAGCTTGTGTGTGTTACATACATGTCTGTGGTATGTGAGAGATGTGTGTCTGTGTGTGTTGGGTATACATGAGTGCGTGTGCATGCTGTGATGTGACAGGTGAGGTCAGAGGACAGCCTTAGGTGCATACTGTACCCTCTGTCTTGTTTGAGTCATCTCTGTGTGTTCAGCCATGTACAGCAGGCTACTTAGCCAAGAGCTTCTAGACATGCCCCTGCCTCCCATCATGGTAGGGATGTGCTGGGATTAAAAACAGCTGGGCTTCTGCACCTGCTCCTCTGAGAGTCCGGGGCCAGCTCACGTCCCTGGGCTTGGAAGCAGGGGCCCCACCCACCGACGGGAACACTGGTATTAGAAGTTTCATTTTGAAATAACTTCAAGTGTAAGGAAATGTTACACATGTTGTCAAGATGCTGGCTGTGTGCAGTGTGCCGGGCCACCCTGGACTCCTCTCCTTCCTTTTCTGCAGTCCACAGCTTCTTGTGTGTCACTGCAGCCTGGCTGTCAGTACGTGGAATACCTGCTGGTCCTTGGATCCCTGTGTAAGTCTGACTTTTGTTTGTCTAATCAATAAAACGGTTTCGAGCAAAGCCACCCTTTGAGTCTTGAACTATTTCATGCTTTCAGCTGATTATTGAAGTGAGGTCTGTGATGAAGTGTGCCATGAGCACTGTGTTTTCTGTGCATGGTGCTGACCTTGCTCTGGACATAAACACTAAACACTGCTGGATGTTCACTTTGAAGAGGACATGGCTCCATGAGGAAAGGCATTTGCAGAGCAAACCTGACATGAGATCTTTCCAGGAGAACCCGCTTCTGGAAGTTGTCCTCAGACTTGTACACACGCATGCACACACACAATCTCCCACCCCCACCCCCATGCATCAAGGCACACTGATGCTCATGCACACACACAAACACATACATCCATACTCACCAAGGCACACTGGTGCCCATGCACACACATTACCACACCACAGACACACAGACAGACATTTTCTTTTAAACACTTGTCCATTTCTTTCGGTATATTTTGGCGTGACATCTCTTTTGATTTTCTTTATTGTCTCCTTTTGGCTCCTGTGCCTTTCCTGCTTCTTGACGGACAGGTGACAAGAGTGGGTGGAGCCTCGTTTGATGTTGCTTGCTGAATCTGCTCATCTGTTGGTGAGGGCGTGGGAGGAGACAGTGGCCTTCTCCTCTCATTGCTGTTCTGTGCTATGGCGGCAGTATCTGTAGATTAGATTCTAGCTTACAGAATCTGAGTTAACTCATTAGATTGATTCTGGGTGTTACAGCCTATTTTTTTTTTCTCAAGTATATTCGGTCCTAACTTCTAAGTATTGTTGTCTTCTTATCAGAATTAATACTATAATTTAAGATGTAATATCAGAAAACATTCTTTAAAAAATTAGAGCATTTTAGGTAAGTGTGAAGTGCCCCTCAGCTTGAACCTTTTTCTCCTTCCTGTAGTTAGCTGTTAGGGTGAATTTTATGTGTCTGGAGGAGGTGAAACGTGGGATTTAAATGACTTAGTGAAGGTCAGGAAATCAGATGTGACTTATGTGTATCAGGGACACTGCTGAATTTTCAGGTACTGAAGTCTCAGCACACTTCCCTTTGGAAGGAAGTGATAGCACTTGCGCAGGTCACAGTCATCAAATGTGCACCTTGGACAGGTGTGGTGTATCTTGACACAGTCCACTCACAGCACTCATTTTATTGAAAAAGAGGAGGAGCGGACAGTGCTTAGCAGTCTGTCAAAGGCTGGTCATCTGCTGGGTGACCAAGTTGGAACTGAAGTCCTGGTTGCAGATTGTGTGCTTGTAATCACTGTGTTGTTTTATATATAGATCAGCCAGCACTGGTCTTGTCATCTGTGACTATAGAAGCTTGGAGGCAGCCAGATGTCTTTTGTAGAATATGCCATTTGTCATGGCCAGCAAATGTAAGAATTCAGGAAATATGCTGCCTGAACTCACTTTCAGGAAAATCAGTACATGAAGAGATCCCAAGGGACAGAACTAAGTATATGCAGTGCCCAGTAGCATTCTTTTAAAGCAGAAGATATGAAAGAAGTGAAACTGGTCTTGGTCTGAGGGCTTAGTTATTCCTTTGATAGAGCCTTCGAAAACAATAGCTAATTTAGACCATAAAAGAATACCACATTAAGAAAAAATCAGCTGAACCAGGAAAAATAAGAAGTTAAGGAAGAAACAAGTATTTGATAAGTAGGGAAAAGAAGCAGGTTGAAGGGCTGAGGGAGGACCCATGCAGGTGCTCTGGGAAACCTTAGCAAGTGACAGAACGGGTGGGATTGAAGAATTTGGCAAAAATAAACTAGATAAGTGCAAACAGCGTAAAGCAGAAGTAGTGACATTAATGTTAGAAAAATTTAATGGTAAAAACAGTAGAGTAGCCGAGAGACCATTGCTAATCACAAGTTGCCCTCCTTACGATGCCACAAGACTTTATGTGGGAAAGTTGTCATGGAGACCAGCAGAAACAGCAAAAGCTCCAGTAATGGACTTTATTAGAGACAGCTAACATAGAATCTGACATAGAAGAAGTTACAACGTGAGAAAGAAGCAAGGATGTAAAGATTGTGACCAGTGTAGCCAAACTTGGCTTTGGAGTTTTGCAGTAGTTTTGAAGGTGTGCTCCAGCAACCGGAGAGTAAAACTACAGACAGAGCAAGAGCTTGTGTGTGTGAGATGATGGAGCTCATGCGGGGCCCAGTGGAAAGCGAGAGGGAGGGAGCTGGGGAAGCTCTCTGGAAAGTGGCCCCCACCAGAGCTGAAGATGAAGGCCAAGAAGTCAGAAGAACAGAGAGTACAGTCTCATTCACTGGAGAAAGCGTTAGAGGTGTGAGAGGAAAACAGAAAGGTGAGGTAAAGACAAGAGCTGTAAACTAACATTGTTGGCTCCAAGTGTGAGACAAGCATGAGTCGTATATAGAGGTTACAGTTTTTGGCAAAGACATGAAGGAACTGTTTGAACTGGACCCTGGAAGCCTCTTAGAGAGCATGCTCCTGGCTCTCCAGTGGCTTCACCCATAGACTTTTAGCCAAGAAGTGCAGCTGCTTCGCCGTGTGGCAGTCTAAGGTGCATCAGGAAACTTACTGATGTAAGAAACAGTCGGTAGATTTCACTGTGATCTGAACTCAGTAAAAATGAAGAAGCGATTAAGTTAAAAAATTAGCTTTTAGAAATTACATATTTATTCTTAAATATATTTTTTTTTAAAAAAGAAGAAATTTAAAACTGATGTTAGCTATTATTTAGAACCATTTGTTTAGCTTGGTAGCTATTAAAATTAATATTAAATATTTAAAATAATTGAATTCGCCTGTAGGGCTAGGCTTATTGCTAGTGCTTAATAAATGCCCCTTTATATAATGCATTTCATTTTAGCAAAGCCTAGCTGACTCAGATTTAAGGGGTATAACCTAACCAGCATTAACCTGTAAACTGAAATGGTTGTATTCTTTGAAACAAAACAAAACTGAAAGTATCCAATGTCAGAAACTAGAGAAGGAAATAAAACAAAGAGAAGGAAGAGAATTAATGAAAACAAATTGTGGAAAACATTTAGACCAAAATTAAGGAAAACACACAAATACAATGTTTAGAAAAAAGACATGTGTGTTTATGGTATATGGTGTGTGATATGGGTGGGTAGGTATCAGTGTATATGTGTGGTGTTATGTGTGTGTGGAGTGTGTGTGAGAGAGTGTGTGTACGCATATGTGCATTCATGCTGAGGCCAAAGGAGTAGGATGTTAATCCTGCTAACACGCTGCCTTATTCCCTTGAGACAAGATTCTCTTTGAACCTGGAGCAAGCCAGCAGCCAGGAAGCCCCAGGGGTCCTGTCTGAGCCCATTCAGGGCTGTGATTATAAGCACATAGATAGCCACACCCAAATTGTTACATGTTTGCTAGGGATTTGAACTCAAACCCTTATGCTTGTGCAACAAGTGGTCTTTCTCACTGAGCTGTCTAACCAGTCCCCAAATATGAAATCAAGATTTTTTTTTTAATTGTATGTGTTTGGGTGATTTTTCTGAATGTATGTATGTGCAGAACATGCATGCCAGGTCCTGGAGGTCAGAAGAAGATGTTGAATCTCCTGGAACTGAGTTAACAGATGGTTGTGAGCTGCCATGTAAATGTTGGGAGTCAAAACTGGGTCCTTTCGAAGAACAGTCAGCACTCTTGACTGCTGAGCCATCTCTGTAGCCCTCCCAAAGTAGAAATGTCAACAGGCTATAAACAGTTGAAACATTGAAAGCCAAGCATGGTGGTACATTTCTACAGTCTCGTTTTAGCAGCCGGGAAGTGGAAAGTAGAAGCCCAGCTTGGGCTACATGAGACTCTGCTTTAAGAAACCAAACCAGGGCTAGAGAGATGGCTCAGTGGTTAAGAGCACTAGTTGTTCTTCCAGAGGACCGGGGTTCAATTCTCAGCACCCACATGGCAGCTCATAACTGTCTGTAACTCCAGTTCCAGGGGATATGACTCCCTCACACAGAAACATAAAATGAAACACCAGTGGACATTGAAAAAAGGAAAACATACAAATTAAAACCAACCAACCAAAAAAAGGGCAGGTAGAGAATACATTTTTAACCATGCAAAACTAAATTATATTTTTGTTATTTATTCTAGCAAATGATGAAGATAATCAAATGGATTTGAGTTTACTTTTCTGAGCCTAGCATGGTCTCTGTACTTTTTAGAAGGACTGACTTATGGGGCGGGAGAGATGCTCAGTGATTGAGTGAGCTCAGTGCTCCTGCAGGACTGTCAGCATCTGTGTCAGGTGCTCCCAGCCTACTGACGCCCGCTGAGGGACTCCTGCACTCAAAGGCTGTAAGTCTTAAGAAAAGAAGCAATTGAGACTCTAGGTGCAGAATTGTAAAGAAAGCCAGTTTTAACAAGCCACTGTGAAAGAACAGCTGCCTTAGCCCTGAGGGAGCTCTCAGGGGGAAGCCTCCGCCTTACAGTGTGCCCAGCAGTGCTGTGAGGAGAGCCCCGCTCTCCTGTCGAGGGTGCTGAAAGGCCCTGAATAAAATGACTCCAACTTTTAAATGTAGTCATAGTTCTGATGAAATTATTTGAGTTATGCAATTAATAGCACTTAACATCTCGGGTGGGTGGTTGAGAGGATATAGTGACTATTTTTATATGTCTAAAAACAGCAGTGTCTGGCACGTAGACATCATTTGCTGTCTCTCATATTATACATGACAGAACTGATTTGAGAAATTTGGCCAATATTGCATTGAGTAGTATATACCATTTTTATTAAAATTATGAGAAACCAGTTGTTTGTCATTATCAGTATATTCACCATCAGCATTTGAGGTTGTGATTTCCTGAAATGCAATAAAAATAGAAAATAACAGTAAGTTCCATAGGAGGGCCTCTGCCATTAAGGAGCACATAGTAGGGTAATTCACCTTGGAGATCCAGGAGGCACCATAGCTGTTGTGGGTTGCTGTATGTGTGTTTAAGGCAAGCATCAAACAGCATTGAAAGAGCCAGTTAGAAAGGGAAAGAAAGCATTATAAAATGCAAGTCTATTTAATGAAATATTCCTACACCAAGAGAATGATTTTGTCTGAAGGCAGAATTTAAATTCAAGCCCAATCTCAGTAAAAGCTGTCAGTATTTCCAAAATTAACATATGAGTTTATCCATTTTAGCCAAAAAGTCTAGTGTATCAGGTTACGGAGTGAAATAAGGTGATTATATGGTTTTCATTTGGAGGTTAGGGGGAGGCAAGATCTCACTGTGTAGACCATGCTGGCCTAGAACACAGATATGAATGTGTCTGTCTCTCCTATGCCTGGCCAAGTAATGTGATTTCAATGCTCACCTGAACAGCATATTTCTGAGAGTATCTAGGAACGTACATTGTATATTTAACATTTTCATTATCAGTTCCCAGCTGTTTCAGTTAGTGATGCTATTAGTTAAGAGTTTAGTTTAGAGTTTCTGTTGCTATTACAAGCCTATGTTAACACTTCTGTGGAGAAGGAATGGAAACAAACATCATTACCAAAAAGCAAGTTGGTGCTGGGTGTGGTGGCACGTGCCTGTAATCCCAGCACTCGGGAGGCAGAGGTGGGTGGATCTCAATGCCAGCCTGGTCTACAAATTGAGTCCAGGACAGCCAAGGCTCCACAGAGAACCCCTGTCTTGGGGTGGGGTGGGGGAGCAAGCTTGGTGGGGAAAGGGATTATTTGGATTTTTTGGTTTACACTTGAACATCACAGTCCATCATTGAAGGAAGTCAGGACAGGAACTCAAACAGGGCAGGAACCTGGAGGCAGGGGCTGATGCAGAGGCCATGGAGGATGCTGCTTACTGGCTTGCTCCCTATGGTTTGCTCAGCCTGCTTCCTTAGAGCACCCAGGGTCACCAGCCAGGGGTGGCGGCTACCCACAATAGGCTGGGTCCTCCCTAGTCTATTTCTAATTACGAAAATGTCATACAGCTGGATCCTATGGAGGCATTTTCTCAGTTGAGGTTCCCTCTTCTCTGATGACTCCAGCTCGTGTCAAGTTGACATACGACTAGCCAGTACACAGCCTTTGTTAATACTTTTGTGGAGAAGGAACGGAAACAAATGTGAATTTGTGTGGCCTTTTCACTGCTTGTGAGACCCTATGGAGAAATAGAGGAGTGTTGCTCATTGTGTGTGTGTGTGTGTGTTTGTGCGTGCATGCCTACACATTGTGGTGCCTTTGTGGAGCTGAGGATGGTCCCAGGCTCTAGCCTTTACTCTCACTTTTGCTTAGGGCAGGGTCTCATCTTTGTTGTGGGCACTACTCTGGCCAGGTTCTCTGGATGAGCTTCCTGCTCATCTGAGAGTGCTGGGATTATACATGTACTGCCCACATGGGTTCTGGGGGTTTGTGGAGCCTCATGCTGGGGCTGTCTCCCTAGCTTCTCATGATTTCTTCATTATATATTTGCCTATTTTACTTTTTACAAGAAGTAAATAACCTTAATTAATTGAATACATACAATTTAACAGAAAAGAATTGGTAGCCATTCAACCTAAGTTACCTGATTTTAGTTGAATTTTAAACAGAATATTATTAGTTAAGTTATAATTTAAGAAATCTCTCAGATTTCTCCAATACACTTTAAAATAATGAAATGCAGTATATTCAGTTTTCCTGACGTTTTGGTGCTTTTTAAAAAGCAGGATTCATCTTTACACAAACAGCTCTGAAAAGAATGTTCCCTCTCTTCTTCCTCTCTTACAGGCATGCAGCCACTTATGTACTCAGTTCAGGAGGCTCTGAACTCCAGACCATGGTGGATCCGCACGGGCACTGACATTTGTTACTACAAGTAAGTATTCTTACAGAAGCTCATAGGAGGGAGTGCGCTAGTGTGTCAGTGTACTGATGAAAACAGACTTCATATGTGTGCTGGCTAGTTTTATGTCAGTTCACACAACCTAGAGCCACTGGAAAAGGGGGAGCCTCAACTGAAGAAATGCCTCCATAAGGCTGGATTGTAGGTAAGCCTGTAGGTCCTTTTCTTATTTGGTGATTGGATGTGGGAGGCCCAGCCCATTGTGGCCAGTGCCATCCCTAGGCTTGGTGGTCCTTCGTGCTATAAGAAGGCAGGCTGAGCAAGCCATTGGGAGCAAGCCAGTAAGCAGCACCCCTCCATGGCCTCTGCATCAGCTTCTGCCTCCACGTTCCTGCCCTGACTTCCTTCAATGATGAAAAATGCTGTGAAGGTGTAAGCTAAGTAAATCCTTGGGTCATGGTGTTTTAACACAGCAGTAGTAGCCCTAATTTTTATTAACTCTTTGGGAATTTTATTCAATGTATTTTGATCCTAGTCAACCCCTACTCCTTCCTCTAACTCCTCCCAATTTTACTCCTGTCTCCGTAATCCCCCTAACTTTGTCTCTTCCTCCTTTTCCTTTCTGTTCTCTTTAAAAATTGCAGAGTCCAATTTGTGCTGCCCATATATCTGTGTGTGTGGACATCTGTGGTTGATCTACCAAGGGCAACAGCATTAAAGCAAACCAACTATGTCTTATCCCAAAGCCACTGACTGTCCTTGGCTTTCCTGATGGGAGTGGAGGCTTGTTGCCCTGCTGACTGCGAAGTCATGAGTGCAGCAGCCCTGTTGTATCCTGAAGTCACTGTTTCAGTCTGGTCCTTCCTGACCTGGATTTGAGAATCTTTTCTTCCTCCTCTTCTGACGTGGTCCCTGAGCCTGTATGGTGTATATGATATGGATGTCCCGTTTGTGACATCAGCCTCACTTCTAAACAGTCCAGAATCCTTAGTCCTTGCTCCCCATTTAATTCTAATTATGTATGTAAACTATTCCCAGGTAGCTTCCATTTTATATATATATATATATTCTTTTTCATTTTTATTTTACATTAATCACAGGTTATGTACTTTGTATCCCAACCATAGCCCCCTCCCGCATTCCCTCCCTATCTTCCCCTTCCCTCCCTCATCTCCTCCCTGCACCTTTCTAAGTCCACTGATAGGGGAGGACCTCCTCCCCTTCCATCTAACTCTAGCTTATCAGGTCTCTTCAGGAATGGCTACAATGTCCTCTTCTGTGGCCTAGCCAGGCTGCTCCTCCCTCGGGGGACAGGGAGGTGGAAGAGCCAGCCATTGAGTTCATGTCCAAAATAGTTTCTGTTCCCCTTACTAGTTTACCCACTTAGGAATTGAGCTACCATTTGCTACATACAAGCAGGGGTTCTAGGTCATAACCATACATGGTCCTTGGATGGAGAGACAATCTCATAAAAGACCCCTGTGCCCTGATATCTTTGGTTCTTACGGAACTCCTGACCTCTCCAGGTCATACTAACTCCCCCTTCTTTCATATGATTCCCTGCACTCTGCCAAAGGATTGGTTATTTTTCTTAATATTTGCTTTGATACACTGCTAGGAAGAGTGTTTTCGAGGCCCTCTGTGGCCGGCTCTTGTCCTGCTACTTGTTTACTCCTACATCCAATGTCCATCCCATGTGACTTTCTAAGTGAGGATTAATCCTCTTACCCCAGGTCCTCTTTCTTATTTATCTTTTTTAGGTGTATAGATTTCTGTATTTTTATCCTATCCTATATAGGTCTATATAAGTGAGTATATACCATGTTTGTCTTTCTGCTTTTGGGATACCTCACTCAGGATGATCATTTCCAGGTCCCACCATTTGCCTGCAAATTTCATGATTTCCTTGTTTTTAATTGCTGAGTAGTATTCCATTGTG
>CM053743.1:47354651-47367711 GCA_028658305.1 Pachyuromys duprasi | reverse complement strand
AGAAACTTTACTAAAGCACGCTACTTTCAGATTAAACTCTTAGAATTTAAACCATGTAAGTGTCTGATAATTCTGTCCAGCCTTTCACACTGAGGCACAGACTTGTAGTTTCACAGCATGGACTCTGTGCCTCCTGTCTTTTTACTGATAGGATGCCCCCTTCATTCTCTTAGAGAACGCTCTTTGCTGTGTACTGCGTGACAGCTTAGGCCCGTTTAACTGGAGCTCACTGGTCGTTTCATTTCGTTTTCCTTTTGGTCTTCTCTTGGAGCATAAATGCTGAACAGTAGAGGAAGTACTCAGGTTTGAAGAACCCCAGCATCTAAACTAAACATTTAAAATTCTATTTTTAACTTTTTATTCATTGTGAATTTTATTCTTTGTACCCCAATCTCACTCATCTCCCTGCCCTTTTATAATTGTCCTCTGCCCTTGCAGCCTCCCCCAAAATAAAAACAAATTATTTTTATTTTTTTAAATTCTATTTTTTAAATGATCATTTCCCATCAGTCACATAAGATTTTGTATGTTTATAATTTTGATCTTGGTGTTTATCTCTGTTGGATGCCAGTTTCTGTCCTATTAGTCTGGATTCCCCATAAAGTGGATTTTGACTTTAGGTGTTGTTCTTAACTAGCACTGATGTCTCCTCCTCCCTTGAATCTTTGCGGGAAGATGATGCCTTCTAGAATTTAAACTGACCTGACAGTTTATGCTCCCTTTGGAAAAACCTAGGTCTTAAATGCTGTTACTTTCTGGGGAAGAAATGGGCTTCATCACAGTAAGGTTCCATTCCCGCCTTTTTGTTAGCAAAGTAAGTAGCACAAACAAAGGAAATGTGTATCCTGGTCTCCATTGTACAGTGCTGTAGTGTTTTTATTGCGAGGTCAGTAGGAAAGTGCTCCTGGATCACCTGTTGTTGGAATGAAACGGTACTGACGTGGGCAGTGGTGGGCAAGGTTTTGGAAGAATTGCTAAGGCTATTAAATATTAAACATGCGTCTCTACATTTCAACTCTTTTCACATTGCAAAGTGTGACCATAACATGATCAAATTGTTTTGTTCTGTATAAGGAATAATAAAAGAAGTTTTTGTTTCAGTTAATTTTTGCTTTTTCTCTAGCTACTTCCAGATGAAACGGCAATTTCTTGCAATTTAGCATTCATTGGTTAACACTTCATATGTTGCATGCATTGTGCTTGCTCTCCAGAAGTCTGAAATCAGATCAGTAGGATTAGAGGCTGTTGAGTTAGCTATAAAGAGAGCAGGATTGCCTTCTGTCAACATGTATGTCTTGTGTATTCATAGCCTGTAACTTTCATGGAACTGTTGTATGATGGCATACATATGTGCCACTCTGGTTAGCTGTCAACTCAGGGAAGAAAAAGTAGACAAGGCTTCCTTCTTGAGCCTGTTTTGTATGTTCCTTAGCTCTTAGCATGTGTCATTACCTGTCCACTCAAAATACAGTGATGAAGTTAATAATTTGAATATGTAAGTATATGAATAAATGACCTGTAATCCCTGTTTTTGCAAGAGGTTTTAGAACTTCAGAAATTAAATCAAAGAGTATTTTTTTACTTTTTTATTATTATAATATTTTATTTTTATTTTTACTAATTACAGTTTATTCCCTTTGTATCCCACCTGTAGTGCCCAACTTCTTCCTCCCAGTCCCGCCCTCCCTCCCTCTTCTCCACCCATGCCCTTTCCCCAGTCCACTGATAGGGGAGGTCCTCCTCCCTTTCCCTCTGACCCTAGGATATCAGGTCTCATCAGGACTGGTTGCATTGTTTTCCTCTGTGGCCTATAGGCCAATGTCAGTGATCTTTAAAGACAGGGTGCTGTCCTGTGTGTCACTGCCCTTTGTGAATAGTCACCAACATGGGGTTAGTTCTGTTTGTGCATTCCAGAGCCCCTACTTCCATGCTGATTTGTAGAAAGTTTCTTAGTATTTACTTATTTATATTGTGGGGCAGGTGTTGGAGGGTGGTGCTCCTGCACTGCTTGAGTGTGGAGGTCAAAGGACAACTTTGGGATTTGGTTCTTTCCTCCCACAATGAGATTCTCGGTACTGAAGTTAGCTTGTCAGGTTTGACAGCATGTACCTTCACCCACCTAGCCATCTTACGGAGGGCCCCATGCTGACTTTTTAAAGAAATTCTCAGATGCCATATTTTGTCCAGAAATACTTGTCTTTAAACATAAAGACCCCTTAAGACCATTTAACCACCTTGCCATTATTGTACATCAGAAAAATTAAGCAAATCCCTTAATATAATCTAGTCAGTGTTCAGATTTCCTCAGGTACCATATAAATATTGGTTGTTATTTAGGTTTCTTTTTTCTATTAGATTTGATGAAAGATCCATATTACATTTTTCAAGTATAAAAGGCTGGAAAGTGATTTATTTGTAGGACTATTAGCAGAAAGGAGCAGTCATAGAAAAATCACATTCTTCAGAATATTCCAGGTTAGAAATGTCTGTTGGTTGCTGCTGATCTCCCTTGCTCATCACATGTTACACTTAATTTATGTTAATTTGTCTTTTAATCGTTTTCATCATCAGGTTTTCCTTTTCTCTGATTGCTCATGTTAAACTGGTTTTTCATGTAGGACTTTTACATTTATCTTCTGTGGATTGTATCCTTGCTGTTAACAAATATATCTTACTGAGTCCTTGTAAACTGTCAGTTAGATGTAAAAGCTTAATCAGCGTTAGGTGTGTTTTTGTCAAGAACGCTGCATCTGTGATGCTGCAGATTTCCCTCATTCCACATTACAATGCATTAGGAAACACATCCTTTCTGGCCATTTCCCCTTTTAATCTTAATGCTAATTATGGTGAAGTGCTAGGTGCTGTGATCCAGCTACCATGAACGTATTCCTCATCCTGTTGTCTGATGTAGGGAGCTACCAGAAATGAGGTAAACTGAGGTCGGAATCACTCATGTGGAAAGCATGCACTTCATGTGCAGCATGTTCCCACTAGAGAAGAGGGCAGTGCTGACAGATGGTGGCGCAGACCAAACAGCCTTCTTAGTGTGCCTTGGCGGCTTGGAGGAGCACAGTCCCCATAGGCTATAGGCACATGTATTTGAACACTTGGCTCCTAGTTGGTGGAATTGTTTGGAAAGGATTAGGAGGCGTGGCTTTGTTGGAGGAAGTGCGCCACTTCGAGGTTTCAGAAGCCCATACAACCCCCAGTTTGCTTTCTCTTTCTGCCTCATGCTTGTGGGGGTTAACTCTGAGCTGCTGATCCAGCCCTGTGCCTGCCTACCTGGTGCTGTGCTCCTGCTGTAATGGTCATAGCAGGGTGAGCTCCAACCAGCAACTATGAGTCCCAGACAAACTCTTTCTTCTGTAATTGGCCTTCTATAAGGTGTCTTATCATAGCAATAGGAAAGTAACTAAAACAGTGTTTATTGAATGAAACAGTTCAGCTAAACTGGAGTTCTCTTTTTCTGTCTGAAATTCTACTTTAAAAAATTAGCAAAGGAAAATCAGAATATTTTTGCAGGCAAAATAAAGTGCTTTATTCTTTTCAACTGCAGAAATCACTTCTCAAGAAGTTCAGTTGCTGCTGGTGGACAAAAGGGAAAGTCCTACTACACAATCACATTCACTGTGAACTTTCCACATAAAGATGATGTGTGCTATTTTGCCTATCACTATCCATATACATATTCAACTCTGCAGGTGAGAGATCCTGGTTGTAAACTAATGAATCTCAGTTTGTATTATGAGTATCAGATAACTGGAGAAAAGTTGCATCAGCTTAAATATATCAGTTGAACAGGGGAAGGTTATATTTGTTGGAAACATGACAGGTGGAAATGTGATGAAGTATCTGAAAGCCGGGGCATAGCTCAGTGGATAAAGTGTTCCTTGCACAGGTGTGAGAACCCATGTTAGACTCTGTGGCACCCACACAGAACACCCAGACATAGTCTAGTGAGTTTCTGAACCCCAGTGTCAGGGGCGAAAGCAGCTGGATCTGTGTCCGTGGCTTAGGTTCAGTGAGAGACCCTGCCTCAGAAAGAAAGAAGTGGAGAAGCAATGCATGCTTGACACCCATGTCAGTGTCTGCCCTCACAAGCACTCACACAAGTATGCACACGTGTTCACTCTCATGCTTCCACAAATGAAAAAGAATTTTAGAAAAGAAGGAAGGGAATATACCTATTTCACTTATCATTTGCAGAAATTGATACTTCTCCAACTTTCTGTAAATGTATTTTAACTGAGATTTCAGTTTGTGTAACTAAAAGTATTACAATATAAATATAAATTTTGTAGAAGATTTTAACAGTAGAGAAATTAATCTAAATTTTGAATTATTTTTAATTTTTCTGTAGGAAAATTAAATTTTGGCAAAGGAAATAAGTTCATTCTATAATCTGAGATTTCAGCTCCTTAGAATGTGTATGTAAGCGCTGTGGGATCGCTCAATGTTTGTATTATAGTAGACTGAATAAATAATTCAAGTGAGCAAACAGCCAACTGTGGTCCATTTATTCTTGTAGCAAAGCATCTGACCTAAGGGCAAGGGTGTTGAAGGGATGATCAAATACAGGAAGGAAACAGGACCCTCACAAGTAGAAGTGGGGCCTGTCCTGTGAGCAGAGGTGATGCAGTGTTCAGTGGAGGGTGGACCGAATTCAGCCCCATAGCCTGGTCCTTATGAGTTAGTAAATTCTGTTTTGAGGTTCTTCATTCTAGGAAAGTAATAATGAATATATATATATATATATATATATATATATATAAAATCTTGAAATCAGAAGAAATTGTTCATAATTTATGTTTTGTGATTTTAGCTTGCCATTACTTGATATTATAGTTCCACAATTCTAAAGGCTTTAAAAACCAAATGCTTTCTTCGCTGCTCAGACAGGCAGCAAAGCCTGAGCTGGATTTATGTGAGCTTATTTAGAATACTGATTCCACCTGGGCTAACTTTTGATTCCACGTAAGGTAATCCTGTTGGTGTGTCGTGTAACTCCTGGTGGCACCTGTCTCCTGTCCCTTACATTGGGATGCTTGCATTTTATTTGGCCTTGAGGGCTTTAGATAAGAGTTTTAAGAACTGGTTTTACTTCTGGTTCTGTGGATCTCTAGATACATTGTTTCAACCCAAGTTTTAAAATGATTCTGTTTTTAAATTTTTGTCAAGATGCATCTTCAAAAGCTTGAGTCAGCCCACAATCCCCAGCAGATTTACTTTCGAAGAGACGTGCTGTGTGAGACCTTGTCTGGAAACAGCTGTCCCTTGGTGACCATAACGGCAATGCCAGAGTCTAACTACTATGAACACATCTGTCAATTCAGTAAGTCTGTCTTCTTCACTCACACTATCAAGCATTCTTACTCATGTGTGCTTTCTGTGTATTTTATGATAGAAATAATACTAAGAGCAGTCACGAGAAGATTTGGAAGTCTTGGCCCTCCTCGTGGCCACAGACCCACCTGTGTTCCTCTGGAGTGTGAAGGGGTCATCTCAAATTTCCTCGCAGAACTCCATTGATAGTCATATTTTTAAGTTCTTATTTATAGAAATCATGCTGAAGCTAAATTACTGTATAGCTACTTGTTTTTCTCCACCATTTAAAAATTTTAAATTACCTCAGTTTTGCAGCTCAGGTAGTAAAATAAGAGCACAGTTCAACTTTTGATAAATGTTTCAAATTAAAAATGGAGAGATGCTGTGTGAGGACACCGGTGTTGAGTCGTGGGACCTTAGACTCTGAATGCGTAGTGATTGTGCTATGACCCCACTGCCACTCTGTGTAGCATGCTGTTCCTCTGTGCTTGGTGTAGATGCCAAATAGATTCCTTTTCTCCATGAGTTTATGAAACAGTTTCATACTTTAAACTCACCAGGTGATAGTCTTTGTAAAGCTGTGTTTCCACTTAAGAACTCTTTTTTTCAAGTTAGCTTAATCATTAGAAAATAAGCAAATGGTTCCATCCCTGTACATTGTTACACTGTGTGTATGTTCATATTATAAGCTCCTTGGTGTGGCTTGCACGCATTTTCTGTAGTTTTCTTCCTAGTTTTCTCCCTAGGGCCTATGCAGAGTGTGCATGTTGTGTGTGCATAGTAACTTTTCATTGGAATTTACAACCAAGAAGAGTTCTAGAACCCAAAGTGAAATGTCATTCAAGCTTTCAGTAGCTGTTCATTTTAACTGAAATTTTGTGTGCACTTTAGGAAACCGCCCTTATGTTTTCTTGTCTGCTCGGGTACATCCTGGAGAAACTAATGCAAGTTGGGTCATGAAAGGAACACTGGAGTACCTCATGAGCAACAACCCTACTGCCCAGAGCTTGCGGGAGTCTTACATTTTTAAAATTGTCCCTATGCTAAATCCAGATGGTGTGATCAATGGAAAGTAAGTTAAGCAATGCTTAGAGAAATGTCATAGGTTGTTTTGGTGGCTGCATAGAAATTTGTTGTTGTAATAGCATTCAAGTTAATCCAGAAGATGAATTTGATGTTTCTTTTTTCTAGAATAAATCAAGTGTTGGTGGGTAATTCATCAAACATGAACTTTTAAATGCATGTGTTAGTGTTATGATTACATGAGAATGTAATTTCATAAAGTAATTTTGAATTGTCTCAGAAAGCTATGTCAGAATGTGAGCTCCTAACACGCAAGCCTTGCTTCCTTGTTGTCGTGTGACTGTAGGCTATGTTGTGCCTAACATTAGCACACAGCTCCTGTGAACAAATGACAGCATAGTTATGGGTTTTCAAGACTACATAATTTTCATATATTTGCCTTTCTCAGATGGAAGGATCAGATAGTGCATGTACAAGACAATAGATGCACCAGTGTACAGAAGGAACTTAGTATAGCAAATGGTTACTGTTTAGTCAATAGAAAATGGTTCTACTAGTAAGTTTTATAAAGTACAGAAGAAGACCCGAATTGACAACTTAGTTTTTCTATAACTTACAAAAGTTTATTTTAAATTTAAATCACCATTGTTACATAAACGTGACATAAGATTTCACGCAAAGCAAATGAAGGATGTGAGCTTAATTAATGAATACGATGTATACTCACTTGAGTCCTATCTGCATTTACTTGAATTCTTACTGGAGTAAGTATCAGAAGTGTATAGGATGCTCTGTGGACTTGTGTTTTCTTTGTGTGCGTATATAGTCACCGCTGCTCCTTAAGTGGAGAGGATTTGAACAGACAGTGGCAAAGTCCAAACCCAGACTTACACCCTACGATTTATCACGCGAAGGGGCTACTACAGTACCTGGCTGCGGTGAAGCGCTTACCTCTGGTACGTGGCTGTATTTGTTTCCCTTTGTATACATAAATGCATTTATTGATTAACGTCTTAGTTAATATATATAACGTTTTAAGTTATTTTTTTCAGATTTGCATGCAAAGTGACATTCCTCATCATGACATCTTCACACCTCTGTGACATACCTTGTTCTCTCTTGTTTTTTAGCCCGTCTTCCCCTGTCCTTGCTTCCATCACCCACAGGTTCTAGTGCTTCCTTCAACGGGTCCTCTTTTCTGCTATCATTTGTGTGTGTGTCACATAACCAGATTTCAACCACATGGGGAAAGGATATAACAATATATATTATCATTAAAATGTGATTACAAAGAGAAGTACATCAAAGTACATCACACAAGGCAAATATTGTAGGATTGTGAGGATTCATTATCTTTAAAGCACAAAACATTAAACAAATATTTTTTATTACAATTTATTCGCTTGGTATCCCAGCTGTAGCTCCCTCCCCAGTCCTCTCCCAATCCCACCCTTCCTCATCTTCTCCCATGCCCCTCCCCCAGTCCACTGATAGGGGAGGTCCTCCTTCCCTTCCATCTGACCCTAGCCTATCAGGTCTCATCAGGACTGGCTTCTTTGTCTTCCTCTGTGGCCTGGTAAGGCTGCTCCCCTCTCAGGGGAAGGTGATCAAAGAGCCAGCCACTGAGTTCATGTCAGAGACATCCCTGTTCCCATTACTAGGGAACCCACTTGGAGACTGAGCTGCCATGGGCTGGGGGGTTCTAGGTTATCTCCATGAATGGTCGTTGGTTGGGGTATCAGTCTCAGGAAAGAACCGTGGGCCCAGATATTTTGCTCTCCTTGTGAAGCTCCTGTTCTTTTCTGCTGTCTTACTACTTGTCGTCCATCTTCCTTTCTAGTTTTGTGACAGCACATGTGCTTGTATATCTGTCATACATCTAAAAACACAGCTTTAAACTAGGTTCTGTGTATATACCAGTATGTTTTTCTGTGTTGTGTTGATTGCAGTTGATGTAATGATTTCCAGTTGCATCTGTTTTTTCAGATGCATAAAATTCCTTATCCAAGTGTGTTGATTAGGAGCAGTCTGGCTGGCTCATATGGTACCTCTACTTTTAGTTTTCCTGAGGGATGACCGTACTGATTTCCACAGCTACTGGACGTGGTTACATTTCTGAACAGTGAAAGGGGTTTCTCTTCCCTGCATTTCTGTTAACATTTGTTTTTTGTTTTCTAATGGTAGCTATTCTTGTTGGGGTAAGATAATAATCTCAGAGCAGCTTTAATTTATACTTCCCTGGTGGCTAAGGATATCAACCAAATACTTTCTTTTTAAAAAATTACATTTATTTAATTATTTTGCATGTGTGAGGGGTGTTGTACTGGTCCACAGTACAGCTGTGTAGGTCAGAGGGTGACTTGTAGGAGTTGTTTTTTTCCCTGCATTATATGGGTCCCTAGACACCCTTTTAAGTATTTATTAGCCGTTTGCATTCCTTCCTTGAGAACTATGTTTTTGGTTCATTATGCTGTTTACTGAGTGGATGATTTTGGTTTTTTTTTCATGTTTAATTTAAAAAGTTTTTATAGTGTTTTGATAAAAAAAACAGCCAAAACCAAAAACACAAACAGCAGATTTAGGTTTATGTGGGTGCTGGAAACTGAGCCTAGGCACTTTCAGCAGAACAGCTTTCTCTCTAGATAGCTTTGAAGGCAAGGGGTGATTGTTTCCTTTGTTGTGCAGATGCTTTAATTTTATGTAGTCCTGTTTGCCAGTTGGAGTTATTTCTTATGTTGTTCAGTCCACTTCAGGAAATCCTTGCCTACACATGCTTCCAGAAGCACCTTCCTCTAGTTTTCTAAAAGCTTCAGGTCTCCTGTCCAGGCCTTTGACCTATTTGATAGATTCTGTGCCAGCTGTGAGAAGTAGATGTTTCTCTGTAGATTTGGGAACCCAGATTCTCCAGAACACTGTTCAGAAGGCTGTTGCCTTGGTTGCTTTTTTGTTCCTGTGACAATATCACAATCAAGATCATTTCTAGAAGATAGTTTATTTGGGGCTTAAAGTTTCAGAGAATCTGTGACCATAGTGGAGAACATGACAGCAGGTGTGGTGTCCAAGAGATCACATCTTGAGCACAACCACGAGACAGCAAGAGCTAACGGAACATGGTGTGGGCTTTGGAAACCTCAAAGCCCACCTCCAGTGACGTAACACCTCCTTTAAGATGGCCATGCCTCCTAATAATTCCCAAACAGTTCCACCAACTGGGGACCAAGTATTCTAATATATGAGCCTATGGGGACTGTTCTCATTCAAGCCACAACAGCGGTCTTTTTTCCAATCTGGTTTTTGCCACTGTCTGTAAGTGTTGTGCATGGTTTGTGTCTTTGGTTCTGCTCATTTTTCAGGCCTGTGTTTATGCCTGTTCCACGTTGCATTTGTTACCATAACTTTGTGTCTCCAGCTTTGCTCTTATGCTAAGGATTGGTTTGTCTGCTCAGGGTCATTTTGAACTCTGTGTGGATTTTAGGATTGTTCTCGTTTCTGTGAAGATTGGTACTGGAATTTTCTCTGAAGATGGGGTGTGCATTGACTTTGTAGATCACCTTTGGTAGTGTGTTCACTTTTACAGTTATCTGTCAGCTCATAAAGGTGGAAGCCCTTCTGTCTTACAATGTTGTCTTTAATTTCTTCAGTGTCTTATAAGTTTTCATATAGAGGCCTTTGATATCCTTGGTCAGGCTTATCCCTAGGCATTTATTTATTTATTTGTTTGTTTGTTTATTTATTTTTGAAGTTACTATGAATGGGGTAGTTTCCTGCTTATTCTTTTAGCAAATTCAGTTATTGACACCTGGAGAGGCTGCTGACTTTCCTCTGCTGGTTGTGTCTGCTTCGACCTTGCTGGCCATTGCAACGTAGTGAGAATTTTCTCTTAATTTTGGGTCCTCTAAATTCAGGCAACGCTTTTGCTTTTGCTTCTTCTTCTTCTTTTTTTTTCTCCAAATGGGAACATTTTGACTTCTTTTTTCTACTTTTGTGCTTTTCCTCCTCTTTTGTTATTGTTTTAGCCAAGGCTCTGAGCACTTTGTTGAATAGAGTGGAGAGAGTCTTGTTCCAAATTTTGGAAGAAATGCTCTCAGTTTCCCCTCATTTAGTGTAATGCTGATTGCAGGCTCTATTATACAGCCTAATGATGGTATTGCTATACTTACTTTCTTTATATTTTTTTGTGAAGCCTGCTGGAGGCTTTGTCTGTGCAATTTCTGTCCCCAAGTCATTTATGTGCTATATGACTCTTTACTGATTCAAGTGCATTCAGCCAAATTGCATAGGGTGAGACCAGCTCAGTTGTGGTGGCTGATTATAACATGGTCTTGAATTTGTTTTGTAAGGATTTTATTGATCATTTTTTGCAAGTGTGTTCATTCAAGGAATTGGCCTCCAGGCGTTTGTGCCTGTTTGTGATGCCATATGCCATTTTGACATGGTGGTGATTCTGGCTTCCTAGAATGAGGTTGGCTGTATTCCTGCATCTAAGTTTTGGAAGATTGTATCAGTTCTTCCATAAAGGTTTGGTGGAATTGTCAGTGAATCATCTAGTCTGTTATGTATATATGCATTTTATTTTAATTATTCCATAAATCTCCATTGTTGTAATTTTTTTAGGTTTGTATCTTCTTGGTTTAATTTTGTTAGGCCATATGTACCTAGGAATTTATCTATTTCTTCTGGACTTTCTAGCTTGAATATCATTCTCTGTGTTTCATTGGAATGTATAGTAATGTTTGCTCTTTCTCTATATTAGTGGGTCAAGGCCATTTACATTTAAGGTTGTTAATGAGAGGTTTCATTTGTTGCTATAATTCTGCTGTCCTTCCCCTGGGTTGTTTGGATTAATATTTCTGCTCTCCTCTCTCCTGGTATGTGGAGTTTGCTGGTTTGCTGTGTTGGAAAGGAAGACCTTCTTTCTAGTTGTGTGTTTCTCTTCTGTCATGGAGTGTTCTCATGATCACTGTCTTCCTCTGTGTAGTGCTCTCTCATGTTGCCTTGGTGGTCATGGACTGCTTTAGCTTGTGCTTCTCGTGAAACATCCTTGTTTAACTCTCATATTTAAAAAGATAGCTGTGCTGGATAGAGTAGTCTTGGTTGGCAGTTGCTTCCAGGGTTTTAAATGCATCATAGGGTTGCTGATAAGACTGGCTGTTCTTTCAGTTTCTGCCTGTGAAGGTGAGTGTATGCTTTTCTTTACAGTTCTTAACATTGCTTTGCTACACTGGACTCTCAATGTCTTGACTATAATAAGTATTGAGGAAGTTCTCTGTTTATGTATCTTTTTGTTTTCAAACATCTCTTGTGTTTGAATGTTGATTTCCAAAAGTCTGAGGAATTTTTTCTCTAACTCCATTGAAAAGATTCTTTGTGCCTTTAGTGTTTATGTCAGTCCCTTCTATCTCCTGGATGCTACTCTCTTGATCATGTCCCACAGATTTGAGAAGTTGAGCTCATACTGATTTTTTTTTTAGAAGCTTGAACATAGTATTCTGTCAGCCTTGCTCTCCATGCTCCATGTTCTTTCTTACACTTCATCAAATCTGTTGGTGATGCTTTCTACTGTGATTTTTATTTGTGTCACTGAGTTTTTTTGTTTCTAACATAGCATTTCCCCCTAAGTCTCAGTTGTCTTACCAACTTTCTCATGTACATCGCTGGTTTTCTCTAGGTAATGGCTGCCGTTCTTCTCTAGGTAGTGGACTGAACTTACCTGCTGTTGACACCCTCTTTTGTGTCTATGTTCACTGTTAACAACATTTGGAATCTTGACCCAGTATTCTGTGTACTCCATTATTGTTGAACTCAGGAGTGGAGTTGCTGTGAGCATCTCAAGGAGACAAGTCGCCAGGCATTGTCTTACTCTTGGGTTTCTCTATTGCTCTCTGAGTGTCTGTTGTTTGGATGTGTCTTCTGGCTTGGAGGCGGGGGGATCCTTTTATTGAGCATGTTACCCTTGAAGCCTCAATTCCCAGTCTCACTCATCGCGAAGAAAGCCAGCTGCCATCTCAGTAGCAACATCTGCACACACGGCAGTAATACCTTTGAAACGAATGACACCCACTAACTGAAACATCGCAAGATGCCATAAACCTGAAAATGGACACAGTATGTTCTCTAGGTTCAAATTATTTCGACTAAGTGTGGAAATAGTAAATGAATGTAATAATGGAAGGAGACAGGTGGGTGAAGAAGAAAAGCAAGGTTAGAGATAGACAAGGTACAGAGAGTAAAAAATAGCAAGAGATTAGAAAGATAAATGAAAAAGGGACGAGTCCTTCTCAATTACAAGAAACTAAAAATCAAAAGCAGGTAAGTGGCTGGGCATGGTGGCATACACCTGTAATCCCAGCATTTAGGGAGGCACAGGCAGGCAGATCTCAGTGAGTTCTAGACCAGCCTACTCTAAAAATTGAGTCCAGGACAGCTAAGGCTACACAGAGAAGCCCTGTCTTGAGAAAAAGAGTAGATAAGTGTAAGAAGGAAATAAATACAAGAGTTGAAATCAGTGCTGCAATGTATCAGAGCAGATATTAAGACTCGAGATCAAGCCTCTGACAGAGGGCGAGAAGTAACGATAGATCTGGGGGAGGTTGTTGAGACTTGGGGAGAACAAGAGCTCCACAAAGACCAAACTGAGCAGGGCACAGGGGTCTTGTATGAGACGGTTTCTACAATCAAGGACCATGTGTGGATGTGGCCTGGAACCCCCGCA
>CM053743.1:47318043-47354151 GCA_028658305.1 Pachyuromys duprasi | reverse complement strand
AAAAAAAAAAAAGAAATCAGTGCTGCGGAATGTAGAAAGGATGAGAAGGCAACACAGGAGACCAAAGAGAAGAGTCCCATCCAGTGGGGAGACACCGGATCTGAGGGTTATATGAATGGGACCACCAGGGAAAACCTTTAAAAGGTAGTGATGTCTCTAAATCCTTTGCAATTTGTAGATAGAGGGCAGGCCATACAGAGGACACAAGAAAGATCACAAGAGTGAAAAGGCCTGCTGTTGGAGCCACTTCTGTCTGGGTCCTTGAGACCTGGAGATGCCAGTTGTATCCATAGAAACGGGAGTTGAACTGCGCTCTCTTGTCTCTTCTGGACTTTATGCTTCTTTTGAGTCTGTGTTGAACAAGGGTCTGCTGTCCCCAGAGCTGTCCTCATTCCTTCTTGGTGAACCAAGGGCCTCTGCTGGCCAAGATCAGATTTGTATCCCTATGGGAGGGAAGGTCCTAGTCTTGTGAGGCTTCTAGGTTCTGTGTTCTTGGTGGCTCAGATTTTAGCTCAGGAGTGTCTCACAAATGCCTTGGGAGTGTGAGAGGCAGTCAGAGCAGTAAAGTCAGTGCCGAGCAGAGGGCCTGTCTTGAGACTTTGAAGACTTTCTGAGTACTGATCATAGTAACGCAGGCAGGTGGCTGCTGTAGACGGGAGGTGCCCTGGAGCCTCTCAGCTCTGTAAATGAACACCAGACAGCTGCATGTGCTGGCTTCGGCGCAGAGCTGTGGAGCCCTGGGTGATTCCCAGCTGGTGAGGAGGGCCTCTGGGCACTGAGGGCAGTGCTGCCTCTCCTCATGCACTGCTTAGCCTTACTTTTGTCCGTAATGTCTTCTCTGCCCCTCACTTGTGGTTGGTTGTTGGTCTCAGGTCCAGGGGTAGCTCAGGCTGGCTGTTGGGTGCCACCCTCTGAATCTTACGTTGTGACAAAATGGTATTTCTAGTCACCACTGACCCATTTGCCATTGGACTCACCATCTTCCCCAAACCCCCATGACTGGACTTGAGCCTTGAGGGCATGGGCTTATCCTGGGGTCAGGTTGAGGACCGTGGGCACATCCTGACGGCAGGACTGCCAGGTTTTCAATCTGAGGCCACTTCTACCCCTCAGCCTGCCAGGCAGGGACTGTTTCCTTCTGGGTGCTTCTCTAGCTCTCTGTTCCTCACATTTTTTCCTGCTCTTTTCCAGCACCCTTTCCTTCAGATACTTTGTAGCCTTCCAGAGCCTTCTCTGTGGGATGTAGTCTGTGTCTCACAGGCTCACCCATAGGTAGCCTCTACTAACCTTCCTAGAACCCTGTGATTTAGTGCCTTGTATCTTATTTTCTGATAATAAAAGCTAGGTTTAATTTAAAAATATTTTCTATTGTCTTTTGTAATGATTGTAGTGTCATGTGAGTAGTGTATCATTGTTTATAATCTGTATAAACTTTTAACTTTTTGTTTACAAATATTAATGGTAGGTCACTGCTTTAGACTTTAACCTGTTGTATGGCCAGCACAAAGGCAACAAGTACACATCTTTCAGATTTCATGGCTGTACATGTATGCTCCTGACTAGCTGTGAAACCCATGCCTAAGGGCCTACCGGCAGACACAGCGGACATGCTGTGGGCTCCTTTGGGCTTCACACCTGTGTCTGTCCTCACCAGTTTTGATTAGAATGTTCCTCTTTTTATATTAGTATCTAAATTATCTAATATTGCATTTGAAAAGCGGAAAATGGAAGAGTTAAATTACTGTGTTAATTTTCATTTTAAAAATGATACTTTTAAGGTTTTATTTAAAAGTTTAGTAAATTTTTTCTTATGAAAGTATTTCATGTTATTTGAAATTAGGTAACTATTTCATCAGTCATTTGAGGCTGTAATCCCTATATATGCAGAGCTGAAATAGAATCACATTTAATGTATTTAGTGTTGAGCAAGAGATAAAGAATAGTAGAACTTGTGGTTTGATATGAGACCCTCAAGGACTTAGCAATTGGAACATTAATTATAAACCTTCTCCAAACTGGCTTTTATTTCTTATTAAATGATGGCTCTTTTAAATGAACCAAAGGAGACAGAGCTTGACTGGCATGATATTATGTCCATTTTTTTTTTGGGTGAATCTGAAATTTTAAAATTTTATTTTGACAGCAGAGTTTAGTTTTTATTCATCCTAAAGTTACTAAAGTAAAAAAATCACAATAAAGCATTCTCCTACAACTTTGAATGCAAAACCCCAAAACTGTTTATAGGAAGCATGATTTTTGTACAGGAATGAAACCATATAAATTCAGAACTTACAGATTTAGCATCAGCGCTCATCTCTTTAAATGTTTTATGTGAATATGCTTGCAAAACCCACAAAATGTGTCTTTTGAGATGTGATATGTATATATCCAAGGTTTTAATTGCTGAAACCTATGATATTTTTAAGGTTTATTGTGATTACCATGGCCATTCTCGAAAAAAGAATGTATTTATGTATGGCTGCAGCATCAAAGAGACAGTGTGGCACACCCACGACAGCGCGACTTCCTGTGACGTTGTGGAGGACGTGGGATACAGGGTAACTATCACAGATAGTCCACGCATGTGAGCTGTAAGAGAATTGATCCGTCTGGAATTTATTTTTGTATTTGGTATGGAGATGTAATTTTATTTTGTCCATGGATCCCAGTAGTGTGAGCAGCATTTACTAGAAGGGAGGGTTGCTACATGGGTGTTCTGTGCTCTTGTGCGCGGGGAGGTCCCAGTCACTCTAGCGCCACACCACTTTAATAATGGTGAATTCTGACATGGCTTCTTTTCTTACTCCTTTTACACTTTTGCTTGGTGGATTTTTGTTGTTTGTGGGTTTTTGTTTGTTTGTTTTGTTGGTTGCTTTCCTTTGTGCATTCCAAGATATTTGTTTGTAGATTAACCTTGAGGTTTAAATCAGAGTAGTATTAAATCTAAAGTAAGTTTGAGAAAATTACTTCAGAGCATTTGTATCCATGAGCTTTGCTTGTCTATTTTCTTGAGTCTTATTTTCTTAGTAAAATGTCTTTACATAGTTGTGATCTTTTTTTTTTAGTTCTATCCCCAAATACTTCTGAATCTAATTACAGTTGGATTAAGAATTTTCTCCTCACTTACCTGCTGCCTCCCAGTAGATCACTGATTGCATATAAGAAACTATTAATTATTTCAGGAGAAATTGTTAAGGGTTTTATAATCTTTCTGAAAAGGGTTATATGTCAGAACCTACCTCGTAACTATCAGTGAAAGTGAAGTAAGATGGTATTAGACACTGAAAGTATCCAAATTTGGCTTACAAATAACCTTTTTGGGGAAGCTACTGTGCAGTTTAAAATTTTTTTTAAAGATTTATTATTTTTGTTTTATGTGTGTGTGTTTTATCTGCATGTATGTCTGTACACTATTTGTGTGCAGTACCTGTAGAGGCCAAAAGAGGGCAGCAGAAACCCTGAAACTGTAGTTACAGACAATTGTGAGCTGCCTTGTGGGTGCTGGGAACTAAACCCAGATCCTCTGAAAGCACAAGAAATGCTTTTAACTGCTGAGCTGTTTCTCCAGTCCATGGAGTATTCCCCAAAAGAAGGCAGCATAAGGTAATGAATTCAAGAAAAACAACCTGTATTACCAGTGCAGGAGAGCTGCAGAATATATAGTCTAATGTATCAGTGATCAATGAACAGTAATGACCTTTAGATTCTCAGAGTTCTATTAGATTAGGCCACATTAATTAAACTGTATCAGTGGAACTTAGGGATACACAGGTGAAATAGGGAATGCTTAATTTAGATCTAGGAAAAGGGTGTTTGAAGGTGAATAGCAGGAGCCCCCAAAGACTGGGTAAAGCTAGACAGAAGACAGCTGGTAGAGCCTTCCCATGTGCTATTACCAATACAACCTTCCCTTACTGTAAAAATATTCCAGTATTCTGGGAATTTTTAGTCACCTAAACTGAAACAGGTTTCATATTCACATTATCATTTCTTCTGCTTAACTTAGGAATTACAATTTTATTTATATGTGTGTGTACCTGCCAGAGCTTGTGTGTGCTGTGTCTGAAGTGCCAGTGGAGGCTAGAAGAGGGCATTGGGTTTCTGGGAACTAGAGCTGCAGCTTACTGTGAACCACCACGTGGGTGCCGAGACCGAGTGCAGGCTCTGGCGGAGGAAGCGCTCTCTCTGTCATTGTGCTCTTTCTCCAGTCCTCGCCCTCCCCCAGCCCTTTCACTGCTCAGTGACCTGATGTTTGTTGACCATCTTGTCAGGTCCTCATATCTGGATTTATCTGATGTTTTTGTCAATTTCACAAGACTCCGATTGTGCAGATTGTTTTTACTGTAACAGAGCACCTTTGTGTATTTGCGGAGTAGTCTCTTGTAGGTGGTCATTTGAATAGTATTGCCAACAACCCCCCAACTCAGCTGAAAGCCTCTGAGGCTAAAATGCCAGGAGAGCTGTTGTCTCTCCACACTGTTTACCTCAGCTTCCTTCCTGGGGAAAACGGGGCCTGGTTATTTTAATTTGCACAGTGACAGCTGGAGGAGAGAGTGAGTTTTCTTATTACACTATCCTTTGGAAATACTGTTTGCTCATGTTTCCAGCTTTTGTACTGTTCATCTTGTCATTACTGTTTTAAAAATAAGAACTCATTATATGTTAGAAAAATATTGGATTGGTACCATTTTCATTATGATTTCATTGGTTGGTTTTTTTTGTTGTTGTTTTTTTAATCTAGAGGTCATTGACATTTAGTGTCAAATCAGCTGGCCTTTGCCAGGCTAATTTGTTTTTAAATTTTAAGCATGTTTTTCTTCATATTTTATTTGCTTATTTATTACTTACTTGTGTGTGTGTGAGTTTGCACATGTGCATGTGAGTAGTATCCACAGGAGCCAGAAGAGGGTGTCAGATCCTCTGGATCACACTAGAAACAGTGTGAGTTCTGGGTGCTGAGTTCAGGTCCTCTGCATGAGCAGCAAGCTTGGCGCTGCAGAGCCATCACTCTAGCTCCTTTCTTTATATTTTAGCCATGTTTTTTTTTGGTAAATGTGTATAAATGTATACTTTCTACATTGCTTGCTATTATTTGTAACAGCAGAAATGTCTAACTCAGTAGGAGGCTGAGTGAGGGTGAGGGGCACAGCTACTTAAAAATAAAGCAGTGTTTGAATTAATAAACTCTGGGTTACAATTTTATTTTTACAGACTTTGCCTAAGATACTGAACCACATTGCTCCAGCATTTTGCATGAGCAGTTGTAGCTTTGTGGTGGAAAAATCCAAAGAATCCACAGCTCGGGTTGTAGTGTGGCGGGAAATAGGAGTTCAAAGGAGCTATACCATGGAGAGCACATTATGTGGCTGCGATCAGGGAAGATACAAGGTAAAGCATTTGGAGCGATGTCGCTGCTTTTAAACTTTTTCAGGCCCATGCAGTTGTCCGCTGTGACACGTGAGTCCTGGGGACTGAACCCTGGTCCTCTGCAAAAGCGGTAAGCACTCCTCACCTCAGCACTATCTCTGCAGCTCCAGGTGTTCAACTGTACAGATACTTGATGCTTCCTTTCAGATGTGCACTCATAGTTTTCAAGTGTCCACTGAATGTATACTTGTCTTACTGAGCTATATGTGTAGCACAGTAATGGGATGACAGTGAGGTTTCGGGTGGATACAAAAGGTGCAAGCCTGAATATTCATGGGTGCCAGAAAAGAAGGTAGGGTGTCTTCCTCGGTTACAGTGGCTGTCACCTTCCTAATGCTGTGGCCCTTTAACACGGTTCCTCATGTTGTGGTGACCCCTAGCCATAAAAATTTGATTGCTACTTCATAACTGTAAGTTTGCTACTCTTATGAATGAATGAATGAATTAGTGTAAGTATCTGTGTCTTCTGATGGTCTTAGAAAAGGTTGTTTCACCTCTAAGGGGTCACGACCTGCAGGTTGAACACCACTGCTCTGTTGCTATCCATTTTACTCCCTCGATACAGGATCTCACTGACGCACATGCAAACCTGTCATTTCATGAACCAGAAACTTGCCCTTTGGCAAGGTTGGCTGGCCAGTGAGTTCCCAGAATCCACCTGTTCCCCTTACCTGCCCCAGGTACACACAGCTCTGTGTGGGATTTGAACTCAGGTCTTTGTGCTTGAAGATCATTCAGTTTTCCCCACTGAACCTCTTTTTGATCCTCCCTTTCATTATTTTTAATTCCTTTAAACTAAATCACTTGCTTATGAATCTTTAAGGAATTTTAATTATTTGATTTTATTCACATCCATAATTTTAAAGAAAGCACAGTGGCACATAAGATCACACATTTAATTAGTAATTCATAACGAGTGCACTATCATAAAAACTCCCATTGATGTAGTAGATTCAATATGAAGTATTTTTTAAGAATTTAATATAAGTACAGGAGTACTTAGTTATATTTTGATTTTTGAGTGTGTGACTTTTTTGTGCCTGTAAATACATGGTTATGTAGATGTGTGTGTGCATGTATGCATATGTGTATGCATGTGTATATATATGTGTGTACACATTTATGTGTATGTCTGTGTGGATGCAGTGTGCGTGTGTATATGTATGCATGTATGTTTACATGTGTATGTACATATGTGTGCATATGCACGTATATATGTATGCATGATATGCATGTATGCATGTGTGCATGTGTGGATACATATGTGTGTATGTGTGTGTGTGTGTGAGAGAGAGAGTGTGTGCCTGTCTTGGAGGCTCGAGAGCAATCTGTGGAGTCACTTTTCTTCTCTTACCAAGTGGGTCTCAGGAATTGAACTTAGGTGGTCAGGCTTGGTGGCAGGTGCCTTTATTCACTGAGCCACCCTACCAGACCCACTTGTTTTTAATGTATAAACATATAAACTTTCAAAGATAAAGTGAATGCCAAATAAATTTACCCAGTTTTGTTTTTATGTGATTTAGTTAATAGAATTCTCATCGATTTTAACTCTATGGAGAGAAACGTTTCTTCCTAAGCCAGGTTTTTAAAATGTTTGATGTGTGGGTTGGGAAGACAGATGGCTTTCTGGGTAAAGTGCCTGCCATGCTAGCTGTGCCTGCTTTCCACGTGGAGTGGGAATCCTTTAGGCTGGCTGCTGGAGAGTCATCTTGAGATCCATCCTTGCTAGGGCGTGCTCTCATCCACACCTGCAGCTCTGATGGTGTAAGGCCTTCAGTTGTTTCAGAGGTTCATTTCTGTATCTCGAAAATAAATGATAATCCATACAGTTTGCAATCAATACCTGTGGTTTTATGGTGACATTTAATGTCTGAGAACCTTATGATGTACACCTGAGAAGCAGTAAAAAAAGGGAGGGGGCTCTTTTTGATTGTTGGGAAATTAAAATAGGCACTGTTCAGCTGACATGGAGTATAGGAAATGCATTACTGTTGTTGAGTTCACTCTCTCCTTCCCTCACTTAGACACTGTATAGGTTTCTCTGAGGTAATGCTCAGAAATGCATAAACCTCTGACTGACACTTGGGCTTCAGCACTGAAGTCAGAGCAGTGGTTCCCAGGGCTTGCTGGGAAGACAGTTGGAACACAGCTTCACACATGAGCAGGAACGATTTAGTCAGAAAGTTCTCTTCATTTATTTCATTCCTCAGAGTGTTGATAAAAAGTGATTTTCAACATGGTGAGTGGGAGTAGGTGTTTTATTACAAAGTTCAGGATTGACTCTTCTTCAGAAGTCAGACCTGACTCAGTGTTTAGGTATTGTAGCTCATCCAGCAAGCCTTGCATGCAGGGGAGGGAGACTTGGGCGGTGAGAGGCCAGTTTTAGTACATGGCAAGACCCTGTCTCTAAAAACAAACAGCCACTACCAAAGAGCAACAGTAAGATACTGTACTTCAGAACAGTCTCCTTTTTGATCTAGAAGAACTCATATGAGCACTACCTTCCCAGAATAATGGACTTCCACAGCAGTGTTTCAGGTCTGTAAATGTAGTTGCAATTTCTGTGGATTTGACTTCAATGAGCTGCAGCCAGAGAGGAGCAAAGGTCCTGAGAGTCTGTGCTTTACTTTATTTTTAGGGTTTACAGATTGGGACTCGAGAATTGGAAGAGATGGGAGCAAAATTTTGTGTTGGTTTATTGCGTTTGAAAAGACTGACTTCTCCATTGGAATATAATCTGCCCTCCAACCTGCTTGACTTTGAAAATGACTTAATTGAATCAAGCTGTAAAGTAACTAGGTAGGATACTCTTCTTTCTTTCTTTTCTTTTCTTTCTTTCTTTTTTCCTATGTGCTTTCTGCTAGTAAGTCTTTATATGAATAGTCAATAGGTGAGCATGGTGATCTCGATAGCCAAGAGCATGCTTATAGTTGATATGATTAGGGTCACATGTCTAACACTTCTTTCTAATTGTAATGTTTGATGTTTGAGGAAGATTGGAGTGAAAGAACCTTCTGCTTTCAACATTGCTTTTAGTAACTGTAATACTTCACTTTTCAACCAGAAAACAAGCAGCGGAGAAACATTGCATTTAGATAACATCTAAATTAAGAAGACTTGGAACCATGTTTTTTATTTCAAGAGCTTTTGTTGATGTACACATGTATCAGATGGCTGTTCAGTAACCTGACTATATGTTAGAAATAGCTAAACTTAGCACACCTTTGACAATGTGTTTCTGTCAAATGTTTCTTAAAATAGTATTTTCTTTTAAAACTTATTGTACATGACATTTGAACCATTTGTAAGCTTCAATAGTTCAGTGTTGGAATTCTTAGTCATACTGTCAGACGTTAGCCTGTGTCTTGTGGTGTACATGCATGGTAGGAATACACATTTTCTTGGGCCTTGGTGATTTCTGTTGCTGGCCATCAGCCTGTCAGGGTGTTAACTTGTCATTGTACGGTATGTGAATCAGCACAGCACTTTGAGGTACAGTGAAACAGAAACGGGGCTCTTTGTGGATGTGGTAATTACAGAGATCATTGGCAGCCATTGTTCTTTAAAGAACCAGCCAAGCCACAGTGGAAGCAAAGGCAGAGATCACTGTGGTATTCCTGGGCAGGCGGGATGGCCCTTGTGGGGAAAGCACTTGCCATGAAATCCTGATGACTTGAGTCCAGTTCCCAGAACCTACATCCAGGTGGAAACAGAAACCTGATTCCTAAGCCCACACACAGTGCTGATAAAAGTGGACAGTAGTCAGCTTTCCCTGAAGGTCAGACATTGACTTGAACTCACGCTGTTACTTCACCATGGTCCATGTAAGGAAGATGCTCACCTCAGATAATTTCAGAGGACCAGCATTGGTTATTAGTGATCTACACGTGTTCATCATTAGACCTTCCCTCAAACAGGCTCATTCTTTTAGAAGGAAGAAATATGTATTTTGAAGTGTCTGTTCAGAAGAATTATATTGCTAAGTACTGCCATATCACAGTTAACATTTCAAAACTGCATTTCAGTACAACTGTTTTCTTTTGTAAGTGTGTTTGCTTTATTTTGTATCATGGGGCACTCATACTGTATCAGACTCTCCTGAGAGGATATTGGCACAAGAGCAGAGAAGAGCATGCCTGATTCTCACTACTGTGTCTGTAACAACACCCAGCAATCTGTGGCTAAGACAGGGTGTATTTCTTTAACAGTCTGCAGTTAGTATGGGGTATTTCCTCTAACAGTCTGCAGTTGAGATGGGATGATTTGGCAGTGAATTTTCACCCTTTTCTTCTGTTTACTGAGTTGAAATTGTTATACAATAAGCTACTTCCACATACACACCCCCGCCATTATCCTTTTCTCTCTGTCTCCTGTCTCCGTTTTGCCCAAATTTCTGAGTTTTCCCTTGACCTTTGTGTCCTAATGCTTCTGCTTCTGTGGTTTGCAGATCCTCAATCTGAATTTGCCTCCATCTCATAATGTACTGAGTCCACGCATGTTGGGAAGCATGCCATGGTGCTGAGTTCTTGTCGTGGCTTCCTGGTATGCTTTGTAGCTTTCCTGTCTCCTGTGTTTCAGAACTTTCCCTTTGGTCACCTGTTCAGATGGTTGGCTAAAGCTTCCCTTTAGGATGACTTTACTTCTATGCCTGTGTCCTCCTTCTCATCAAACTTTCAACTTACTCATTTTTTAGCTCTCTGTGTGTGCTGGATATATAATTAAAGTTTAAGTCAATTTTAATCACAACTACCATTAGTTTTTCTTGGTGCTCAGCACTGCCCGCCTCCCTGCACAGCACTCTTGTACTGACTGTGTGCATCCTCATTGTTCTTTGGCCTGGTCCTCTGGAGCCGCACGACCTCAGCCCCGTCTTTGCACATACTTATTCCTGAAGCTGGAATTAGCCACTGTTTCCAGGCTGGTCTGATGATTTGTGGTTTAAAGTCAGTTGCACCTGTATCAATGTCTAATGCTAGTTTTATTTATTACCTCTTTGCTATCACTGTTCTTATATTCTCTTAGGCAAAACTCTGTAATCAGGTGTTTACATACACAGATACCTGCATATACATGTGTGCACACACATATATGGTTCAGATTCCCTCGGAATCACTTAATCTTGATTTAAAAATTTCAGTTCACTTCATTGAGAATTGGCGTTGCTGTTCTTAGTTCCGACCCTCTGCTTACTTGAGCTCCTTACTCTGCCTGCTTCTCCCGTCGTAGGTTCAGATACTTCTTGGGAAAAGAATTCTTGTGACCTCAGTGCCTGGTGGTGTTGCTGTTCCCTGGTTGTGTTGTGTTGCTGAGTCCTTAGGTTTAGTGGCAGTTGTAAGTCCTGGGGGAAAGTACTGCAGCTGCCTTGTCGTGGGGCCAGAAGATACAGAGAGGGTTATTTGAGGAAGCTGCTGGGTATTGCAGGAGTCAGTTGCATTTGTGAGGGGACACTGTAGTAATAAAGTATTGAGAAAATCAAAATCCATTAAAACAATATTTAAAAATTCAGGCTTACTTAGGATATTCTCGGTTGGTAAAAGTACTTTCTCTGTCTGAGACCTGCGTTTGAATCCCCAGCCCTCACCGAGCCAGGCTTGACAGCATGAGCCTTTGCTTCCAGCATGGGCAACAGACAGAGGAGGACACTAGAAGCTCTCCTGGCCATCCCGCCTAGCTCAGTGAGTGAGCTTGAGCTTCTGTCTCAACAACTAAGGCAGAGTGTAGTTGAATTAGACATGTGGTATACAGCTACACACACCTGCATGCATATTTGCACATGTATACACCATATATACATGTACACACACAGAGATTGGAAGCACATTTTGAAGCAATTAAAATTACCTAGAGTCATTGGGCATGTTGATAAGTTTTAGCCTAGGGCTTGGCAGAAGATAGGTGAGGTTTGGTAAGGAAATGACATAAACATAAAGAAACAAAATTAGCAAAGGGAAATACACCAGTTGGGTCTAGTGGACCTCAGTGCTGAAAAAACAAAAGTATCAAAGGAAAAAGTGTTTTCCTATACTGGTAATTGTGGCTTTTATGAAGAGGAAGTGGTGATTATATTTTGAAGCATGTAATAGTCACTGAAATCATATAGTATACCGTATGCTATAACACAAAAAGCTCAGAACCATGAGTCTCTGCTTCTCAGTTATTTTCATATGTAGAGCCCAGACTTTAGAAAGTTGAGTTGTTTCTAATTCAGGTAATAAAAACAGTACTCAAACTGGAGTTGCTTTATTTATTTTGGGGCTGTATCATAGGTATATAGCATTTTTTTTGAGTTGTGATCTTATTGGCCGTGAAATGTCCACTTAAGGCTCTTAATGGAAGAGCCTTTCTATTTGGAACAGATATACCCTGGCTAGTCCTGAGCCTCAGCTCTTCTGTGTTCTTACTGAGGATGTGAATCTGTGTAACTGTATAGTTTAGAATTTGGTCTATTGTCTTTGTACAATGGTATTTTCAGTGAATTGCTGATAAAATTGAAGAGTTTTAGGGTTTTTTTTAAGATGTATTTATTTATCATGTATATAATATTCTATGTGCATGTACACCTGCACACCAGAAGAGGGCACCAGATCTCATTTTAGATGGTTGTAAGCCACCATGTGTTTGCTAGGAATTGAACTCAGGACCTCTGGAAGAGCAGCCAGTGCTCTTAACCTTTGAGCCATCTCTCCAGTCCCAGTTTTTGTTGTTTAATCTGGTGTTTTGTGTTGCTTAATGTTTTTTACCTCCTCATCTTGGAAATGATTTTTTTTTGTTATTCCAATTTTTTTCTGTGCATAACCTTGTTCTGTTTTCTTTGTCATTCTTTAATTGGTACCCTACAGTTTGTCAGTGCAAATGGACCCCGGGTTTATTAATGCACAGTACAAACTGCTATGTCTGTTTCCTCATAGACAACGAATGCTGAGACCTTAGGACACATTAATTTACAGCCTTGCTACTTTTTGTGCTATTGTGATATATTTTAATTGAACCGCTCATACTTTAAGCCATATTATGTTTATAACTAACTGCTTTAGTCATCCATTATTCATTAAGATTTACTTTTGTACTCTTCATTGGTCTCCACCCCTGGTCTTTCCTCTCTGTCTCTTTGTCTAGTATAGACTGGACTCAAACCCATGGCAGTCCAGTGCTTCAGCTTCTGAGTGCTGGACTACAGGTGGGCTCCTCTGCCTGTCTTCCGTGTGAGGACTGTGTACATGTGTGTTTATGTGTCTAGGTCAGCCTGTGTGTATGTGTGTGTCTGTGTCTCTGCCTGTGCATGTCTGTTGTAAGCAGATCATTCTGTTACTATATTTGCTCCTTTTGTTGAGAACTCATTCTCCAGGGTTGCTCTTGCCCATGAAGATCATGCGTGCACATTCTTGGGTTCTCTTGTTTGAGCGTTGTAATTTTTGCTGTGAGTTCAAGAGTTGATGTTCCTTGTTTCTTCCATGTGTGTGCAGCCCCCTGAAGTCTATACTTTGAGTCTTCCATTGTTTTTGGAAAATTTCAGCCATTAGCTTTTTGCACATTGCTTCTGTTATGTGCTTACGCTAGGGTAAGTTCACAGGGCATTTAATCTTTGTTTCCTGTCCTTCTTTCTCTTTGTTGAAGCCTGAAACTGTCTACTTACCTCTGCTTCAGTCTTCTCCTCTCAGCTCCAGCCTGAGTGAATTGTGGGTCAGTGGTGTGGTTTGAGTCTAGGATTTAATGTGATTAATTTTTAATAGAAAACAGAGGAGAGTCTCCATCTTGTCATCTATTTTGGACCTCAGTTATTTTAGAGTTCCTATGTAGTAACTAGCACACTAGCGCTGCTTCTGTTGGGGTTTTCTCTAGTTGTGTTTCTTGGCCTGTCTGGCAGTGTTTACTCAAATGCCAGCCAGGTGTCAGGTATAAAGATCGAGGGTCCGTTGTCCTCAACTTTAAGGAGTGGGTGCTCCAACCCAGTGAGCTAGTGAGCTGGCTTGAGGTAATGTTAAAAATGTATGTAAGCCAGTTGTCTCCTAGGTCACCTTTCCTGGCTTTCTGAGTGGCAGCCCCCCAGGAGCACAGTGGAGGGCTCAGGACCCCTCCTCTCCTTGATATCACAAAACTGCCAGGGTGTCTCTGTGGCCTTTTTGTTTCTCTGTTTGGGTTTGCTGTTTTACTGTGTTAGCTTCTTGCACTGTGTCACGTAACAGTTTGCCAAATGCCTCTAGGAAAACTGCTGAATGTTGGGGTCACCTCTCTGCAACTCCCTTTTTCAGGAACCGTGGCAGCTCTGAACTCCGGCTTGTCCCTGCAGTCCTTTGAACTTGCTGGCGCTCTGTGGACACCCCGCCCTGGCAGCTGCCCTCTTTGCCCCGCTTCCCACTGGACTTTGCCCCGCACTTTCCCTGGCTGACTTTGCTTTGTATCCTTTCACTGCAATGAGCCCTGAGTGTGAGCTCTGCTGTGCGCATCTCCCTCTCCGCCCACTGCTCCTGGGAGCGTTGGGGGTGCCCAGTTTTTCAGCCCATTCTGGGTTTGTTATGTTTGGTCACCACAAAAATGCTGGTGTTTTGCTGAGAACAGTCGGTGCTAGGTCATACTGTACCGCTGCAGCTTAGAATTTCCTACAGAGGCTCTCCTCTAAACCCCATGGTCTTCAGGAAGCTGATGCCCCCTGAGTGTATGAGGAAAACTCGCAGAGGGTACCACTTGCAGAGCTGTGGCTCTGTGTGAGATGGATGGTCTGACCATCTGGCACTCTGCTATGAGAACTGGCTTTTGGTTGATTTCATAGCTGGAGTTTAGTGGCACCTTTTAATTTTTTAATTTTTATTTTTTACATCCCTCCCCTTGCCACAGATCAAAAATTAACAATTCCTTTCTTTTTTCCACATAGATATTCTTTGGTTAGCTATATTATATAGTAGCTCTGCCTACTCCCCCCCCCATCTCTCTGTGTGTGCTTCTATATGCTTGTAAGTGTGCAATAGCAGTTTCAGACTGATGTACATGTATTTCCTATGAAAGAGAAGGTGGTTGTGAGTATGTGAGGGAGTATATGTGAAGGTTCTTTCTAAGTTGTAAAGTGCAGAGAACATACACTAAAATTCAACAAAAGAAAGTGAATGGCTGTGATTGGCCTTGTGCCTGAAAACTTTCCTGCTAAAGTGAAATAGTGGGATGTCATAATGTGAACACTGGTGACCCTGTTCGCCTCCTTGCTCTTCATGGGAACTGAGGTGGATTGTTGGGGAGATCATGTAGAACTGTTAGAATACCGTGGCAGGTAGACAGACAGACAGCAGGCTCTAGTCCAGGCCCACATCACCAGAGACAGACAGTAGAGTAGGCTACACAGAGAGAAGTCAGGCCCTCATGGTAGGAGTGCAAAATCTCTTATGGCGTGCTGAGAATGGACGTGGTTTCACAACACAAGCTTGCAGCTAGAGTCTGACTCCCAGGCAGGAAGTAAGAGATGGGGTGGGGAGCAGGAATGACCACACCCCACTTGATGTAACCTTGTTTGTCTAGATAAGAACCCCTGGTACCCAGGAGTCTGTTAGCGAGAGACAGCCAGCGTGTTTCAGTATGGCTGGTGTCTGAGAGGAAGGGTCTCTGTAGGCAGGACCCAAACATCGCATTCTTATATTCTTTAAGTATTTGGTAAGCATTTATTGGTGTATCTGAAAAGTGTAGAGGCATTTAGATAGGCAAGTCACAGTTCCTGACCTTTGTTTAGTATTGAGAAGACAGACCTGCCAATGGATAGCTCCAGCTGCATATGGTGGGCAGATGGGGTGCTTGTGTAGGGTGCAGAGGACATGTGGAGAGAGGAAACTCCTGCCAAGTCATTTGGGAGAGCTGAGGATGAGACCAAGTTGTGCTTTTGAAAGAAACATGAGCCACTGGGGGCAAAAGTGGGAAGTTTACTGTGAGCAGGGAAAACAAGCCTGGTCAAGGCTTGTCGTGGAGCATGTGGGTCTTGGCATAGTCTGGACACTAAGGCTGGCTTTCTTCTGGAGAAGTTTGAGTTGTGTGACTTTCTGCATAAATGGATTTGAGAATAGAAAGAACAGATTTAGTGGGGAGAACAATAGGTTTTCAACATGCAGTATTTGTGTAAAGATAGTCATGTAATGTCTCTAGCAACTCCCATGTGTGTGTAAGAGGGTCCTGTAAAGTTAGGCAACCTGTTTGCATTTGGAACTGATGAGGATGTGCGTTAAAATGGGTGAACATATTCAGAGGGCATGCGTGGATGGAGAGCTGGAGACAAGAAGGGCAGAACATGTGGAAGAGTCAGAGTTCTGTCCACTCAGAGGGCATACACGGATGAAGATCTGGGGACAGGGAGGACAGAACAAACCTGGATGGAAGAGGCAGAGTTCTCTTCACAGTTTAGTGCAGCAGAGGCTGCTAGTGAAAATGGCATGTGAACCGTACTGTGGGGGCTGGAGAATCCCATGCTCTCATAGCCACAGACATCTCTGCTCACCGTCCCCCAGTCCTGACAGTGTTCCCTGCTAGCATGGTGGCTCTGCCCCAGTGTGAGAAGGAATTCATGAAACTGAGCCTAGGAACAAAGTGTTCTCACAGTCTGGAGAGACAAGAATCTGAAGGACCATTGGGGGCTACAGGTGTGGACTAAGAGAGTGGCCTCATTTCCTGTGCTTTCCGTTCTCCTACCAGAGTAGGTGATGTGGCGAACAGAGCTCTTGGTAAATGAACCAGGTTTGTTCATGCCGAGCCGATGAGTGAACCAAGACCTCCGGGATGGAACAGCTTCTGGTACAGGCCTGCCTGTGCCTCTCTGCTTCTCGGGAGCTTGCCCTCTTGGTCTGAGGCTCCTGTCCTTGCTGTCTTGGAAGCTGCTCTACTCTTAGCCTGTCTTCTCATTGGTGAACAGCTGGAAGAAGGCCGGCCTTCAGACCCCTTCTCAAGTGCTGTCTGTCTCCACACAACATCAATCCTTATTCCGACCACAGGCTCCTCACACAGCCTAGCTCCAGCCTCCTTTCTTACAATAGGCGGGTGTGGTAGACACCTGCGGCTGCAGGTCTTCACACCGCCCACCTTCTGCCTGTGTCCTCACCTCCCGGGAGCTGCCGTCCTCTGCCTGCTAGGAGCCTGTGTGCTAGCGCTGTGGTGCCTCTCTGATTCACACTGCAGCGAGAACTAAGCAAGCATGTGGCAGCCGGTTGTGTGCTTTCTTCTCTTCTTCGCTTCATTTGTCTCAGCCTCTTACGAGCCACCTGAGACGTTTAGGAGACTTCAAACACTGAGGTCACGGGGGAATCGATTATTATATTTCAAAAGCCAGAAAGATAGTAACAAATGTTTCCAAAACAACTAATCTTTTTTTTTACAATCTTTGTGTTTATAAAGACCTAGCTATCAAATTTATAACTAAATATTTAAATTTCATAGTGAAAATTGGGATTTGTCCTTGTGATTCTTGGGTCTGTTGAATCTCATTCATTTTCCAAGCTAGTCAGCATCGTTGCCTTTTAGCTGTAGGCTCTGAACTTCTCAGAGAAATCCGTTGTGTATTAGAGGAAAATGGCTTGCAATAACGACCCCCTCCCCTTTTGGCAAGGGTAAACCTCACTGAGAAGAAAGTGCCCTTTCACACACGTTTTGCTTTCTCCTCTCAGAATTGTAACTGTAGGCTCCAGATACCTTCTCTGCTCCAGCATGTTGGCCTAGAATATCATGCTCAGCTGTGGGTTCTATCGTCTCTAGAGCTGATTGCCCCACATTTCTTATTTGAACAGACTGTTCTCTCTTTTGTCTAGTTTTATATTTTTAGTTGCTTCACCTATGAGAAATCTTTTTTGAGAAGTGGCCTATAAGCAAACATGCAAATGAAATTCATGTTGATTGGTCACAGCTTCAGAGTGTGTGAATTGCCTCTGTAGTGTTTCCACCAGAGGCAGTAATGGAAAGCAGTAATGGAGGAGTTGATTCCATCCCTTACACACTACAGAAAGAGATGCTTAGAGGCACGTGTAGCTGTAAACAAACATCTTATTTTCTATCCCAGTGGGGAATAGTCTGGGTGTGCACTTGCCATCTGGATTTATGGGCACTGGGGGGATGTGGCTGTGAACAGTTCATAGCAGCGAATCACTCTGAGGACTCAATGGCTTAATGTGCCTGGCAAGCAGCATTAGGAGCCACAGCTTCTCACACAGCCTGTTGGCATTACCTGTTGCCTTATTTACAGGGGTTAAAATAGAACTTTCAATCTGTAAAGCATGTGTGTTGATGAAATCCTTAAAGTAGCAGCTGAGAGAGTCCATTTTCCTTCTGTCTTTTGGTATGCTGTGTGTAGACACTTACAGTGTCTCTAAAGACTGTTTCAGCCCATACTGCAGCTTGCAGCTGTTATAACCCTCTCACCTTGTTCACGTGGACAGGAGCTCCAACTTAGTATGAGCTGCTGTGACACTGAGGTCACGGGTGGTATGTGAGGTGGTGTATCAGAGCCTTGCTCTCACGAAGTTGAGTGTTCTGTGACACTGAGGTCAAGGGTGGTGTGTGAGGTGGTGTATCAGAGCCTTGCTCTCATGAAGCCGTGTGTTCTCTGCTTTGGCTGCAGCCCCACCACTTACGTTTTGGATGAAGATGAACCTCGGTTCCTTGAAGAAGTTGATTACAGTGCAGAAAGCAATGACGAGTTAGAGGTTGAATTAGCAGAGAACACGGGCGATTATGAGCTTTCTGCCCAAGAAGAAGCCCTTTCTGACTCCGAGGTATCAAGAACACACCTGCCTTGAACTTTCTGCCATCTTTGTTAGTTGCCAAGAAGAAATGACATGTCTTGGTTTTTGTTACGCAGGAAATCTGAGAGGCATAAGCACTTAGACAACTGACTCAAAGAAGACAAAAAGGAACTTGGGCCTGTTTGGTTTCAAGACAATAAATATATTATTAATTCATGACATAATTGGCATTTGTTTTATTTTAGGTATTCAATGTACTTTATATAGCATTGAATTATCAGATGATTGATTTACTTAAAAAAATGAACCCAAGTATCATTGCATGAATTTTTCTCTCCTGTGGCACCTGCATCAAGTAGATAAAGTCAAAGTGTGTCCGAATACAAAATCTAAATTCTGGAGTGTTGGAAACGAATACGTCTGCCCATGGCTTTCCCTAGACGTGCTTGTGTGGAGGTGGTAGTTACTGAAGATAAGACTGCTCTTCAGGATCATGTGAACTGTGGGTTGTGGCTAAGATAATCCAGAATCTGCCTTGAAACCATCCCATTCTACATTTATCAAGTTAAATAAAAACTATGTCGATAACTGCATTTATTTTTGTCATCTTTGTACCCAGCTCAAGAGTTTGTTAGTGTGTAGAACTTATACGAACCCAGACTCTGAACATGACGAAAGCCTCACTTCCCAGTCTTGAGGCTATGGTGGTGTGGGATGCCTGTCCCCCCTTGAGTTGCCCCTTTCTCAGTTGCATCTCGTCTCGTGGGTGCTTTGAGAAGCCCTCACTGCAGCCAGAGGATGCGAGGTGCTGGGCAGCATGCTCACACACTGGGCTGATCTGACCTCGCGAGCTAACTGTATTCCTGAGCTTGGGGGTGATTTATTATTGCCTGGCAATACTAGCAGGAGCTCTAGGTGACCCCATTCGACTTAGACACTTTGCCAAGGATTGGCTATCTTGGGGCAAGGTAACTGTCATCACTAAATAGACAAACTTGGTAACTAGATGCTTGCTTTAAGAGCTAAGTTTGTGCTGCTGTAAGCAAAACCTGCAAAGACTGCACATTAGCCAGCTCCTCCAGGACTCGGGTGCTTAGCTGTTGCTGGTTTCCTTGCTTATTCCTAAATAGTCACTTCTAAACCTTTTAAAATGGAAAACAAATTATTAAAGTAGATTTGGGATTTTTCCCAAATTAATGCTCTTTTAGAAAAATAATATAGGTTGTTGGAGGCCAGCTTCAACTCCACAGGGTAAACTGAGGTGGGGTGTAGAGTTGGTGACTGATCACCCAGCAGACTTTTCTCTGAGGGTGAAAAGCTTGATTCTCTAGGCTGGAACTGATTGTAATCGGTGGGCTTGCCGCTGATAGTAGCAGTCATAAGCCTCTAACTGATGGTAGTCTAGACTAGAGAAAAGGAAAGGAGAAAAAACATTCACACATTGGGTGGATGGAGCAAACTCCAATGAGCAAGTTCCAACCATTACATACACATATACATGTGTACATACTAACTAAAGAGTGAGCGCCCACCACTTTACATGTGTATATAGACACATCTGGTAGGTGGAGCAAGCCCTACAGGCTCCCACTATTTTATTTTTTTATCCCACAGCTTATATATCCCAGCAAAAATCTTTCAAGCACTACACAAATTGCAATGTGGTTATATCTTATTTTTTAAGTGAAATGATGACAATGAGTATACATAGAAAAAAAAGTTCCCCAGTACCCTCATATGCTCAAATGTTTTATGTATTATGGGTGAAAAACAAATTATTCCCAGGAACCCACATGTATTTGTAACTAAGCAGCCTCTTGCAGATTAACAAGGTATAAGCAAGCAAGGTAATTTTTTTTCAGCCAGTCTTTTTTTACTGGTGAGGCTGCAATTTGTGGTTACAAAGAAAGAATCAATTATCTTAAAAAGTAATCTTACAAAAATCTTAGTCACAAATCTAAACTTTTATATAAAAAACAATCAGCCATTTCTACTTTAAATCCCCAAGGCACACATTTGCTCATTAATGGCGTTTATTAGCTCATACCAGGAAGCTGAGGGCAAAAATGGGACCAAGAGATTGGTCATCACCTTGTGATCACCAGCCTAGCTTCAGCGACAGGGTCATGTCAGCCGGCGACAACGTTGGCTATTGCTCCTTGACCTCAAAACGTTCCTAACTCAGCTATTAACAGTGTGCCTTTCTGAACTTTAAATTGTTCCTTAAGATTTTCCAAACCAGAGCCACTGACAAAAAAAAAAAAATATTTCTAAAACTATTTAAATCAAATCAAGAATTCTGTAAAATCATTAATTCATCTAAATAATATCATTTTATAAAAGTTCATCATATTGATCAGCAGGAAAGTCCAAATGAGTGGGCTGTCACCCAGGAAACAGTCCCAGCAGACAATAGGCAGTGGGGGTCTCCCCACACCCAGTCACACCGTGCCAGATACACGAGGGCTGCAGCAACGACAGACTTGAGAAGGCACAGCAGCGGCAAGAAGCAATCCTGAGACAAAGCCCCCGCGGCTGCTTCTCCAAGGTACACCCAAGCCGCTGAGCAAAAGGGTGGACCGTCTCCAGGAAGGGAACCTGCCCACTGCAGCTTCTTCCTGGCATCTGCCAGTGGGTCCTCTTTGGTGTCTTGGGAGCCATGTTACAAATAAGCTTTGGATGCCATAAACAGAGGTGTTGGTCAGGTACTTGGGAAGCGGAGGTAGGAGGGTCCAGAGTCAAGGTCAGCCTGGCCTATGTGGATCCTGTCTCAAAAAGAGTTTTGTTTTTTTTTTCCTTTCTCCATATGATCTACCTCTCACTTAGTCTCAGAAAGTAAAATTAAGTAAACCATGAATTTGAGCCAATCCAGTTCTGGAAAAATGATGGTTTAGTAAGGCATTATTCAGTCACTCATTTGTCATTGTAAATAACTTTATGTATTTTAAATAATTGCATATTTTGTCATAATTGAACTTTCAGAGAATGTACTCATAATGTGCCACATGCAACATTCGTGGCTTTTACCAAATTAGGAACGAAAAACCGAGACACCAGTGTGTAAAAAGCAAGAGTTACACTAATTTATCATTTTACAATATAGAATCTCCTCATCCTGAGTGCTTGCTGCATAGTGATGAGGTACACTCCCCAATCCTTTTCTCAAGTAGTTGCCGGGTTTAAAAGAAAGCCTTTATGGTTAAGTTTCTATTTTCATAAGCTTTTTAAAATAAAAAGTAATTCAATATTCTAACTTTCCTAATTGGAGATGTCTTATTTCATCATTAGTCTCTAAAATTGCACATAATCCCTTTTTTTAAACTTGTGGACCTTAATTTCTTCAGGGGTTCAGAAATGTTTGAGATGCTCGCTGTACACAGTGCGGGCAGTATGGTGAGGCTTGGCATCACAGGGGACCCAGTAATTCCCTTGGCATCTAGAGCTTTGAACTTGCTAAGTTGGGTCTGATCCAGTCAGTATACATCCTAACTACCTGGAGGCCTTCCCACAGACAGACAGACACACACACACACACACACACAGGATGCTGATCATGTAGTCCACGTGGAGCCTGAGGGCCAGGGTTCCTACAGATCCCAAGGTGCTGTGATACAGCTCACAGGGACTCTTTCAGCATCACAGCTTACTGAGCATCACATGACCTGGGAGCTGGGCGTGAATGCCAGGGAAGACTATGGGCTGAGGGGTTTGTAGAACAAGAGAACTAGATGCAGAAAGGCCAGGGAAGGCCAAAGTGTCACTAGGACGCTGTCCTGGCAGCGGGCTGCAGTCCCCACAAAGGAGGGCCAGCTTTGCTTTGTCCAGAGAGGAAGGAATGTTAAAAATGGAACCATCATTCCTAAATTATGTGTTTATAAAAGTTGAAGGTGAATCCACCGTTCAGTTTGCTTGAATTTAGGAAGACTCTCTGCCACTTTGTTCAGTATGTAGAAACATTGGTTGGAGTCCTGCATGACAGTCACTCAGAATTGTGCTCCTGGTGGCATGCACACAGCCACGGGTGTGCCGTTCTAAATCTCCCATCTCCACATTAAGATGACCCTGAGTATACACTGAAGTAGATGACACAGGAAGTGTATTAATGCAAGTCTTCCTATGCATGATTCAAAAAGAAGTGATAGCAATGAGGCTGTGAATGCATCCTTTAAATCCCTTTTCTTATGTATGTCTTAATAATTATAAGACACAATTTTTGCATTGCTTTTTTGTTGTTGGTTTTTTGAGACAGGGTTTTTCTTTGTAGCCTTGGCTGTCCTGGACTTGCTTTGTAGACCAGGTTGGCCTCAGACTCACAGAGATCTGCCTGCCTCTGCCTCCCTGAGTGCTGGGATTACAGGCATGCGTCACCTTGCTTGGATGCATAACTAATTTTTAAATTAGGAAAAAAAAAACTGCTGAGGAAATAGTGTGGTTGGAACATGAGTCTACTTTACCATGAATTGTTTAAAAATATTTCTCTGATTAAGATATATTCATATCCCATGACAAAAAGGGAAATCTAAAAGAAAGTTCTCAATGAAAAGAAGTATTTTGAAGGTTTAGTCTTTGAAGTGCCACATGGACTTGTTTTCCACTTTTGAGACGAGCACCAGGAGCAGGTAGGTGGCAAGTGGCTGTCAGTGCACTAGGACCACCACTGCATCTGCCTTTCCACCTCACGGGCCTCCTTTGTACTGTGGATCCTTTCCAACAGCCCCAGCACAGCCAATCACTGAGCCCTTGGCTGGTTACTGATGGAATCTGAGTATATCTGAGTATGCTTGCTTACAGTTAAAGGCTGCTCACTGCAATGCCTAAATCTGCACAGCCCTCTGAGGTAGCATTTCCCTCACCTCACAGGCTAGTGAGATGTGTGGCTTTTTCCAACTCTGTGCTCTACTTTTAAACCACATAAAGGCCCTTGGCTTTGCAAGTGTAAAGAGACCATGGAAGGGGAAGATGCTTGTCACTGGAAACTAGTATAGGGAAGAGTCACAATTGTGCTTAGTGCGTGATGCCTGGCCACAGCATCCCAAGGTAACTATACTACACAGCGTATGTTACAGGCCACCGCCTTGTGGCTCAACATCGGACACACCCGATTAGGCTTTGGTAAGTAAAAGCCTGTACCTTAGGAAGCTGATTGGCTATGCTGTGGAGTGTTCCCCGGAGTGTCGTCAGTGAGGAATTTTAGGCTCTTCAGTGCGAGGCACCGGAGCCACTGTCTACTTACAGTGCCATAGCCTTTTGATCCTTGTGTCATTGGAACTTTTCCCCCATTTCCTTAGTTCATGGTTTATTTGTCCTTTAAGAATGCAGAACAAATGAAATAATGATTTAATCTTATTTCATATAGGTAAATTTTTAAATTGGAAATCTCTCTTAAATGATTATCATGATTTTGCTTTTAACTGTATTTTGCATTCCTGGAGATTGAACCTACAACCTTGCAATAGTAGGCAAGCACACTGCCACTGACCTATACCCCCAGCAAGGATTTTCATTTATATTGTGCACAGAGCAATGTCTAGGCCTCACCTACCTTCGCCAGTCTTTGCTTCTGTCTCCTAAAAAGTCAAGCAGAACACAGTATATCCCAAACTAAATCACTGTTGCCTGTGTGCTGAACCCAGATCTTCTAAGGGTAGAATAGACATCTCCAAACACCCACTCATCCCCAAGCTTAGCCAGGGTTCAGGTGCAATGTGCTGCACCATGTGGCACATCCCCAGTGTTGACTACAGGGATTGGGCTGGGCTGCAGTGGGCCTGTGGTCTGATCCATTCTAAGGCATCTCAAAACCTCTGTAGAGTGGCAGCTACCACAGCAGGAGAAAGCTTGAGCCAAGATGGTGGAAGAAACTGGTGTCTTACCCCTCACCTGCATATGGAGCTGTCCATGGAGCATGGTGCTCAGCAGTTCTGCAGACCTCGTGCTGAAAGTACCTAAGCATGAACATTTTATCTCTAGGAAAGAGTGTCTGTTGCACAGGCATATGTGAAACCTACCTGAAAAGCCAGCCTGTCAGGATCCCTTTCAGAAGGAGCTACATACAGAGCACACATCCTGAGTCAAAAGTGAGTTCTACCCAAAGTGGCACTGAGGGCAGGCAGGCCTGCAAAAGGGTCACCTAGACAGATAGTAAACAAATCATTTTCTGCCTCCTGGAAGCAGTTGGAGGGCCTGAAAGAAGTGACATTTGAAGGAGTCATGGCTGCTTCTCTCTCCATCTCTTTCTCTCTCTCACACACACATATACACACACAGATGGGATTTTGGCTACTTTGTTGGATTCTTTTTCTTAACTGCCTATTTCCTCTTACCCCCCCCCCCAACACTGGGAGAGAAAGGATAGAGAGGAAAAGGGGCATAGGTCTCTTTAGACCACTTCCTGCTGATTAGGGGCACTGAGTTCCTTGGGGGCAAGTCCAATCTTCTTCATCAAGATATCTCCAACCAGTAATCCAGCAACCAGCAAAAGCAGCAGCAGGGGCACCAGCAGCCACCACATCTCTTGAGGCTCTGGCATTTTTTAATACTTTCTCAAGAGTATAAAAAATTCCAAATGTAAACTAGTTTCAGCTGGTAAAAATCACACCCCTTCTAGAGCATGAGATAAATCATAGTCAGCTGCTATGAACAGTCTGAAGTAGCCCCGTATCCCACACCTGGGATTAAAGCAAAAACATATTCACAGCATAAGCAGATTTTCAAAGAAACCCAAATTCTCACTTAAACACACACCTGCACACATGTTAGCTAAAATTAGCAAGTTTTGAAAATTAGACACTGCAGCTTTGGATCTGCAGGACTGGCCCCTTCATGTGCCTCAGCAGTTCATAGCTGGGGTAGATATTGGGGTGGCCCAACTCTAAGCCCCTGGATCTGGGCCTGGGTGGTAGCTAAGTTGGCCAGCTCCAGCTCTCCTGCACCCATGCTGCCAGGCAAGTTCCCCAGCACTGCTTAAGCTAGCTTCCCCAGCGCCATAGCTGGTAAGGGGGTCCAGCTCCCCTGCTCTCATGCCTGCTGGGCTGTGTATTCACCACCAGGACCAGCTCTACTGTGCTGCCCAGGCCAGGTGCAGGCTCCACTCTTACAAATGCTGTGCCTGTCAAGGGCAGAGACCTGTGTCTAGATTCAGATAAAGTGGTGGGCTGAGAGATGGCTCAGAGGTCAAGAGCGCTGGCTGTTCTTTTTGTTTTTTGTTTTTTGTTAAGTCCTGAGTTCAATTCCCAGCAGCCACACGGTGGCTCATAACCATCTATAATGAGGTCTGGTGCCCTCTTCTGACATGTAGGCATGCATGCAGGCAGAATACTGTATCAATCAATCAATCAAACAATCAGTCAATTTAAAAAGAAAAAGTGGTTAGTGGGAAAAGGTCATGGATCCAAGATAGTAAATGTATAGTTTGAGGACAAATATCTCTTGTGCTGTTGTTTATAAATCTAAAGTATTCTGTGTGTTGAAATACCATCCACCAGGTAACTTGGAATATGAGTGCCCCCTCTTACAGGAAGCACCTGTTAAGCATGTTAAGCATGTCTGGTGTACCTGGTGTGAGAGTGCGCTGGAGAGTCTGGCCACGAACCCTACCATCTAGGAACATTGGGTGGTCCTGTTGGTACAGTCTGTGCATGGAACCTGGGAGGTGAATAGTCAGACACACAGGAACACTCAGGGTCTCAGACAGGAGCATCAAATGGCTGAATTGGCAGGTGATGGTAGGGCCTTTATGGATGGAGCCAGCCCGTGCCCAGGAGAGCAGAGCTTTGGACTAAATACAGATGTCAGTTTGCACAAAGATAAGGGCATATGTCTATTACAGTAGCTCTCATCAAGTAGAAAGTTGTTTCAGACACAACTGTTTTATAGGGCGGCAGGAAGACAGAGCAGGGGTATGCTCATTCTTGCATAGTTTTTATCCCTTTGTTACACTGTCTGCTGAGGAATTCATAGACACTTGTGTGCGGGTGGTGTGTGCTCACCACGGGTCTTTATAATGAGCATTTCTGTGTTAGTGTCTTCCCCATAGCCAGTACCACCGGGTGGCCTCCAGCAGCTCGCAGTAAATGCTGAAAGTTTTTCATACAATATATTTTGATTATATTTTTCCCCTCTTCCAACTCCTCTCTGATCTTCCCCACCTCTCTTCCTCCCCAACTTCATTCGCGCTCACTTGTGTACTCTCTCTCAAAAACAAAACTAAAACTAAAACAGCAAAACAAACCGAGAAAGAGAGAAAGGAGGAAAGAACAGGACCAATACACGTACGAGCTCACAGAGACCACGGTAGCATGCACAAGGCCTGCACACATTCAAGCCGTACAAAATCCCTGTTCTGAGAAGGGGAAGTGAGCACAACTTCACAGTAGGTTTGCTTTATTGTCCTTGCTCGGGAAGCCTTGATTCTTACCCAGTGTGGATTTTTTTCCCTAAACCTTCTGAACCTGTTCAAAGGGACAAAGGGCATCCTTGGATGGCTTAGATAGGGATGTGCCCTGATACTGATGTGTCCCAAGCTAGTGCCACAAGTGAGCAGTTATCGGGCCATGATAATGCTGACCCGGTGAATGGATTCATCTGTTGACGAGTTCATGAAAAGGACTATCGGATGGCAGGACCACCTAGTTGGAGGAAGCAGATCACTAGGAAAGTGTCCTAAAGAGGCATACCGGTCTCCACCATTTTCTCTTTGCTTCCTGGCTACCCAGTGAGCTACATTGCTCTGCCATCCTCCTTTTGTGTGGTGGGTTTGGGTGAGAAATGTTCCCCAGAGGCTTAGGCATTTGAATGCTCGGTCCCAGTTGGTGGCACCATTTGGCATTTGATGTGGAACCTTTAGGAGGTGGAGCCTTGCTGAAGGAAATATGACCCTGGGAGTGCATTTGAGAGTTATAGAGCCTGTTTCCAGTCCTGTCTTTCTGCTTTCTCTTTGTGGGTAGAAATGTGACCAGCCTGTGACCTGCTCTGTTAGCAGTTAAGTCTTCTATACCTTAGGATAAAAATAAACAGTAAGTTGTTTTTGGTCATGGTATTTTAGCAGAAAAATGGGAAAGTGACATATCTTGCTATTGAGTCTCTACTTGCCACAGGCTCCCAGATGGAGCCAAGCACCCATGAATTGAAATCTCCAAAACCATGGACCCTTATTAAATCAGCTTTCTCCCCCTTTGTTTATGTAAGGTGTTCTTTGCCAAAACATTGAAAAGTAGCTAACAGGGAAAACAAGTAGACCGGGGGCTGTTCCTGTGACTACCTGGCTGTGTGCAAGCTAGAAAAGCTGGAGCGAGCAGAACTTACTGGCAGACACTGGTAGACCAGAATGCTGACAGGAATACAAGCCGTAAGACAGTACTCGGGAGCTTTCACACAGAAATGGGCCTCTTTGGGTACTGAATTTGAGCCAAGAAGGCTACATTCTGGAAAAAATCCAAAAACCAAAACTAACCTAACCAAACCCCCCAAAAATATTGTTTACAGCATTTCCCAAGACTCATGTGAGGCTAAGTTTAATGGTGACAGGTTAATGAATCTAGAAAATTCAAGGCAGCTCAGAGTTCAGACAGTAGCGTGGTTATTACTGGGTAGTCTTGGCCAGGTTTATAGTGAGAACTGAAACAAAGAGCCAAGTGGAGAGATGTTAAAAACCTAAGCGTTTAGCCAAAAAAAAAATAAAAAATAAAAAATATAAAATAAAAAAAAAATTAAAATGGAAGCCAAAGAAGGTGTGGTTGCTAGAGAGATTAGAGCCATCAAAAGGAAGCCAAGTAGTTTGCATTGGATGGAAAAGATGCTGTGAAAGTGTCTTAGGAGTTGGCTGGGCCACACCACCGGCACAAGATTGTAACACTGTGAACTCAAAAGTCTTGGGTTTGAGAAAATCACTCCTGTCTCTGTCCTTACAGGGGCAGGGAAACGTTTCTTCTCTTCTGCTGCCAGGCACTTAGACACCATGGAGACTGGGCTTGGGGCCTTAGCTGCTGGACCATCCACACCATGCCTGTTGGGCAAAGTTGTAGGCTCATGGAGGCTTCTACCCAAATATCAAAGAAGGCTGGAGAGGCCAGGTAATGTGTGGCAGGGCGGGAGTCCTGAGAGGGCGAACTGAGACTGAGTGCAGGGAGTTAGAGATGGCTGGGACAGCTGGAGAAAGCTGCTAAGCTTTCTAGAGCTGCAGAGGCTAAGCAGAGTCAGTCCACGGGGGCCTGTAGCCAGCAAGGCTGCGGGGGCAGGGCTTCTCAAGCCTTTTGGATTCAGACCTTAACGCCACATGTCAGAGATGTTGACATGGAGTTTTATCATCTGCTAGGCAACCTGCTAGGTTTTGTTCTTTCTTCATTTCAATCATTTCTCTTCTCCTAGCTCTCTACTCTGGAGTAGATCATCTTACTCTGTGCCTACTCAACTGTTGCATCCTGGGAGTATGCCATATATATATGTATATACACATACGTATATAAATATATAAGCTTTTATAGGGACACTTACAGATAACAGTTTGTCTTGGGTTGCAGAGGAGGCATTGATCTTGGACTTTGAGAAATGCTGAAGGTGTTGAGACTATGGGATGCCTGCGGGTAGACTGGGTGTATTTTGCATTCTGAGATACCATGAGCGCTTTTGGACACCAGGGAAGAGAGCGTGGGTTGAATAAGAAGGTTCTCTTGCACATGTCCTCGTGTGTTCCAGGATTACCTACCTGGTGATACTCTTAGGAGGTGACTAGATCACAAGAGCTAGTCCCTTCCTTCTTCCCTCCTTCTCTTCTTCTTTGCTGGCTGCCAGGAGGGGAACAGCTTTGCTCCACCACAGTGTCTTCACTGCAGCATTGTGCTCTATTACAGGCCTGCAGTAATGAGCTTTGCAAACTCAAACTCTGAAACCTAGACATTTCCATCTTGCCTCCCTTGACTGTGTGCATGTCAGGCACTGGTGACGAAAGTGGCTCTTGTTTTTAGGCCTAGTGTTCTGACAGGTTAGCTTGGACTGGGTAGAGGAGTAAATGTCCATATAATTAAATCACCAGCCATTACCATCATGGCTTATGCAGTTAGAGAGCCCCCGGATGGATAGCTGTAGCTACTGGCTGCAAGGAAATGGTAAAACTTAGAAGCTCATTCTGTTCCTGCAGCTACATTTATGAGAAAAGGGGAAGTAAAGCAAGAGATAGCCTGTAGTCTATGTATCGCTTCAAACAACCTTAAAATTGACTCGTAATTTTGGGTTAAGAGTTCCTAAAACTTCATGAACATTGTAAACCCTACCGAGTCTTTTGTGCCCAGCTACCATGGCCTCCTTGTCTTTATCAGACACATTTCTCTATGTGGTAATCTCTATTGGTCAAAGTGGATCCCACTCTGAGAAAACATATCTTCCCTTCAGAGGTTTCCCCAGGAGGGAGGCCTGGTGAGTCCCTGGAAAATCCTTCACACTACCGAATAAGTGGAGCCCAATTTAAATAACTTCTAGGATGGCATTGAAAAGGAAATGCCCTGGGTGACACAGACCCTAGGGAGCATGGCGTCGGTGAGAGAGGCTGGGTGTCCTTTGGATGAAGTCTGAGTTTAGTCTCCTGCTTTTCAGTTCTAGGCCAGCTGGAAAAGCCACTGGGTCACCCCGGGTGTTAACCTGCTCATCTGTAAACTGTCAAGGGTGGTTCCTGCTTTGGCTTGTATGGATTTAATTATGTCTGTAGAGGACTGGGCAGGAAACAACAGCTTGGTAAATGGTCTCCACTCTGTCCTTCGGTAGACAATTTAGTGCTGAAGTCATTTCGCATTATCTGCACAGATGAAGCAATCCAGTCCAAGAGATGTCCAGGGATTGGCAAGGGGACCCAGCTTCTGGACTCTGGTCCTGCCCAGACCCTCATCAGGCCCTTATTGATGTGTTCGGATGCATGTAGACTGGGCTTGGTGAATATCAGGCTTGTCTTGTCTTCTGTTGACAGCTGTGTGGCTCTTAGTGCCTTTCATAGCTTTGACTTCATAGCTCTGGGAATAACCTTAAGATGTAGCTGCAAACACCCCGTCCCTCCAAGCACAGACTCCCATAGCCTAATCATAAGGCTTTTAAGTGGTGACGTGGGAGAGCAGTAAGATGACAGCTAGTGAGAAATGAAAAACCAGGGCCAATGGGACTTGGTAGTAACACTGACGGTCTCATCAGTGGTCTGTGATTATGTTGGGACATTGCATATTTTAAAAGGCAGTAAATGTTGAGTCATTGTCCAGATACTGGTGGAAATTTTGAAAATACTTTTTTTTTTTTTTTTGCTAGACTGATATGCTGCCTCCATGCACTATGTGAGTAGATGTGCAAACATACCCTGCCCCTGGCTTCATTCCTTAACACATATACCCACCATCACAGCCATAGTTTTGATGTTTCTGTTCTTTGTGAGAAGTTGTCCTTTCTATTGTTTTCAGTTCTGTCAAAAACTAAGCTTTTTTTTGTTTTATTTTGTTTTTTTCCTGCTTTGGAAATGACTTGGTTGTTCTATTCTTGGAGAAGACACAGAAGCTGCCCTGGGGTCAGAGAGTGATAGGATCTGCCTGCTAGCTGCTCTTCAGGTAGATCATGTGTGCACTCATTCCCAGCATCAGAATCCAGGAGATTGCATGCTCCATTTCTTGGAGTGATTTTGGCCATCTTTATTTTGGATGTGGGAAGGTAGAATTTCTTTCCCACTGTCTTTTACCAAGTGTGGTCTCACTTGTGTCCTTTGTACACAGAGGGTTACCAATGAGCAAGACTCTTCTGAGCCCAGGCCCAAAGATAAACTGAGGTAGAGACTCGAGGTTGGCAGAAGGAGTTGTGGGGCAGAAGGCTGGTCTGAAACTAGTTCTCCAGCTACTCCTTTGAATTCAGTGGCCATGCATGAGCCGCCCTAGGATGCCACCAGACTAATGCTGGAGGTGCCAGCTGAGGACGCTTGGCAGCACAGAGGATTCCACAGGCACATAGCTCCTGAAACATCCACCTCAAGCGTCAACACCTGCCATGGTCAACAAGAAGACTTGCAGCTGGGGAGCTTCGTGTCCCATAATCTTAGCCCAAGAGAGATACATGGAAAGGCAAGGACTATGTTAGGACTCAGTGAATTGGAGAGACACTGTTCCTCTCTTACCCCCTCATCCTGGTCCTGGGACCTGGAAGGTCAGTGCCCTGGAGGAGGACTCCAAGCTGTACCCTTCCTCTCAAGCTGTACGCTTGGACTCTCAAGCCCAAACTAGAGGAGAGGAGATGAGGCTTAAGTTGGACTAGAGGTTAAATCTGACACACACTCACACTCACCATTATCATCTCCTGCTCCTCCTCATCATCAAAAGAAGGAGGGGAGATTTGATAGACTGGGATTGAAAAAAGTCTCATGCTCCCACCCCAGGGTCAAGCACTACTCAAGCAGGTGGGTGTAAGCTTTGGGTTACAGTGCTGTTGGGTCTGGGGAAAGGGTGAGGCTCGATGGAGTTATATGCAGAGCAAACACATGGGCCAAAATAGAATAAGATAAAGAAATAAAAGGAGGAAGGGAGAGAAGGAAGGAAGGAAACAAGGAAGGTGAGCTTCTAGTCAATGTGAGGGTGCAGAGAAGCGACCATAGCTCACCACCCTGCCAACCTTAGACTCTACCATGTCTAGCCTTGGGACAGGTGGTGGCTCATGAGTAGTCTTTCTGCTGGATGCTCTAGGTTCAGCCTAGGCACTGAAACTGAATGCTAGGATGGGGTCCCTAGTGCCTTTCATGGACTATAAGCAAGCTTGCCTGCTGACCACCATTCACTGCTGCCCACAGGCTCAGCAGCACCCAGCCAAAGCTGAAGTAACTAAGTCTGACCGAGGACTGAGGGGCAGAGCAGAAAGTGGCTGCTACCATATAGTCGTGCCTGAGTAGAGGGCCTGGTGTTGCTGCTCCCATCTGGTCTTGACATCTCTCTTGTGGACACATGCTACATGTGGGTGTCTGACACTGGAAAGAACATTGGGCACAGAGTGACCAATGGTGACTTTGAAACTCAGTCACAGGACTTTGTATCCATTCCTGTTAGTTAATTTGGTGTTTTGACAACAGAAAGTCTGGTTCCTTATACAGCAAAGAGATCTGCCTGATCCATGAGTCTGCTGTCTAGAAGGTCCAAACCCTGTAGCACAGGTCCACAGAGGTTCCCCTGTCTATGGTATAACATAGTGGAAGAGCACAGAGGCTGTACATGTGAGATTGAGGAGGAGACTGGGAAGGGCTGCCTTACTGTTATAACAATGTGGTTTCCTGGGAGCTAATCAGTCCCATGAACTGACAATGGTCAATGGTTATCAATGAGAATGGAGCCCTGTGACCTAAAGATCTCTCTTCTAGCAGGTTCCACTTGCCTTCCCCATCGTATTGGAGACAGAACATTGTAGGCCAAAGCACACATAAGTCATGTGACATGCTTCTGAGGGATTTGACTGCAGAGTAGATCTTCTCTTCCTTTCCTCAACCCATACTGCACATAGGAAGTGACACTAAGAGATGAGGCTTTGTTTTTGCTTCAGACTAGAACAGGCCCACTCACTTTCCTTATAGAATAGAGAGCATTCACTCAGGTGCTTCCTTGAACAGGAAGTCCCAAGTTCCCTAAATAAAAAAGCAAGGTGACAGCTTACTGGTCAACCCGGGAAGGAGGTAGAGGATGGTGGCCGTGTGCTGAGCTAGAGTGTTTGTGCTGTGTCGGAGCCCTGTGTGAACATGTCTATCTGCTTCAGTGTGAATGTGACTCTCTCTTCTCTCTATTCTCGTTCTCTTCTCTTCTGTCTATTTGTCTGTTTGACTCTGTATATTTCCACTCCCCAAGTTCACTATGTGTTTAGGTCCTGGTAAGCACCAGTCAAGCCCCTGAAATAGCTGTCAACCTGTTGCATTGTGTCGCCTTTCACAAAGAGTTTCTCCAAAGCTTTAGTTACCCACAAACCGTATTGTTTGGGGAAGATAATAGTTCAGATGGACCAGATGAGGGTGTCCTCACTGGTGGAACAGCCACACTCAGGTCTCCAGCGTTTCCTGTGGCTGCTGGCTAATGTCTGGTTCCCATCATTGCCCACCAGCCTTGTCTGCCTTGATTCTGTAGCCTGAACAGAGGGTGGGGGCTGTCACCCAAGGCATGTTTTATCCATTCCATCTTGGTTGTTATGATACAGTTTATTTATTTATTTTCATAAGTAAATGCAAACTGTGTGCCCCCAAATGCTGGCAGAATATTCTGGGTTTTTTTGTTTGTTTGTTTTTGGGTTTTTTTGTGTGTGTGTTTAGACAAAAAGGATGGCACAATTTCAATCAAGCTATGAAATGTAGGCTTCCATGTCTCTGTGAGAGACCACAGCAGAGTGGGCTTTGGTTTCTGGAAAGCTGAGGGCTGTACACATGTTTAACATGTTTAATTCCCCAGTTCCTAGAAAACAGCCTTGTGGCTGTGTCCCATTGGTCCTGACTCCCCGGGAAAGGGGAACATAACTCTGATTGTCCCTCTTCACTCGGCAACAGCTGCCCTCATTGGTTTGTGCTAGGGGAAAGGCTGTGTCTTTGTAGGTACCACATGGAAATGGACTTTTAAATTTCTGTTTATAAAAGTGATAAATGATCGAAAAATACTCCTAGGGACTTCGGCAATGGCTCAATCAGTGGAGTGCGTGCCACATGAACATGGGGTCCCACGTCTGATCCCGAGCACCCACATAAAGATGTTCACATGGTGACGTGCGCTTTGTAATGCCACGGGGGGAAGGCAGAGGTGGGCAGATTCCTTGAGGCTCATGGTCTAATCTAGACTGATTGCTGAGTTCCAGGTTCAGAGAGAGCAAATGACTAAAACAAAACAAAACAGCAAGGACAACGGCACCTGGGGAGGAGTGACACCCAGGGTTATCTCCTGGCTTCCACACGTGTACACATGTGAACACATGTATAGACATATATACCACTGCAACATATTCTGGGGAGATGGCTCAGTCAGAAAAGAGCTGGCAGAGGTTCTGAGGACTACTGCAAGGACTAATGTGGGAAAGCTTGGCTCGGTGGCACACACTTTTAATCCCAGTCTTGGAAGGGCAGAGACAGGAAGGCCTCTGGAGTTTGCTGGCCAGCCAGCCTGGCCTAGTTGGTAAGTTTCAGGCCAGTGAGAGACTCCTCTCAGAAACAGGACAACATCTGTGGCTGACTTCTGGCTTCTACTTACATGTGTGTACATTAACACACACACACACACACACACACGCACACACACCAGCCAATACCACCATCACCACAACTAACCTCAACTTCCCAACTAAATACACAGAAAACAAACAGTCCCACACCAGATATAGGGGCTCCCTGATGCTTCTGTATGCTGTCTTTGCCTTACCGGATTGATTGATTGATTGATTTAGCCTGTGGGCATCTCTTTTAAGTAGACGTGTAATCATTGTACTCTGTGGTCACGTGATCTATGCACTAGGCATGTCTTGGGGGCCGCTCAGTATTTCATCTCTTTAAACATGGCTGTGTTGGGAATTGCCACTCTCTTTGTACTTCCTCTCAATCATCACCTTTTTTTAAAGGATGTGCATGTATGTTTATGAGCACACGAGTGCAGGTCCCTGTGGGGGTCAGAGGTGTTGGATCAGCCCTGGAGCTGGAGTTAGAGGTGGTTGTAAGCCACTGGGTCTGGGTGTTGGGAACCAAACTTGGGTCTTCTGCAAAGAGCAGGCAGTGCTCTTAACCACGGAGCCATCTCTCTCCCTCCTCCGTCTATTTCTTTATGACATTACATTGTTAATATTTACCTCCCATGTAGCTAGGCAAGCCCTTGCTGCAGTTGGTTGGTTGCTCTCTCGTCACCTTTCTCCTTCTCTGTAAGCACTTGTAAGCTCCTTGAGTGTCCTCTGCATATGACTCTTTCTCCTTCTCTGTAAGCACTTGTAAGCTCCTTGAGTGTCCTCTGCACATGACTGGGCCCTCTGTTAAAGTCTCCACAGCACAGGTAACTTTGGCCAGCTCCCCAACTGCTGTCCCACACTGGTACCAAGGCAGTTTTTAAAGAGATTTCAAGAGCGATTTTCATTTTTATATGATCATTATCTCCCTATACCACCCTCCCTCTTATTTTTCCTCCTCAGAAATCATCCTGTTCTGCTTTTGTGACATGTATTCCATCATGCCATCTTCCCTTCCCTTTAGACGACTTCCCTCAAGCTCAGTCCCTTTTCTACTTTAATGTTCTACAGATATAAACACACACACACATTCCCTCATTCATACAGACAGACATGCATACATACATTCTACAGTAGAACAAAAATATGATACTTGTCCACTTTTGGCTTATTTTGCTTAACATAAGAATCCACTTCCATCCATTTTCTTGTGGCTATTATAATTTCATGATGTTTTTATGACTAAAGTTATGTTTTGTGTACGCATCACATTTTCTGCATCCACTCATTTGTTGGCGGACATCCAGGTTGGTACCATGTCTTAGCTGTGGTTGGTAGTGTAGTAATATGACTGGTCAAAAGTTGCTGTCGTATGCTCACTTACAGTCCTTTGGGTCTATGCCTAGTTATGGCGTAGTTGAGTTATGCTGTAGTTCTAGGTTTTTGTCTTTAAGAACATCAGCATTGATTCCATACTGGCTGAATCAGCTTGCACTCCCACCAGCAGAGCATGTGGGCTTCTCCTTGCTCATACCTTTTCCAACTTTCATTATAGTATTTTTTTTTCATTTCTCGTCTTTTTCTCTTTATCCTTTTTCTACAACTGCCACTATGTCTGGATGAGATATAATCTCAAAGCAGTTTTAATGTGCATTTTCCTTATGGCTAAGAATGTTGAACATTCTTACAAAATGTACTGTCTACCTGTATTTCTTCCTTGACTGTTCAGATCATTAGCCAAATTATTAATTAGATTACTTTGGGAGGTGGTATTAAATTTTTGGATTTCTTTTTAGAGCCTAAATATCAA
>CM053743.1:47268042-47317543 GCA_028658305.1 Pachyuromys duprasi | reverse complement strand
CTGTTCCCCTTACTAGGGTCTTCAGTTGGACACCGAGCTACCATGGGCCACATCTGAGCGGGGGTTCTAGGCCATATCCATACATGGTCCTTGGTTGGAGAAACTGTCTCATATAAGACCCCTGTGCCCTGCTCAGTTTGGTCTTTGTGGAGCTCTTGTTCTCCCCAAGTCTTACTAACTTCCCCTATTTTTATTATTATTTCCCGCCCTCTGCTGAAGGCTTGGTTGTGAGTCTTATATCTGCTTTGATACATTGCTATATTGATTCTCTCAGAGGCCCTCTTTGGATACTACTCAGCAATTAAAAAGGAGGAAATCATGAAATTCGCAGGCAAATGGTGGGACCTGGAAACGATCATCCTGAGTGAGGTATCCCAAAAGCAGAAAGAAACATATGGTATATACTCACTTATATAGACCTATAGGATATGAAGGTCATGCTGAAATCTATACACCTAGGGAAGATATACAAGAAGGAGGACCCAGGTTGGTATGATCAATGCTCGTGTAGATGAACAAATGGGATGGACATTGAATGGAGGATAAAACAAGCAACAGGACGGGAGAAATGTTTTGAACATGCAAACATACACAGAAACAGAGACACAGAGACAGAGAGACACAGAGAAACAGAGAAACAGAGACAGAGAGAGAGCAGGCAGGGAGAAGTCAGTTTTGGGTCCTGGATCTGTAGGTCTGGAGTCAGTGGACATACCAGGGAGGAAGATCCCAAAGCTTGAGCTTCACAGAAAGCGTGCAGAACAATGTGCACGCAGGGCAGGCTAGCTCTGGAGACATGAGGTCTGAGCATGACAATTTATGTTGACACTTGTCCACCAGATGTCAGCCAAGTGTCTCATTTTAGCAAGGTAAGCGCATGAGAAGCAGTTTCCGGAAGGGCTCCAGAAAGGGGTCCTGAGTTTCAGCCTTCTATCACTTAGAGTTTAAGATGCCTTCTCACATCTGAGAAAGACAAAGACAGGAGAGTCTACTGCCAAGCTTTCTGCCCATGGTGGAACACATATCCCCAGTTGGAACAAGCAAGTCACGTGTTCTGTAATCGTCTGTGTTTGCATCTGTTTTTCTTGTAATCCTGGGCCTCCCTTTGAAATCAGCAGTTTATATCCTCATTTAAATTAGGTAAACACACTGTTGTAAGTTAAATATTGCTTACAAGAAAAAAAGCCAGCTTCACCTACCCACCCCGTTCTTGGTTCTGTTCCTTGAATGGACCAAGTTCATGCCTTGTAATAACATCAGCTGGGGTTAGTGGTGCTTGCTGCTGTAACCAGTAACCTCCCACAAAGGCATCCATCCCTGCAGCAAGCATCTCTTTCCTCCTCAGTGCAGGACACCAGGAAGAGAGTGGTTGCTCTTCACTCGCATAGGGACTCAGGCTCTGCCACCAGTTCTACGTGACTGTCTTCACACCTGGCTTTGCTGGAAGAAGAAGACGGATGGCGAAATGCTGGAGAGCTTTTAAGTTAGATCAGGAACTACTACCTTCTCATTGCTCCTGCATCCTGCAGCTCGGAAGGGTAACCTATGGCAGAGGAGCTAGGGGCCTGTGGTTTAGCTGAATGTCCAAGGAGCGTCGGAGAAGCATGACATCACTGTGGGGTCGAACACCTTGCATTTCTCTTCATAAGGCACCCAAAGAGCCACATTTCAGATATGTAGTCCTGCAAGACCCCGACTCCCGCAGCTGTGGGTTAAAGACCACCTAATGTGCTAGCTGCCATGCTTCCATGGGTCCCAGCAGGCAAGCTCCCCCTGACCCTCTCCCGAGAGGGGCTTTCCTTAGGTCCTGGTCTGAGTGCCTGAGTCCCTGGTCTTCTATCAACATCTCCATATTACTGCTGGGGAGAGAGAGCAGCTAGCTCTGCTGTGCCCAGCCCCACCTGGTCTGACTGCTGCTCTCTTACCACACTTTTCAGAACCTTCCTTTGTGTTTCAGATCCCCGCGGAACCTGAGGAGGGGGGGGCATTGCTGGGCAGCTGGTACACACTTACTACATATGCTCAAATCTGTCGGGAACATTACTACCTTCAAATCTTGGCTGTTTCACTAGGAGTGAAACCAAGTCAAGAAGTCAACTTTCCTGTCAGTCCTAATCCCCTACTCCATCGTGACCCACAGATTGTCCAAATATATTCTAATTTTCAACCCAATACATAGTTAGCTTTTACAATAATTGGTAGAGTAGGCAAAAATTGTTCATTTAGTGGTACCTGAGGAATTTGCAGCCCTGTGGAGCTTGATTTTTAGGGAAATGGCCTTACTGCGTGTTCTTATTTATCCTCGTCCCATAATCTAACCAGAAAGGTTTCCCCGACTCATGAGCCACACTGATGCATTGTAACCAGTTGATGTTCACCCTATGCATTAGGGTACACTCTGGTTTTAAAATGAGAGATGAGCCCTTCGTCCTTTTATTCTGTTTATAACTGTAATTAACATATTTGCAAAAAAATTCAAGCACAGAGTAGCATAAAGATAATAAAAGCCATGCTTCTATAATAAGGACATTTTTTTTTTTTGCTTCTGCACCTCATACATGTACCTAGCAGTGAGAGGGCACACAGACTGGCAAAGAGGACACTCTTACAAGACATGTACATAAAATGCAGGCGTGCCCTTAAGTACATGGCGTAAGCTCACAGATTACAAAAGGGAAAATGCATGGAGCACTCGAGAAATTCGCATGCTATCCTTATCCAGGGCTATGGTAATTTTCTCTGAATTGTTCCATTTTTAGTGTGTGTGCTACTGAAAAAAAACCCACTCAAAATCTATGATGATGGCTTTCCATGTTAACAAAGAGATTATAGTTCCCTGAATATAAGATCCCTTTAACTGTTCACAGCTCATGATGAAGAAGAAAGGAAGGATTGGACAGAGGGGCAGGATGGCTGTTGGCTGACCCGCTGCACACTGCCTCTGTAGTGCTCCTTGTCATGCATGGGCTCTTGCCATAAACTTCTTTAAAGTACTTCTCTTGGTATACAGAGCTGGGCTCATAAAGAAGTGAGCTTCCGGGTGATTTTCTCCAGCTTTCTGAAATGTGGCAAGCCAGCATATTAGTCTGATTTTATTATGATGATCAAATACTGCCGACTGGGTGCTTGGTGAAAAGATTTGTTTGCCTCTGCCTGGTGATTCAAGGACTTGGTGGGGGCACTGGCTTGGTCCTTGAGGGGATCTCACGGCACCATGATGGCGAGAGAGCATAGCAAGAAGCAGCGATGAACACCAGAGGTGGTCAGTTGGGGAGCAGGTTGTCCTGTTGTTACAAGAGCCACTCATCTCCCAGGGTGGTCCTTCCCACTGGATTCCATGTCCTAAAGACCCTTCTACTTGTTAAGTTGCCATGCTGGGGGCCAAGCCTCCAACACATGAACCCTTGGGAGGATGCTCAGATCCTGTCCAAACCGTGGCACCCGCCCTCCACTTGCATTGTGCTCTACACAACTTCAGTCTTTTTTTTTTTTAATAATTAAAAAAGCCTCCATCCCCTTCATGGATCTTATTTCTGCAATCTCATTCAGTGCCTGCTTGTTTCCTGAGCATACCTGTGCTCTGTTTTCGGTGACACGTGTTTGCCTCAGCCACGGCAAGGCTGTGCCTTGCTGCTCCGCTCTCCTGTCTTTGTGAATGCGTTATAGGACTTTCCTTTCAATGCTGGATGCAGCGAAACCATTAGAAAGGCTTTTGAATAATAATTACACCCAGCAAATGTAGTACCAACGGATTGTACAACTCCTGATGGAGTTCCTGCATGTCCAAGCAGTTAGGAGGTGAACCACCCTGTGCAAACATATCCCAGAGGCAAAGAAATTAGCCATTAGGCAGCAGCATCTTTCTAATTAGCATTTTATCCAATCCTTTCAAAGACAGTAGGCGCAATCTGCACAGTTCTTATGAAACTTCCTTTACAAAATGGCTGCAATCCTGTTCTAAATCATTATCTGTCGCTTCAGTCGAAGTTCAAGGAAAATTGTCATTAAAAAGAGGAGAACAAGTTCAATATCATAAGATATAGGTAATGTATTGGACTTAAAAATCTCATTGATTCTTTTTGAAATAAAAAATATTTTATGGAGATGGGTGTTTGGCCTGCATGTATGTCTGTGTGTCATGTGTGTGGGGTAGAAGAGGGCCTCAGATCCCTGTGTCTCCTGGGGTAGAAGAGGGCCTCAGATCCCCTGCAACTGGTGTTGTAGATGGTTGTGAGCTGCCACACGGGTACTGAGAATAAAACCTGGGTCCTCTGGAAAAGCAGCCAAGGCTCTTAGCTGCGGAGTCATCTCTCCAGGCCCCTGCTGAGTCTTGATTTTTTTTTTTTTACATACTTGCAACATAATAAAAGACTCTGTCATGGAATATTGCAAAGCTGTAAGTGCCCATACCCAAGACATCAAAAGAAACATTCAGTTTTGACTTGGAGAGCCCTGACTGGGGTTTAATGAATTGTTCCTCTGGGCTGAACATGGGGCTCATTGGGACAGTGTTCTCCTAGTGCAGTAAAGCTTTGGGTGGGCTCCCATCACCACACACAGTCACAGGGAATCACGAATATGTCAGATAAGTAATATAAATGCTTGAGACATGCCAAACACATGATTGCAATCATACATTGCATCTCAGTATGTTTCCTGTACCGGCTTCTCCAGCATGTAGAATGACACATGCATACAAAGGAATGCAATTCTACCTCAGATCCCGCTAGTTTTGACGAGATGTAACCACCAGCCCTGGATTTTACCTCTCCTGGTGATTTGAATGAAAATGGCCCCAGAGGCCCTAAGGGAGTGGCACTATTAGGTGTAGCCTTGTTGGAGTATGTGTGACAGTTTTGAAGGAAGGGTGTCACTGGGGACCAGCTTTGAGGTTTAAGAAACTCAAGCAAGGCCCAGTGGCCGGCTGTCTTTTCTTGCTGCCTGCGCATCCAGATGTAGGACTCTCAGCTGCTTCTCCAGCACTGTGTCTGCCTGCAAGCTGCCATGCTTCCCGCCATGACAACAATGGATTAAACCTCTGAGGCTGTGAGCCAGCACCAGTTAAATGTTCTCCTTTATAAGAGTTGCCTTGATCATGGTGTGTCTTCATAGCAACGAAACCCTACAATGCAGCTTAAGAAAAGACATTTACACAATTATATACATGTTAAAACAGACTCAAGTAGGTTTTTTTTTTTTGTTTTTTTTTTTTTTTTTTGCTTCTTAATAGTTCTTTCTAGAGCCTCCAAAAATATTTACTTTAAAAAACCAGTTAACCAAGACAGGAGAGAGAGGCCCATGGAGACCACCCGGTGGGCAGTTGCAAGGCCAGCTCCTCTCAGAGGCATGGAGCTGCTCTGTTCTCTGCTTTCAGCGGTTTCTCCTTTTCCTCCTCCTCCTGATCCTCCTCCTCTTCTCCCTCCTCCTCATCCTCCTCCTCATCCCCCCCTCCTGGTCATAGTCCTCCTCCTTGTCCCCCTCGTCCTCCTCCTCCTTGCTTGTTAACATCTTGAAGACTGGTTTGGGGCATCATTTACTTTTCTAGACACAGGTTTGACACATCATTTTGTTAGTGGTCCAGGGTACTTTGCTGACAGTGCTGTCTGGGTTTTGTTTGTTTGTATGTTTTGTTTTTGTTTTTGGTCAACGTGACACCAACCCAGCTGTACCTGGGAAGAGGGACTGTTAATTGAGAAACTGCCTTCATCACATTGTACAGTGAGCATGTATGTGTAGTTGCTGGGGGAGGGCTCGGCTCCTCTAGGCAGGTGGTCCTCGGTTGCATAAGAAAGCAGGCTGACCCCCACCCTAGTGTCCCTCCCCATTCCATCTCCTGCCCTGTTCTCTTCATCCACTTCTGCTGTCTATTCTATTTCCTCTTCTGAGTGACATTCTGGCATCCTCCCTTGGGTCCTCCCTGTTACTTGTCTTTGGGTCTGTGGATTGTAGTACGGTTATCCTGCACTATAGGTCTAATACCCGCTTATAAGTGAGTATATACCACGTGTGTCTTTTTGGGTCTGGGTTACTTCACTTAGGAAGATATTTTCTAGTCCCATCCATTTGCCTGCAAATTTCATGATTTCTTTATTTTTAACAGCTGAGAAGTATTCCAATGTGCACCATAATTTCTGTATTCATGGGATAATGGGGATGGAAGGTGAGAGGGCTGGAAAGAAGAAGGGAAACTGAGGGGGAACATCTCTTTCTCAAGCTGGAGGCTTGTGATAGTGTAGGCTCCTGGGAGGATATGGGTGTGACTCTAGCTGAGACTCCTAATGGTGGGACATGAAGACTGAAGTGACCACTTCCTAGCCAGGCAGGACTAGTGGAAGGAGAGGAACAACCATTCACTGAGAAAACCTTTGATCCAAAAATTATCCTCCTACAAGACGTGCAGGGATAACAAGGAAACAAAGATTGAGGGCAAGTCCAACCAATAATTGGCCCAACCTGAGACCCGCCCCATGAGAGAGAGCCAGCCCCTGACACTAATAATGATACTCTGCTATGCTTTCAGACAGGAGCCTAGCTTGACTATTGTCTGGGAGACTCCAGCCAGGAGCAGATCTAGACAGATGCTGAGACTTGCTGCCAAGCATGGGGCAGAACTCTGGGGGTGGGGCTTGTGGAAATGTTGGAGGAAAGATAGAAGGACCTGGAGAGGACAGGAACCTCACAAGAAGACCAAAAGAGACAACTAGCCCAGTCCCATGGAAGCTTTCAGAGACTGAGACATAAACTAAGGAGCATGTGTGGTCTGGACCTAGGCCCCCTGCATACGAGTAGCCTGTGGGCAGCTTGGTCTTCATATGGGGTGCCTGGTGAGTAGCAGGGGCACTGTTTCTAAAATGGACTCAATTGCCTGCTTTTGGATCACGTTCCCCCTGGCAGGGCTACTCAGGCAAGGTATCTCAGGCAAGCATATCAGGGGATATTCTCAGGCTTGATGTGACTTGATGTGCTGGGGAAAGTTGATATGGGGAGAGGGGGCTCTTTTTTCTGGGGGGAAAAGGAGAGAGGAAGGTGGAAGCTGGGGGGGGACTGGGAGGAGAGGAGGGAGGTGGCACCCTTGGGATATAAAGTAAGAAAAAAGAAAAAATTCTATAAAATAAAAATAAAAAAAGAGACAGGCTAAAAAAGACATGCAGAACCAGCCATTAAGAAGGGCCTTTACTTCAGTTCCTGCTTCCAGGTTATTGCCTTGAGATTCTGCTTTGGCTTTCCTCTGTGATGGACTCTAACCGGTAAGTCACATAAATATCTTCCTTTCTGGAAGGGTTTTTTTTTCATTTAATCATATTACAGCCTTATCCCAGCCCCCCTCCTCTTCTTCCAGTCCTACCCTCATGTCCCCCTCATCCATCCCCTCCTCTCCCTCTTCTCAAAGAAGGGGAGGCCCCCAAAGGGTACCAACCTTCCTTGAAACCTCAAGTCACAGCAGGACTAACCACATCCTCTCCCACTGAGGTCAGACAAAGCAGCCCAACTAAGGGAAAGGGATCCAAAGGCAGGCAACAGAGTCAGAGAGGGCCCATACTCCCTTTGTTAGGGGACCACATGATGACCAGGCTGCACATCTTCTACATGTGTGTAGGGGGTCTAGGTCCAGTCCATGCATGCTCTTTGGTTGGTGCTTCAATCTCTGTGTGCCCCCATGGGCTCAGGTTAGTTGACTCTGTAGGTCTTCTTGTGGTGTCCTTGACCCCTTCAGTTCCTTCAATTCTTCCTCCTCCTTCCTACAAGACTTCCCCAGCTAGGCCTATTGCTTGGCTGTGGGTCCCTGCATCTGTTTCCATCAGTTGCTGGATGATGCCTCTCAGAAAACAGTTATGCTAGGTTTTTGTCTGCACGCATAGCAGAGTGTCATTAATAGTGTCAAGGGCTGGCTCTCTCCCATGGGGTGGGTCTCAAGTTGGACCAGTCCCTGGCTTGCCATTCCCATCTTTAGCCCTAAAGTTCTTGTAGGCAAGGCAAATTTTGGCTTGAGTGTTTATGGGTGGGTTGGTGCCCCCCTTCCTCCTGGGGAAGTCCCACCTGGATACAGGAGGTGTTGACTTTAACCTCCATATCCCTCCTCCCCATGTTAAGAATCTCGGCAAGGGTCACCCCCATAGACTCCCAGGAGCCTCCCTTGTCCCAGAGATGCCCCCACACTGATTTCCATTCTCTCTCCAAGTCCTCCTCTATATCCCTTCTAACCTCAAACTTGATCTCCATGAGAGTTACCCTCCCTGCCCCTCTCCCTCTGTCTCCTTCAGATTACTATTTTGTTTCCTCTTCTGCATGGGATTCAAGCATCCTCCCTTTGGCCCTTCTCAGCTCTTTGGGTCTGTTGGTTGTAGTTATTCTGTAAATTATGGCTAATATCCATTTATAAGTGAGTACATACCATGTGTGTTTTCCTGGGTCTGGGTTACCTTACTCAGGATTAGCATAGTAAAAATATCCATCTAACAAAAGCCATCTATATATTCAATGCAATTCCCATCAAAATTCCAACACAATTCTTTATAGACCTTGAAAGAGTAACCATCAACTTCGTATAAAAATAATAAAATACCCAGGATAGCTAAAACAATTCTGTACAATAAAAGAACCTCTGGACACATTACCATCCCTGATTTCAAGTTGTACTATAGACAAATAGCAATAAAAACCACATGGTATTGACATGAAAACAGACAAGTTGATCAATAGAACTGAAGCAAACCCTGAGAAATAGACCCACATGCCTATAGACCTCGATTTTTGACAAAGAAGCCAAAACCTTACAATGGAAAAAATAAAGCATATTCAACAAATGGTGCTGGTCTAACTAGATGTCTACATGCAGAAGAATGCAAATAGATCCATATTTATCACCCTGCACAAATCTAAAGCCCAAGCAGATCAAAGACCTTGATATAAAAACAGACACACCAAACCTGTTAGAAGAAAAAGTAGGGAAGAGCCTTGAACTCATTGGCACAGGATACAACTTCCTGAACAGAATACCAACAGCACTAAGATCAACAATTAATAAATGGGACTTCATGAAACTTAAAAACTTCTGCAAGGCAAAAGACACTGTCAGTTGGACAAAATGGAAGCCTACAGAATGGGAAAAGATCTTCACCAATCCTACATCTGACAGAGGGCTCATATCCAGAATATATAAAGAACTCAAGAAGTTAAACACCAACAAATCAAATAACCCAATTAAAAACTAGGGTACAGAGCTAAACAGAGGACTCTCAACAAGGAATCTCTAATGGCCAAGAAATGTTCAAAGTCTTTAGTCATCAGGAAAATGCAAACCAAAATGACTCTGAGATTCCATCTTACACCTGTCAGAATGGCTAATGTAAAAATCTAAGTGACAGCACATGCTGGTGAGGATGTAGAGAAAGGGGAACAATCATCCATTGCTGGTGGGAGTGCAAACTTGTACAACTACTTTGGGAATCAATATGGAGGTTCTTAGAGAATTGGGAATAGATCTACCTTAAGACCCAGCTATACCACTCCTGAGCATATACCCAAAAGATGTTCCACCACACCATAAGGATACTTGCTCAGCTATGTTCATAACAGTTTATTTGTCATATCCAGAAACATCCCAGATGTCCCTCAACTGAAGATTGGATAAAGAAATTGGTCCATTTACACAATTGACCATTAAATCAGCCATTAAAAACAAAGACATCATGCAATTTTCAGGCAAATGGATGGAACTAGAATAGATCATCCATCCTGGAGTTTTAATTAGCACCATGTGTCGATGTTTATCACAGCAGCAAATGAAAGCAATCTCTGCTCCTGGGGTCTTGGTTGTCCTTGTTGTGGGGGAGGGGAAGCAACCTGCTGATACTGGACTGCAGCCTAGGTGGCCTTTGCAAAGCTGGGGTTCCAGGCCCCTGTTCCCCTGTTGAGACCTTCCAGGAGTCCAGCATGGCCATGATGATCTTGGCCAATCCTTTTTCTAGGTGGAGAATAAAGCCTTTCCCCATGTCTCACTCTTCATGAGGATCAAGGTCCCTTTGTTCACACACTGACAGGTTTCCTTTCACTGTTTCCTTGGACATGGTCTTCCTGGAAGGACCATTCACATGCTATACTCATGTTATGGATCTTTCTGCCCATTGACAAATAAGAAGTTACCCAGGAGCCATGGTAGCTCTGGCCCGAAGCCCTGCACTTGGGAGGCTGAGCTGAGGGGCAGGGTGGGGACAGGGGTTGGGGGAGGCCTAGGGAGCGTCTGTACCAAATAACCTGAAACCAACCATGCAAAAAGGCTGAACGGATCTCCCCCACTACAGCTCGTGAGAATGTTCGGTCCAGGATATAATAGTATTCACCCTAAGAGACCTCACTTGGCAATCAGAGAAAAGTATATGCCTTGTGTTCTCTGATGTCTTGGAAGCTGGATAATATTCCTATCGTTATTAGCCATCTGGGAATCTCTTCATGTTCTTTTTCTTCTTTGATTTTAGTTAAATGCTGTTTTATTGATTAAAACCAGCTTTGCCAGTAAGACCCCTTTCTTTGGACAGGTAGTGGACAAAGCTTAGCTTGCCACCTGCTTTTCTACCTTCTTATCTTCCTGTTTCTTTTTCTTTTCTTTCCTTTTTTTTTTTTTTTTGGAGGGGGTCATGCAGAAAGTTAACATTGACAGACATTTTAGAAGATTTATTTTTTAAATTGTAAGTGAATTTGTGTGTCTGTGTGTTGTACATGTGAGTCCTTGGCACTATAGGCAGTTGTGATCCTCCTGAAATGAGGGTTGGGAATTGAACCAGGGTTCTTTGGCAGAATGATGCATCTTCATAACCATTATCCAGTCCCAATGGTTGATAATTTTCTAGGGTAACTTATTGAAGTTTTATTTATGGTTTTGAAGTCTATTGTATACTTATAAGATCTTCATCACTACCCGACATGGAAGTGTTATTCTCTTTATTTTTGTTGTTCAGGGATTTAAGGATGTATATGATAAATCTATGGAACGTCTCTGCCTGTTGGGTGTGGTCTGCTGCCTTTACCATCTAAGGTCTTCTGTTGTTGCCAGGAACCCACCTGAGATGACCACTCAGACTTGGTTCACAGCCAATTGGAGGTTGTATTCCAGCTAGCTGGAGCTACATTCAGGTTTTTGGGGACCCTGGTGTAGCCTGGAGCATTGAGAGCAAGAGTCTTTTAAAGGTAAATACATATCCTGGTATCTCACTCTGCAGCTGCAGGGGAAGGTCTGCAGAAGCAGGAAGTTTAGCAAAAGCTAAGTTAGCTGGGGCATCTTGACCTCAGGTTCCTAGAACAGAGCTGGGTAATTTTCCATGGGATTCTTCATTAAGGAGGTCAAATTCTAGTTAAACCTTAAATGCCCTCAGCAAAAATACAAGAGGGAGGACCTCTTGTACCTTCTTGCCCTATCGCACTATTTTGAGACTTGCAGCCTCAATGAAGAGTGTACTTCTCTTTGTATAATCCCTGGAAGCCTCAGAAAGTTTCTATTGTGATTTTTGTTGCTATTTGTCTTAGTTGCCATGTGAGGGAACATTTTTCTCTTTGCATTTTCTAACAAATTGATGCTGATGTGTAGGAACAGTTGATTTTTGTTTATGTAAATGAGATAAAACGATTCTTTCTGGGTAATAGTATTAGTAGTCCTCTGTTGGAAGAGCTTGGTTTTAATGTAAACAGAAGGAAGCTGCAGTAAGTCTGCTGGGGGCCAGAAGTGAATGTGGGACAGGTTTCCTGAAGTTAAATTGGTAATAATGAATAGTAATCCAAGGCAGGAGGTGATGGCTGCATGGGCAGAGCCAGAGTGGAAGGAGACAGAGGAGGCGGGCTCTGGGGCTCGGCAGCTCAGCCTGCACCCCCTCGCCCCCAGGAGAAGCCAGCCCACTGCTCCATCAGTGCACACTGCTGCTTGTGTCTGCTGATGCTGGAACAACCCACTTAGGAAAGGCTTGCCTGCCGACAGCGGCCTGCCTTTCATTTTCCTGCACCACTGGCTGGTTCTCTTGTTTCGTTTTTGGCATCAGAGGACAGCAGTTGGATGGATAAGTAGATAGGCTGGTTTCTATATCAAATAGGCACTGGGCAGAATGCAGATATGAGCCCAAGAGATGAAAGTTTAATTTACAGTGATGTTAGGTTCTGCATGTAGAGCAAGCATGTGGATTGAGACTGGCTGAGAAAAGGAAAAGAAAAGGGGGCAAAGGGAAAGATGTAAATGGTCGTTTTCCCTATTTTATCCAAGCTATTTCTCAGAGTTGGGAGGTGAAGCTGACCACTGTAGCCACCCATGTTACCTGTGTCAACAGTTAATATTTTCCAGACAGTGTGGCTCGTTAGTGCAACTTCCATGTACCCTCTTGCTCTACTGAAGTGTGGTGCCAATGCTGTAGGGTGTGTGTCATTGCCAGACACCCGAACAAGCGGGGCACTGCTGACTTCTTACAGTGTGGGTCACTATTGACCTTGAGAGGCTGGGTTTTCAGTCCTATGTTTCCTAGGTGAGAAAGTCATCTGGAATTCTGCAAAATTGACTTATCTTTTCTAATTTTTGTGTTGTTCTAATATTTACATCCTATGTTCTTTAAGAGTACATAAACTAGAAATCCCAGAGCTAGTTTGGTGTGTTTGAAGTCATCTCGTTAATGTGGATGTTTCTCATCCCTTTAGGAACCTGTGTTTCTAGTGTTGGCTCACGAAGGGGCTTCAGAAGGAGTCAATTCTGAACATCCCCATTGTCTTTTCCGTTCTGACTAAGACATTCCTCTATTTTCATGTTTTGACTCATTTTGTAAATTACATGCATTTCTCTTAATTTTCAGCCTTGCGTCCCCGGGGGAAAGGCATCTTGGTAATGGTGTGCTATTATGTGCTTTTAGGTTTGAATTGCTTATATTTCATTTATGAGTGTTACATCTATATTCATAAGTGAGATTAAGCTTTTTAAATTCTTGTCAAATTTTGGATTAATAACCAACTTTCTTTTATCTCATCCTTCCTATATTATTTCCTAGCATCTGTTTTGACATCTAAAAAGCTCCGCTCGGTTCTCTCATAGTATTTTTAGAAGCATGTTCCCTATGAAGTAGAAGGCGACATGCCCCCTAACTCAACAGTAGTCCCCTGTGGCAGAAACCGCCAGGTCACAGCTCGCTGTGGCTCAGGTCAGTGGCGGATGTGCTCATATGTGCTGAGAGGCGTGCCCAAGGACCCCCATGGCTGCCAGGAACATCGTGTCAGCGATCACTTGTGTACCACTAGCAGGGAAGTGTGTTTATTAAACGTTGGACTGTTGCACGTCTTCAGAGATTCATTTAGAAAAGAAAACAGCACTTAAAACCACGTAAAGGATACGTGGACCGTGGCGCAGGCTGCTTAAGAGGCCTAAGTGGGCAAGCGCTGCTTTGTTGGGGCAATACCGAGGAAAAGACAAAAAGGGAAGCTTAACATAAAATTCCAGATGGTAGTGACGAAGAGAGAGCCAGGACAATGGGTCAACACAACAGTGGTGTGCTCGTGTGTGTGTGTGTGTGTGTGTGTGTGTGTGTGAGAGAGAGAGAGAGAGAGAGAGAGAAAGAGAGAGAGAGAGCCTGTGATGGGCCTCAGTAATATAAACTATCATCTTTCTAATAAGACCTAAATCTTCATGTGCATATGTTTGTGTGTGTGAGAGAATGTGTGTGAGTGTGTGTGACTGAGAGTGTATGTGTGTGAGAGACTGTATGTGAGAGTATGAGTATGTGTCTATGTGAGAGCGTGAGAGAGAGAGCATATGAGTTTGTGTATGTGAGAGTATTGTGTTTGAGAGATTGTGTGAGTGTGTTTGAGACTATGTGAGAAAGTCTGAGTGAGTGTGTGTGAGAGGGATTGTGTTTGTGAGATTGTGTGAATGTGTGTGAGATTGTGTATGTGTGTGTGTGTGTGTGTGGGGGGAGCCAGAGGTTGATGCCAGGTGTTCTCTGCAGTCACTCTCCTCATTTTTGACACCTGCCTCTTGCTGAGCCTGGCACTTGCTCTCTTTTCTGGCTGGAGGGGGGGGGGTCCCAGGGATGTTCCTGTGTCTGCCTCCCAGGCTTTGGGGTGACAGGCATGCACTGCACCCAGCTTTCAGGTCCTAACGTGGACGCACCAAACACCTTGCGCTCCTTGCAGCTTTCTCTTCCAGCTGGGTGACCCCCTTTGTGTTCTTGTTGACCTGTTTGTTCACAATGGGACAAGTTTGATCTCCAGATTTTCAAAAGAGAGAAGCTGACTTGGCTGGGAAGGTTGTTTTTGTAAAACCTCTTTGAGAGTTGGGGAAATGGTCAGAAATGAAAGATCCAGGTTTATACAGGGGATGTAAAGAGAAGAGATGGGTGGTTCCCTGCCATGGGGCCAGGGGTTCCCGACCTGATGAAAACCCATTGCTTCCGAAGGTGGTCGTGTGGCTTTGTTCTGGCTCTTGGGAGGGTATAGATTTGCTGTGTGGGAACAGGACACAGTTGTGAAGGCCCTAGCTACAGTGGAGGATCCTGGGGATGAGACCAAGGCATGGAGAAGGCAGAGTGCAGAGCTGAGGACCCCATGCCCCGCCCCGTGTATACAGTATGTGGATATATGATGCATGCACGTACATATAAATCAATAGATATGTATGCACAGTCACACAATACATTTTATTTTTATTTGCTGTATATATATGAGTGCCTACATGTACGTAAGTGTCCCACATGTTTGCTGGTGCCTGTGGAGACCAGCAGAGGGTGTTGGATCCCTTGGAACTAGAGTTCTAGTCAGTTGTAAGCCTCCCTGTGGTGGCTATGTCCTGAACCCCGGTCCTCCAAAAGAGCAACAACTGGTCTTAACCACGGAGCCACCTTTCCTGCCCCTGTTTGTTTATTTGCTTCTGAGGTAGAATATCACTAGGCATCCCAGGCTGGACTTGACCTTGTCATCTGCCCTCTTGCCTCAGCCTCTCAAGTGCTAGGCTTACAGGCATGAGCCACCATGCCCAGCGGGAGAGAAACACGTTAAATTTTGTTTCAGCACTGCCTCCAGGTCTATCACCTGTAGCCACGTGAGTCCCGCCCAACAGCAGACGATATGGAGTAAAGACTGTTGCAGGCCACAGGGCACTGTGGTCAAGGTCAGTGTGGAGCTGCCTCTGTTCTCTCGCCCACCTCCTGCTCTTTGAGGGCGAGCAGATGAACCCTTTTTCGATGCAGCATTTGAGTAGTTCTTGGGATTTTTGTGTGAGTACCCTTAACATACACCGAGATGCTTTATACTGCTTGCCTCTGTTCCGAAAGATGATAACCCACTCAAGAAAAGAAAGCCCTCAGACAAAATCTTTCCACACTGCCAGGACCTCCTTACTGATCAGTCAGCGGGGAAAGTGCTCACTCCAGGAAAATGACACACAGTCTCAACAAGATGTTTGGTGGCAGTTTAGACACGCCGTGGGTGAAAGGGAACGTCATTGCAAGCAAGGCATTTCTGTCCCTAATGTGACCCCTAAATGGGTGGTGGGATGCTGATAAGAATGGCGGTTTTCTCCAAAAGCAAGGCTAGATCCCTCCCGAGGCAGCCTTCCTCTATGTGACCTTACCCCCTCCTTTCAAATAATTCTGTCTCTCCAGGACCAAGGGCTAGAGTGGCTGGGATCCTATGTGAATGTCCGATCTGGGAACGGGGGTGGGGTGGGGTGGAGAGAAGGCCTGGCCCAGGGAGGAGGAGAGGTAAGGATGTGGCAGGGGGCCCAGGCATTCTGGAGGTGTTGGCATTCCTCTCTTTGACTGTTGCACTGTGAAAGTTCCCAGGGGTTCCATCTGGGGGGAGAAGGCTGAGGCTGGTGCTTGTCTCAGGAAAAAGAGTCCTTACATAATCCTGACAGATGTCAGGATTGCGGGAGAGGCTGGAACCCAGACAGTGATGGGCCAGCCATGGAAGGGACCACGTCCTAGGGCTGCCTGCTTATTCATGCCTCTTGACTTCTATTTGATCTTAGACACGCCCTCCGCCCCTTCCCTCCCCCTCCTCCCCCCCCCCCGCCAGAAGACGGACTTGGGAGAGGGTGTGGGTCCCGGGGCCTCAGTGTTCTTCCCCATGTAACCTATTTGAATAAACGTTCTTTCTCTGCTCTTCACTACCTTTTCTTCATTTAAACGCTCTACCGAGAACGGGTGCAGGCTAGCTTCCCCCTGGCCTCTGACCCTCACAATCCCTTAGCAAAGGAGGGTCTTGTAAACTGCAAGTTTCGCAGAGATGGGCCAGAGCCTCAGATTCGGCCTAGTGTCTCTCCAGGCTGCCACTTCCAGCTGCGTCTGTCCCACTGGTGTGCAGCGCTGAGGGAAGGTGGTCCTGGCTGCGCCTTGGCACTCTGCGCACACGCAGATCTTGAAGGACGTGCTTCGGATGGTTAATAATAGGCTTCGTTCTCCGGGCTCTTCTATTTTCAGCCGCTGAATACAATTTATAAAGGGAGGAAAAAAATTATCCCACCCCACCCCCCTGATCAGATCTCTTATAATTATAGAATAAGGCGCCTGAGACTCCGCAGGGCGCTGGTTTCCATGGCAACAACAAAGCCATGCTATTCTAAAGGCCAAGCCAAGCTCCGCCCCCTCGTCCTCGCCCCTGCTGGCGTCTTCTCGCAGCATTCCAAAATAAACATGCTGTCTAATGTAAATCCCGTACAATTAGAGATGAGCTAATCGCCCCGCTGCCTTTGTGCAGCCCACGCAGCACGTAGGGACTCTGGGGCAGCGCTGACCGACTGTCTGCTGTCAGATCTTTCTCCCCCAGGGACTGGGAGATACATTAAGCCACAGGCACAGGGGACCCTCCAACCAGAAGGCTAGTAGAGAGAGGTGCTTGGGCCAGCAGAGCTACGTTTCTCTTGCTCTCCGCGGAAGAGGGCCAGAGGACTCTCTCGGTGACAATTTAATGACAGTCTTTGGTGACCCCTGCTGTTTCGCGCCCTGCTCCCTGGCCACAGCGGATGTGGGCTCAGCGTGTGGGGATCCCGAGCGGGTTATGTTCCCTTCCCCTCTAACTTTCAGTCCAATTTTTCGCAGGGGGCCCACCAGGTTGCTCTTAAGACAGATGTTCTTGTAAATGCCACGCTTGGGTATAGGCTGGTCTGTGGCAGAGAGTGTGCGGTGATTAGATGACCGCTGTGAGAAGTGAACAGCTTGTTTTAGACGCAGGGGCTGCTTGACTTCCGCAAGGACCCGGAAGACAAGGAGCCCTGATTGGTTGGCCTGTTCAGGAGTCTGGTCCACCTCGGTTCCGCCTAACCATCCGTTTTGGGTAGCAGGTTTGCTGCTGCACTACAAAGGTGCCCCGGACTAGTGCTAGAATCTCTGCTCTAGCTCCTCCAGACCTGTTACCTTTCCTGTGTCTCGACTTCATGCCTTAGGTGGCTGAGAACGCGCCAAGGCTGCGGGTGCCAGCAGATGGCCCTCTTTAGGGGTCCCTTTGAGTTTGCAACATGTGATGGAGTCCCACGGTTACTCACCCGGGGACATTCCCTCATGGTGGTGTCACATATCTGCCACCACCTCCACACATTCTGTGCCCCCCCCCCCCCGTGCCTCCAAAGCAGCCTTGCGCCAGCTGTCTCTCCCCCTTCCTGATGCTGGCTGCCTGCCTCTCCCTCACTAGCCAGCTTCCTCAGGCTCTCTCCTCAGCTGACCAATCACCAATACTACTAATGACCTCTTCCACGTCACCTCTCTCAACGCCACGCACTAAGCCTGGCTCCTGGCTCCCTGCCTGTAATCTACCCTTCTTCCCAGCCCCAGCGTTTCCAAGGATACGTGCCCCGACCGTGCTCATAGCTCATCCTCATTCTCTGCAGTCAGACTCTAACCTTCTTCAAAGTTTGGCAGAGACCGACCTGCTCTTTCGTGCCCTGCCTGTCTGCTGTAGAAGGCCTGCCTGGCCTCAGCTGGCATGGCTTGCCAGGCTGTGGGTATCAGCTCGAGGACATGCACTTGGTTTTATCAGCTTGTCTCACTGACTGGGTTCTTGGTGAAATGCCCACTGACAGGTGATCTGAAGCTGCAGGTGGTAGCAAACCATATGAGTGCTGTGTTCTGTCATGCACACACGTACATGCTCACGACAAAGCTTAGTTTACAAATTAAACACAGATCAACTGAGACAAGGGATGAAATGGCGCGATCGTAACAGCATAATGTTCATTGGAGTTATCTGAGCATGGCCTATTGATAGAGTCTGGACAAATATGAACCTCTCTCGGCCTTTGTTGAGCACTCCAACCTCGGAGTGTGAGAGTTTTCCTTTTGTGTCTTAATATCTTTTATCAGGGGCTGGTGAGAGGACTCAGTATGAAGAGTCCTATTGCTCTTCCAGAGGACCTGAGTTCAGTCCCCAGCACCCACATTTGTGGAACTCTAGTTCTAGGAACTGTTTTTCCTTCTCTTCATCTGCTTGTGCCCTGCTGTGCATCCTTATGCACACATACACACACACGTACATGCATGAGAGCATGAGAGCACTCACACATATGTACATGCATGAGAACACTCACTCTCTCTCTCACACACACACACGAACACACACATTTAGTTTTTATTTCAAAGTCTTGGAGAAAAAAATATTCCAGTAGGTAACTTAAGGAATCGTGATTGTAACCAAAGCATGTAAGCTATTCAGGAAGGTGCATACGGTCCAAGTGCAAACTCCATCCAAACAGAAACAAGCCAGAGGGAGGCAAACAGGGGCCTCACATAGTAGGTGGATTGTGGATGCAAGGGGACCCTGAAAATCAGCAAGTGCTTCTGTGAAACCCCAATGCCCAGCAGGCAGATCAGCTAGATGTAGGGCTACATTTTGTATTTTTAGCCTTTAGACTCCCTGGAGAAAGAAATGAAATCAACAGATTTTATTGCTTCTCTGGACTGGTAAGAAAACGTGGCTGAATTTTAAAGTGTTGCTTGGGAGCCTTCTCCCGAACAGTGGGCCAAGAAAGTTTTGAAGGCAAGTCAAATAAGGGTCACTTGGAGTATGCCTAGCCACAGCTTTTCAGAAATTAATTGGCACATTTGTCTGATAATTGAATCTGGATATGAAATTTCTTGAACTACCTCTCATGCCTGTTCTGACCCTGCGCTACGCTCAAGCTATGGAAGCAGTGTCGGATGAATTCTTGGTTCTGGAGCCGGGGAAACTTAGGCTGCACCGGAGTGGGACTGGACACCAAGGCGCTATGTGGACTCCGGTGTAATCCTCTCTGGATGGTTTGTCAGCCAAGATTAAAATTTTATTTTTGGCTTAATTTGCATTTGTCACAGGAAGGCAATCTGTGAGGTGGCCCCTCTGGACAGAAGCCTTGTCTAGGTCGCATTCTCAGACTTAATTCAGGTTTCCTTCATGGGACGGATTGGAAGGCAACAATGACCTTCTTCTGACGGTGTAGCACATTCGCCGGCCGCACCACATGGCTGAGTGCTGTGTGCCAACATGGCAGCCCTGTCGTCTGAATCCTGCCACGTGCCAGCAGAGGTCATTGAGTGGGCGGCTACATCCAACAAACTTGAGACTGTTGTCCTGGGAGGTGAGGCTTGAAGAAGAAAATGGTGGTGAATGACCTCAGGCTAGCCAGGAACTGCTGGGACGTGATATCTGGGAAGTCGGAAGACTTTATGAGCTGGCTGAGACGTGTGGTAGCAGAGGGGGTGCTGCAGTCAGGGCAACATGGCTGTGAGCAGAGGCAGGGATGTTGAAAATGGGGGAAACGGCTGGTAGAGAAGTCCGTTGGTGGTAAGGGACTGAAATGTTCCTCTTTGATTTTAAAATGGTGTGGCCGTCTAGATGAAACCTTTAAGTTTAAGTTTTTCCTACTTACTTACTGTATGTACGCATGTATGTATGTCACCAGCCACGTGCAAGTCGGAGGACAACACCCTGAAACCCCAGGATTTAGGCTTTTTTTTTTTTTGAAGACTTTTAATTTTAGTCTTAAAATCCTACTACTCCCTTAAAAAAAGGATATGAGCCAGTCATTTATACACTGGTGTAAACAAGAGTTCTGAGAACGGGTTTTGGCGGGAAACAGGGGGATGCCAGAAATGCTGAGGGAGGGGTTGTCACCACATCCTGATAATGCGCCGGGGCTGCACGGAGTTGTTGCTTTCATGTCAGGGCCATCCTGACTCCATCCCCAGGCCTGCAGGCAAACATCCTGCCTCACACCTCTAGTTCTCGTGTCTTGTAGTCCTCGCCATTACTTTTAGGAGGGGTACACTATTATTCCTTTCCGTGCATCGAATCTTTATTTGCTTATCGACATGGAATTTCCATATTATATCATTATCCATTTTAAGTGCAAAATCGCACCAGTCGGTTTTGATAACTGTCATATCGATGCCATACAGCTGTCATTACAAACCCAGTTTTAGGATATTTTCTTGACCCCAGCAAGATGTCCTGCACCCACACAAATATGAATTCTCTGCCCCAGCCATTAGCTTAGCCGTGGAAAACGGAGGTGTAAGATCGGGTCCACTTTCTGCAGAGAAGCATTAGAGCCGATTACAGAGAAGTCTGGCTTTGGGAAAATACCGATCCTCATTCCAGATCCTAACAGTAAGCAGTTTGTTTAATTACTTTATTTACATGCTTGGATGCTCAGTGGACAAGGGCAATTAATGCTTCCCACCTTGAAGTGTTGCTTGAATAGTTACAGCTAACAAATGCAAAGGGCTTGCCTGCCACATGGACTCTTGGTGACATCAAAGAGCCATTTCAGTACACACAGATGCTTGCACACAATAGGGCTTGATTAGGTACAGGGGACTACAGTCTAGGGGTTCATTTAGTCCCATTTTGTAACATAAGCCACTGAACCAGGGGAGAAGAAGAAAGCCATTTATTTGTGATAGATACTGGCTGCTTTAAATAATCCAATGCATTTTAAAATCTGCTTTTTAAAAAAAATTTAAATTTCTCAAGAGTTAGTTCTCTAAAAATCTACCCAGAATTTCTTTCCAAAGAACTTTTCCAAATGGCTTCAATCCCCTGAGCTCTACCCAGCCCTTCTCTGTATTCTGCAGTTTAGTCTTGTTTTCTTCTGAAATAGACTGGGGGGTGGGGAGGGGAGAGGCCCTGGTTCCAGTTTTTCAGATTGGAATGTTTTTTTTTTTCTTCTGGTTTGAAATGTAAGACACGTAAAATACAGTTTTCGATCCTGTGGGCAACCTGTATCTGTGCCCTCCTTTCGTCTTTATTGCCCTGAGTCACGTCCACAATCAGCTGTCCCCGCCCTGAGCTGCTGAAGCTTGAGGAATGGGCTGGGTGCCATTGTAAGGCACTTGGGAAGTAAATGTGAGCCGCCGCCAGGGGACGCCACACTCCCAGAGTCTTGTCTGGGTCTTCATTTGAGCCTTGAGAGCGCTAGGCTAGGAAGTCTTCAGCCTTCCCCTCTATCTGCAGCCTCACAGCTTAGACGTTTTGTGACACTTGAAATTCAGTGTCTTTCCATGGCTTCTGCTGTGACTGGCTTCTTTACTTTTCTCGTGTTTTTTTTTCCCCCTTAATTTTTTTTTCTTTTCTAAAATCTGCTTGTTAAAAATTTTCTCCCTCCCTTCGTCCCTCTCTCCCTCCCTCCCTTCTTCCCTCTCTCCTTCCCTCCCTTTCTTCTTTCCATGCTAGAGTCTGAACCCAAGGCCATATGCATGTAAGGCTCATATGTTCTAGCACTGAGCACAAGCTCTTGGATTTTATTTTCTAAGGAGGGAGATCAGGCACTGTCCTAGTTTGCTTCTCTTTTGCTGTATAAAACACTGACCAAAGCCAACTTGTGGAAGAAAGGGTTTATTTGGCTCTCAGGTTAGAGTCCATGCTCTAAGGAAGTGAAGGCAGGAACTGAAGCAGAGACCAAGGAGGAATGCTGCACACTGGCTTGCTCCCCATTGCTCAGCCTGCTTCCTGACTCTAGAGACCTGGGTTCTCCCACATCAATCATCAGTCAAGAAAAACCCCATGATCTTGCCCACACACCAGGCTGACAGAGGCCATCGCCCACCTGACCTCGTCCTGGGTGAGTCTAGGTTTGTTGAGGTGACAACAAACAAAAACCAGGAAGGAAGTCTTCATTCCCATCATGTTCTCAGGGTGATTTTTTTTTTCTAAACTCTAAAAAGGCTGTTCTAACAATGCACCGCCTGTCAGCCATGACAGCAGTCTTGGGAACCACCAGAATATGCTCCCCCCTGAGGCCTCCAAACCATTTGACCTTCCGGTAGGGCAGGGCTCCCCTCCCTAACGACATTTGAGGGACACTCAAGGACGGCTTGAAGAGAGGCAGTGTTGACAGAACCATTGTCATATCAACTGTAAACCGTAAATGTGTTCCCCTAAGTGCAGTGGCCATTGGTTATGTCAACACCACAAAGCAGGCCTTGAGTGTTCCTCTTACTCTCTAGGATCCTAGCACTGGAGAGAGAAGAGTGGAGCTGGGGTCTGTCATGGGTATGAAGTCAGGAACAAGGTGTGGGAAGAGCTGTGTTCTCTGAGCAGATCTAGGAGGGACTCTGTTTTCCTTGTGTGTCTAGTGATCTTGACATCTCTTGGCTTTTTGTTTACTCTGTTCTGATCCCATCCCTCATTCAACCATGGCCTCCTGTTCTTGTGCATCTGCCTCTTTTTATCAGGACACCAGTCCCACAGATCAACCCTTGTCCCACGGCCTCCCTTCGGCCAGTCTTACCTGTGGAGACCTCATTTCCAAGTAGGAAGTGCCTTTTTAGGGATACGCATCACTCCGATAACTGATCTACTTTCCTTTGATGTTTACAACTCACTGAGAACCAAGGAAAATCTAAATTTAGTCCAGTCGTGAGAGTTGAGTCCAATCCAGGTGTTTAGGGGTCAGCCACTCTCTGAAGGCAGAACTCAATCATCTCATTTCCTCCCATGCAGAAGGCTGGGCTAACGTGACGGCCTAATTGTAGTAGACAGGCCCAAGTCAATTATCCTTGGGTTCCATCCAGCTTCTGCTGTGGGACAACAGCTCCTGTCACCTCCACAAGTTCCCCTGAACTTAGTCCTGGGTGTGTTTGGGGTTTTGTACACTGGTATCATCTGTTAGAGTCCAGCAATGCCAGCTATTACCTCAAGTTCAGAAATATCTTCCTAGCCACAGAGATTATCTCCCAGGATACTATTTTCTTAAAGACAATGAGAAAATCAGCTTGAAATGGAAATCTTGTCAATGGCCATTTTGTTTCTGATAGCGCGCAACCTTCCATCCTGGAATAGTCGACCCTCAAGTGTCCTGGTCATTTGCACATCAAGTGGACCAGGACACTAGGACAAGTGAGAGACCACGTGGTGTAGTGATTTTTTCTGTGTAATCCATCCAGGGATTACTGGCTTAAGACAGGAAGTTGGCAAAATATATAGTGTGCAAGATTACTGAAAGGAATATTCCAGCGCACCGGGACCAGGTGGGGAGGCGGGCAGGCATCTCAGCTGGTCATGGCTGCTCATCCTCCCTTCCTTTCATATTTAGCCTTGCTCCTGGTGGAGCTGCTTCTCAAGGAAAGTGGGATGGGGAAGGTCCCCTGACTAGATTTGGACCTGGAACGTTTTCCCTTCTGAGACATTCTCTTGCCTAGAGACCCCAGCCCAGATTTTAGGGGAGGAAAATAGGCTTCATCTCTTGCAAAGTAATACGAAAGAGTGGATAGAGGACACAGCAGATGCTTTGTTGTAACCAGTCTGTACATGGCTTGTTATTTCCAAACGCTATACTGGTAGCTAAAAAGAGAATTTATTAATTTATTAACATTTTCCCGATATCCTTGAGATTTCAACGTGCACATGTGTACAACATGGATATTAGTTGGATTTAGTTTGCACAGGGCCTTCCATGGCTTCTTAGAACTTTTAGATTCTAAAACCACCAGGCTAAATATTTTTTTCTGACTATACCACTAACTCTTAAGCTCTGAGCTGTAGCCTCTTAAATTTCTAAATTGGTGCCAAGAAGAACCACTTCGAATTGTGTCCTGCTCAAGTACAAAATGAGTCTACCATGTTTTCCTAAATGTGAGCTTCCAACAACTTTGACTCATGTTTTCATTTGCTGGGAGCCCTGGAGCCTGGTAACTCACTTTGCCACTGTCTGAAGAAACCAAAGCAAGCCACAGAGATCCAATCTGACTTTTGGAGTCCAAAAGGCGCAACCCCAACTGTCATCTCAAGACCTTACTCTCGCTGGCCACTTCCCATACCAAGGAATACACTTCCCTCTAAGAGACTTTTACCACACTGGTGTTCTGCTGACTCTGCGTTGAAGCATCTCTAAGATGCTTGAAGGCTTTTCTAGGTCACAGCAGCCACTTGAACTTTAAAGTGTGGCTCACACTCAGTTGGAGAAAGGCTGTGCTCTGGGATATTCTTCCCAAATTCTACTTGTCCATGCCAAGCCTCACCAAAGCTCCAAAAATGAAGCCTAGGGTAGAAATTCTTTGATGGCTTATCTAAAGCTCTAGGGGGTAGTGAAGGGCGTGCTGTGGGGCTGGGTCTTTCTGCTGTGGACGGCAGGAGGAGAAGCCTGGAACTAGGGTGAGAGAACTCGCTGGGTGAGGCTGTAGGCAGGGCCAGGGTACTGGACACTATGCAGAGGCTGGCGGGCTTGAGAAATCAGTTTCAAGGTTGTAGTGCAGATTATCTGCCCCACACCAAAGCTCCAATCCCAACCCTGCCTTACCTATAGAAGCAGTAAGAACATCACTTGCTCAGAATCCCTTGCAGCTATTGGTGACCATGAGAGGCTGCCTGCTAGGAACTTGTGTGTGTGGGGGGGTGCTTTTGTGTTCACCTTTCTCCTTTCCACTTGTCATGTAGATATGAGGCTCCGAGTTCCTGTGTGTCTGTGGAGAACACAAGCTGCAAATGTAGACAGAAGTCTACATCCTGGGGTATAGAAGTCTACACCTTGGCCAACCTCACCAGCAGAGCATATCCCTTGCCCTCTGTGTGAAAAGTGTGTGCCAATCAAGTACTGACCGGTTTCTCTTCTCTTCTCTTCTCTTCTCTTCTCTTCTCTTCTCTTCTCTTCTCTTCTCTTCTCTTCTCTTCTCTTCTCTTCTCTTCTCTTCTCTTCTCTTCTCTTCTCTTCTTCCTTGCCTAACACAGCATCTACCATTCACAGCACAGTGTGGTTGAGTACACAGATTCTGGAGTCACAAATGCTGGGTTCGAATCCCCATCCTGCCTCTTAGTTGCTGAGGAATTAGAGGATGAGATTTAACTTCTTTCTGGCTCACTTACTGATTGGTAAAGCAATGGTGGGGGCAGTCATACATCACAGGGCTGCTGTGAAAACAGAAGAGAAATGTAAAGTTTTGGCAGGGTGCCTGGTGCCGATGAAAGGCTTAATAAGTAGCTAAGTGCCAGGGTGAGGACAAGGAGGCACTCACCGTCAGCCATTGCTTTCAGAACAGTGGGGTACATTCCTAGTCCTTTAATATGATCCTCCATGTACAGAGAAGAAAAGCCTAAGCCAGAGAAAAGGACTGTGTGTGAGGAGGCAGCTGGAAGCCAGAGGCAGACCCGGCAGCCTATTGTGCGCTGTCTCTTTTCCACCTTGGCCACAGTCACTGGGCAAATGTGTGCCGATTCTCTCATTTATGTAACTCATCACCACGTCACATCTGTGTGTTTTGTTGATGCCATTTACATTCTGTTACTATTTAATACCGAGAACATCTAAAGAGAACATTTTGAGGGACTTGAAAAAAAATCTAATTGTTCTCTTGGTAATTGGGTTTGTAGGAAATGGAGAGGGTAGTATTCAGAATAGAAGGCTTTTAAATGAATCACTCTGCTTTGCTGTAGAGACAAAGGACCGGCTGATGGGGGGTGCTTCTCAGTCCCTCAGGAAGAGGCAGCACATCCTGCTTTGGTTAGCAAAGGCCCAGCTGTGTGAGGGCCAGAGAACCCAGAACAACACCAGCTCAAAGCACAGGGACCAAGTGCTCCCATAGAGGAGGCAATGTGAAGACAGCTCACAACTGGCAGGGCCTTCTGAGGTTCTCAGAATCCCTTGCAGCTATTAGTGGTCATGAGAGGCTGTCTGCTAGGAACTTGGGGGAAGGGAGAATACTTTCTTTGTGTGTATGTGCATCTGTGTGTGTGTGTGTATGTGTGTGCATTTGTGCACATAGAGGCCACCGGAGAACATCAAGTGTTCTGTTTCATCATATTCCATCTCAAGCCCTTGAGACAGGGTCTCTCACTTAATCTGGAACAAAGCTGGTAGGCTCACAACCCCCAGTGATCTTCCTACCTGACCTCCCTAACTCTCCATGTACAGTAACCTATATTATCTTCCGTGTAATATAGAAAGCCGGACTTCCTTGATTTCCTGTGCAGTCCTGGGACATGGCTTCCTTCTATGGGGCAAGGAGTGGCAGAGCCCACCATTCCTGTCCATGCTTGTACCCCTTTCAAGCTGGTCCCCAGGAGCCCACATCACATGCTTATTTCATTTCAGTGGCTGGTCCTTACCCACATGACCACCTCAAGCTGCATCAGAGACTAAGACACTTACTCCTTAGCTACTTAGGTGCCCAGCTGGTGTAGGTTCCAGCCTGGGGAAAGAGGAGAGAGTCCACAATATGTTTTTGGGGATGAATCAGACCCTGTTCTCTGCTTACCAGTATCTTTGTATTTTTATTTAATAATTTTATCTTTTGAGATTTTATACACAGACTCTCCATCTGTATCACGTCTCCACTTCCATGGCCCCAGCCCTCAGCCATTTTGCTCCTTCTGAAATTCATGACCTTTCCTTTAATTATTATTGTTTCATGGGGGGGGGTGCTTGTCAGAGACACACAGCACGGGAGGGCTGCTGCCGACTAGTAGCTGGGTCTTAGTAAAGGAAAAAAAATGTAGAGAATTATGAAAAAGAGCAAGACGGAGTTAGTCCTCAGATGCCATTAGGGCTGAGGTCTGTCTGGAACCAGGGAGGGCTGTCAGAGGCATGGTCAGAAACACACATATCTGATGATTTGCCAGAAACATCCACAGTGTGTTATACTCACAGTGACTGTTTATTAGGGTAGAAGGCTAAAGGTTTAAATTAGTGAAGAAGGGAACTCCCAGGACTATCCCACAGAAGCCAGGCATGAGGCATTGGCTGTCCTCTCCTGGGGACAGTGCTAGATTCCTCCAGCTTGGAAGTGTGGCATCCCTGCTTGGCAGGGCCTTCTGCCAGCCTCCAGGTCTATGGTAACACAGGGCTGGGTGACTGACCCTCACCTGCCCAGGCCAACCTAGGCAGTGTGGCTCAGAACTTCCATTCTATGTCTCACTGTTACATGAACTGCATGAGGCTCAAGGCGAGGGTGTCTAGAAGTTTCTTAGCAACAAGGCTGTCCCAGAGCTCAGAGGTCAATCCAATGGCTGATCCAACTGTTGGGGCAGCGTTGACCTTTCACTCTTCTTCCCAAAGTGCACACCGTGGAAGAACTGGGTGCTGACTGTCAGAGGGGCAGCTCAGGGGGCTGGCTTGTGCCTGACAGGCAGAAGTGGATGTTGGAGGCTTTTCTCCCAATGTTCATCCAGCCAAGGAGGGGAGGGGAGCACCATCCACGACCCATCCAGCCAAGGAGGGGAGGGGGAGCACCATCCACGACCCATGCTGCCTCCACGTAGATTTCGGAGCAAATGGCTATAGCATCGAACAGGTCTGCTGATGAGCTGGAGAGCGAGCTCATGGGGTAAGAGTGTTTACTCTGTTAGCATAAGGTGTTCAGATCCCAACACCCACATAAAAAGCTGGGTGTGGTGGTACGTTTGCCTGAAAACGCAGCGCTGGGTCATTGGGGCTGGGAAGGGCAAGTAGGAGGGTCACTGGGTCTTGTGAGCCTGCCAGCTGAGTTCCAGATTCAGTGAGAGACCCTGTCTTGAGGAAATGAGATGGAGAGTGATGAAAACACAGGACATGTGTTTTCTTATGGCCTCTGTGCACGAGTGCACACACAGAGACACACACAGATGCACACACACAGATAACACACATGCACCCACACATACAAACAGGCAGAGATGTATACACATAAACACACACAGAGATAAACATGCACACTCACGCACATGCAGATACACAAACACACACACACAATGCACCATTGCTTCTCAGAGTCTTAAGCATCTCATATGTGACTGTAAACAAGACAGCCTTTTTGTCGTTTTGTAGTTCTGCTGTAAGAGTTAGATAAGTCACAAGCCTAAGTCCACTAAGATAGTTTAGCACGTGCCCTCAGTTGGGGGAAACTCTTGTTGGCATTCTCTACACCATAGAGACCCTTCTAGAAGTCTTCCACACTCATGGGAATCTGTGCAGCAGGCCGAGCCCCGCTGTTGACAAACACATGCTTGGCTAAGGCAGAGTCACCTAAGAAGACCCTTCCCTGGAGATTCCCAGGCCATGTGTCTCCTCAGAAATGGAAGTCTTACCTACCCCCAGCAGAGCTGCTCAGCGAAGCTCTCCGTGTGAGATCAGGAGAAGAGCTGCGATGCCCGCATCCTCCCTTCCTGACTTTGCCTGGTGCTCTCCAGTGTTTTCTCTTGTTCAGAATCCCCTCAGATCAACGGTACCCAGCGGTGGTTCTGCCAAGCTCCCCAGCTGCCTCTCCAGAGGAAGAAGCCCCCATCAGTGTTTGTTGCGTGTCTGGAAAAATATTTCCCTCAAGGCAGAAGTCAAGAATTCCAGTGTTCCTCTTCCCTCTTGGCCACTATTGAGCATGTGATTGTGGAAAAGCCACCTGGATTCTGGCCTTCAGCTTCTCTAGAGAAAAGGGCAAGTGTTGGTTGAGGTTCTTTCTGCCTCTGCACAAAGACAGAACGTGAATGTTTCCAGCCTTTCATTCTTATTAGTTAGACACATAGTGGTGTGTGTGTGTGTGTGTCTGTGTGTCTGTGTATGTGTGTGTATTTGTGCACGGAATTACACAATAATTTAGTGTTTTCATCTGACTTCTTTCATTCTGCATCATTATTCTGATAGTTATTAATGTTACAGCATGCACTAGTAGTCTTTGTGACTGCTTAATGGTTTCTACTCTATTCATCCATTCAGATTTCAGATGAATACACAGTCTTGCTCCCTTCTGTGGCTCTTACAAATAGGACTGCCATGAACATATCCACTTGGATTTCTTCAGGGTAAATATCTAAAAATGGAACATCTGGATCTTGCATGTAGCTTTTTTTTCTTTCCTCCCCCTTCCTCCTTTGAGGGTCTCACTATGCAACCCAGAGTGACCTCACTATGTAGACAAAGTTAGCTTTGGACTCACAGAGATCTGCCTGCTTCTGCTTCTTAGATGTGGAGATTAGAGACATGTACCATCATGTTCTGCATGTTTAATATTTTTTTAAAAGAAGCTTCCTAGATTTTTTCCAAAATGATTGCACCATTTTAAGTGTTTTTTTTTCCAGTAGTGTGCAAGCATTCTGGTTCTTTTGTAGCTGCTTAGTGGCCGATCTGGATAGATTTTGAGTTTTAGCCATTGTAACAGGAGCATTGGAGCATCTAGTCATGGTTTGGACTGGCATTTTCTCACTGATCACTGATGCAGAGGCCCTTTTCTGTTTCTGTTGATGAAGGGCATACAACATTTGCCCAGTGTCTGCTTTTCCTCATTGTTGGCTTTGGAAACTTCTCCCTGTAGTTTGTAGTTTTGCGTACTGTGTCTTTCTCCATCCTCTTATTGGTGGTTTCCAGAGAGCAAAAATTGTAAATTATAACCATGGCTGATTTAGCAATTCTTCTTGTACTGACTTTTGGGGTATCTCATTCAAAGAACTGTTCCTTAAACCAAGACTACAGCCCCCTTTCCCCCCCACTGCTTTATCACTTCCTGTTTCATGTGTGGGCTCCTGGCCCACTTTAAGTTGAGGTTTCAAATGATTTGTTTGCTTTGGCCCATATAGACCCAATAGTTCTTGAACCATTTGTTGAAAGATTTTTCTTCTATTGTGGCAGGGCTGGAAGCTATGTGTCCACATCTGTATGTTCTGTTCTTGGTGCCTCATTCTGTTCCATTGTCCTATTTCAGGGCCAGTCTTAGCCCATCTTGGGAGCCATGACACTTGCTTTCTAGTTTGCTTTGTCTGTGTCCTGTGTGCTGTGGACATTGGGCTTAGTTGCTTGGGGGTTTGAGTAAATGAAAAAGTACTTTCTTGGTGGCTGTCTAATTGCTCTGGCTGGCTTGTGACAGGGAGATGGAACAAAAGGGCCACAGTGAAGCAAAGATTCTCATACCAAGTTAGAAGGGGGACCTGGTGTCTGGGGTTGTCACTTTTTGATTAATTAAAGGACTACCAAATCCATGACCGGCAGTGTGGGGAGGTAGTCAGTACTGGTCACTCTGAGTGTGACCCACATGCTGCCCCTACACTTGTTCTCTGCTGACCAGACACTGAAAGTCAGAGCTAAAAGAGGCCCCCGCCTCCACCCTGGATTCTCCCAGATTCCCAGTGGCTATGTTTTCTACAAGAACTATTATCATTTGCTTTTATGTTGCTGTGAAAACACCATGACCCAAAGCAATGTCTGGAAGAAAGAGTTTATTTTGGCTAGTGGTTCCAGATGGCTGGGAGTCTGTCATGGCAGGCAGAGGCATAGCATTGGGTGGTGGGCATGGAGGCAGGATCAGGTAGCTGAGGCAGCGAATCTCTAACTGAAAGACTGAAACACAGAGAAAATTGGAAATGGGGTGTGACTGTAAACTAAGTCGTGGGTACATCTAGGAGGAGTAGGGGTGACTATGGTCAAAATACATTGTATGAAGTTCTCAAAGAATTAGGGCATTGAAAAGGCTGTCTAGGAAGCTCCTGATGAGCCTGGCTTTCAGAGCCTGTTACTTCTGTGGCTCTACCAGAATTGGCTTTAGGTCCCCTGACTCACACGTCGCCTTTCAGAAACTCAACACCTGGCCCTTGGCTTGTGTCCCCTTCTCCTCTCACATCCTAGCACAGGTGTGTCACTGAATGAAGGGCCACTCTGAGACATCCATCCTCAGGCAAGCCCCCTGAGGTGCTGGCATTCTTGCACTGAGGGCAACCCATTGACATGGCCTCCAGGCAAGAGACATGGTAGACACAGGCATGTAGGAAGCAGTCTGTGCACATGGCATGCTGCTTCATGGCACACCTAACACAGGGATAGCGTGCAACAGTACATGTGCAGCCCGCTCTCACCAATCACTGTGTGCTCTGTACTTCCCCCAGGCTGCACAACACCCTCAAGTGCTATAACATGGTTGCCATGTCAGCAGACAGCAGGGCTCTCCAGGGCCTGGGGCCATACTTGTGATCAACGCTCACCTGAGACACGTGGCCTGAGACTGTGTCTCTCTTTTCTAGGAAGACTGCATTCGAGGGTGGTTTCCACAAGTTTATTTTCTTAACCACTGAACTGCCCCTGAAGCCCAGGAGTGTTTTAAAAGGCGTTCCAGCCAGGTGTTGAACACAGAGCTTAGCGCCAGCGTCCATGTTGTTGACCAGTTAACCAGATGTTGCAGGGTACACAAACCCGTGCTGAGGTCATCACTATCAGCTGGAAGGAAATATTTAAAAAGCACCTTTTAAAAAAATGTCTCCGAGGTTTCTTGCAGTTTCCTTGAGTTTACCATAGATTAGGGAAAGCAAAGATCCAAGCTGTGGAGGAATACGACCAGAAACTACTTAAGAAACTACCTTTAATCAGGCCTCAAAAAAGCCAAGCCAGAGATGAGGTTCATTGGCTTCATCTGGGAAGTGGAGATGGGGGAAGGGTGGCGGGAAGGAATGAAGGGCCAGGAAGAGTTGAGCAGGTCACTGCTGAGAGCACATGGGGTTTAAGCCTGTGGGCTCTTTAGGGCACGGAGTAGAGAGCACCTCAGCTCCATGCAGGCTGGAGGGAGGCGGGTGGGGCACCTCCCTGTGCCCTCATCCTTCATCATTTGCCCTCTGATCCAAAAGTGTCAAGCCCCTGGCGCCCCAGTCTGCAGGTGACCTCTGGGGTTGGCCAGGCTAGGAGACAGGTGGCACCTGCTGTTCTGAAGAGGTGCTGTGTTAGCCTCCGGGAGAGAATCCGACCCTTTGCACACTGCACAGTTCTCATCTCTTTAAACATCACCATGGCAACACACACAGAGAAGAGGAATCACTAAAATTCGAGGAAACGTGGTGGACTATAGGGAAAAGCTCTGCATTTCCCTTTAAGACTGTTTGGCAGAAAAATCCAGCAGTGGGATGGATTCTTTAAGTCCTCACGCTGCATATGTGTCTGACTGGACCCACCTGCTCCCTGTGTCCTGCGTGATTGCAGTAGAGCATTAGATGTGAGTGGTACAATGTCATGGCTAGGTTTGGGTTTGACCAGATCTGCACACCCTGTTTACTGTGTGTGTGTGTGTGTGTATGTATGTGTATTGGTGTGTATATGTGGTGTGTGTGTATGTATGTATATTTGTGTGTATGCGTATTTATGTGTATGTATGTGTATATGTATGTGTGCATTTCATGTAATTATTTTCTCATGTGATTTTTGTGATTGCCATGGTGAAAATACAGGGCAGTCACCTGCAGATGCCTGCATTCTTGCTCTTCCTGATGATCTCTAGTTTTTTTGTCCACTGGAGACAAAGCTAGACAAACCTGGGAAGAAGGAATAACTGCCTCCATCAAGCCTGTAGGGCATCTTCTTGATTAGTGATCACTGTAGGAAGGCCCAACCCACCGTGGGGGCCCAGCCCACCATGGGTGGACGGTGTCAGCTCTAGACTGGTGGTCCTGGGTTGTATGAGAAAGCAGTCTGAGCAAGCCAGGAAGACCAAGTCAGTAAGCAGCACCTTCCACGGCCTCTGCTTTCGCTTCGGCGTCCAGGTTCCCGCTGATTTCCCTCAGCGATGGGTATGACTGGGAAACTGCTTGAACCCTTTCCTCGCCAGGTTGCTTTTGGTTGGTGTTTGACCACAGCGACAGGAAAGCGAACTACGCCAGCCACCCTTCACTGCAGTGCCGTCTCACTGGGCAACCTTTGAGGTGGTTTGCTCTGCTGCTCGCTGAGCCCTGTGTGGTTAGGGTGTGTTACCTCTTCTTTTGCCAGGCGGGATGTCATAGTACAGCTCTGTTTAACCATCTACCCACCGCGGGCACCACAGCCCGCTCCTGTTTCTAGTGATTACAAACAAAGCTGCTGAGAACATTGTGTAGAGGCTTTGGAGTGATGAAGCTTCTCTCTGTCACAAATGCCCATAAATGTTAGGTCACATGTCAAGCAGTGTGCTTACTTTTACGCACACCTGCCATCCCTGAGTGGCCGCACGGAGGTGTGCTTGCCCCGGGGCCCAGTTCCCCTTCATCTCCAGTGTTTTGTTAACCATTATTTTTGTTTTATCGTATGAGTGTGTGGCCTGCATGCATGAACGTGCATCGCACATGAAGGGGACACTGGATCCCCTGGACTGGAAGTGCAGATGGCAGAGTCACCATATAGATGCTCGGAACTGAACTCAGGCCCTGTGTAAGTGCTCGTAATGCCTGGGCCTTCTCTGCAGCCCTTCTGAAGTGTTTGAGTTGGTTTCACTATGTCCTGGACCAGAGGGTCAACCTGAATCCCAACTCTCTCAGATGGCATCTCCTACAGTTCTTGCTTTTCTGTTTCTTTTCTTTTTGTATTTTTCTTTATTATTATTATTTATTACAATTTATTTACTTTATATTCCAGCTGTAGCCCCCTCCATCATCTCTTCCCACTCACCCTCCCTCCCTCTCCCCTCACCCCCGTTTCTCCCCTATTCCACTGATAGGGGAGGTCCTCCTCCCCTACTTCTGACTCTAGCCTATCGGGTCTCATCTGGACTGTCCGGATACTCTTTCTCTGGGGCCTAGTAAGGCTGCCTTGCCAGGGAGAGGAGATCAAAGAGCAAGCAACTGAGTTCATGTCGGAGACAACCATTGCTCCCATTACGAGGGAACCCACATGGAGACTGAGCTGCCCATAGGCTACATCTGAGCAAGGGGTCTAGGCCTTCTCTATGCATGGTCCTTGATTGATTCATCAGTTTCTGTAAGACCCCCTGAGCCCAGATTTTTTTGGTTCTCTTGCTCTCTTTGTGGAGATCCTGTCCCCTCCAGGTCTTTCTATCTCCCCCTTCTTCTTTGGGCCCTGCACTCTGCCCAAAGTTTGGCTATGAGTCTCAGCCTCAGCTTCAAGAGCTGTTCCTTGAGACAACATCAGGTTTGATAAGTTGTGATGTGACCAAAAACATTGCAAATGATTATCTTCTTTGGGGTAGAAAATAAAAATTCGGTTCATAATTGGAAGATGAAATGGGAGAGAAAATGAAGGATGAGGGATATCAAGAAGAAAAACTAAAAATACTCATTGCTCATAATGTGTAACAGACATTGCAGGATGGACTAACAGGTGTGAAAAGAACATTTGTGATGATTCTGGGCTTCAACCTACTTTGAGTGATTTACTAGAATAATGTTATTTGGGATGAGAAGGACACGTTCTATGGTTTTAGAAGCCATTGGAGGCAATTAAGCTGTTTCCATGAAGTCGCCTCAGGAGCCAAGTGCTGTTCTATACCACAACCACATAGATTACATCTAAACGAAATTTCAGTATGACTGTGTTGGCATGTTTGGGTTACAGCGTGCCCTGCCTTGCCCTTCAAGGCAGCTCCCCTTGGTATAAGGTGGAAGTCTCTATGTAGTGCAGTCAGCAGTTCACAGAATAAACAGCGGAGGGTAGACACTTCTCTGTGGATGACAAGCGTTCGCAAAGATCCTCTTGTGTTCAGATGATTGTGAAGGCTGAGAAGGACCAAGGAGAGCCGAAAACAGATTAGCAGAGAGGGTTTTAAAATAGCAAGACTTAAAACGAGTCAATATGAATTGAATATGGAGTAAGGGAGAGGTAGGGAGTAAATGAGTGAGGGGGCTTGGGGTTCTGAGTAACCCTTTCATGACGGGGAGGGAATTATGGAGCTGGACCAGGGCAGGGAGAGAGAGCAGTTCCCCCACGGAAACACTTAATGGAAGCCATTTAGTTTGGTGAGAGAAACCTAATGGTTTGTTGTTTGTAGGCTTTTTGCAACTTTGAAAAATGCTGTTAACAAACTCTAGTGTTTACAAACTTATAAAATGTTACATGTTATCAGAAGGTAATTTTATGAACAGCTCAAAGAAAACAAATTATCACTTGGAATGTGTAAGTCATTCCTACTCCACCAACAGCTCAGTTTGGTCTGCTTTGCTGTTTCCATTGGTACTGGTGCGAGAGCCATGCATTCAACAGAGGCTGCACTTGGAATCTGGTCCTCTTTAGCACCAGGCTGGACACGAAGTCACCAGAGGAAATGCCTGCCTTTCTACTGTGTGCTGTGTTGCTGAGCTGTGGAAACCAATGGATTTTGATTAGGATATTTTCAATTTACAGTATGCTTATTGGATGTAACCCAGTTGTAAGTCAAGAACAATTCATATATACGTGTGTGTACATATATATATATAATAAAAATTATTGTTTGCAAATCTAGGGTGTAGCTCAGTGGTATAATTTTTGCTTTGTATGCCCAAGGCCCTGGGTTTGATTTACTGCAAAAAAAAGGTGCATGTTAATAACAGGTCCATAGTTTTATAACCTGCCTTAACATTTAATAGTCCTTGAACACTTACATCATAATTTGTAATTACCCATGTTCTGTTGAATAGATGTTGATAGAGTCAGTAATATTTACCTCTTTGAAAAGGCCTATAATGTATTTAATTTTTGGTTATATAATGTCATTAAGTTATATTATTCTCTCTTTTAGTAAAATTTGTAATTCCAATATCAACTGAAATGTGAAGACTTTACCTTTTAATATGAAATGGTCACTTGAAAAAATGGTATTGATTGGTCTCCTACCAAGGGTAGGATTTCCTTCTAGAAATATTTTTGCTGTTTCTTTTTTAAACAGCTAACTTGAACAAAAGTTGTTTCTTTGGTAAAAATTTCACCATTTTGATTATTTGGGATATTATTGTCTGTCTGTCTTTCTATTCTTGTGAACTGTGGATCATGCCCTTTGACTATTTCTTGTGTGAGGTACAGAACTTTTCTTTCTTCCTTCCTTCCTTCCTTTCTCTCTCTCTTTTCCTTCCTTCCTTCCTTCCTTCCTTCCTTCCTTCTTCCTTCTTCCTTCTTCTTCTTGTGCAGCCCAGGCTGTCCTGGACCTTGCAATCCCCTTGTCCCAGATGCTCACTGGTTACAGGAGTATACCATCTCACTTGACTTATTTCAATCAGTTTGAGCCTTAAATATCCTCACTGTTTTCTTATGTTGTCTTCTGTTCTGGCTCTTGGCCTTGGGCTTTGTACATTCACTTACTGTATCAATGAATTTGGAGGCTATTACAGTCTTCTGACATTTGCTTGATTGTGCTTGGTTTTAGGCAGTGTGTTACTGCTGCAATTCCTGCCACTGTACCAAAGCAGAAGACCACCCCCACTCTCAGACCGTGTAACTTACGCATTGTAACTTCTAGTTTGGTCTTTTAAAAATTAAGTCACTTAGGTTTGCAATTCATTTTGGTAGAAGAAACCAGAAAACAATTTCAACATATTGCATTGTCATTTACGTTTGTAAAACAGCCCTTAGGGTGGTTAAAGACCAATCCTGTTCCATTTCTACAGTGAATACATTTGCACACATCATGTACATACTGCTAGATGCCATCATGCACACCTGGGCTGGGACCCCTCTATAAGCATCACTGTTTGATTGCTTCAAAATCAGGGCATTCTTGGGTTCTATATATGCTATTCAGGAAGACGGCCCTGTGAGGCCGACTGGCATGCGTTTCCTTTGTTCTAGGTTCTCAAACAACAACAATTGCCCTGCTTTGTTTTCCTGGAGGCCTCTGTCAGTTGTAGCTGTGATTCACAGTCACTGCTCAGAACATACAGTTCCTGAGGGATGGTAAGGAGGAGGGAGCCAGGCCCTTTGCACACCCCCATCATCACCTCATGCAAGAGGCTCTCAGCTGGTTCACTGCAAAGTCCCTTGCCCCTGGAGCATCTCTGAATGCTGCTTCCTACAGCCAACCTTATTTTATTTATTTATTTATTTATTTATTTATTTATTTATTTATTTATTTATTGCTGCTTCAGAGAACTTCCAACTGGAGAATGCACTTCAGCCTAAGTCAGTGGACTCCTCCTGTGGCACACAGGGGTGCATGCAGATCTCCAGTTTGGCAAACACAGCAAAAGGCACATCTTGATCTCCTGTTTTTAAAGTTTCTGTTATAGAAGCAAAACAGAGGCCCATTAAGAAATATTCCTTCTGGTCAAAAGACTGAACTCTCCCGCCTGGGTGGAGACTTAACATTTTTTTTCATTTTTATTTTATGTTAATCACAGGTTATGTACTTTGTATCCCAGCCATAGACCCCTCCCGCATTCCCTCCCTATTCCCCCCTTCCCTCCCTCATCTCCTCCCTGCACCTTTCCAAGTCCACTGATAGGGGAGGACCTCCTCCCCTTCCATCTAACTCTAGCTTATCAGGTCTCTTTGGGAATGGCTACAATGTCCTCCTCTGTGGCCTAGCAAGGCTGCTCCTCCCTCAGGGGGCGGGGAGGTGGAAGAGCCAGCCATTGAGTTCATGTCCAAAATAGTTTCTGTTCCCCTTACTAGTATACCCACTTGGGAACTGAGCTACCATTTGCTACATGAGACCTAGCATTTTTGATGGATGGAGTCACTCATCTGGTCAAGAGACCAACCCTAGGAAGACTGAAGACATGGTAAAGAGATGTACAGAATAGTTCTTCCAGAATAGTTCTCCAGGAGACCAGGATATCTGGCCAGATTCAAGGCTGCAGGTGTCTGCGGGTGTTTGTTTGTGTGTGTGTGTGTGTGTGTGTGTGTGTGTGCACCTCACCACTACCTGAGGAGCCTCTCATTTCCACAAATCATTGCCTCTCTCTTCTCTTCCTGCTGCCTTGAGTGGCATCGCATGGTTTGGAAGGGAAATGGAAATAGGTCATTTGGTGACCAGTACTGAGGAAGACATAACGGAAGGAAGCACACATGTTCCTGAGGGAAAAGTAGAGCTTTTCAAAACTCAGGCCTTCTGGTGTCAAGGTTGCTTTTACCTTTTTCTTGACAACTTTCGTTTTCCTCAATTTTCCCTCTAGCCATTTTTCTGGAGTTTCCTGGTAGAAGTGTGGGGCACAGTCCCACCAGCCCCTTCCTCACTCAGAGCCCAGCTCTCACCTGCCCCGTGTTTAGTCAGTGCTTTTACAAGGTCTCCAGTGGAAACTGTTTGGGGAGAAGGAAGAAATGCTTCCCCCCAGCTTCTCTCTTAAACCAAACCTGTTCCCAGCTCAGGCCGCAGCTCTGGGTGAACCCACCTGTGGCCAGCACCATCAATGCTTGGCTGTGGCTGTTCTGAGCTGATGCCCTCTTCCTCCCTCCCCCATCACCGCCCAAACCTGTCCATCCGTGCTTCAGAGGAGGGAGGCCTTCAGCCAGCGTTGAGCCTGGACAGGGTCCAGAAAGGCTCTGTAGCTTTCCTGGTTTATTTCAATTGCTTTGTTATTTAGATTCATTTTGTTTAAATAGCAACAATGTTAAGATCTATTGGATTCATCACCTTTCCTCCGTTGGATCTTTGACAGTAAACAGGGAGCACTCAGTATGTGCTAAGGAGCATTCAGTATGTGCTAATGAACACTCAGTGTGTGTTGAGGAGCACTCGTGCTAAGGAGCACTCAGTCTGAGCTGAGGAGCATTCATATGCTAAGGAGCACTCTGTGTGCTAAGGAACACTCAATGTGTGCTAAGGAGCACTCAGTGTGTGCTGAGGAGCACTCACTGTCTGCTGGGCAGACACTTAGACGTGGGAGATGTCACACAAAGGCAGAGACAGTCCTCAGGACTTATTCAACAACTGGGTTCACTGGGTGCCTGATCACAACTAGAGGTTCTGGGAAGAGGAAGGCTCCTCTACAGCATTGCTCAGTGAGGGCTGAGTCAGGGAGGCCTTTGCTGAGCTGAGAGGCCAAGGCTCTGCTCTGGATGAGGAGGAGCTGGCTTTGCAGCCACAGGAGGCCCTATGACAACCTTGTAGGAGGAGGAAGCAAACCTTGAAAAGGAGGTTATGACAGCTGTCTGCTGAGGAAGGGAGGACAGCTAGGCCTGGACAGAGACAGGAAAGTAAGTATTTGCATCATGGCCATAGGCTGAAAGAGTCTCTGAGGGATTTAAACAGGTGGTGTTTTTTTGTGTATGTGTTGTATGAGTGTGTGAGTGTACATGTGTGTATATTGCTTAGCGCGTTGTGTACGTTTGTATTGTGGTTTGGTATGTGCTGTGTTGTGGTTTAGTGTGTGCATGCATGTGTGTATTGTGGTATATGTACATGTGTGTTTGTGTGTGTTTGTGGGTATTATGGTATATGTGTATGTGTGTGCGCATTCGTGTGTGTTTGTGGGTATTGTGGACTGAGGACTGTGCCTGGATATAGGGAAACAAGCAGGCAGGTGTTGGGGTCACTGTTAGGAGGGTCAGTAGTGCTGAGAACAAGGAGTGAGGTGAGAAAGGATGGACAGATGTCTAAGGAATGGTGGGTTGGATGTGGACACAGGCCAGAGAGGGTCAAGGTTGCCTGAGTTCTGTATTTTTTGAAGAATGTAATTATCATCTGTGGAGTGGGGCAAGTGAAAAGGTGTTCTGTGGACTCAGTCTCTTCCGTATTAACCAAGGAGCAGGCCTTGCAGTGCTGGTGGAAACTGCTGTGGGCACGTGTGACTGATGGCACAGGAGGTAAGAGCTGTCCAGCTGTGTGGGGTGGCTGAACAAGTCTAGGGCTTTTCTTCATCCCGTCTGCCTGCCTCACTGGGTAGCCTTCACCTTCTTCTCATGATCTGATAATTCAGTGTGGCTGCTGCGACCCCTGTGTAATACCTGAAGTCTAGGTAGTAACATGGATTCAAAGTGAGAGCTTTATCCTGATAGACATTTCCTTGGGATTGCTCCTCACATCACAGCAGCCTTAACTTCCAGCTAAAGGAGGCCTGGAAAGCTGATGCTCTAGCTTCCTTCCTCTCTAGGCAGAGGAAGAGGGAGGAGAACCGACATGCAGCTTTTAGGACCAGTCTGTGCCTACCACAGTCACACAGAGCTTGAGGGACCTTCTGTTATTCACACTAAGTGTCGGGACCCGAGACTGTTCTTTCTCATAAGGGGAAGAACATGGCAACTCAACTAGATTGAGTCCCACATCTTCTCCATCCCTCAGTGCAAAAGAAATGTAGAGGACAATGGCTGAGAATTCCATCAGCTCAGGGGATGATTTATTCCCTTTAGATCTTATTTTTACTTAAAATTATATGTGTACGTATTTTAAATTATGTGCCCATGAGCACAGCAACTAGTCAAAGATTCATTGAAGCTGGCATTGTAGGTGGTTATAACCTACTGACATAGGTGCTGGAAATTGGATTTGGTTTCTTATTAAGAACAGTATACAGCTTCTAGCCACTGAGCCTTCTCTCTAGCTCTGTAATAGGTAATTTCTTAATATTGAATGTCAGGTGTCCTACTTGCTATTCTATTGCTGTGAAGAGACACCATAACCAAGACAACTTTTAGAGAAAAGCACTTGATTGGGGGCTTGCTTACAGTTTCAGGAGGTTAGTGCCTGATCATCGTAGTAGGAAGTGTAACAGCAGGCAGGCATGGCACAGGAACAGTAGCTGAGAGATTCGTTCTGATCTGCACACCAGAGACAGAGAGACTGGGCCTGGCTTTTGAAACCTTCAAGGCCACCCCTAGAGACACAATGAGGCCACACCTCCTAATCCTTCCCAAACAGTTCCACCAACTGTGGACCAAACCATTCAAATGTATGAGTCTAAGGGAGGGGCATTCTTATTCAAACCACCAGAGTGAGTTATTGGGAAAAGGTCACTAAGGCTGTTTTTTTAAAGGGATGCAATAGTTTAGGGCAGTTGTGCTTAAAGTGATGGAGGCTGGTCCTCATGATGCCACGACCTTGCAGAGAGAGAGAGAGAGACGCTGGGGCCACAACTATGCCAACACAGCCATCTGAATAATGGCATCAGCTTTCTTAGTCTACAGGCTGAGTCTCAGTTCTCCCTTCGTGTTCTTTCCCCAAGAGGAGAAAGAACAGCAGTGGTGCCAGTTCATAGCAAACTGCAGCCAACAAAGGAGAGCTCTGTGAGGCTCTCTGGGTAGAACAGAGGATAGCCCTGAAGTGGTGAGGGAGGAGTTGTAGGAGGAAATGAGCTCTACATTCAGGAGCACAGTCAGAGGCTGACACAGGAATCTTTCACTTTAAAGTTTCAAGTGAAATGTGAGAAGGGACTCATATAAAACTTAATCTTTTATAAGCTTCAAAAGGCTTATATTCCAGGAAACAGGTAGCAATACCTAAGGAATGTGAGGGATCTGCGTGTGGTTGTAGCAAGTGTGACATGGATAACAATAACTGGCAGCTGTATCAGTGGAATAGGGGAGAAACGGGGGTGGGAGGAGAGGGAGGGAGGGTGAGTGGGAAGAGATGATGGAGGGGCTACAGCTGGAATATAAAGTAATTATATAAAGTATATAAAGTAAATAAAATAATTGTAATGAATAATAATAATAAAGACCTTTCGCAACCCAGGTTCCACCACTTAGCAGCTATGGGAGCTCAGGAGGGTTGCTAAATTCCCCTGAGCCCCACACAGGGACAGTACCTTCTCCTAGGCTGTTGTATGGATTGAGTGATCATAAATGAGTTAATGTGTACAAGACATTTGGAAGGGTGTACATAAACTTCACTGTCTATTTCAGTTGTTGTTATTGTGTGGGAGGAGGGACATGAAGTGAAATATAACATGTTTAGGGCTGTAACAGGAAGGCTTTGGGATATTGAAGGAAAGGCAGGTTTGACAGGACAGGTACGTGATTTTTAGGTAGATCAGTTGTACTTTTGATAAGCAATACCAGATGCTCCTGAGAAATTTAATTAACATTTGATAAAGTATAGCTTTAAGTTCTTAAATTCTTAATGCTACTTTCCTTCTGATTTTTTTTCTTCTTTGATCTTTGAGAGGGGACCTATGACCTTGCCCATGGTAAGCACATGATCACTGTGCTGGGTTGGGTGCCCTGGGCAAATACTGTTTATTTTCCATTTAACTCTTTAGAGTTTTTTCCCCTCTATGTTTTATGGCCAAGTATTTTTGCTTTGGAGGTATGGGGACCATTGAAGGGAACTGGAATGGGCAACCAATTGACACAATTAGTAACTGCTGCTTGAACCTGTGGGGAATTTAAGAAGGTGGAAGGTGTCCATCTCATAACAGCTGGAGGAGTCAAGCTCCATTCCCAGCTGCCACAGCTGAGGTGGGTCACTGGGTTCTTAATTCCCTAGCTTTGCCATCAGGACATGTGGGCAGGGTGGATGTCAGTGTCTGCAGGAAACTGCAGAAGTCAGAGACACGGGTTGTCACTGCTGGAGGCTGGAGGAGCCTGGCAGCATCTGCCACAAATCTGCCTCTAACTGGCAAGAGCTCCTTCTGCGGTATTCATTGAAGCTTCGATGGGACTCTGCTAGCTGAGGTACATGTGCCTGTGTCCACCATAGACCATGTGTTCCTCAGAAGAAGATGGGATTAGATTGGGCTAATTTAGTCAGTACAGCACCCTGCCCACTGCCGTACGTAAATAGCCACACGGTGCATAAATAGCTCCTCTCCTGCATTTGGTTGGTGTCATGGTACAGGAACGGAACAACTTCTTCCGTGTCACGGAGCTTGAGCCAGTAGTTCTCATCGCCATGAATTTATAGCTTTGATCTGACTTTCTGGCAGTGGGAGGTAAGCGGCGATCCGGGAGCCCGGGGCTGACCTGCCCTGCCTGCAGCATGTGGAGGTTCGATGTTTCCAGATCTGTCTGATTAGTCAACTTCATCATAGACGCCAGTTCTCCAGTTCGTAGAACTGTAGTAACGCTTTAGGTCTGGATTTTCCCTTTGCCTCCTTCAAAGCGGAATGATCTAGAAGTGTGTAGAGGAGAGGCAGTCTTTCACAGACATGGGGGATCCATCAGGGCTATGGGGATGAAGGGAAGCTCCATCAGAACCCTCTCATTCCATCAAGTTCAGCGGAATGGACCCCAGGCCATGTTTGTTTGTTTGTTTGTTTCCATCTGTTTCATGTAAGTGACTCAAATTCCCAGAAGACATTCAGATCATCTGTAGGCACTTTCCTTTCATCTGGCCTGAAGGTGGGTGGCTAGACAGAGTGAAGATGGTGCTGGGCTCCTCCTTACTCCCTGAGCTCCTGGCATCTCCGACCTTATTCTGTACCAGGGGGAATAGCCATAGTAGACTGCAGAGATTATTCAATTTCTGCTCACTCTAAGTGCCCTTAAAGGGAGATGGCACTCACGACTTCTCAGTGGAAAGCGGGGGATATGTTCCGAGACAGATAGAGCTCTGTGAGAGAGGATCCAGATGCAGCCAGGGGGCCGGTGCTGAGGCAGTCCTGGCCCTCAGCAGGAACATCTCTGTATCACTGAACGCATGGTGCCATGAGGGGGGGCGGCCTGAGCAAACTTGCTGAAGGAATGAAAGGACCATTAAAAGGTGCCATTCCAGGGACAGAGCCACTGTATCCAGGCTAGTCTGGATGGCATGAACGTGGGGAAATTATCAACCTTTTTACCTCCCTCCCAGTTTGGTTGATGCTTTTAAATGAATTTATGGAGTTCTGACTTTTCTTCTGCTTCCTGGTTGGGCTAGACAGTCTTCCGTGAACTCTTGGAAAAGAGCTTCAGTTTGCAGCCATATGCTTGTTGGATAGTGCCGCTTCTGATGGTTGGATTGTAAGTTGGCCACACTGTCTAGAATCCTGAGCACCACGGGGCTGGGATAGAGACACCCACAGTTCTATCTCACTGGCGTTTGGCTCTTTCTGAAGAGACAATAGGAGAAGGGAAGGCAGTGGGGGTACTCCTGAGGTGAAGGAGGCATCTTCCCTTTCCACCACATGAACCCCATCCCTTTGAACACATCTCACACTGTGGGCGGTGAGAAACATCCTGGCTCCTCCAGCCTTTTTTTTTTTTTAATGTTTCTAAAATGAGTGAATTTCGAAACAACCCCTTCTACGCAGAGGAGATGGCTCTTGGCCCTCCCTGGCTATTTCCTTCAGCTTCCACAAGCACCCGCATTGGCTTGAATGGGAATTTGTGCCTCATCTTCGTGCCTTATCTTTCTCACTCATGCCCCTTGCTGGCTGGCCAGGATTCTCATGGCACACTAACTCCATCCAGCTAGCCAACTCAACCAGGAAGACTTATTTCTTGGGCATGAGTGTGAAGGCTGTTTATGCTCAGCATGAATGAAAGGATTGAAATAGGCGGGGGCTAACACATCCCAATGCATTTTAAATGCGTCAGTGACTTAGACCCCATGCATCCTGAGGCATCTTTGAAACTGAAATAAAAGAAACACAAGTAATTAAACTCATTTAACAAGGACACGAAGCTAGAGGTACTGTCAAGTTCAAAGAGAAACTAGTCTAATAATAGCAGATGCTAATCTTAGCAGTAGGTTCCCAGGCAATCAAAAGTTTAATGTAGGGAGAGGCTGAACCCTGACACCTAAGAACACACTTGGGTTCACTCAGAGGCAAGCTCGCTCCTTGCATCTCTAGCATTCTGCTAGGATTTATTCTGTAGATCCTATAAACTGGCAAGGATGTTATTAGTGGTGACTATTTTAAAGCTTTATTTGTCCAGTGTCTGTGTCTCATAGTGTGGAAAGGTCCTGGCTAGCTGGAAAAGGAGAATTAAAATGCTTAGCAGTTATGCTGTCTGAACTGTGTCTTGCCCGCTCAGGCAAGGGCCTGAGCCTCCTAGCAGGGTGCTAAGCCAACTGTTTCTGTCTAAGGTGGTTTTTTTTTTTTTTTTTTTTTTAATCTCAGACTTTTAAGGATTCGTCATGTGCTTTTTCTTCAAAAGCAAATAGTCTGTTTCTGGCCTTCACAGCCTCTCTGCCTACCCAACTAGGAATGGCAACTCTGGTGGTGCTGTCTCAAGACCAAATCCTGTGACATGCCTTCAGTGTCCTGATGAGAGCTAGTCCTCCTTTGTGATGCAAGCTTCTCTAGTCTCATGGATGACAAGAGCCAAGCTTTTGGAGACACCCTGGAATTGGGCATCACTCTGTTTCAGCAGCCAACAGCATGACTGGAGTTGGCAGTCTTCTGAAGAAGGTGCTCCTCATCGTTAATGTCTACGGCACTTTATTCCTAAAATTTCTGTGGAGTGGTGTGCTATCACAGGTGAGTGGCCCCAGATAGCTTAACTCCAAAGGCTGACAATTTGATAAAATCAATAAGTGGAATCTGGCCTGGGCCAGCCCTAAGGCAGGTATCAGATGTCAAATATCAATTGTCATTTAAGACTAGCAGAATCCTAAAGCAACAGAACATCGTACCTGCAGAAGTGACGCTGGCCCAGTTAGCAGAGGACAGAAGAAAAAAACGGTGCCAGGATAAGGACATGTGCCAAGCACCCAATAGTTGCCAGAGCATATGGGAATTAATGATATTCATAACTTGATGAATAACAAGATTTTTCAGCTTAAAATAAGCTTCCTGCTGATGTGCAGTTACTGGGGAGGGGGTGCCCAGAATTCCACAGAGAAAAATGAGATGCCAGCAAAACACAAAATGAAAAAGCTCTGAGATCCAGCTCTTAGTGCATGGAATAACGGCAGTTCAATGAGCTGCAGAGAGCTGAGAGCAGTGGACCCATGCCCCAGCTATAAAAACTCCAGTCCATAATGTCCGTACTCATGAGGAGAGGCTTGCTAATTTAATGTATATTCTGCGCATTTGACAAGGGCCTGACAAAGTTTCATGGGAGAGCTGAAACTCCACAGGGCCAAGTTTATGACCAAACACCAAAGAGACCCCCAGCAACTTCCAGTCCAACAGCTATTTCCTCGTCTGGCTATTTCTTTGTCTGCCTGCCCCTGAAGAGACATATCTAACCACTCTACCTGTTGGGTCCAAAGGGAACCACAGATGAGTTTTGGCTCAGCTCAAGCTGAACTACAGGGGAACGGCTGCTGCTCACTCCCATCGTTCCTTGGGGAAGAGCCACTTCTTTATTGACACGTACCTATGGGGTATACCAAAGCCATCTGGCCCACAAGCCTCTCCCTGTTGGCCTGAACTCCTGGGCCATTTCAGCTCACAGTGTTCCCCACTTACTCTGCAGCCACTGCTTTTTGTTTTGCTTTTTCCTGCTCTTACACTTCTCTCTGTGCTTAAGAGAGATAGCTCTGGCTCTTGCCAGTCTGCTCCTCTCCTCTCTGCCCCAGAGAGATAGATGTGGCTGCTCCGCACTTCCCCAAGGGCCTCTGGCTAGCCTCTCTTTTGTGTCTATAATAAAAACCTCTGTCATGCCCATGGATCGGTCAGTTTGGTGGCTTCTCTGCGTCCTTGCTCACACTGTCCATTTGCTATCATCTTTCTACTTGAAATAGGAGTTTAACCTGGCTAACAAGTTTAGTATAACCCAAATTCCTAGTGCTGAGATTTCTCTAATGTCAAAGATTTTCAATTGAAAAAAAGAAATAAGAAAAAAAGATGTCCCCAAGGTCTGGGCAGATGCACTCTACAGTGACATTTCTGGTTCTCCTATACTCATTTACTCTAATTGAATCAGAGCCCCCAGAAACCTTGAACTCTGTCTCCCATTTAACCTCAAGACCTTATTGGCAAGTAAGATGCTTCTAGAAGGAGGACGAACCCAGAAAGCTTTTAGTTGATGGTGGATTCATGAGTGACAGCCCCTCTTTAAAGAGCTCTGAGGCCTGCAGAAACCGCAGGAGTGCTAGGAGGTCACCAGCCAATTTTTGAATTATTAACACATGGTTAACAATTAGAGAAAGAAATATTGATAGGCTATCGAGGCAGTTAATTATTTAGTTGTACAAAGTACAGAGTGGAAAATAAAATACTAAGTGTAGTGTGCATGGATCCTGGTATGTAAAGGCAGGTAGGCATAAAATTCCAGTCATAAAACTTTATTTGCGTGAGATAAAAATCAAATCCTGCTGCAATTCCTGCTTCCACTTGGCTGGTGCAAAATAAAATAGGAAAGAGTACACATTTTTTTCCCAGTGCCTAAAGCTCAGAGGCCCCAAATCTTTGCACAGCAATGGTGGTGGAGACGGGACGGAATAGGTAGACCTTGCAAAGACAAGACCAAGTTCACACCGTGACACACCACCCCACATACTCTTCCCGAAGTACATCTGGGGGACTTTCTGCCCAGATATCCAGGGCTCCATCCATAGTCACTCCCACCCAAGGGCCAGCCCAAGTCTGTGGTGCTTCCAGAATAGGGCAAATAGCTATTAACACTGTAGTGCAAATGAGGAGAATGACTATTTTCAGCCAGCCTTCATTAAAGAATTTGTAGGTAGCAATTGGGACCATCTGCTGCAGAATGCCATGCTTTGCAGCTTGGTTGTGACTATGGACTGTCACGGCTTTTGCATGACTGAAAGCCTCAAGGAACTTTCAGAATGCTTACATGGTCGTGACAATTGAAATACAAAAACCGCTTAAATCCCCAAGCTTGGAATGATCTGTACTCCCTTTACTGAAAGTTGCCCTGACTGAAGGATTGGTTTTGTGGTCCTTGGAAAACAGCAAATAAAGAATCCTTACAGTAACATGTATGGGTTCCGCCTCCCTAATCTCTTCACCAGCTCTGGGCTGTTTGATCTTTTAAAAGCTAGTCCCCCGACCCCCAGCATCTACCTTAGGGCCGAGTGCTCAGAAGATGCCCAGCAAGTGAGTAGATTAACAACCCTAGCAAAGTTATATTTTCTCCGTAAAGATCTTCCCAGTGCAGTGGGGACACCCTGTCTTCTTTTCAATGTCGAGAGCATCGGTTTCTTGTGCCACTCACTCAGTTGTCACTGAATGCAAAATGCCTTCTATTCCTGGCTTCCCAGCACAAGGGTTCTGGTGAAACAGATTAGGTGCAGGCATTCAGAACCCATGCTGTGAGCTATCCACCAGGGAGGACAACAGGGACACGGGCTCAAACCAATAGCACTTTATGAGTGCTTACACTGGGTGTTTGGAATCCCAGTGCATTTTCAAGCCTTTCTTAGGGTAAGCTTTTAAGGACAAACCCCACGACATCCTAGGTTGACATACTCCAGTTAACAAGAACAGTTGGCCAGAAGCAGAACTACAGAAGCTGAAAAGTAAGGTTAGAATATTTAGGGACTCTCCCAGAACTGTGCCCTTTGATGGATTAGGCTGTTGTTCTTGTTTTGGCAGGTGGTGCTGCATATGTGCTGGGTTGCAAGGCTTGGATGGTATTCCCATCATGGAGTCAGTTGTGCTAAGGTCTGGGGCCTGAAACAACTGTTCTTCTGGAAGCGCCACCCTTGTCAAGAGAGAATCAGCTTCTCAGAGGAGAACCAGGAGCAGCTGTGCTAATATCAGGGCCTGTGGAAGTGCAATGCTGGCTTGAAGGTTCTGAGACCTCCAAACACGGAAGATCCCTGTCACCTGTCACAGCAGAGGGTGCTATAGGGCTAGTGTGTGTGTGTGTGTGTGTGTGTGTGTGTGTGTGTGATGGAGGTGGTGGTAGGCTTTGTGCATAATTTAAATTTTCTAAAAATTGAGCCAACAGGGCTCCTGCTGACCTACATATCTGCCAGACCAGGAGCTCCTTCTCTGGCCCAGGAAAATTCCCTCTGATCCTACAGAACTTACCTCATGTCTCATTTCACTATGCCTCTGAGCCTCTGACGTGTACACGTGATGGCAGGGACAGACCCTATTTGATTCTAGCTTTCATTTGCACATCTCTCAATGTTCTAGAATGTGATTCCATTCAGAAAAAAAATGGTTTATATTCATAGCTCTAAGTAAAAATGGCAACAGCAAAAACAGCTATTTCATTTCACACCGACAGCTGCTGTGAGAAGCCTCCTATCCTATACAGATGATATTTTCTACTCAGGTCGAGCCTGGGATGAAGATATGCATGCATTCTGGTCTCTGATTTGCACATATCACCTTGCAGACTGTCTTCTCAGCAGGGCCAGGGTAATGCTTGGGTGATAAGTTGTCTTACCTCACTCTCAGAACTGTGATGGGGGTTGGCTCAGCAGTTAAGAGTGCTTACTGCGGGGCTGGAAAGATGGCCTAGCATTAAGGAGCACTGGCTGCTCTTCCAGAGGTTCTGAGTTCAAGTCCCAGCAACCACATCGTGGCTCACAGCCGTTTGCAATGGGATCTGATGCCCTCTTCTGGCACGCAGGCGTACATGCAGATAGAGCACGCATACACATAGAATAAATCTTTAAAAAGAAAAACAGGCTGTACTTCAGGCTGGTCACCCCTCTGGTCTGGAGTCTTTACTCCTCTGGGGGAA
>CM053743.1:47237280-47257761 GCA_028658305.1 Pachyuromys duprasi | reverse complement strand
CCTGCATGTGTGGGCACCAGTTATACATCTGGTACCCCCAGAGTTCAGATGAGGGCATCAGATCCTCTGGAACCTGAGTTACAGATAGTCTGAGCTGCCATGTGGGTTCTGGGAATCGAACCTGGAACCTCTGGATGAGTAGCCGGTCTTTTTAACCACTGAGCCATCTATCCAGCCCCCTCATTTTACTAAAAAAAAACAAACCCATTTTAGTGTCTAAGTTCATATTTGTGTGTTCCCTGTTTAGCTTTTCTATTCTGACAGTACTTGCATTTGTGTGTGTGTGTGTGTGTGTGTGATTAAAAAGAAATCTATTTTGTGAGTGATTTTTGGCATTGTTCTCAGTAGAACATGCTGGTAGCAGTAGATAATTGGGATTCTCTTTATGCCTGCTCTGTTGGGCAGAAGTGTTTGGTTTTTGATCTGAATTTGTTAGTTGGGGTGGTTAAATTTCCAGACTCACCAGGTTTAAAACTTGAGGGACTGAAGGTGACCATGTTATCAAACTTATGTCAGGCTGATCGCAGTTGTATAGAGAGCTCGATCCAAACATGAAACATCCACTTAGCAGCCTGCTTCTCAGTTAATGGCTGGCTGGATGGCTTCAGGTAGTATCCTGTTTGGGGGTAGATATACCAGGGGACACAGGGAGTGTAAATGCTCACCAGCTGTAGAGAAGGACTGTTCTGTGTGCAGACAGGGGCAGACCAGGTGCTCTGTTATTTGTGTTCCTCATTTTTTTTTTGTAGTCTCTCTGTCTCTCCCTCTCTCCCTCTCTTTCTCAGGTGGGGCCTCACACATGCTAAGTACACACTTTGCCACTATATGAGTTATTTTTCTATGGCTGGGACAAGATAGTTGATAGCAGCAACTTAAGGAAGGGTTTGCTTTGCCAATAGTCTCAGGGTGCTGTCCTCCATGGCGGCAGAGTCAAGCAGCTAGAGGGGCCCGAGCATTGCGTGAGCAGTCAGAACGTTTGTGTTTAGTCCAGGACTCCAGCCAAAGGAATAGTACCAGACTCAATGAAAGTGTCTCCATGTCGCCCTACCTTAGACAACTCCTATGGGCATTCTCAGAGATGAACCTGGGCTGGCTAATCATGGTCTCACCCAGAGTGGAAGGGACTGACCTGCAATAGAAGGACTGACGGCCTAGGAAGCATCCCTGGGGAGGACACACCACTGCTGCTGCTGACAGAACCGCGAGGGAGGGGCACAGACACATCCCTGTGTTGCTGGGACAGGAGAAGGATTGAGAAAAAATCCAGGCTGATGTGAACATGATCTTAGAATGGTGTTGCAGACATTGAGAGGATGCAGATGTCACAGAGGAAGAGGATTGAGGAGGAGGGGGAGAAGGAGAGGGATGCAGAAACGACCATAAAGAGTGAGATGAGAAGAGAGAATGAATGTATGAATGAATGACTGAATTGTACAGTATGCGTCTTTCCCCCCAAGGATGGTGGAACATGATGTGAATCCAGCAGATCAGAGTGAAGACTGATTCAAAGTGTTTTCACAATCCCCAGTAGGATTTCTTCTACTTTATACTGGTACAATTAAAACGAGAATTCCCCGTTATCTTTATCTACATTTTCTAAATAGCCAAAACTTTGTTCCAGATAACTTGAAAAAGGAAGACATTCATGCAGTGGAATCAGTCAGGACTGAAGTCCGGCCATCTCCACAGACTTCTGCCGCTAGGGCCCCCACGGTGATGCTGTGGGGTACAATGAGCATGGTAGGAACAATAAAGAAGCAGGGCGTCAGAGGAAGGAGCAGGTTTGTAGCTCAAAACAAAAAACAAAAAACAGAAAACCAACCAAACAAAAAACCCACAAGAGGGCAAAGAATGGAATACAGTTCTTGAAATATCTTTAATTCAACGTGGCTTGAAAAGTTTTACGACTGCATCATGAGCATGTGCAAGGGGCACCTGGAGATCTGCCCAGGGTGGGTTCTGAATCGGAAGATCTGGGAGGGCAGAAACTCTGTTTATGACAAGGTCCACATTAGTGCTGGCGCAGCCACACGGTTGAGTCTTACCTCCGGAGGGTTTGGAAGCTCCCGCTCCCTTAGCTTCCACCTTACTGAGCAGGAACGAGGTCACTGTTATGGACTTAGTCTTTAATGACCTCCAAAGCCCACATGCTAAACATTTGCTCCTCTGCTTGGGGGACCGTTGGGAGTCAGGTTGCAGGAGTGAGCCCTTCAGGGGTGTCAGGATCTTAGGCCTTTGTTCTTTTTGCTTCCTGGAGAGGAGGAAACTGCCTAGTTTCCTTTGCTGTGCCTGCTGACCACGGTTTGCTAAGCAGACACAGGCCCAGTACAACAGGGCTGAGCAGGCACAGACTGGAACCTCAGAAACTGGTGATTCAGAAATCCATCTTCCCTCTTGGAAGCTGAGTGTCTTTGGTGCTTTGTCGCAGCGATGGGGAAATAACACACCATTTATCCAAATGATCTCATTTTCTTCAAGCTTGCCTGCAAACGTACTATCCTCTTCCAGTCTTCTGGGGTCCTGTGTGTGGCTGGGCCTCACTTCTGGCTTTTCTCCATGACATTCCCATCAGTTCCAGTGCCTGGGCAAAGCCATGAGAAAGATGTTGCCCCAATCTGTTACATTGTATTTCTTTGCTCATCTCCCCATCGTGTTGGTGAGTAAAAGGTACCAAACATTGTAATTACTATTAATTTAGTACCTAGAATCTTTTCCTGTTCATGAGAAGACATACGCATGTGTGCTTTGGAGGACTTTGTGGTTTTTCTTTTTCCCATGAAAGAGGAAGAAAGATGATCATGTAGATTGACAGAAGGGCTCGTTGCATACCCTACCCCAAGGAGCCCACTGCACTCTCATGGTGCCAATGCTTTTGCCTTAAAGGACCAGAGGAATGGGATGCTCTTGGATTTCTGTCAGGACTACAGGAATTTAATGCACCTGCCAAGACTGCAAGCGCTGCGTTGTTCCCTGGGGGTTTCGCAGTCACTTGCCATCCTTCACTAGTTCCATTACTTGGGGAAGGATAAGGTCTGCTTTAGCTCCATCCTTACGTGTTCAAAAACATTTGGAGAACTTTATCCTGATCTCAAAGCCTTCATCATTAAGAAGTAGGGGCGCGCGCGCGCGCGCACACACACACAAACCCCTGCTGGGAAAGTGAGAACTGGATTCTTATTCACATTCAAACCATCAGGTAGCCTCATAAAGGCACATTCCTGGGAGGATGGAGCTGACTTGAGAACGGAAGAAGCCAGCGGAAGAAAGGAAAAGGCTGAACTAAAAGGCAGGTGTGAGGTGGTCAGCAAACCTCCCTTTGGAGGAGGCTCTTTCTGAGAGACAAAGGAGGGAAAGATGTTTGACAAACAATGCTGCTACCCGTTGGTGCTAGGCAAGGCCAAGGGAGCAAAGAGATCCAGGACACACCTGTCTCCTCCCAGTGCTCTCATTTGGCCAGTGGCTATGGAAAACCAGAGCCAATGCTGTGTCATGTAGCATCACCCATAGCATCGTGGGGTCTTTGGAGGCCTCTCTGTGAGGATCCCTGCCTGCACCTCTTTAAGCAGCCCAGCGACCCCAGAGGTCACACAGCAGTGATTTTGAATAATCCAACACAATTTAATCATGCTCATCTTGTATTTGTGGTGCTTTCCCTTGGTGGTTCCTTCTTACCCTCTGGCCATTTCCTCCGTTTACAAGACCTCAAGGCATCACTTTCAATACAGGAAATCACTTTCAATAAGGAGAGGGTAGTTCCTTAGACTCTGAGGTCCAAAAACTTGTTTTGATTTTAAGAATGTGGATGTTTGAACTCTAGAAGTCCTGGAGGACTGCTGTATGGTATTTATCCCAACAAAAGTCGATTACTTTTCAAATTTCCCACTCCTTAATAAAAGATAAAGACTTCCAAGGATGTGTGATGTTAGAAGGATTGGATAATGAGGGTTGGTGCTCATGGGATCTGCCAGCAGGGCTCCGAGTCTTGTCCCCACTCTGCATGAATTCTCATGGGGGGGCACTTGAGAGCAAAGAAACCCCAAAACTACCCTCCCTGTTCATGCGTTGGCATTCCCCAGAATGAATGGGAAATAACGACGTACAATTTTTAATGAGTTAAAAACACAATGAGCATGTGACCAAGGGGTTATCTCTTCTGTTGGGTGAAGCAAGTTTCAAGTTTATTGACCAAACGTAAGGAAAAGTCTAGACCCTAACTGTTAGAGTAGGAAGCCATCCCTAGACCACAGATCTTTGGTTAGTGTGTATTATTGTGCAGTGGGGCGTTGTTCGGTATCTGCACCCGTGCCCTCAGTGCACCTAGATCATATTCCTCCATCCTCATCACCCCCACCCCACATTACCAACAGCTCCCCCTTTTACTTTCAACCCCCCACATTTTGCATGTGAGAGAAGAGTCACAAGATGATTGTCCTTGTACTTGCTCACTGCACTCCAACCTGGTCCATGCATTCTCATGCAAATGAGATGGCTAGGTTCTTTGTGGTCAAAGACATTCTATCGAATCCCTTTTCTCTAACCATAAATGCCCAGCCTTCCCACTGAAGGCTGAAAAGCCACTGTCCTGAACAGGGCAGCAATACACTTGGGATGCAGGTGCTGTGGTGGACTGACTTAGATTCTTTCAGGTTTGTACCCACAAGTGGTATAGCTAGGATGTATAGTAGTTCTATTTTAACTTTTTTTGAGCAACCTCCATAATAACTTCCATAGATGCTTTGTTAATTTATATGCTGAGCAACAATTTGTAAGGACCCCCTTTGCCCCATATCCTTGCCAACATGTTAAAATTTTTATTAATGATAGCCATAATGACTACGGCGAGGTGGAATATCAAAACAATTTTGATTTGCATTTCCCTGAAGGATAAAATGGCAAAGGTTTTCTTTCTTTTTTTATTTTTTTGGTGGGTGTTTTTATTGGCCATCAGCGCTTCATTTGGAAAGTGTCAGTTCAGTTCATTTGCCCATTTATTGGCTAGATTATTTCCGTGTCCACCTTACAGTCTGGGTGTTAATCCCAGGCCATGTGATTATTTCCTATGCAGCTGATGAAGGTTTCTTTCCACCCCTCCCTTTCTTTAATGCTGTATCTCTGTACTCTTGGAGTTGTTTTCTTTGCTGTGTGGAGCTTTGCTGTTTTGATTTAGTTATTTTTGAGTATGAATGTTTTCCCTGAAAGTGTATGTACACCATGTGTCTGCGGTGCCTGAGGAGGCCAGCAGAGGGCATCCGATCCCCCGGAACAAGAGCTGTGGCTGGTTGAGACCTACCATGTGAGCGTTCTATATGAGCCTAACTGTGAAAAGGCCCCAGGTGACACTTAAAGGAGCTAAAGGTGCTACTGTCCAGCAAGGTGGAGCTGTGACCCCCATTCTCAAGCTGGGCTGAGCCTGAGCACAGGGCATCTTAGGGGAGACTAAACTTGATGAAAGGGTGGAGACATCTGTGCTTACTAAAGCATCAAGGGAGCCAGGGCTAAAGCACTCCGAGTGACTGTGAGGTTGGAGGAGACACAGGAGAAGTTTCCTTAGAGCAGAACAGTGAACAGCCTTGTGGAGAGAGGCCTTGGTTGCCTAGAGTGGTCCTTTCCATTTGTGGATGGTTCTGTTCTGCAAGGCTCCATCCTGTTGTGAACCTGAGAGGAACTACTTCAGGATGAGGTTTGATGCAGCAGCAAAACATTTGTCATATAAAAGAATTTTGACTGAAAAACATGGTTTACAAGATTTTAAACAGAGACACACTTAACTTAAAAACACAATGCTCTCATGATTGCTTTAAGACACTTGAGCCTCCTCTGAAGTAAACCATTCCTTCTATACATTCTGTCCACAGAGTAATTTTCAAATTCAGTGGAACAGACATTTGAATGGTGTAATGTAGTGTGAAAGAAAACTGGGCTCCGTATTCCTTTAATTATTTGGGACAATTCCAGCATTTACAGTTGCACTAAAAGCAAAGATGTTCTAACTCCTCAACATGGAGGCCTTGAGGAGCCTTAGCCTTTGCAGCCACAGAGGTCCTCCGCTTTTCCTTAAAGAGCTGAAAAACACCAAGCCACAGGCTGATTTTCCATTTGCTCCTGGCTATGTGTTCGTGACCCACTTTGTGTTTTATGGGCCATCTGCAGACCCCACAGGGTGGTTTTGTGTCTGCTTTGAGATCTTTTCCTGAGTCCCAGGAGGGGTTGTCCGAGGTCCTCAAACAGCGACTGTTTTATGTCTTAAGGATCTAGAGAACAGAATGTGATCCACCTGGAACTGTCCACAGATGGGCAGACAAACACAAACACACATACACAGTCAGACAGACAGAAATACGCATCAAATATTCGTGTGTGTATCCTCATATGCAGATAACATATACATACATATAAACATACATAGACACAGACAAACACAAGAATACAGATACAAACACACCACATACACATACATATACAAAGATAAGTACACACAGACACATTGAGGTACACAGCAGAAACACACATACACATATGTAAATATGCAAACTGATAAACACATACACATTCATGCATACATAGACAGGTAAGCACACACACAAATATAGACACCTAATCTTTCTCACACAGGGACACATCCTTCCCTCTTCTTCCCTCTCTCCTTTAGCACCCCTCCCCCCTTCTCTCTCTTTGGCTATCCTTTTTTCTCTCTTCCCTTCTTCCCTCTCCCCCTCTCTCTTCATTTTCTCCCCTTCCTCTCTCTCTTTTCCTCTCCCCTCTCTCATTGTATACCCAGCAGTAGTTGCAGAAGTAGCGCAAAGACAAATCTCGTTCACTACCACCCGCTCGCAGTGCTGCTGTCCTGAAACCAGCTTCCAAATATTTGGGGGGGGGGGAGGCTAGAGATTTGCTCAGTGGTTAAGAGCAAGGCTGCCCTTGCAGAGGACCTGGGTTTGGTGTACAGCTAGCACATGGCATCTCACAACCATCTGCAACTCTAGTTCTGGGGAATCTGACACCTTCTTCTGGCCCCTACGCACACTTACATATATGGTGGGTAGACATGAGTGCAGCTAAACGCTCATAAAAATAAATAAATCACTAAAAACTCATTTTCTATGTTCAATTTTACAACAAGCTACTACGGAGGGACGATATGAGATTTTGGAAGAAAAAATTTTTTAAATGGACTGGAATACAGACGATGAGATAAGGAAGGCACTTGGAAGTCTGGCAGCTTGTCCAGAACCCAGGAGTTAATGGTACAATTTGAACAAGGATGCTAGTGATGCTGGTGGGCTGCTTATGGGATATTAATACAGGAGAAGCTCATGGACATTTCCCGCTGTGGCTTTCTCCAAAGAGCTGGAGTGAAGCCTGTACCTGTACCCTGGCATGGCTAGCATTGAAAGAACCTGTGTGTCAGATGGGCCTCACTCAGTCCAGCGAGGCAGTTCGTGCACCCCTTCCTTGCCTGACCTCCTCCTGTGGCGGTTTCCCTCCATGATCTTCATTACCGTAGTCTGTGCAGGCAAAAGAGGGAGATGTCTGCCCCTGGTTTCTTAGCATCCAGATGTGCTTCATTTCCCTTGCACGGAGACAGACAGATGGCTGTAAGCGGACAGCTGTCCAAGGGCCAGCTGGGCTTAAGCATGTTTCCACTTGGTTTTTCACTGTGCTCTAGAAAATTATTTTCCCTGAGGATCTAAATTTCTCCATGTTTCCCCTGTTGTTGAGGCTTTTCCTGTTGCTCCTCTTTGTTAGTCTTTGATGTTTTTATAGCCTCTGAGAGAGACCTCTCCTGGACTCTGTGTTAGTCCCCACTGTTGTCTGTGTTTCTCCACACCCACTCACTTCTTAGCTATGGAGAGTTCCTCAGCACACAGAAGGGAAAATCTGGTTACAAATGAGAGCTGATCATCTCACCACATGATCACAGGAAGGCGTGGCTGTAGACCAGGTCTATCACTTTTTTAAATAAATAGCTGCCAAATGGTCTTTTAAGAGGTGTCTAGCATCATCATGATAGAAATGGAAGCACACTTTGAAATACAAACCAAAATGTATACTAAGAAGGGAAATTTAACCATGTGTGTGCTGTAGGCCCCTGTGCATATGGAGTGTGGGGGCGTGGGATCTGAATTTATCATGTTGAGAGAGCACACCGTGACCTCTGGGGTCATTCCTTGAGAAATACCACAGAGTCTGTGCATCTAAGACTGTTTAAGTTGGCACCTGTGGCTGCCAACAGAAGGTCAGAAGGACTTCCCAGGGACTAAGGCAAGAAATCTGTTGAGGCTTTGGGAAACTTTCAGGCCCCTGTGAGGCCATTGCTAGTCTGAGAAAGCTAATTCATGACAACACATAGGAATCAAACCACACAGCTCACACAGTTATGCCAGGAAGTTGCTTACCTCTTGTACCCTAGCAATGGGAGATCACTCCTGTTGACATTCTTTCTTGCCTACCAACTCTGACATTGTCTTCTGAGTGTTGGGACAATCTGCTTTTCCTCAAAATTGTTTGTGCCAACGTAAGAGTGTGTTGTGAGAATGTCCTACAGAGGGAAAGGTACACACAAGACCCACAGAATCCAGGGCCTTGGAAAGGAAAACCTGCTCCAAGCAGGAAGACCAAGGGAAAGGAGGGGGTTGGTGACCAGTAAGGGATGGACTTAAGCTCTTGTGTTCCTAATAACATCTGGCAGGGCTTTGCATTGTAAACACAGACTAACAAAGAATTGTGGACAGACAACAGCTACTGTGTGACATCAGGACTTTAGGAAGGAGAGAGGAGCAGAGTGCCTCTAAGATGAACAAGGGAGGGCTAGGGAAGAAAGGTGATGGTTTGGTTGGAGCTGGATTTGGGAAGAGTTCTCAGATGGTTCAAGACCTTTGTGCATGGAGGAGTCACGAGAATGCTGAGCTGTAGCTGGAAACGCTTTAGGATCCCGTCTGTGACGACACGTTTCTAGCACAGACTACTAACAGGAGTACTCTGAGGACGAAAGCTCCCTCAGTGAAAAGATTTCTATATTCTGCGTGGAAATTTCCCAGTGTTGTCACTGTTTGTCTTGTCATGGAGCTAAGCTGAGCACTGTGGTGCCATCAGCGTTCACAGCCTAGCCTTGCTCCTGCCTGTCCACTGGGCTGGGAGGGGCTGAACCCTCTCCCGAGGCCTTCAACATGTCCCAGTGACCCCATGTTCTCAGAGGCACTAAATGTGGAAGCCATGTTTACCAAAGTCTGAGAATGCTCCCCACAACGCTTCATCTTGTGAGATCTGGGCCCCCAAATTTAACATATTCAAACATGAGTCCTTTGTGAGGTGGAGGCTGGAAGGAGACCACCTGTCATCACTGCCCTCATTAAAGGACTCAGGCAGCTCTCAGAAATTTTAGATTAGGCCTCTCAGAAGATGACTTCCTTCTGCAGGAGAGCAGGTGGCTACAAGAGGGAAGCTCCTCCCTGCGGTTTCTCTTTGTCTCTCTGTCTCTATCTGTCCATCTCTCTCTCTCTCTCTCTCTCTCTCTCTCTGTCTGTCTCTCTCTCTCTCACACACACACACACTTACTGTGGACGTTCTTTACCACGAGGCCCTCTTGAACTGTGATCTAAGTAAACCTCTTCTTTATAAAATATTCAGCTTCAGGTCTTTTGTTATACCAAAATGGACTAGAACAAGAGCAGAGAGATTCTCTGCCTTCTTTTTGATATTTCAAATGGGGGAGGGACAGGCAAGGATAAAGCAACTTGTGGTTTTCTGTAACTTCTGGTCACTGAAAACTACAGAGTCCCAAGTTTCCTCCATACTCCCCAATAAGGGATAGCGTTTGCAGGCACGAGGGCACCGCCATCTTGCTCCAGCCTCGTCCTGTGATCCTGTGCTTGACAAGGCTCGTGTTTCCACCCCAGTTCTCTCTATCTCGAGAAGCTGAGGAGGTGACTGGCAGGGGTCTGTGTCTCCTCACAACAGCGCTTGGCTTGGTTTTGTTTGATGCCTCGGTTCATTTAAGAACTCCTCTCAAGAGAGAGAAGAACTATTTCCCGTCAAAAGGGGCATAAAGGCCTGTGGGATTCATGACAGTTCTTTTCCATGGAGTACCTCCAGATTGGCCAGGGGGGTTCAGGAAGGTTTGCGTGGTTTAGGGTGCTATGCTTTCAGAGTCTCAGGGCCCAGCTCACTTGGGACTCACCTTCTCATCTCTGAGGGTTTGAACTTTACGAACCCAGCCACTATGCAAGGCCATGTGACTCAAGGGCTCCCTGTAGAATCTGGACCAGCCTGCCGATGTCCCTCTCCTGTGTGCTATTTTACAGTGCGACCTTGCCTTCAAAAGGCTGGATCTTTCATCTCTCCCCTGGGTCCTGGCTGGCCCCACATGCGACTCTCCTGAAACCACGAGGTGCTGGCAGATGTGACCGTTCTTGGCATCCACAACAAAGTGGGAAGAGGCCGTGCAGCTGCCCTCTGGGATGTCCACTAGGCAGGAAGCCACATGGAGGAAGTCCAAGCACCAGATTGCCCCCGGGGGAGAAGATGCACACTGTTTCTGTGCTGAACCCAGCTCAGCTCCAAGCGACACCTAGCCTCATCTGCAGGCCACATGCTAGGCCTCTTGGACATTCACGTAGTGGGCTCTTCTCCAGATGTCCGAAGCCCCAGTCAGCTATGAGAACCTGAGGGAGAGTAGTCCAACTTAGCCATTTCCAAATTGTTGAATCACAAAGCCAGGAACTAAATGAAGTGGCCACTTAAACCTCTGGGAGATCATCTGACACAGACATTCCCAGAGTGGTCTTCCTGGGGAGGGCGTACTAAGTGGGTTAGGTCCCAGTGTCTCTCTGTGGTCACCAGATGGAGGCTCAGGTTGGACTTCTGAATGCAGCTGAGAATGACCAGGCTATCAGGCCAGCACACAGTGCTTCTGCCCCCCAAGGTGGCTCTGTAACATCTGTTACCATTGACTGTTTCTGCAGACCCAGCCGGAGTCAGGTTGCCTGGCACCTTGCCCCTGATCAGTAAATGTTAGTTTCACAGACTGATGTTGAGAAAAGGAGGAAACATTGAAAGGAGGATTTGGATTAAATGTAAGATTTAGGAATGAGGCAAAGGAGCAGAGAGTCAACAAATGTTGTGTTTTAAAAATAGATACTGCCTTAGCACAAGAAAAGGCTTTTATTTCTGTGCTTCCAACCAAAAGGGACTCTAGTGTTATAAGACATTCTTTTTTTAAAAAATTAATTTTGTTATCACACATTCTTTTTTAAAAAAATTAATTTTGTGTATATGTTTTCATTTGTGTGTGTGTGTGTTAGTGTGTGTGCAAGCTTTCATTTTGTTTTGTTTTGCTTTTACTTGCATGGATGTGTGTGCACCACGTACGTGAAGCCAGAAGAGGGCAGCAGAGTCCCCTGGAACTGGAGTTACAGGTGGTTGTGAGCCACCATGTAGGTGCTGGGAATTGAACCTGGGTCTTCTGGAAGAGCAGCCAGTGTTCCTAACCATGGAGCCATCTCTCTAGTCCCAGGAACTCCAGTTTTTGTGAGGAAGGGGAAACATGATTTCAGCTTCTGAGATGAGTCTTCAGCAGAGGCAATGTCAGAGTTCTAGTTCTGCGCACCTGCTCCCATGGAGCGAGGCTTTAACAGATTAGCTGGCGCTCACCTTTCCCCTCACTAATCGATCTGGCTCTCTGCGTTTATTTAAACTTTTTATTGATTCTTTGTGAGTTTCACATCATGTATCCCAATCTCACTCAGCTCCCCATCTCTTTGTATCTGCTCTCTGCCCTTTCAACCTCCATGGCTGAAAAACAAAACAAAATAAAACAACCTCAAAACCAAAACCAACCAACCTAACTACCTAACAGCCAACCAACCACCAACCACCAACCAACCACCAACCAACCAACCAACCAACCAACCAACCAACCAACCAACCAACCAACCAAAAAACATTTCAAAGGGGAAGCTGTGATGTGTTACAATGTGTCCCACGGTCTGCCCTTTTGCCCAAACACCTTTACTTGCAAATGTTCATTACAATTAGTCATTGGTCTAATGACTAATTAGGCTGAGGCCTCTGGCTTCTCCTGCACTATCAATACTGGATCCTCACCGAACTCCTCTTGCATATTCCGCTGTGGCTCTGTGTCATGGAGAACCTGCAGCTTTGGATCTGTAGGACCAGCCCCTTCATGTGCTCCAGCCATTCACGGATGGGGTAGAAGTTGGGGTTGACCAAAGCCTTGGATCTGGGCCTGGGTAGAAGCAGAGTTGGTCAGCTAGCTAGCTCTCTAGCACCGCCCTGGTGAGGGGTGGGGCCAGCTCGTCCACTCTCATGCCCTCAGGGATAGCTCTACTGTACCGCCCTAGAACATCAACATGGTCCCAAGTGGTAGCCCAGATCAGGGACATCAACATGGGACAAAGGCATGGACACAGACCCTTGCTGCTTCAGGGCCTTAGACCCAGACATGACCCTTGGTGGCACACCGGCCAGGTCATCATCACCTTACCTCAGATGGCAATGTAAGCCACTCACACAGGCTCTTCCTCACCGCCCTCAGGTCTCCAGTCCCACCTCTCTTCTCAGTGCGCTAACTGTTCTGCTCCTTTTTCTCTCCCACCTCTCTACCACATACTTGCTCAAGGTCGTGGTGTCTGCCATGCAGCCAGGCACCAAATGGTGGCAGTTGGGCCTCTGGGTATCTTCTGTCCTGCCCAACACTCTCTGTATTTACTGAAGCTTAAGTAATAATAACACCATAGGTTTTTAAAGTATTACACTTGTATGAAGCTTAAATAAAATATCCCATTTCCCTTCCATAAGGTTTCTAATTACCTAGTGACTCAAGGTCCTTTCAAAAAGTATTGGGTCTAGGTCTGGGGACAGTTGTAGATACTTACACAGATGCTGTGACTAGACTCACTGCCCAGAGAACTCAGGCCATTCAGCACAAGTATTATAACCCCGACCTCTGGCACTTTCGATCTTGTGGAGCAATTTGGTTTTTATTATTGTTTTGAAATTTTTTTCTACTTGACAGTAAATCAAGCCTCAAGCAGTGAAGAGGGACTGTCCCTCGTGAGTAGCCCACAGCAGCCATCATGGTCCTCTGGCTCCTACAATCTTCTCCCCTGCGTCTTCCGTGATGCTCTGGGACCTGGGGACAGGGTTGTGCTGCTGACCTATCAGTTTGCTCTGGGCTTCCCAGGTCAGCTATGCTTTGTGCTTTGACCAGCTGTGGATTTCTGTGGTGGTGTATGTCTGCTGCAGATTGAGCCTTCTTTCATGAGGAGAGAGAGCAGGTAGGTATAAGGGCAAGCATCTAGAATGAAACTATAAATTACACTGGTTTAGGAAAGTGGTTTATGGTCCATGACCTTGGTGACCAGCCACAAGAAGTTGGCTAGATTTACAGGTAGAATGAAAATAATGGAAACATAACTCTTACAACGTGAAGTTCTCAAAAATAACAATCAAAGAAATGTAAAAGATTAAAGCAACAGGCTTCAAAGGAAGCTTGCTTACTGTTCTATCCTCTTGTTTTCAAAACGATAGTCTTGAAGCCAACAGGCCCTTCTGAATTCACTGACGGCTCTCATCAGCTGTCAACCTGCCACATGACTAGAGTCAGTCACCGGGGAGAGGGCTCCTCAGCCTTACAGCTTCCAAATCAGATTGGCTGGTGCATGTGTTGTGGGCATTTTCTTAGTTGCCTTGATGTAGGAGGCTCAGTTTATGGTGGGTGGCATCACTCCAGGCCAGGTGATTGGCTGTGTAAAGGGTAGCTGAGCAAGCCAGTAAGCAGCGCTCCTCCATAGCCTCTGCCTCAAGTTCATGCTGGAGTTCCTTCCCATGACACCCTCCATGACGGACTGCGACCTTGGAGCATAAGATGAAATAAACCCTTTCTTCCCCAAGTGGCTTCCGGTCATGGTGCTTACCACTGGGACAGAAAGCAAGTTAGAACAATGGGTAAGCCTGGCCTTCCTGTTTCCGAACAGCCAGCTTAGAGCTCTTAGGCACGTGTTGAAGGCAGAACATTTTCCAGTGGGCCACTGGCACATCATAAAACACACAGAAGTTTTTATAAGGAAGGTGTTTATGAAATGAACATGTTCTTCTGTTTTGAAGAAAGCTGAGGAGACATGAGTTACTCTCCTTATTAGTAACAGGGCCTGTGGATCCAACAGGAAGTTGAATCTCTGCCTGCCAATCAGAGCCTTCGGGAACAAGGTGTCTAAAAGGAAATGTAGCCAGCCCCACATGACAGTATGAAGGAAGCTGAACATGGCAAACTTGGGAACATACTGAAATGACACCTTTCAATGGATGGGACTTCCATTCACTGTCTAGTGGAGGAAGGTGATCATGTCAAGAGGAAGGGGCTGGGCCAGGGGCAATGGTGCATGCTGAAGTCAAGGTCTGCCTTCTGTATTTCCCAGCACCCTCTTCACCAGAGTCCAGTGGTGGCAGCCGCCAGCAGTGGCCAAGCCTGGCATTGCAGTCATGGCAACCTGAGCTAGGAGCTTTGCTTTCCCACTTTCCTATCTACCCACCGTGACTCTGACCAGTTTAACCTCCTGTGACCTTGGGACCCACCTCTGTCAGCTGTGGTTGGTCACATGTGCTTGGTGGATCATCAGTATGTCTACTTCTTGTGACATTCATTCTGGTAGTTCTCAGCAGTGGGCGTGGCTTTGGGGGGTCCTGCATGAGCTCTGACGGGGCTGCTCCCTCTTCCCGCCTGTGACATCTTGCTGTCTCCGGACTGTAAGGACCTTGCATGGGCGCTGTTAAAGCCGCTGGACTCTAAGGAGGGCTGGCACTTGCAGGCAGTGAGGAGTCCGGGCAAAGAGATGTGGGTGACCAAAGACAATAAACTGCTCTTCTAAGGAAATGGATTTTCTCAGATTGCAGGGAAAGTAGGTGTCCTCCTCCAGAAACGTACAAAAGGCAGCAGCGTGAACTAGACTGGCTTTTCCTCAGATGGTGGGTCTTGGGCAGAAAAAGCCAAGAGCATTCAGCTTACAAAGGCAATTGGGTGTGTAGACCAAGATTCTCAGTTTTCATCCAGACTTCATTAGTTTTGTGCATGAGCACAAAAGTGTTTGGAGTGTAGGAGATGGAGCATTTAGCTGGCTACACATTTGGCCCATCCCAAGCAGACTCCATGGAGCCACAGCGATGGCTCCTTGGAGGGAAACCCCATCTCGTCTTCCTTCCAAGGCAGTTGAGCAGGACGGGGTGGTGCCATCCTTGCCTGAGTTTCAAATATAAACTCACTTATCCCCCTTGCTTGGCGATTACTGATCACAGGGGAACGCTTGGCGGTGGAGACGCTATCTGCCTGGGTGATTGGCAGGTTAAGCTTCCAGAGGGTTGGGTAGCTCCTGTGGGTCTATGTAGAGATCTGGGTAACCGGCTGGGCGTCAGGCAGCAGGGTGCTGCAGACACGGGACTTCTCGGAGCAGTGCTTCTCAGCCTTCCTAATGCTGCAGCCCTTTGATACAGTTCCTCACGTTGTGGTGCCAACCCCCAATCATAAAATTATTTGTATTGCGACTTGATAACTTTAATTATACTACTGTTATGAATTGTAATATAAATAAATACTTGTGTTTTCCAGTAGTATTAGGCAACCCTTGTGAAAAGGTGCTTCAGCCCCCAAAGCGGTCAGGAGCCATAGTTTGAGAACCACCGCCTAAGAGTAAGATGTGCTCTCTAAAAGCAGGCTGATTGCAGGGTTAGGACATGTGGGCGGGATGAAGAGGGAGCCTGGAGCCTATGGGTCCCTTCTGCGAAGCTCTGGTACTTTCTGGGAAATACTTTATCATGTTCCACAAAAGCACCATCGGTCATTGATTTCTGCTTTCCCTTGAGTGGGGAAGAGCCTGCAGCCCTGCCCACTAGTTAAACTGTGGTTAGCCTTTGTTCAAACACAAAGGGCCCCGGGCGTCTCTTTGCTCTTCCACCTTTCTTCCTGACGGTACAAGCCTGGAGGGCTGGTTCAAGGACTGTGCTCCAGGTGCCAGGGTTTTCTGAGAAGCATCGATAGGGACGTGGTCACTGAGGAGGAAGCCTAACTCCACCAGGGCAAGGCTGGCGTGACCCTCCCTCTCTGTAACCAGGACACACACGTCCCCCTCCCCCACGGCTCCTCTGAGTAGATGAAACTCTTCTACTTCAGCAGTGTTCCAGGCTATTGATTGCCGAGACATGTTTTAAAAAGCATCTGGATTTGGGCAATTAGTTCCCGCTTAATGTGGAATGTCAAGACAGGGCCACCGAGTCTCTAATTGATCAACTGATTCATTATTTCCTTTGCATGGTTAGCTGTGCACCGAGGCCAATGGGAGCCATAAAAGAAAAGAAAAAGTTGAGAAAATAGAGGGCAAGATTTATTAGCCCTACTGCTAGTAATGCGTCAGTAACACATTGCCTATTATTTTCTGATAATAACGGCTTTTTTTTTAAAAAGGTAGCCACTCAGAGAGAAAGCCTGCAGCAGGGAGTGTCCATAGTAGAGAGAGAGGATGTGTTTACTGTAAACGGATGGCACTGTGGGTCAGGTATCAGAGCTCCTAGGTCATAAAGAACTACAGTGAGAGCGCAGACCATAAAAAGAGATGCAGCCATCATCAATTAGAAAGAAGAGCTTCATGAAATCCTGTGGGCATCGAGAGGAAGCTGCTTTGGGACAGGAGGGTGATCAGATGTAACACAGGCTTCGGAGTGTGTCCCTGGGAGGTTGGTCACCACAGAGATCAGGCACTGATGTCTGTCCGTCAAGACTGTGTGACTAAGGCCAGCCTGTATGAGCTTCATTAGAGAATGTGTGTGACCTGGGGTCTGTTTCTCTGACGTGACTTTTGTGAGAGGAAAACAGTTAAGAATGTGATGGGGCAGAGAGAGGACAAGGGCAGAGAGCCCACCAGAAGCAATGCATTTCAGCTTTGGACCTTGAGTGAGATGCTTCACCTCTGCATCTGTTTTTCTTCCTGATGTCAACTAAGGGGCTAAGACAGAGCAAGACTAGTCGTGGGCCAGACTCAGACGATCCTGGCTGCCCTCCTCACCCTCCCTGCCTCATCTATCTGGTCTGTTCTCTAGAAGCCTGAGAGTTTTCTCCTGCAGTGAGAGGCTTGCTTCATGACGTGGGCAGGACTTGGGGGCGGGTGATGCCCTGGAGGGAGTCCTGCTCAGATACTGGGCTTCCCCACCACTTGGCGCTGTAATGCTTCTTCAGTGAGCTTTCTCTGAAGATGTCTGGGGTCATCAGGGCGACCAGGCCACATCTCGCCTTTTCTCAGACCCTACAGTAAGCAGCTCTTATCAAGAGTTTCAGTTTTCCCAAGCAGGTTGTTGGCTATCACCCTCAATGCAGTATAGGCAGGAAGGTCGAGATGACTCTTCAGTACCTAAGTTTCATGTAAGCCATGCAAGTTTCATTGATGCCAGCTGTTAGTCTGAGGGCCTCACTCACTGTCAGTTTATTAAAAGTTTCTCTTTCTTTTAAGAAAGTCTCTGTAAGGTTATGGGACAAATTAAATAAAGACGATTATATGTACAACAGATCTTATATGAAGAGGTTTATTAGGCGGATATTGAGAGAGAGAGAGAGAAAGAGAGAGAGAGAAAGAGAGAGAGAGAGAGGAGAGCAGAGCATGATGGGGAGAAAGAGAGAGGGGGGGAAGCTCTGATAGAGAAAGGGGAGAAGGCCAAGAGGCCAGGAGCAAGAGGGACCAAGAGAGAGACCACGTGTCGGGTTGTCCCTTTAAGGGGCAAGGTAACCACGCCTTCCAGGTGTGGCCACCTGGCCAGCGACACATGATGACGTCATAGGGTGCTAGGCAATCCAGAAGCAGGTTTGGTTCCAAAATCCTAACAGTCTCTACGTTAGGTCTGACAAATGACCTTTCTGTCTCTGTTTAGATAATCACACCGCTTTGCTTTTTGGTATTTTAATAGCATTAAATTGCTATGCATTTCTTTACTGGACTGCCAAGATCAGAGGTTTCATCATGTTCAACCTCAAGTTGTAGATGGTGCCTTTCTCATTTGGAACTTAAAATGTATTACATATATATCATCAATGTCCACCTTTTCTTTCTTTCTCGGTTTGTCTGTGCAATGGATTCCACTGATCACTGCTTGAATTACAAGCTGACTTCGTACTGCTGGGATATATATCCTTTGTTCCTGAAATATTATTCTCCTATATTGCTAACTTGGATTTTCTAAATTTTGCCTTCAAAATTTCCAACTGTGGGACTCTTTCTAAGCAGAAATCCAGGGAGGTCCCAGAGATCAATTTGTTTGTTTCAGCTCCTTTGGAATTTGTCTTTTGTCATCTGATTCTGATATCCTGAAAACTGTATTATTTCATATATTTTGTTCATTTAGAACAATCAATTCAGGAAGGCAAGTAGATCCAATCCTGTTTCTTCATGCTGGCAAGAATTACAAGGAGGAGGAAGTAATTTGAAGGGTGAAAAAGGATAAACTGGGTTCCATTAGATGGAAAAATCAGTGCTCAACAAATGATGCCATTAAGAACACTAATACTTCACCAGAGAACGTCCAGTTCTTTGTTACAGAATTGGCTTCCAGAGGATCTGCCTATTATCATTCGAATATCAAATGCCCCACTGCTCCCAAAGGTCAAAGGCTCTGTTCTCAGCTGGTAGAGCTATTTTGAAAGGCTCTGGAAGCTTTGAGGAATGAGGCCTACCTGGAGGAAGTCAGTTCCTGAGGCCTGTTCTTGAGGGACATATGCTGTTCAGAGTTTCTGTCTCTCCTTCCCCCTTCCCCTCTCTCTCTCCTTCCTGGCTGCCACGATGTGTGGCTGCTTTCTCTGCCACACCCTCCCTACCAAGATGGAAACCATGGCAGCCATGAGCCATGGTTTATCCCCCTAACGTTGGGAGCTTTGTCTCAAGGACAATGTCTCAAAGTTGATTTAAGAAACAAATGTAAGGTTGTTGTGCCCAACCGAACTGTGTGGTCATAGCCTCTGGGACCAGGGTGTAGGGGGAATTTAGAAGAGTTTGTGTACATAGCTTAGAAGATCATGCTAGTGGGAGCTCACAAGGCCAGAATGTTGATAGAGGTGAAGTATCCACAGGATGCTTCAAGATGGAAGGAACATCCGGTAGGAACTGGGTGGAGACCATCTTTGTCACATTCTGGCAAAGAGTGTACACTTTGTCCTCATGCTGAGGATTTATAGAAGGCTGAATCTGACAATGATGGACAATTTGTCTGATAGATCAGGGTTTAAGGCAGTCTAGTGGCAAGACTGAGCCATGGCTTCTGTTGACTGTTTTTAGACAAATTTACAGTGATAACCAGGAACCAAGAATAGAATAGAAATGTTTAGAACACCAGTTTGTCAGGAAAGAGGTGATGCCCCTGTGAAAGAGATCATATGGGGTATAACGGGGTTCGAACTGAGACTGAGGAAGCACAGCTTCTGCCAAGGTTAGGGCCGTTCAAAACAGGTTCAGGGATAGGAGTGTGGAAATGGCCTAGCAGGCACAGGGCCCTGGGTGTGAGCGTCAAACAGAGTACTTCACATCAGTGTACTAGCGAACATGTGCTGAGGTCACCTCAGAGATGTGCCACATCTGTGCTCACTCCACTGAGCACACACTCAAGCCTGGAAAGGTTTAGTGCATTTGAAAATAAATGAGAAGGGAATTCTAGGTTGTCTTACACAAAGATGTTCAGGGAGCAGTTTCCTTGAGTGCGGCAGGCACTGAGGCATCAGTGCTGTGTGAGCTGAAATTCTCTCTCTGTCTCTCTTTGTCTGTCTCCCTTCCCCCCCTCACATACACACATTCATATACATACTCAAACACATACACAATACTCTTACACACATACACACACACTCATACACTCACATACATGCACACTCACACATACACACTTGTTAAGATCATTGTGGAGAAGCATTTCCTGCAGCTGAGAGTCACATGTGCCCTTGATGCTCAGAAGTCTCTGCCCCCTTTGGCCTTTGCATTACACTTTTGTCTTAGTTCCTTATCGGAGCTTGAGGAGCAGAGGAGAGCAAGATGCTCACATTCTCTCCAGGACACTTCGGGCCGTTGCAGCCCACACATGCTACCCACACTGCTCTACATGTCTTGCTACATACGATTTCCTGCACGTTGTCAAGATGGTTAACACACAGTCTCTGTAGCCCGTTGTAACCATTTAGATGTTTGTAAATAAACGAGGTTACCCAGCATGCCCTCTGGTGTGGCCATGGTGTGCCACAGAAGTCTTCTGATGGACCACAAAACAAGCCCAAGTGTGATTTTTTTCTTTTTTTTTTTTTTGCTTTTCATCTCTTTTTTTTATTTTTACATTATTTTTTATTTTTTGTTATCAATCACAGGTTAGGTACTTTGCATTCCCCCCTCCCTCATTCTCTCCCACCCTCCCCAACCCTACCTCATCTCCTCCCCGCCCCCTCCAAGTCCA
>CM053743.1:47209421-47236780 GCA_028658305.1 Pachyuromys duprasi | reverse complement strand
TCAGGTCTCACATGGCCATCCTTTGAGTTCCTTGTCTTCCAGAAAACTCTGACAGGAGATACATTGTTAAAACCTTTATCCAGTTCTCTATGTTTGTATTTGTGTTCCAACAGTCTGTCAGAGAATTCTCCAGATTTTGTCTATGCTTTGACAATCATGGTCTGAAAGTTGTTAAGGATTCCCATGACAGCACAGGGTCATTGCTTCTTCAAGCTCTAGAGGGAGTAGCAAATGCTTCCAGGAGAGTGCTGGAAATGGTGCAGTTAGTGAATTATATCCGATGTGTAATTTAACATGATATTCTTTAAACCGCACCGAATTGTGGATGTACCTTCTTTAGATCTTCTAAAACAAGAGAAAATTAGAGAATACTATTTCAAGTTCACAAACCACCCTTAGCTCTGTTGTCAGGTGACATTTGAAAGTGGCGTGTCAATCATTCTTCCTCTTGGAGTAGGATGGTACACTGGTGTCCTGTACGCTTGTGGCTGCTTCTCCAGTGCCACTGTCATTGCCTTGTGTCATTTGCTGCTGATTCTGATCCCCCCTTTGGATAATGAGATCTTCCAAGGGCATGACCTTTTTTTTTTTTTAATCTATATGTGCTTAGAAGATGCTTAATGTTTTTAAGAATTTCATGTATCTGGATGTATATAATTGATATTTATTCAAAATGACCTTTAACCATCTATGAAAGCAGTGAGCGATGTCTATCCTATCACTAAAGCAACTCAGTTGCCAGTAGTTACTGTATATTTTGGAATTGACAGTATTTTATATTTAATGGTATTGTATTTCCAAAGGATAGAACAATTTTACAGGCTCAAAAGAATTCTAATGTAGTACTAAATGATGCTTTAAACTTTCTAAAAGGAAGATGATGATTTCAAATGCAAGATGTCATACCAACATCAGTTAGCCAATGTCAATGTAACATTCCTGTAAAAGAAAACTCATATGTATTCTAAGGGAGTCAAAGAAATTACAAGTCCTCAAAAAGTAACTAAAATCTTAAACTATCATCTTTGCTTAGCACAGTGACCAGTTGGTGGGCAGGTTTGGGGACTATGATATTTTAAAGTTACATTTGTATGTTACACATGAAAATATAGCACACACCTGTTTGTGTTATATAAGAAGCAAGTTAGCAAAGAGAAGCTGACAAAGACCCCCAGAAACGAGAGTGGGTCTTGTTCTTATTCCTTTATGTTTTTTTTTAATATGATAGTTTGTAATTTTCTTTGAATGTATACATTATTTTTATAACACAATGTTTGTAAAAGTAAAATGAATACTTCTCAGTCCTCAGAGAAGCTAGGGTCCCTTCTTGGCGTGGTGCTGGGGCAGTTCTGCAATGTTCCCTGATGGTTGTGCTGTCTGGGCTGGCCTGAAGGTTCACCACAAAGATGGCTGCCTGGCCACTCTTTCTGCAGGGTACCCTACTCTGTCCTTCAGGTGAGGGAGCTGCTTCCCCAACCTCTGGACCTTCCATGAACATAGTTCCACATCAGTCCTGACGGAGTCTAGTACTCAAAACTTCTGGCAGGTTCTCCTTTAGCTGATGGGAAGCTAAAGGAGACATGACATGGAAGAATTATAATCAATCTGGGCCACATGCTGTGGGAAAGCCCAAACTAGTCTCAGAGAGAGGCCAGCTGAAAGATGGATTCATTTCCTGTGACTTCTGTAACAGATTTCCACATACGTGTGACTAAATCTGACAGAACTTAATTTTCCCCTAATCTGGAGGCCAGAAGTCTAAAATCAAGATGTTGGTAGGTCTGTGTTTGCTTTAAATGTGTCATGAGGGAAGCTGGTTCTTGCCTGCTCCAGCTTTAGCTAGCATTCCCTGACGTGGTCATATCACTGAAGTTCTGCTTTTGGCTTCATGTATCCATCCTTCACGAGCTTGCCATTGTGTAAAAACTACCTTTCCTTCTCACGGTGGTCATGAGTGCTTTAGTAGCCCACCAGAATAATTTAGTATAAGTGCAACCTCTACAGTCACTTTATTTTGCCATATAATGTAATAGCTAAGGCTGGCGGAAGTTTAAAAGCCAGTGAATTTTGGAAGAACCAGCTATTTTTCTGGTGCAGAACAGAAAACAGCTACGACATCATCAGCGCACACTTGAACCCTTTAGGCTCTTTTCTGCTCTGACCTGCATGGTCCAGGGATTGACCAAAGTGGGAGGTAGGAAACAAAGAAGTGCCAGGAATGCTGAGGTCATTGGGCCCTGTTCTCTGCTGGAGAACACTGCTGACTGCCCAGACACTCAGCACATTTCATCCACACAGCTGAACGAGGAGGCAGGCTTGTTAAGATAGCACATCAGAGGAGATGGTAGGGCACATCTCAGTAGGGAGTCTCTGCAGGGAAACAATTCCAGGCTACAGTCATCCAGGAAAAAGGAGCTGGGGGTCACACTTCCCGCACACACTGCCAACATCTGCACCCTGATCATGGGAAGGCCTTGCCATTTCCTGAGGTCTGAGGCACAGTAGGACAGCAGTTTACATGCACAGTCTTAAGTGATCTCAAGGCATATTATTAACTTGTCTCCAAAGTCTGGCAAGACTCCAGTTTCTTTGAAGGCAAGAGATATTTTCAGAAAATGTCTGTGCTTGATGAAAATTGCACAGGAGGCGTCCAGCCCAAGGTTGACCTTACCAACATGAGTGAGATGAAAGAACGGAATGTGATGGGCTCTGTACCATCCCTTCGCTTGAGACCTCATGAAAAGAGGTCAGGTAGAGGTCAGAGAGCAGACGTTCACTCCATCAGCATTCCTCCAGGCCCAGGGCCCACTCCGAAGTGCTCGTGCCAACTGAGCAGGCAAGTGGTACCCAGATTCTTTGAAATGCTCCATGTAAGGGGGGCAGCCTTGTAAGTCCTTCATGCAGCCAAGTTCAGTTGTCCTTCAGTATCTAGGGGGGACTGAATCCAGGTCTCTCATGCACACCAACATCCCAAGATTCCTTTTGTAAATAATGCATTCTTCTGTAAACCTTAAGTCATTCCTCGATAATTTATAATACTTAATACAAATGCTGTCTCAGTAGGTTCTTCACTGTACTGTTTAAGAAACAATGACAATAAAGAGAAAATGTCATGGTTAAGTTGTGATCTACCCCTCACCAAGTTGTCAGCACTGTGTGAAATCTTTTTCTAAGAGACCCCTGCTCCATGCTGGCAGAAGACTTCAGCTTTTTTCCTCCTCTCAGCATGAGATTCATGGGGAAATTTCAATCCCTGAGGGTGCCTTGTCTCAATAGTCTGACAGCCAAAGAGAGGGGGCATGGTGTCTTTTTAGGATGTCTTCATTCCCGGCAGGCTGTGACATCACCCAACTAGACAGGTCAGCTTCTGCTGCTTTTAATTTTTAAGCTATGGCCCTAATCACGAAGAAATATTAGTAACTGCCACACAATGTCGGTTAAGCCGGGAGAAAAGCAGCAGCTGTTGGAGTTAATACCTTTGCAACAGGAACAAGGGTCGAGAGTCCAGAATCCAGAGCTGGGTCAGCTTGGAGTTTCTAGGCTGCCCAGCATCTGTCAGGACCCCTGGACACTACTGGCAAAGTTCAGAGATTCCCACTTTCAGTGTTCCGAGTCTGATTGTGTGCTCATTATTAAACTGCTGACAAGGTGCCTCTGAAGTCCTGACCTGTATCAGAAAGTACAAAAACATTCCTTATAAAGAAGGGGTTGCCAGAATTACATACACTGTATATTATATATACAATTACATTACAGGCCTGATCTCCTGCAGATTTGGTGGTACAGAATACTCTGTGTCCTACCCTGCAAGCTCTATGTTCTTGAGTTTGGAACTTTCCATGCTGATGTTTCTTGATGAGCTAAATTGCCTTAGGATAATTTTGGAGCCTGACATTGAGGTTATTTTTGATCTTGCGCTATTATAAGTATAGACAGAAGAAATAACTCTCTGCACAGGTCATTGTGCATGTGTGACTAACTTAAATTACGATATTAATTTGTGAAATCTCTTCTCTATTAGATATGGAGGGGCTCAAATTGAATCATGATGTGTGCTGTCAAATGTATACATATAATTTTGAAAAAGAAAATGAGAACCATTCTGTTATTTCAAGTGATCCAATTGTTCTACTTCTGTCCTTACAGCTGATTTTCTAGTGATTTGAAATGGGAACCAATCTGAGACACAACTCCCCTGTAAATCCCCTGTGGAGCAAGAGGAATAAAAGTTGTGTTCTTACAGGGTTTGGCTCTTTAAGATGCCATCTACTGCATGGCTTACACACAGCCAGAGTCTCTTATACTTGCAGAGGTTTGGAAGTCCATAATCAAGCTGTCAACAGATCTAATGTCTCTTAAGGAGCAATCTCCTGTTTTCTGCTTTCTGGATGCTCATTTTTTCTGGACATGCATATGGTAGAGTCAAAGGTGGTTTTCCCAATTTCTTAAAAAAGGTACTTACTTGTTTATATGTGTTTATGCCTGTCACATGTTTGTGTGAATGTCTTGCATGTGCATTTTTGTGCATGTGGAGGCCAGAGGACAACTTCTTCAGGAACACTATCTATTTCCTTTGAGACAGAGACTCTCCTTGGCTGAGAACACACCAAATAGGCTAGACTCATAGACCAGCAAGCCACAAAGATCTCTGTATTTCCACCTCACGGGTGTGTGGGTTCTGGGGATCTAAGTCAGGTCCACACGTGTACGACTGAGGTATCCCTTAGCCATTGGTTCCTTGTCATTCGAATTCATCTTATTTGTGAGTGTTCTGAGTCCCTGACCCACTCAGCTCCTGCAGGCTCCAACTACTGATGCTTAATACACATTGGCAATGAAGATTTAAAGCATTTGCATTTGAGGAGCACACACAACATTCAGACCCTAGCAGACCTGAGGTATTGTGTCCTTTTTATGGGCATATTTAATGGCTATTTTTAGGTGAAAACATTCAGCCATTATTTTAACTCCTAGTAAGTGGTTGCAATGGGCTTGGGACCATTACTTCTACAAATATTTAATGAGCATAATGGCAGAGTCTAGAATGGAAGCCAGTCCATTTTCCCTTCCCCGTGGACCTACGATATATGAATACTTCCTTAGCCTCCTTTGCCATTGGGTATTGACATGTAGCCGTGTTCTAACCAATGGATGTGGGTAGAAGTGTGTGGGAATTTTCCACACCTGGTCCATTAAAAATTTCCCTTCAGATCCTCTGTTAATTCCCCAGACAATCACCATGGTTGATAGACAGCGAAACTTGCCAAGAAATCAACTTTTGTTATGTTAACTTACCAGACTCCCAAGATTTTCTTGTGCCAAGAGCTCTCATGACTTTGACAAGAACTAGGTCTTCTGTCTCTAAAGGCAGTGGAGAGTGACCAGCAGCCTTAGGGGCTATGGGATAGGTTGTTGCAGAGCCCTAAAACCTGGCCCTGCAATTGTCTGGGTGGGAGAATTCAGGCTGTTAGCAATAAATTCCATGATCCACAGTCCCTCACCTACTCTCTTCTTAAAGCTCATCTGAGTTGCTCTGAATTCCAAGGTGAACCTAACGGATTTCAGCTACAGCAATGTCTTAACTTAGGGAATCACCATAACCCCGAAAGACAGACCACTCACCAGTGGACAGTCTGAGGTCTGCCTGTCTGTCTGACTGCCTAGCTGACTCACTGATACTTAACCTTCAGAATCCAACCTAGATCGGATTAGGAGATATCTAAAGGTTAGACTCTCTCCTGGCTGTGTCTGTGAAGGCATTTTCAGACAGTTATCAGAAGATCCACGCTGAATGTGGTCAGTACCCCAACAGGCTGGGGCTTGTATGGAATAAAGGGTGGTAGAGACGGTAGAGACAGAAGGCCACTTTCAGGGCCATTCCTATTCGTTGTCTAGTACGAAGCAACTGGCATCCTCCTCCCCATTTGTGTCCATTGTTATGTTTTATCTCATCCTGGCCCAAAGAATTGGGACCCCTGACCATGGACAGGTAGCCTCTGAGTGAGTGGGCCACAACAGGCCTCTCCTCTTCTCATGGGTATTCTGCCACAAGCTGAATCGCTGTGGATATATGCATTGAAGAGGGAGTTGAGTCTGCCAGTGAGATTTGGGCTCCACCTCGGATTATCCAAGCTACTGGTTTATTAATATGAGGAGGCAGTAAGAAGCCATCCAGCCCCATGAAAAAGAAATGAACACCCAAGGAAAAATAGTTCATGAATCATTGCTACCAGAGGCAGAGTCTTTGCAGAGGCACTCAAAACAAAATAACAAAACAAGAACAAAAACAAACCTCCAAACTAAAGCCAAACCAAAAATAAATAAATACAAAAACTCCAGAAACCTTCCCAAACCAAATCCAAGTTCAGCTTCTGTTGCCAGCCAGCTGCAGCTACAGGCCAGAGCCACCTGAGGACAAGGTGGTGACACATAAGCAGGTGTGCTCCTTTCCAGCCATGCTTTCTCTGAGAAACCACGCACTTGTCATCTCTCCAACCCTTCTCAAGAGAACTTTTGAGGCAGTTTTGGACTTTTCAGTGCCTCACGATCAACAGATGTGATGTTTCAGTTTTGCAGCTATGACAGTAGAAGGCAAAGGGCCCCTCAAGCTTAGAGAGTTTCAGGCCTCAGCAAACAGAAGGTGGGTAGGCGATGGAGAGTGTTGGGGAGCGGGGTGGAAGGAATGGGTGGGGCAACCACATGACCTTTTGGAGGATGGATTTTCTCACAGACCCCTCCATTCCACTGTGGATAACAACACACCAGCCTGAGGAGATATCCCAAGGTTTCTTTACTGCAGAATAGCCAGAGGATTCTTCTAGAACTTTCTAGATCTTGCTCCCAGCTTTCCTGCTTGACCATAGGCAAACGTGTATCTTACTCACTCAACCACATCCTTGACTCAAGCCTATCTGCTCCAAGTTGCTCCAACTCATATATTCTGGGAAACTCTGATGTCCTAGCCATTCTTCCTTTTAACTAATACAGTTAAATATGTTCGTAATAGAAATAGGATTACTTCATTTTTCCTCCCTCTAACCTCCCAGGCAGTCTCCCTCAAATTTCCCATGTCACCTCACTCTCAAGTTGACAGCTTCCTTTACTTTTTTTTTTTTCCTTAAAATTTATTTTTTCCTTTGATTGAAAATAGATTATTTTCTCAGAACAATATATCCTGATTGTAGTTCCCCTCCCTCTACTCCTTCCAGTTCCTCCCACTCACTTACCTTCTGTTTCTCAGTAGAAAAGCACAGGCTTCTAAAGTGATAACAACCAAAACACAGCAAAATAAAAATATAATATGATAAAGGAGAAACCATCCTATCGAAGTTGGCTAAGGCAATCCAACAGCAGGAAAAGATTTCTAAGATCAGGCACAAAATCAGAGACCAAGCCAGAAGTGGTGGAGCATGCCTTTAATCCCAGCACTCTGGGAGTCAGAGGCAGTCAGATCTCATGAGTTCAAGGCCAGCCTGAACAGGACAGTCAAAGCAACATAGAGAAACCCTTGAGAGGCTTTAATTTGTTGGGCACCAGCCAGTCCCAACCAGAGTCACTTAGCCTCCATGGGCACCAGACAGTCCCAATCAGAGTCAAGTGGCCACAGTAGAATTCCCCTTTCTGGCCACCATCTTGTAAAGGTGGCAACCCCAGCATGCTGGAATTCTCTGCAGAATAAACACCCTTTGTTTTTGCCTGTCATCTGAGTCTGGGGTCTTTGTTCAGCAATTCGTGGACCCTAACATCCTGTCTTGAAAAACAAAACAAAAAATCGGAGACCCACTAGTTCTCACACGCAGGAGTCCCATGAAAATACTAAGCTAAAAGCTATAATACATACGCACAGGACCTGGTGCAGAGCCGTGCAGGCCCTGTGTTTGCTTCTTCAGTCTCTGTGACATCATAAGACCTTCGCTCACTTGATTCAGAGGGCCTTATTCTCCTGGTGTCTTCCATCCCTGTGGCTCTTACACTCTCGCTGCCTCATCTTCTGTGGGATTCCTTGAGCTCTGAGGGGAGGCATTTGTTGGAGACATCCTATGTAGAGTCACTTCTGCATAATGTCTGGCTATGAGTCTCTGCATCTGTTCCCATCTGCTGCTGGAAGTAGCTTCTCCGATGATGACTACATAAGATAGCCTCCTTTTCTTCAACTCTTATCATTACATACATGTATGCACAAATGTGTATAAATGCTACCATTTTTATTCATGGTGTATTCGTGGTTTCAGAGTGTCTACTTTGTATTGGACAACCAAAAGTGGGTTTTTCTGTGGGATACGCTAATCCTCCTTCTCGAAGTAGTCATTGCTATGGAGTAGGGCCCTGCAAAATCTCCTCTCTTTCACATTAACATGCCCACTGACATAATAGCTTAATCATTATGTTTTTTTTTTTTTAACTCTACTGTATTTCCCCATCTGTGTGTCTCCAAAAGCGTTTGGCCAATATGCCTCTACCACATACTGGGAAGCTTCTCTAACTGAGAAAGCAATTTCTATGCAGCTTATTAATATTTGAGTTTGAGGGCACCGTGGAGAAGGAAACTTGGAATGAGAGTTTTCCAGGTCAGTGTGAGTCTGTCTGAAGGAAAGGCTGTCTTTGGAGCTTTTGTTCTGACCAAGAAGGTGGTGCCTCTCTGGATCCTGAAGGATCATCCCGTGGCTAATCACTTGGCAGTCACAGTCAGCTCATAATGAGGCTTTGGGTCCAGTCCCATCTGACCACCGGGCCCTGATTTTCCTACAGCACTGCATGAGAGGCGGTTTTTGTTTTTTGTTTTTTTATAAACGGGGTCCGTAGCTTTAGCTACAAGCTAAGACATTGATGGCCTTAGCAAGGCATCGTCACAGTATGATGCTTGGGCACAGTCACAGGTTGTGTACTGTGCAACTCAAGACAGGCAGTGCACAAAGCATCTTCTCTTTTAGCAGTTCTGGCTCAGTCACTCCACCCTGAGCAGAGCACCAGTGGCATCTTCCGTGCTGGCTGTGACTGTGCTCATGGAACATGTTTTCCTTTTTTCAACCTCTATGCCCCGCTGTTTTGCTCACTTTTGGAGGAATTTTGATCCAGTGACAAAACTACACTGGCTGGAATACAGGAGACAGAGGCAAGCAGATCTCTGAGTTCAAGGCCAGCCTGGTCTAAAGAGGGAGTGCAGGGCTGCTCACTAGCTGGCTGTATCAGTTAAATTGTCTTAGTTTCTATATGAGAGTGACTTCATGCAGTTGATTTTCTGTGCATAACTCATTTCCTTCAACAGGAGGGTAACCAGCTTGATTCCATTTCTCAGGTCTCCTGAACAATAATGTAGTAAGCAGGGATAATGGGTTCCTCTTGGAAACACCAACTTCTTTTCTTTTGGATAAGCAATGAGCAAGGAGGTTGTTGGGCCATGTGGTAGCCTGATTTTCAGTCTTCGGGATCTTCTCCTGTGTTCTCTGTAGAGGGAGCATTAATTTCTATTCCGTTTTTCTTTCTCCACACCCTCTCCAGCATCTGTCAGCTTTTCTTTCTACTGAAGATGTGCTCACTAGGGTTAGCTGGAATCTTATTGCACTTCTCCTGTGTTGACTGTTGTGAGCATTACCTCACACACATGTCAGCCATTGCACATCTGCTTTTGAGAGAAGTCTCTTAGGGTCATTTATCCATTTAAAAATCAAATTTTTTTAAACTTTTTTTTTCATATCTCATTATTGACTTTCCAACTTTCAAAGTCCTAAATTTTCTATAAGAGGAGTATCCCTATTTTTGCAGAAGCAGGCTAAAATAAATGCCAAAAAAACCCAGAGTGTGTTATATTACTTTAAAAGCAGTAATTATTCGTGGAAGGCAACTGCGAGGTCTTTATGAGATAAAAAGCATGTGTTTCTGGTTTCTTACTTGGTGGACAAATGTCTTGGGAAGTGGGTTAAAAGTTTACCAAAATACACTTGGGTTATCTGCTCAATTTTAGATACAGGATCGATGAGTCCCATCAGAGCTTTTCAGAGCTTCAGGGCGGTTCTCACAGTCTTAACACAGTGATGAAGACAAAAGCCAGACCCCAGGAGAGGTCACACTGAGCAATCAAATTAGGAATGACTCAGCTCAGCCTCAAGGTTAGCCTATTCATAGATGTCAGTGTGTCAGAAGGAAGATGATAATCACTGACCCCAGCCCTCTGAAGGTTGGCAGGCAGCTGTGGAAGATAAGCAGCTTTTTTGCTGAGATAGCAGACTCAAGTTGGAATGTATATTTCTTTAGTTTAAAAAAACCGCGACACCCCGCCCCCCCCCCCAAAAAAAAGCAGGCCAAAATAGAAAATCCAAATCTAGGTTAACCTTGGTCCTACTAAGTAAGATAAGACAGAATCTTTTCTTCTTACCACCGTCATCCTCAGGCCCCTGAGAATGTTCTTTCTTTCCCTGATTAATCCTGAGGACGAATGAGAACGAGATGGGTGCTGGTGAAGAGGAACAGCCAGTGTGGCTGGTCAGCGGAGGGCTAGCTGGACATTAAATCAAAAGCTTTAAATGTTGTGCGCCTTCCTGAAGGTTTGCACATCTCAGTGTTTTCCCAATGTCAAATCAGATTCTTTTCTTTCTTTTTCTTTTTCTTTTTCTTTCTTTATGTTTTCTTTTTTTTTGACGGGTTTCTTTGTCTGGCTGACTGGGAACTCACTAGGTAGATGAGGCTGTCCTCAAACTCACAGAGATCTCCCACGTGCTGGGCTTAAAGGGATGAGCCACCACACCTGGCTAAGTGGTATATAGATCTAGACTTGGCTGTTTGTTTGTTTATTTATTTATTAAGAATTGTCTCAATTGCATTTTGCAGCCCCAGAGCAGCAGTGAACAACTGGTCCTAGTGCCGACTTGGGCGGAAGAGAAGTGTATGTTGTCTCCCTCTCAGTGTAGTCATAGAACCCAACATTAGTGCTTACAGCCAGTAGCAACCCCAATACCATGGTGCTGCCATTCTCTCACAGGGCAGCTGACGAGACTGCAGGTGGTCAGCCTTTTGCTGCCGAAGGTGAGCTGACATGGGCTTGGGTCTCCAGCCTTAAGCTGACTTTTAGAAGGTCGGGGATGTGGGGATCTGGTTCTTCTCTTGTGAGAACCACCTAGCACATACCTCGGTTATGAGATACAGATGACACAATCAAGTTTTATTCGAAAGGTGATTTTGTGTTAGTTGGGATTGACTTCACTCTTAGCTGGGGTGTGTAAGCAAAGATCCTGTGCCTCCTCATTGACCCCCAAACTACGGAAACTGTGGCTTGTACTTAGGATGCCGTAGACCAGCTACAGGGCTGGCCACAGGAAGGGGGTTTGCTGCTGTCTACAGATTAAAACGACCAACAGCGAAGCTCACACACGAGAGGATCATACTCAGCAGTTAGCGAGGCTGCTGAGCCTCATCAGGAGGCAGGTGGCCTCCCAGGAGGGGCTTCGTATGGAGGAGGGGGAGCACTGGTATCAGGGGGGGGGATGCTGTTTCTTAACAGTGGGGTTCCTTGGGAAACTCAGCCCTTCAGTTGCCGGTTTGTTGAACTGGAATCCTAGAGTATTTTTTCTGAAGGGAAATGTTGCTATGAGAAATAAGACCTTCAAGGAAAAGATACACGGCCCTGAGCTTTTAGCTGCAGCTGGTTTTCCTGCCATACCTGGCAATCCATCCTTGTTTTCCTTCTTTTCCTTTCTCTCTCTCCCTTCTTTTCTCCCTTTCTTACTCTTCCCACCTCTCCTTTTTCTTTCTTCCGTTTCCTTCCTTCTTTCCGCCCTTCTTCCCTCCTTTGTTTCCTGCTTGCTTGCCTGCCTGCCTACCTTCCTTCCTTTCTTCCTGCTTGCCTTCCTGTCTGCCTGTCTGCCTGCCTGCCTGCCTGCCAGTTTCCTTGCTTGCTTGTTTCTGGGACTGCGCATAGTTTGCACTTGCTGGGCCAGAACTGTGCCACTGAATGGTGCTAGCCAACTTTTACTTTTTATTTTGAGAGTGGGTTTTGTTAATTAGCCTAGGCTGGCCTTGAACTTATGTTCCTCCTGCCTCAGCTTCCCAAACACCTGAGATTACAGCTCTTCACCAGGAGCCTGGCTACTTAACTGGTTTGTTCTCTCTGTGGGGATGCCTCCAAGCATGTGTTCTGTGCTGGGCAGCCAACTTGCTCTTGGGAATCAACCCATCACAGAATTCTCACGGTGCTGTTCTTCAAAGGGCATAAAGCACACCTTCTAAGCTGTGTGGGGAGACCTGCTCCCTGGCTGCCGATCATCCTGGAGTTAAACATTTCTGCCGCCTGCCAGGCCCTGTAAGAACGAAGACAATAAGGACAAGGTTAACAATGACATGTGACCAGAGTGCCCTGGCATTTGACCATGGCAACCTCACACACTTCTTTTTATGGACAGCACTGGCTTCCTTCAGCCCTGTATTAAAAGGTAACCTGAAAGGTCTTAGCTGCAATCTTACTGAGACAGATTTCTGTGCCACGGCAGGGCTGCAGACTAAGGTAAGCCCGGATATAAGGAGTACAGCTATTTGTATTCATTCTTGCAAAGACAAGCCTTTCTTTATAATCACTGCGAAGAAAAAATACAATGATTCTTTTTTTGTTCCTCAAGAATCAAGACTTTCCTCAAACTCTCAGAAGGAGAAAGGGATGTAGATTTACAAACCAGACTGATGTAAAGGTCTGAAAAGACAGTGCTGGCTTCCAGGTTCCTCCCCACCCAGTGCCCCTGTGTGACAGGCGTGAGGTTACAGGGAGCCTGTTCACTCTGGCTTCCTTCAATGGTAGCCATCATGCTACCTGAAAGGGCAGAGAAAAAGACAATCTTCTGAATGTTTCTTCACCTGAACATACCAGGACACATTTTAGCCCATGTATTCTCAGTCACCAGGAGCATTAATTAGGATAACATACATGAATTTAGTAAGTTGTCTTTAGCCACACACCGCTGTCCCCGTCCCGCACTGCCTTGAACCACCCCCCAGTAGGCGAGGATGCCCTCAGATACCTTTCTTCGTTGCTCTCCACCTCAGTGTTGGAGCCAGGGTTTCTCACCGAACCCTGACCTTGCCATTTAGTTTAGACTGGCACCTTGAGGTCATAGGCGTGTGTCCTTATACTTGGCTTTAAGAGTGTTGGGGGATTTGAACTCGGGTCTTCATGTTTGTTAAGCAAACAGTTTACCCACTGAGTCATCTCCTCAGCTGGAGAAAATAAGCCCTGAGATCTATGTCTGATGGGATGGAAGCTGTAAGAAACAGTTCTCAGAGGCTCGGGAGGGAAGCACCTGGCAGGGGCAGATCTTTTTGCTGGAGTTCTGCAGGCAGGTGGGACCCTTCACTTCAGGGTGCAGTGCCCTCCAGGTGCCTTAGAACTGAGGAGTGTGCTTTAAAGATCTTCGCAACTTGTCCATGAGAGGGCACTGGTGTTCCAGATTGCTGGTATGTTCTGGAGAGGCTCTGAGATCACATCTTCCCGAGTGGTTAACTGCTCACTCCACATCTGTGGCCATGTGCTATCAAAGGTGTGCGTGTGCATGTGTGTGTGTATGCAGCCTCCCTTCTGGACTGCCCTTTTGCCCAGCTTAGTTTTCTGTGGTCTTCTGACTCTAACTGCAAGTTGTTGAATCCACTGCCCATGTGTGAAAGGGCTGAGCAGGGTGCAAAGCAAACTTATGAAATTAATGCAACTACTTATAATTCAGCATATCCCCGAAAGAGGTACCAAGAACCTCTGTGCATCCCAGAGGAAGAAAAGGGATTTGCCTAGTGAAAAGAAGTTGCTGAAAGAGGTCAAAAGAAAAAACAAAAAAAGAGTTAACAGCAGGCAATATTCAGTGAAATGGACACTGTCCTGTAATCCTCACCTTAGCTTGAGGCATGGGGTCAAAGGCAAAAATGGCGAAGTGCCCACACACTGGTTCATTTCCAGGTGGGAGTCAATAGCATGTCACAATTCAAAACTGATCACAGAGAAACACTCTCAGTCCTCAGGGGCACCTTCTTTTACATCATCTTGTTTTATTTTACTTGTAACGCTTCACAATATTTGGAAGAATCTTAATCATCCAGTGTCTTATTTTGCACATCACCCTTGTTGGAATGTGTTCGCTATGAACTGTGGGACCGTCACATATCTGCTTATGTGGCTATGGCCTGTGCTCCTGAAAATACCACCTGACACAGAAGTCCCTGGAGTGACAGTGCCTGAAGGTGTCAGACTTTCACAAAGGGACAAAGCTGGAATGGCTAGTGAAGCGCTGTGACCCCAGAGAAATGGAAAAGCAGCTCATTCACAGTGCCCAGTGCTCATGTTGGATTTGAATATGAAAAATGGATTCCTTTTAATTGACCAAGGTGATCATGTGCCCATCTCAGTGGCCACTTACTGTATGCAAATATCTACACAAAATGTATACACACACACAATGTTTACATATATATACGTATGTACGTGTGTGTTTACTAACTTCTTGGTTTGTAGTTATTAACCAGGTGCTCATATGTATGCTGAACTGCACTGGAATTTGGAGGGGTGTGTATCATTCTGCTGACTAATAGTGTATGACATAATCAACCTGGACAATCTTTGGAAATGTATACATCCCAGCATCACACTGGTGGGAAGAACTGTCCACATGGCCAGAATTCAACAGAAGATCCTTGTGTACCTCTTTGGGAGTTCCAAAGGTTTGACCGCTAGGTCTGGACTACTGAGTCAGGAAGGAAGCTATGATCTTTCCGAGTTTTTGTGTCATGTGGTGTGGAACCCAGAGTCTTGTGACTCCAAGCAAGTGCTCGACCACAGAGCCCCATCCCCAGTGTGAAAGCGAGTCTCACTTTGGATTGTGAGTTTTAGGTGATGAGTACTGAAGCAGGTGTGGCCAGTTGTGAGAGGTAGGTTGAAAATTCAGAACTACCCTCTGGTGTATTAGTCAGGATTCTCTACAGAACAAGCTGAAAGAGTAACCTAATATACATCTATATATTAGTGAGGCATTTATTCAAGTGCCTCACAGGCTGTGTGTGGTCCAAGTAGTCTGACAATGGAAGTCTCCTCACAGAAGAGCAAGAATCCAGTAGTTACTTAGTGCGTGAGGGCAGATGTTTCAGCAGTCCTATTTTGGTGTTGGAGTCTCAGGGAGGTACTAGGGAGTGGCCAGTGTTCACTCGACATTGGAATTCTGAAGAAGTAAGTTCTGATGCCAGCAGAGAAATGGGTCAGGTTAGAAGAAAGCACTTGAAGTCCTGTGAATGCACATGGGTGACCAGAAGAGGCAATAAGGTGAGACATGGAAAGTGACCAGCAAACACACCATTCAGAGCCAGAGTGGCTATCAGGGAAAGAAAGTACTCCAAAGGAAACAGAGGCTCCTCCCAAAGGTCTCACAGGGCCCTTTGGCACCTGTGCCTAGGTATGCTCCTCGGGCTAGTTATGTATGATCCAGTAAGTGTATTTGGAGTGAGATGTCTGAGAAGGTCCCAGCAGGCATCACTGAAGGCTGGAAAAGGAACTGTAAAGAGGTGAGAATAAAAACTCAGTTCATCAAACGGAATCAAACTCCAAAAGAGTCTGATGCCAGGTAGTTTATTCCCAGCATATTTAAACACAGTAGAATATGGGAAAAGGTTTCTGAGCAACAGTCATTCCTATTCCAGGTGCACAACGAAGCTTCAGGTGTGACTACATAGAGACTCCTTTATGAAGTACCTGTGACCTTGAGGATGTGTTCTAAAGCTTAAAGGCCTAGAACCTAGTGTGGGTTTTGCCTGAGACAGCACAGAGGTCGGCAGGCTACAAAGTACAAGTGGCATCATCCCTAAGGACGGGCTCTACTGACTGGGCGCTAAGAGAAAGGTCTAGGGAAGGAGAGTCCAGGGTAGGCATTCTGGAGGGTTTAGGTAGGGTCTGCTATTAGCAATAGCAAAAGTGGCTGATGTGCGCCTCCACCAACGGCAAAAGGTCACCAGGTCATTAACAACATCCACTCACAGGCTTCTGGGTGGAAAACAGGTACTTCCTCCTTTAAGGAGGTGCTCCTGCTTCCTAGCCATCTGTGGGAGAAGAGATGTTTGTGCCCCCAGCAGAGGCCAGTGACAGAGCAGTGTCCAACTTTGAAAGTGCAGAGTGGGCAACAGGGCTCCTGCACACGGTCTTCGTGTTGGGAGACAGGGCTCCTGCACACGGTCTCTGTGTTGGGAGACAGGGCTCCGTAGAAGCTGCATGGATTCCGCGCCCGGGTAGATTCCCAAGGCAACCACTTGATAAACGCTTTTGCCGCACAGCAATGGGGCAAATTCTATTGGTTTGTGAATATGTGGTTTACATCCTGATTTGGGAAGTGAAGGGCGCAGTAAATACCTCACTCTACCAACAGCTTCTCTACAGGACAGAAATGGCTCCCGCAGGGCGGGAGAGCGCGCGGCTCTGGTCTGGGTGGCAGACACTAACCTTTTGAGTGCTATCATTTGTAAAATAAGACCTCATATCCCCAGCTAATTTACTTTTATGCTGCCTTTTTGATTGAGTTGCTGCAGGAGAAAACATCGATAAAAGCATTCATTAATAAACAGGGCTTCTCTGGTTGCTTCATGGTGCTTTTTTGTCGTGTGAACTGGCACCAGGAATACATGCAGTTTGTTGTGAGTTGGACATAAACTGTCTTTACACTTCTTTTAAAGTTCAGCAACAGCATGTGCCAACCATGACCTGAGGCTTAGATCCAGGTTCTTCTGAAGTTTGTGAAATTTGATTTTTATCGAATTTTTAGATACATTGAAACAATGTTTTTGTATAAATTTAAAGAAAGATAATAGGATATGTATGTATAAGAATATGGATGTATATATTTCTATAGGAAGGAAAAATGGACTAGACTGTGAAATAAGGTACAGTGCAAGTGTGTTCTCTCTCTTTCTCTCTGTGTGTATTCATTCTTGTTCTTTAAGTTTATATATCTGATGATGAAACTAAATCCAATGACTGATTTCATTTTATACTGAGCTGTTTCTTGCTGTGAAGTTTTTCTTTAGGCTTTGGAGAAATTCTCAAGAGAATCTGAACCTTTTCTTAATTATTTTTAATCTTACAAATCTTTTTCTCCTTCCAGTGTTTTAAGACATATTTTTGTCTGGCATCTATGGAAGCTTTATGATATTACGACTACTACCTTACAAGTCATAGCCAAAAATCCAAGTTCAAGTTGTATAAATTAGAAATATATATATACATATATATATAATAAATTAGAAAGATATATAGTATACTACATATATACTATATATATACATATATATGTATATACTTTAACTCATGAGGATGCTCAACAACAAAAAAAAATCTGTTCCATCAACAAAAACTTGCTGAGAATATTTCCAGGTTAAACCCTGCTAGAATATTAATGAACTTTTTTGTGCCTATACTTAAAGACGTGTGTGTGTGTGTGTCTGAACATACCTACATATACAATGTGTAAATACGATGTGTAAATATCACATTATGCATGTATACATACACAAAAACTCATATTTAGGAGAAAATTAAGTCCATTATCATTTCTTGGAACCCCTGCTGGTTTTAATGAAAGTGGAGGATTTCAGTTGGATAATTGGCTTGTCACAAAAAGGGGAGAATGTTCAAAATGAATGACTTAAAAATTGGAACAGCTAAGGAAAAACAAATAGATGATAAAGATATTTTGATTTTTACTGATTTAGACCACATCACACAGAGAAGACATCATGTGTTCAGATATTTCTTCTTCAGTGAGGTCAGGTGGGAATTTGTTCAGGGAAAGAGGAGACCTAAAGTAGGAATCTTCAATTGAGTCCTCGTCAACTAAACAGAGATGGCATGGTCCTAATGACCTTTGAGTTCTGTTGGCTTACAGAGCATCAGAGCAGAGTGCAGCCTGTATAACAGACCAACATGGTGTATGTTCTGCCAACCGCTAGCTCTGTCCTTTTGGGCTACCTGGGCGACATCTCACAGCGGAGTTTCCTCCGATGTGCAGTGGTGCTTCTAGCCCTGGAGCATTAGGCATTTTAGTTTACATCTTTATTTCTGTTTCCTTCTCGTAAAATGCTGAAGAAATAAACATGACACATAGGGCTGGGACAGGACAGTACGTGTGAGTTTGGCACAGTGAACATGGAAGTTACAGGGGCAGATGGTGTCTAATTTTGTTCTTCAGTTTAGAAAGTTGAATGAACTTGGGTATCAGAGGCTCAATCAAGTGGACAACACAGCGAGAGAAGATGAACTGGACCAGAACCTCCTCTCAGTAGATCCCAAGGCAACCTAGGATTGTCCTGGGAGGCCTGCTTTGCTATTTACAGCAAGCATCCAAGTACCCTGCAGAGGGATATTGGCAGTTGCTGTCTACACAACTTAAAAAGCACTTAGAGGAATGCAATTCCATTAGGCAAGGCATAATGGGCTCACTCAGGGCAGGCTGTGTAAATACACGGCTAATGTCATTCTGACATGTTTACAGGCCAGGACATGCTTCACCTAGGTCAGGACCTTCAGATGACTCTTCTGGCTCTCAGGACAAGGCCTTACCTCCCACACCCAATACTCCGCTCTTATTACTGGAACATGAAAAAAATGGGAGATGTCAGTAAACAAATTACTGTTCCGAAAGACTGTGAGATGGCCTTGAAGGTACATCGGTCAGACCGGCATGAGACAATTGCCAGGGGGTTAAGGAAAACCGCCATCCTACTTTGTAGCTGGTTACTTACCGGCCATTTTCAACATCTTCAATTCATAGAAAATCAGAACTGCTGCGTGGCACACTTTTGCAAAAGAAATTCCTGAAATAATGGGGGCCCAGGGGCTAAGCGCTCACCGGCCTTTGTGCTTTTGTTTGTATCAGATTGTTTGTCTTCACGGCCCCTAAATGTGATCCCTGGAATGTAAATCAAGACTCAAAGCCCTCCTGGGTCCATGTCTCTCGTAGCTGGACCTACAGGAGGATCTTGATGGCTCATTTCCCCTTTGCAGGGTCACTGGCATTTCTAGTGACAGAATAGAATAGTTCTTACTGGGCGTTAAATGCTCGGGAATTGAGAGGTCTGTCCCTCTAATACTATGAATGAATTATTTTTGTGTGTGTGTGTGTTTGGTGTGTGTGTGTTACCAAGCCCCCAGTGCAGAACAATTTTGATACTATGCCTAGGTTTTTTTTTTTAACTTTTTAAATGTTATGTGGATGAGTGTTGTGATTTGAATGAGAATCGTCTCCACTGGCTCATATATTTGAACTCTTACTCACCAAGTAGTGGCACTATTTGAAAGTATTAGAAGGATTAGGGGGTGTGCCTTGTTGGATAGGTAAGTCCTTGCTGGGAGATGTGTGTCACTAGGGATGGCTTTGAAGTTTAAAATGGCCACACCAGGGCCAATGTCTGTCTCTCTCAGTCAACAGAGCAGGATGTAGCTCTCAGCTACTTCTCTAGAGCCATGCAAGCTGCCATGTTTCCTATCATGATGGTAATGAACTAAGCCTCTAAAACTGTAAGCAAGTCCCTGATTAAAAGCTTTCTTTTATAAAGGTTTCCTTGGTCGCGGTACCTCTTCACAGCAATAGAATAGTGACTGTAAGACAAGTGTTAAGTCTTATGCCTCTGTGTATGTCTGTGTACTGTGTGTGTGTGGTGCCTGAGGAGGCCAGAAGAGGGTGTCAGATTCCTTGGCACAGAAGTTAGAGACAGCTCTGAGCTGCCATGCTGGGGCTGGGAACTTAACTGGGGTCCTCTGTAAGAGCAGCAAATGCTTGTAACCTCTGAGCCATCTATCCAGCTCAGATGTCTAACATTTTTAAGCTAGTAGATTCCTGCAAATGGTTCATAGTCTGCAACTCTAAGATTGTAAAGGCAGGGCAAATTTTACCAATGAAAGGGCTGAGTTTTCTTGCTATTGCTATATGTCAATGGACAAGAACCAGGCTCACTAGGGGGAAGTTGGAACGGGTTGGCACCCAAGAAGTAGCAAAGGACATCTTTGGATAGTTAGTCTGTAGCCTTGCTCTTGAGCCTATTACCTTATCCCTCTAGTTTAGCCATTGGTTCTGGCCCTAAGATCATGTGGGGATTATTTTTCCCACATGATTTTCCAGCAGGGTTATGGCAACCTTCCCTAGGTTATCAGAAGCTGGTATAGGTAGTTCTGGTCAAACTGTTTGTGGCAGGACCAGGATGGAACCATATGGATGCTTACTTTACTATTTTGGTCTTTTTATTCATGTGACCTCTCTGTGGTGGGCTCTGGTTGGTAAACGTCTCTTCCTCCTTGGCACCAAGACCTACCTATGTTAGCCTACTGTGTGCTAGCCTACTGTGTGCTAGCCTACAAACTAGGGTGGTGGTGTTATTCCTCCCTCTTTCACTCACTGCACACTATATTCAACTCATTTGTATCACATGCCATATGCTCACAATTGCTCACACTAATGTCATCTAGAATCTGAGTCCTATTCTACTTACTCACTTATTCCTAAGGCCTTAGAAGAAAGCCAGACAATTAAGAAAGGCCAGACAAACCAGTTTTGAATGGTGTATGAAGAACCCCAGGTACTCGTTTCTGACTCTTGCTCCCCACCTCCCTGCCTCCCAGCCACCCCCACCCCCTCCTTCCTGCCTCCCTGCCTGCCATCCCTACCTTTGCTTCTCCACTCCAGCTCCATGCTCAGCCTCAGGTCCCCACATCAAATCTGTGGCACTAGATATTCTCCAAGAGACAAGGCGGGAGCTTGGGTTTTACAACTGGAATGCTCCATCAATGCTAACCAAATCACACCGTGGTGGCATGGATTGTTCTTTATGGCTCCAAGTCAGAGTGCTAGGTGGAGTCAGGATCCCTATGAATGAAAAACAAAAAAACAAACACCTGTTCACCCAGATAAAACATTGGGTAGGGCTAGGAGCTAGCAAGTACTGAGAAACACCGGATGGAATTCTTCTCATGTGACCAGAGGCCTCCTGCTCTCAGCATGGGGTCCATGATGTCACCTCCTTCCTTGTCTCTCAGTCAGTCTTTCCTTTGCCACAGCGTGAAGCTCTGCTGGCCACACTTGGTGGAATTTATATTTAAAAACTATTAAAAAAACTCTCTCTCTCTGTGTATGTGTACATGTGGTACCCACAGAGGCCAGAGGAACATGTTGGATTCCTTGGAGCTCAAGTTACAAGAGGCTATGATCTTCCCATGTGGACACTGGGAACGGATTTCTGGTCCTCATCAAGAGGTAGCAAGTACTCTTAGCTGCTGAGCCATCTCTCCATCCCCCTAGATAGTTATCTTTATTGTTGAATTAGAAAATCCTTATGGGAAGATAGTGGGAACTCATTACCATTAAGTGTACAGCTAAGCACCGTGCAAACCAAGCTATGTGGTGTTCTCAGCGCACAAAGAGCCTTCGTTACATCCCATTTCTAAACATGATCGCTCCTCTGACTTTCATTACCATAGATTTCTTTTGCCTTTTAAAAGCTTTACACAAATGCCTACAAACTAGGGTTGGTGGTGTTTTATGGGTAGCTTGTCTATGATTTGCAATATATCATTTGTCTTTACCACCATCAAATAACACCCATTATATTATTTGTTCCACTTGTCTATGTACTTCTGGCTGGCTTGTTCTCAGTTTTATAATATTCCAATCCATCAACGCAACATAAGTTTTTGTTCATTATGTTAGTGCAAGACACTGGGTTGTTGTCAGATTTTGGCTGCTGAAAACATTGCTGTTGTGAGCATTTGTACAGGTAATTCAGGACTGCACCAGTGTGTGCATTTCTGCTGTGTGTGCACGGAGCTGGGAACTACTGGTTCATCGAGGAGGAATATGTTCAGCTTCATTACACCCCCCTAAGTGGTTTTTCAAAATCACTGTGTAAATTCAGATTTCCAGAGCAGTGTGCCCTCAGTTCTGCTGCTTTGAATCAAGGTCAACATTTTATCTGCTCGCTGTGTATTTTACTGACTCTGATAGATACTTGGTGTGTTTTGTTCTGATTTAAATGTGTGTTTCACAATAGATTTGTGTATGGCAACTAGTATTTGCATGCATGTCTTGTGTGGCATAGCTAAGCGTATGGTGTGTTTTTATGTTTATCTAGTGTGTTTACTATATTTGACTATTAATTGACTATTCAATTATGTGGGTGTTGGGGGTGGCGTTCAGATGCTAGCCTCTCATCTGAAAAGAATGACACATCTGTTTCCTCCTGTTTCAATACCATCGTGAAAGGACCCGTAATAGACAGCTTTCTTGCTCACCCCCTTCCTTATCTCACCTAAGCAGGATGCTTGCTGTGGGCATCGCACAGATGCTTATGCTGAGATTAAAGAACTTTCTGTTCCTACCTTCCAGCACTTTTCTCTAACTCATCTCAGGCAGCAAGTGTTACCAAAAGGCTTCCCGGGGCAGTGGCTTTTGTCCCTCTTTCCTTCCTGTTGATCTGAGCAATTTTCACATGTTAACCGCTCTCCGGGCGAAACATACCTGACCACATTTTAACCTTTTGGCATAAATGGGCATCTTATTCTTTTGCTAATACTTTTGCGTTTTTATTTGTGGGGGAAGTTACTGCCCTTGTCTTCCTTTGCAATGTATTGGAGTTGGTCTCACACTGGCTTCTGTTTGAATGTTGTCATTTTCCTTCCCTCTGCTGGCTGTATGAGCATCTGGTTCTTTGGAGTTAGTGGTTATCTTAGACCTTTTAATACGCACCTTGGCTCACTATCATGCTCTATTGTCACCAGCAATGCTGAAGTTTAAAACAATTTAGCTTTATCCCTCTCTCCTTTTCACCATTACAATACTGTTAGTTTTTCATACATCTTACCTCTGCGAGACCAGATTAATATTGGATTTACTCCTAATACCCATTTTGCTTTTTTTAAAGTCATAGCTTTTTAGTTTAGTTTATTCTTTCCTGCATGTTTTTTTTTTTTTTCCTTGTTTCTACCCAGGAGCATTTTCTCTCCACTTACTGACTGCTCAGTGACTGGTGGATCAAAACTCTTCTGCTTACCTGAAAATATTTAAAAATACTTAAAATATTAATTTTTTACTTTATATGTGTGAGGACCTGCATGTCTGTATAGACGTCATGTTCTGCAGTGCCCCTGGAGGCCAGAGAGGGCATCAGCTCCCTTGGAACTGGAGTTACAGGCAGTTGTGGGCTGCCATATGCCCACAACTGGAGTTGAACTTGGGTCCTCCAGAAGAACAGCCAGTGCTCTTAGATGCTGAACCATCTCTCCAGCCTCCGGAGACATCTCTGTTTCATCTTCATTTCTGAAGCTGTTTTCCCTATGCGTGTCAGTTATTTTCAGTTCGCGTCTTAACAACGCTGTTTTTCTGTTTCTTGGGTTCCTTATTTTTCTACTGAAAACTTAGCTGCCAGGCTGTTGTCGTTTCTTTGAAGTAACATGTCTTTACATTTTTATTTGTTTGACAGTTTTAGTTGACATATCTGCACATATAGAGGAACACAGTGTGATAATTTAATACACAGAGACAATATGAAATGATTAATCCAGGTAGCTAGCATTTCCTGCCACCTTAAATACTTCTCATCTGATTGTGACACAAAACGTTACACTCTTCTTCTTGGCTCTTTGTAAGCGTCACAGTGAATTACCGTGGTCCTGTTATGCTGCAGATGAGAATTTACTCTTCCCTTTCTGCTGTGGATCATCATCTCTTCCATGACATCACAGTGACAACTCGGTTTTGATTCCCTTACACTAAGCATTCAGGTCTTAAAACTGTGCTATCCTCTGTTGCAACAGCTCGGGCCATTCTCTGATGATAAATCTTTCTGCCTTGGTGTAGCTTAGCTATGGATATGCCATGCCTTTCTGTCTTTTCCACCCACTTTGCTGTCTGTGACTCAATTCATACTTTTTTTACTTACTGTCTTCCAGATCTTGCTTTTACTGTATCTGATATCCTTTGATACCTACCTATTAGGTCCTTAATTTCAACTGTTATAACTTAGTTCTAGAATTTCTATATGATGTTTTGAAAGGAGGATATTAAAGATTTCTGGCAGAATAATCACATTCCCCTTTATTTAAAAATATTAATCACAACAATTTTTAAATCTACATCTCATGACTCAAAAGACTAGTCCATTTTTGACTTTTATTTCTCTCTCTCACATCAGTGCATCTGATAGTTTTTAATTAAATGCTGGGCATTGGGTACAAAGGCTATGGAGATTCAAGATAATGTTAACTGTTTCTAGAGTGGTGATTGGGAGCCCACATGTTCTGGGTTCAGTAAGATTCCTCCTGCCTCTCAGTCATCATGCTCCTTGGGTAAGTACAGCTTAGGACAGTCCAGCCTGAAAGCCTAGGACACTTATGAGAGCTCTTTAGTTTATTTGTTTTGTTTTGTTATTTAATTAACCCATCAGGCCACTGAGGGCTCTGGCATGGCCTCAGCTGTTCTCAGTCAAACCCTTCAGCTCTTGTTCTCAGCAGCCCACGTCTTTGTTCTTGCCCCTTAGTGGTGGTCCTCAGCCTCTCTGGTATCCTGTGCCCTGTTGAAGTGTGGGTGTTGGTGTTCCCCCAAGATTCATGCTGATCTTGAGTTCCCATGCATCAGCTTCAGGAGGCAAATAGACCACGAGGGTTGTGCATTAAGAATGGGGTGAATCCTGTAATGCAGAGCTTAAGGGAGTGGGCTGTCCTGCTTGCCCACATTGGAGACACCGTGTTTGTTCCTTGCTCTCTTCCATCTCCTCTGCAATGGGAAGAAACCTGGACAGGATCATCATTGTGAAAAGGGCACTCTGGAGACACTGGATCTTCTGGTACCCTGATCGTTAGCATCCTGTATGTCCAAACTTTGGAGAACGTAAATGCACAGTATTTGTAAATTACCCCATCTTGGGTATTGTGCTAGATCCAGAAGCCCACATGGACTTCAGTACCTAAGAAGCATGTCAGGACCAGCTCTGAAACCTGTGTTCCCCATTCTAGGGGATTTTTCCAAGTCCCAGTGGCTTCTTTGTCTCTGGGCCACAGTTCCGTTCCTCAGTCTTTCAATTTTAGCCCACCCTAAAGGCAAACATCGGCCATCGCCTTGGTTGGAGGCAGCCAACAGGCCGGCTCCCCCACAGCCCTTCTCTGCATGTTGGCATTCTTGTGTCCTGCTTCCCTTGGCTGCTCTCCAGGTCCTTCGAGTAAACGCCTCAGTGTTTTATCTGATTTCCTAGTTAGTCCTGGAACAGTGCCATCCCCCGATAAAGCATATGTCAGGAGATTTATTTCTTAAAAGCCTGGTAACTAGCATATGGATCATGCTTAACTGTGGGCATTAAGATATCTTTTGGGAAAGAAAGAGTTCTTCTGAAGTTGATTTATAATGTCCTGGTTAATCCAACACTAAGGAAAATCAGACACTACAGTCTTGAGTAGGCAACAATGCTCTTCTGTCTTTGGCCACAGAAGCTATAATCACCCTTCAAGCCTACAGACGAGGGGAGAGCAAGGGTGTCTAGATTACACCCACATATTTACAGACAAGCACACAGGGAGACAGATCACAGACCTTGAACCATACTCACGTGAGCCGTCACTGGAAGGGGTGCTGTGCCCAGTTTTGCTCAGGGTCCTTGCTTTCTTGGGACACACAGCACAACGGACATTAAAGGTGCCTCTCTTCCTAAGTGATTTCAGCAAAACTCATGGCTCAAGAAGGTGAGGTTATTTCCAGTTTGGGACATGGGACAGTCCCTGAGAGACTCCCTCCTGTTGTTTTGGGAAGTTCTGGTTGTGATTCACATGGAGCCACAGGCTGAGAAACTGGTGCCATCCTGAATGCTGTTGCTTTTCTGCTGTCCTTTGCAGAGACTGGGCAGCACGGCTATGCAATCAGCTTCAGCAGGAGGGGAATCAGGTTCTCACAGTGGGCATCGTGGACTGTGCATTGTTGACATTGCCATCAGCTGAGATTCTGAAAATAATAAAATGACTTTTCATAGAAGAAAACAACAGAAGACCATTGGTCAAACCCAGAGGTGTCAAACTGCCAATCGGACACAAACAGCATAGGACTGCCTGCTGCCACATGGTCTGGGCCATTCTTAGTGAGATGGGAAGTGAGGTGGTACTTGGGGAGACAGTGTGACACTCTTTAATGGCAGAGGTGGGAAGGAGAGAAGGGCTCATATCTAATTGGATATCTAATTGGATAGTCAGCACTAGCGGTGCCTCCAGGCATTTCTAAAGCTAGAAGACCACAGGGTTTGTAAAAGCTCTCTTCCTACACTAAATGAGGGCTAGAACCACGCTGGAGGGTAAACTTCACTGTCTTGTATTTCTGTTCTCTGTGTACCAGTCTTCCCATCTCTAACACTCCCTTTTCCATTTGATTCCATAAATGCCTTCCAAACCCAGTCCAAACCCATCTTCTCCATGACGCTGAGCTAGGCATAGGACCTATCAAAGTAGAGTGCATCAGGGACTCTGGGGCTTTCACATGGCCCTGGGCCTTTCTTTCTTTCAGTGCTGATAGCTGATGCAGAGGGGAGAATTCTATTAGAGAGAGAATAGGTGAGGGAAGGGGGAGGCAGAGAAGAGAGAGGTGAGAAGAGAGAGAGAGGGAGAGGGAGAGGCGGAGAGAGGGAGAGAGAGAGAGAGATAGAGATAGAGAGATAGAGAGAGATAGAGAGACTTTGAAGGGACTTGTGCACCCAGAAGGCAGGAAGCAGGAATGGTGAGGAGACTTGGGAAACGCTCCAGCACCAGGAGTGAATGATCACAGGATCAGTAGCATTGGAAAGACTCTAGAGACGTGACCATTAGCTTTGGATGTTGGAGGTTACTTGGGATTTCAGACCGTCTTTGCTGCTAGTGTTCAAAGTGGACTATGGAACCAGGTTTTTTTAAAGGGAGAGGAGAAGAGACGCTGGTGTGTACAGTTGTACCCTTTCCATCTGCCACTGCTGTTGATTTGTTTGAGACTCTCTGCATTACTTTCCTCCATCTTATGATTCCTTTATTCAGGAACCAAGATGCTCTCAGCGTAGCCGTTTGTCTGCTTGTCTTTATCTCTCAAGACACATGGAGGCCACATTGGTGAGCCGGTCCTTTCCAACTGAATTGCCTTTCTATCTTGTGTGGAAAACACACGAGACCCTTGCTGCTTAGATGGCACTGTTGTTGGAGATTGCCAAGCACCGTTAAAAGAGGAGTATTTTTTCCAGGTAGCGTATTTAAGGGCTAATGTGACAGTGAACATTTGGGCACAGAGCTCAGCCAGGAAAGAGGGTCTCAGTGGAGGAAAGTAGAATTCCTTCTCCCAACAGTGCAGAGAAAACAGGTTTCTCCAATACCACCATCC
>CM053743.1:47193452-47209321 GCA_028658305.1 Pachyuromys duprasi | reverse complement strand
CATACACATAAATACTACACACACACACACACACACAGACACACACACACACACACACACACCAAAGAACACTGAGTGCTAACCCCCAATCTTTTTAGCTCTTGCTTCATTTGAACCAGACTCAACATGAATTCTCTCCTTTTAGCATGGTCAGTGATTTATGTGCCTGAAACGTGATGATAATTCTATAGCATACCATCTCTATTTGGAAATATGTAACACTCTGGATTGAAAAAAAACACCACAGATGCAACTCACTGAATATGCATGCTTAAGTGTTGTGTGTTGCATCTTTTTATCACTTAATGTGTCAGATAAAAATTACTCAAAACATTCATTTTTTTAAAATCATTTTGTGTTATTCTTTATAACTCCAACATTAAATCTAGCAATTTCTTCTTCTGATTAATTGGGTTATTAATAATATTGCCTATAGCCTTTAATCTACTTTAGAATAGCTTACAAATCAGTACTGATACTGTTAGTAATGCATATTCATTTGTGCTGGTTAAAAGGTTTGAAAAATTAGCTGCAGATGGCTTCATGTTTATGGATGTCCACACATACTTTGCAGTAGTTAGTGAGTATTAGTTTGGGGGAGGCTTTAATATGACAGGTAGATGAAAGGCAGAACAGGTGCGGAAATTTATGCCTTCATTCCCAGGTGTTCCCCTTCCTCTGTTTCCTTATTGATCACTCAGCAGCAGCAGCACTAGCTGCACTGAGTGCTGTGGGGGACTTTTCTTTAATTAAATCTATAATACGGTTCCTTCCGATGGGGACAGAAGTAGAGTTGGATAGTGAGATTAAGTCACAAGGACATAACATGGGTTGCCTGGGGAACATGATTAGTGTTGGCAAAATACAATGTGTAAGGAGACAGTGGCCAGCTAAGGAGGTCAGGAAAGGTCCATGGGCTTAGAGAGCAGGTGGGATCTGTAAATGAAATGCTAAGCATTTGACTGGAAGAACAGATGGGAACAGAGGACTGAGGATGAAGAAGGAGGGTGATGGAATCGTGGCTGGATATGTCCTGCTATGGAAGATGGTATGTACCGTGTGATAAGAGATAAACTCACCTGTACAAAGTAGGACCACAACATGGAAGCACCAAACATGCTTGTCCAACATACAACAGAATGGCTACTCTGCTGGCTAGTGTTGTGTCAACTTGACACAGGCTAAAGCCATCTGAGAGAAGGAACCTCGACTAAGAAAAATGCCCCCACAAGATTGGGCTGTGGACAAGCCTGTAGAACATTTTCTTAATTAGGGATTAATGAGGAGGTCCCAGCTCGCTGTGGCTGGTATCATACCTGGACTGGTGGCCCTGGGTTCTATAAAAAAGCAGACTGAGCAAGCCACAGAGAGCAAGCTAGTAAGCAGCACTCCTCTATGGCTTCTGCATTAGCTTCTGCCTTCAGGCTTCTGCCCTGTTTAAGTTCCTGTCCTGACTTCCTCCAATGATGAACATTGGAATGATCCAATCATCCAATGGACGATAGAGAAGTATAAACCAAGCTCTTCCCATGAATCACTTTTGGTCATGGTGTTTCATCACAGCAATATTAATCCTAAATAGGATAGCTACAAAGAAAGAATGCTTCCTGCCTGAAACTGACTTTGGGGGAAGTGATTTGGGAGGAGGGAGGAATGTCATAAGACAAACATCTAGGAGTCAATGACTAGAGGGTGCAGGCGTGAGATTATGTCTGACTTATGCTGGAGCCCAAGTCAGCTCTGTTGTTTGATCCCAACAGAGCTTTTGGGGTCTGCTCGTATTCTTTGCATTTATTTATTTTTGTTGTGCTTGGGGATAGAACTCAAGGGAAGTCCTCTACCTTTGAGCTGTATCCTCAAGCCTTCCATTCTTTTTAAAAATAGCACAAAAGGCTGGAAAAAATACCCTGCCGTTTTGAAAGCACACAACTGTAATGAGCAGCACAATTTTGCATTTTTCGTTCTTTTTTTTCACATAAAAAGTCAGGTTTTTTTTGAGCCTCCAGAGTGTTTATAAGCAGGATTCTTATTGGACACAGTCTCCTGGCGAATCACATTAAAGACCCGTGGGGTCTTTCAGGACATGTATGTTGTCACTACAGATGATTGCCACAGAAGGCCTGACACATGTGTGACTTATTTTCTTTTCGTTTCTACTGACTCACCTGCCAAGCACATATACTCAGGAGTGTGGTGACGGTGCCCAGAGTAGGAAACCGGTGGCACTTTGTACAGGATAACACTCTGCTCTCGAAGGCCAGTAGGACTGAAGAGCCCCTGGCAGAAAAGGACGCTGTGTTTCTTTCGTGGCCTTTTGTTTAAAATGAGAAAAACTTGGAAAGGAAGGTGAAGGGGATGAGAGAGAAAAGCCGCTGGTGGGGCAAGGGCAAGGAAAACAGCAGGAAGACAGCGGGTGGCTGCCATGGAGAGATGAGACAGGACTGTGGCTGAGGGTGAAGGCGCCCTTGGCGTCTTTGATTTCTGTACTCTGTTAGCTGAACTCTCCCAAGGGCTAAGACTTCCTGGAGGGTCAGGTCTGATAATTCCTCTTCCACCCACAGCTCTGGCCTCACAGAGGAGCTTTCCTTAAGCCCTTTAGGGTTCTTTTTGGTTCTGTCTGTGGGTGGTGCCAATGGCCTTCCTCCTGAGCCCATGGGGCACCGAGGTGGGGGATCCATATGAAGGAAGGCTGCATCTCTCAGGATCCCCCTCTTGTAGAGTTTTCACTTTGAGCCTCTCCTTGTGCTGATTCTAGGATGAGGCCTTGATTTTGAGAGGGGTCCCTGTTCCTTGTCATTATTAGAAATGCCCTCAGATCATAGCTGTGGATGGAATGTAATGATACAATTTTGTTATTTTTCTCATTGGAGTCAAATTTCCAAGCCCCAAGTTACACGGTGGCCCTTGTCTGTGTTGGTTGGGAATGTCCAGCAACAGAACATGCTCAGGTGATGAGCCCTGCCCCATTGCTTAACACATTTTCTAGCCTTGGATGTGTTTGTCACTGTTTCATTAACACAAATGTCAGCCATCATGAGATGTTTGAATGACCAAATAAATATGGGTTACAAGAAATATATTTTCCTCTCCCAGAATGAGTTTGATGGTCCGAGCAGTAAAGATTTGGCCTTCTCTTGACCATCTCTCGCCCCTGCTGTCATGTGTTGCGTTTTCATTCCTTATCTTCTCTGTCAGCTCATGGAAACCTCATCCAGATGCCCAAATGCTCTTCTGTCCTCCCCACCACGCTTTGTGCTCTTATTAACTTTAGCTTTGATTAGAGTAGTTACTATACTAGGGTTATTTACTTTTTCCTGTCCCAGTCTCTCTTTGAGAGACAGAACTTTTGCTCTTACCATTGTTATTGGGAAGGCCCACAGCAGAGGCCTGCATGGGCGTGGGACAGTTGGCCCTCATTGTCCTGATTCTGTACCTGGGGCTTCAGCCAATGTTCTATCAGAACTGTTCAGGAAAAAGGACATCTATAGTTTTTCCTTGTAATTATTCATGGGACAATACAGTATAATGACTATTGCTGCATCATTTTGATCATGTTAGGCTTGATAAGTAATCCAGAGATGACGTAGCATCCTAGGAGAGCATGTATGTAGATTATATGCAAATCCATGTTTTTAATATAAGGACTATGTGCATCAACAGATCTTGGTGTCAGTGGGGTCCCTGGAACCATTTGGAGGGATGCACAGAAGGAGAGTTGTGCTCGAGAAATATTTGCAGAACTAATGAATTAAAATTATTGGTCTTTTGACTTAAAAGAGAAAAATAATCCCAGGAGCAATCATCCTTAAAGTGCTATCGAGGCATCTAGAAATAATGAATGTCTCAGTCAAAACAGAGACAGAGTACTGAACGAGGGTCATGGAAGCCACACTACAGCCTACAGATTTTAATAGGCATCCAGCCAAACATCTCCCTTTCCTACACGCACTTACCCACCATTCTCAGGTGCCTGGCTGAGGGAACATGTCAGGGACTGAAGCCACAGGTGGAAGCTTTAGCTTCCAAGAGGGGTAAGTGGGGCAGATGCGGTAGCTGAGCTGTCAGTCATATTGGGCCAGACATGGATGGTTTGAAACTGGAGTCAGAGTGTAGGGAAAGCTTTGTTCTTCCTTTCCGTCTTTGTTTCAGACCACAGCCACATCATTCTCATAAAAACTCAGTCTTTCACTTGAAATTATCTGAACTAGGAGTTGGAAAGTGACAGACAATGACAGACCATGCCTTCTTCACAAAGCATGGCAGCCGTGGCTGTCCACGGGAGCATGGTGAAGTACAGTGTCCGGTCTAGTGAAGATATCACAGACACAGACTCATGACCAATGGCTCCTGCTTCCTCTCCACTGTGTAGCCAGCCCAGTGTCTCCTTCCGTCAGCTATTCTATCCACGGGAAAGGAAGGAACCGGTTATAAATTTTGTTTATAAATTTTCCAAAAATGGCTTGATATCTATTCTCATCCTTGGGTCTTTATGACATAAAGAATCTCCTGAAGGAAATTTTACTCATTCCTGGGAGGAGATGAGGAGACAGATTTGAGAAAGATAGTGATAGAGATTGAAAGAACGTGGACAGTTTCTCCATGTGCCCAGTGTGTATCTTCATTCACCATGGGCACAGCGGGCTGTAGTCCACTGCCTGCTGTTGAATCCGGCAAGGGACCAGTGCGCCCTCTCTCCCCTGCCTCAGGGCCTCCCAGGAGGAAGCAGTCAGTCTCTCAGGTTTTTGCAGTCTGGCAGGCAGAAGAGAAGGGTAGCTCTGCCAAGAAGAGCATCTAGTTTTTAAACTCATCCTTTTGGTTTCAATCAGGTGAAACCAAAGATGGAGGCTGAGGGGGAGTGTGCTGACAAATAAAGAAATGTTAGTTTTGTTTCTTATGATTGTGGATGACACAGGGTTCAGTGTATATTCATTACGTGAGCTCCCCAACCGTCTTTGCGGAACCTGCTGCTGTCATCAGAGCAGCCTGGTGATAATGTAAGGCGTGGGACTAAGTTGCTGCTGTCACTCATTCTGGACTTGTCATTCCCAGCACAGACCTGCCAGGTACGTGACGGCGTCCAAGAAGTGGGCAGAGGCTGGTCCAGGTTATCAGGCTGCATGGTTGGCCTGCCTGGTTAAAGACAGGGCCAGCCACTGTTTTAAGCCTATGGAGTGTCTGTCATACGACTGATAGACCCAGGCTCAGGATGGTCAGGGGTTCAACATTTGGCAGAATTTGAGAGCCCGTTTCCACCCAGCTCTCTGGGAGAGGGGAGAAAATGGCATTGTGGTGGGTCTTGCTGAAATACTCATATCACCAAGTAGCTAAGCAGCCCGTGGCCAGATGCTATAATGCAGCTCCTCTCATAGCAGTGTGGTAGGCGTGGATCTGAGGCCTCAGGAACACACTAGAATTTTCCAGGGGTACCTGTTCAAATATCCAAATATCCACGTTCTTTTTTTCTGAAAATAATTGTGTTTGTGTGTACGTCTGTGTGTCTGTGTGGGTCTATGAGGGTATGAGTGCTGGCATCCATGGATTCTAGAGGAGGATGTTGCATCCCGGATCTGGCGTTAAAGCGGTTATGAGCTGCCTGATGTGGGTACTGGCAACTGCACTCAGGTTGTCTGCAAGAACAGTGTATTCTTTTAACTACTGAGCTCTCTATCTGGCTCAGGTATCCAGAAACTTGTGCCTCATGGCAAAGGATCACACCAGGAGTGCCCAGGCAGAAATAATGGAGATCGGTTATGCAAGAGAAAATACTCCCTAGAATGGGACAGGGTTAGGGATCTGAGGAAAGGCATGCACCAGCAGCCTGACCCTTCACATTGACATAGCACCCGCCTCTCCCATGTTCATCGGTCAGGGCCTTTGCTTGTGCATTCTGCACCTGGTCATGACACTGTGCTGAGGAGAGGCTTCCCTTCTTTCTCTCTGCATTGGTTTCCATCATCGTGATTCAGGTTTCCCGTCTCTGCCCTCTTCTGTGGGGTTCTAGGTTCTAGCTCAGGCTGTGAGGTAAAGACAACCAGACTGGCCCTTTGGACTTTGCTTCAATTTTGGCTGCAGCAGAGATGGGGAGAGGGGCGATTTGGGGGATCGGACTCCTGACAGTTTAGGTAGGTGATGTTACCAAGCAGGGAAGACAGTGACAGGGAGACTCCATCCCCGTGGATCTAATACTCACAAGACAACTGAAGTTGTGTCAGCTACTTTTCATCTTAATGTTCAGGGCACAAGCATACTGCAAAAGGAACTCTTCAGTGGACCCAGGTCACCAAAAGCAGGTTGCTGATGTAATTAGAGTGGCAGATACAAGGGAGAGATGCATAAACAAAGATGGCTTAAGCCCAGAATTTGGCATAAGGTGAGGATGTACTCACAAAGGGACAATGCAATAAGGACACCCCCAATTGGAGCCACCACTCCATGGTGCTCCCCTGGCTCCTGACAGCCGCAGATCAGCTCTATGTGACAATCTCATTTCTGCCACCAACGCTGGTCAAAGATTTACTGGTGTTGTGTAGTCATAGAACTTCTCATGGGACCAGGACTGAGGTTTTCCTTCGAAGTAGCTTTCTGGTGCAGCTCAGAGGATGCTGTGTGTTACTATATGGTCTGGACAGTGGCTTTAGGAAGCCGCTGTATGAGCCAATGCCCCTTTCTGATGCTATGGAATCCAGGCAGGCTGATAACGTGGGAATATGAGTGGATTCCTGAAGGTGGCCCCATGGCCTGAGTGGGAATTCTGTTTACCTTTTTGTTTATCATCTTAGGTCCTGATGTTGAAGGTGGGTTTTACTCAGAGCACTTTTTCTGTGTCTCTGAAGTGTTCTTAATTAACTCTACAGATGACAAGCATCCACTCAGAGGCCCCCTTCTGCTTTCCTCTTTCTGGAAGCTTTGTGCTTATCTGATTTCCTCTGTGGTTTGATTTGGAAATGTTTTGGAAACACGTCATGGGAAGACTCCCGCTTATAATGTTTTACAGTTAAATTCCAGTTCATTGAAAATATTAATGTTTTCTCAGCTGGGTGAGTTATTGCATATTTGCTTCTATGTGTTTGCTTTGGTTCTCTGTCAGAAAATTTAACCCAGTTGAGTAGGTTTTGTTTGACTCTAAGTTGCAAAGGGAGAGGGCAAAATTGGACATCAGGATTGTGATTCCAGGTTGGGCTGCAAATGGCTCCCACCCAATCCCTACAGGTACGAGGGAGGAGGGGATCTGTTTGACTTCCAGTGGAGTTGGGCCTCCACAAATCCGTCATAACTAGAAAATAAAGAAGTCACTAGCTGCAGATCCGGATCCAGCTCTGTCTTTTACCCTGTGACCACTGGGAAGCCCTGCCTCTGTCCAATGTCCTAAGAGAGTACAGTGTTGCTACATATCATGAGGCCAGGGAAAGGACAAGAGCCAAAATTCCAAGAACACTTCCCAAATTCATGCCATAGTGTAGTCACGAGAGTTGGAACGCTGCAGCCACGGAGGCTCTTGTAGCCTCTGCCACTCCTCTGTGTGTGACCTAACACCCTCGTGACTGTAAGATAACCAGTCACAATAGTACATTTTTGGAAGGTACCAAAAGACCCCTAACTTCAACTAACTCCGGGTCTAAGAATGCCATGAGACAACAGTTGAGGCCCGTAGCAGGGATTTTCCTCCTTTGCCATCACCCACCTCCCTGCCTATTTACCTGATGTTTCCACTAACATATTTTACTGTCTTTATCTATCATTTTACCTGTTCTGTTACTCTAAAACTCCAAAGAATGGTTATCACAGAGGAACATGGCATTTGGGGCAACCTGTATCTCTTTGTTCTAAGGTCATGGTCACTCATATTTGGCTCCAGAACAAACTATTCTTCACTTTGAGGCCAGAGCCGTGTTTTGTGTTGTGTTGTCTGTGTGCCCAGTGGGAAACGCTCACAATGCATCAAGGTTTGGTGCTTAATGGCTGCTACGTGCATTTCTTTTCTTTCATGGTGGCTGTAGTACATTAAAGGAACAGCTACTCAGACATGGGGACTATCTGACAATGACTTAAGTCCTGTTGCTTTCTATCCAATCTCTTTCTATCAGTACAGTTTTGATTAAGGCAGACACGCAGGCCGGAGACACAGAGCTTTCTGGATAGGTAAGTGACTTACTGGGGACTCATTGGGGGCTGTATGTTCACACACCACATGGCACTTCCTCTGCCCTGGTATGCTGTAGTTCAGTGACAATGTCTGCCTCATTCTCAGAGGGCTTCATTCATTGCTCACCAGTGGGTGGCTGCTGCTCACACAGGATGCTGCTAAGAGCCTCTGAGTAACCTTTTGATAAGCACTGACTATTGCTCACTGTGTGTGGAAAGATACAGAATTTTGGATGAATTATAAAATCAGTGGAATTTTTTTTTCTATTGGGACTGAAAAGAACAACCATGCAAACCTTCCATCTAGAACAGGAGTCGTCTAATGGCCAGGGAAGGAATTCTTGAATGGAAAGGCTGGAACTGAGGCTTTAAGGGTAGAAGGAATCAGTTGGATTCTAATTGCTTAAATTCAAAACAGAATTTATTGCCTGTTTCTGTCTGACCTTCAGTTAGGTACAAATTGAAATGGCAGAATTGATCTCCTCTTTAATTTATGGCATTATGAAGGGGAACACAAATCTTTGTTCCTCAGAGAAACCTTCCTTTGATTCTCCTCCAAGAGGCATTTTCATATTCTGGGAAAATTCTCTTAAACAGTGGCTTTTGGGGGGAGTTATGCTAGTTTCTCTAGAGGGAAATGTGACTTTTGATCGTTTGTAGGAGAAAAAGCAAACCTTGTGATTGATAATGGTCCAGGGAGGATGGTAAGCAGACCTTTTTGGTTCTACTTCTGAATCTTTCCCCACAATTAGTAAGAAGAGCAAAGCTATTATGTAGAAAATGCCAAGTGGCCTTGTTCTCAGAAATAGCCTTGGTAAAGTCTAAACCAAAAACATAGCTACTCCTGTGTTATTTTTCACACAGAGGGATGAGGAGTAGCTGATTTGCTGAATGTACCTGTTGCCAGTCATGGGATAGGGAGTGTCATTGTTACCACTGGGTAATTAGGCACAGCTGGTCTTCCTAGTGTACACGGAGGTCTAGAATGTGCTCCCAGAGAGGTGCTCCCTGCAGAGATGGCACCACTCCTGAGATTCTGCTTTTCCCACTGGTTTAGGGACCAACCAGACCTTGGAAGCAGCAACTGGCCCTGGGATGTATTTTGTCTAGAAAGCTTCCAGGCTCTAGGCTCTAGTATATCATGATATATACGCACTTAGCCACATTATTAATCAATTATTCCCACTAAGTAAATAAATTAAATAAACGAGTAATGTTTCGTTGTTTTCTCTGACCCTTTCTTCCCTGCCAAATCAAATTATATTTTAGGATTTATAGTGCTGGGGAAGGGAGTGAGTGAAATGCAGAGAGAAGTGAAGGGCTTGAGTCCTTGTGAACCCAGCCACTGAGTTGAATGGGGCTCAAGGACAATTCAGGACACAGTTAATCTTCAACGTCAACACTCTACAAAATCTCATGTTGTGGGGAAAATCTGTTCCAGATTCTCCCCCTCCATGAACTGACCGTGCTCAGGAGTATTAAATGCTTACGAATGTGCCTGCTCCTCAAGTCCCTTTCTACAGGACTATGTAAGGGTTTGTTAAATAAGTTGCCCCACTTTTCTCTTGTTTGTGGAGGGCACATTTGTGCTGAGTGATTAAGTTTAGAGAGAATGGAGAACTTCATCCTTTCCTTAGGGGAAACCTTCCTTTCATGTGCTGGTAGGTTTCTTTGCTCTGTCTTCACTCTAGCCATTTAACTGCAATAAAAACGCATCTACATATTGCTGCAGAGGTAGGTCTATCTGCTGTTTAACTGCTCTGAAAGACAGAATAATGACACTCAAAGGTGTCTGAACCCAACACTGGAAGGTGAAAACACTGATTTAAATGACTATGGAGAATTAAGATTGCTACTGACCTTAAACTAGGATGTTATCCTAGCGTGTCTAAGTTGGACAGTGCAATCTCAAGGGTCCTTTGGTGGTCAGAATGAGGAATGTCCCCTCTAGGCTCATGCAAAAACTTTTTACATAGGATCATGTTAAAAATGTGGTCCCCAGTCAGTGGTCCTCTTTGGGGGAGTTGATGGGACTTTAACACGGGAGTCTTGCTGGAGGAAGTATGTCACTGGGGGCAGGTTTAAGAGTTTATAGCCCTGTCCCACTTCAGGGCTCTCACTACACTTTCCTGTGTGTGGCTGAGATACGGTATCCTAGCTGCCTGCTACCGTGCCTCCCAGCCTTGGAGCCACAGCCAAGACGAAATCTTGTCCTGTAAGTTGCTTTTGCTCTCAGTGTTTTGTCACAACAGAAGAAAAGTAGCTAATACAGACCTAAAAGTAGAAGGGAAAGCCTAAAGGTCAGAGTTCTGCCTTGGGAAGATTGACTGTCTGTTGATGGAGACAGATGCTGAGCTAGCAACAAACTATTTGCTCAGTCTATGGGAGACTCACATCTGCTCTTGGTGGGCTTGGGACCCAGGCGCCCACATTTCAAAGGCAGGTTCATGGCATCTATGCTACACTGACCCCTAGTTTGTCATGGCAGATGTGCTGCTTCTGCCTATGAGAAAGTTTAGGCCCCTAGTCTAGTGATAAAGTGGTGGTAAAGACAGGATGCTTGGCCTCTGGGGCCAGTCAGGCTTCTTAGCAAACCCGCTCTTGCCTCTCAGTCTGGATGACCAGCTGTCCAGCTGCATGTTGTTGAACCGGTGGGGCTGGGAGCATGGTGTGATGGGAGGGAGAGGAACATGAGATGTGGGGACACAAGTCCTGAAAGCCCAGGAGTGATGAGACTCATAGTCTTTGGTACTGTGACCTATATTTTAACCTACTAATTGGGTGTTGAAGATTGAGGCTGTAACCTTGTGATGCTAGGCAAGCGCTCTACCACCAACCTACACTCGTGGCCCTGTGACCTGTTCAATAAGCACTGTGTCTTTGTTTTCTGGAGCCATATGAGACTATTGTCCAACATCTGTGCAGTTTATTGCAATAAAAACAGAAAGACAACATGAAAGCTCAGTTCCCACATCCAAGACTCTCCCACATCTTAGGACCATGGGCCATTCACAGCGCATGGGAACCCTCGGCGCCATCTGCTTTCACTTGGTCGCCTAATTAAAAGGAAAAAGAAGAGAAAAATCGAATCACTGCATTGAAATTAGCCAAACAAACTGTCCTTCTTGTTGAGAAACAAGCAGTGTATTTTCTTTTTTCTTGATTTTTCTTTAAGTCACACAGTTCAGCCATGCTGCCATCCTCAGCTTATAACCATTGACTACAGACAGGAAGAAGAACCCACGGAGAGCTTCTCAGTTCTTCCTGCACTTCTGCCCACTGCAACCATCACACGTGGGACATCTGGCTCTCCCAATTTGTGACATGAGCATGTGGGTGGAGGAAAATGTGTGCTTCACTGTCCTGGGTCATTTAATGTTTATTTTTTCAGCACACTGAAATCTTTTAAGCTGTGGTTTACATGAGTCTTTGCAGGCTACTACAACAAAATGCTTCAGGAAAACAGTTCTTCATTTCCTGACAGGTTTTGAGGCTGGAAATCCAAAAGCAGGTGCCCGGTGATTGGTTTTCCAGTGAGCTATTGTCTTAGCAGGCACGAATAATAATATACATATGTTTCTCTCTCTAGTCATCCCAAGCTTTGATACCATCCAAACAAATTAAAATTCATCTCAATTACTTAGATTAATGTATCCTCTTCAGTGGAGACTGGTACATGTTGCATAAAAGATGAGACCATTAGAAGCCTTCTCTGGCAGCTGAATATAAAAACAGAAGCACGCATATAAGAGTGATATAAATAATATATTGTTTATGGGCCTTCCTTCCCTAAGGGTTTCAGAAAGTTTTACCAACTTTGCAGATAATGTTTGTGCATACGTAATACCTGTATGCATTAACCTTGGGGATTAGCGCCTCCCAGTGCAGGCCTCAGTGTCGTTGCTGGTACCATCCATATCTTACGTCGTCTAACATCTTCTCTTATTATTAAACACAGGGAGTCCACAGGGGTTGACCTGTGCATTCCCAGCAACAGAATGGCTGAACTGTGGTACCCCACATATAAGTAAGTGCACATATGTGAATGTGCACTGTAAAATACCAATAAGGGTAGAAGAAGAAAAATTAAAGTTGATGATTTCAGACCTTCACTAATATCTCAAGACACACCAAACACCTATAGAAAAATACAGCATACATGGGTCTGATGGCAATTCTCTTTCTCAAACACTGTTCTCAGTAACCTCACCATCTTTTCTCCTCAGCCTCAATTTAATATAAAAAATAAATGATGGGAAGTTATAAACATACATAAAAGAATAATATTGTGGCAGAACTCTGTTCACCACACACTTTCAGCAAGCCTCAATATTTCACATCTGATTAGATCATCATTTTTGTATGGTAATATGACCAATGAAGGGCCCCTTTTCAAGTATTCTCAACGTTGGGTCATCATTATTTTTCCATGAGATCATGAACACTGAAGGGGTCATGGTAGAAGATAAATTTAAATTCTGGCATTTTTCCTTTAAAAAATACAAATATTATATTGAACTAATTATTTTGTAGGAAATATTTTATTTTTAGGGACCTATGCATGTTCTATACATTGGGCTGCACCCCTGGACCAAGATGCCCCTTGTATTAACCTTTTGGGGCCACATAACAAAATGCTCTAGAGTGGGGAGATTCACACGGAAGAAGCCCATTTCCTGACAGGCCTCAAGGCTCACAGCCCAGGACCGCATGCCAGCGTGGGAGCTGTCTAGTGACAGCTCTCCTGCACAAGCAGCCTTCTGCACGTGTGCACTCATAGGCTCTGCTCGTTCAGTTTGTGGGTGGAGAGAGAGACCACAAGCCACCTTACAGGGAGATTCCATCCCCCAGATGAGGGTCCCATTCTCAGAGCACCCCCTCACCTAGTTCACCTCTCTAAGGCCCCAGGGTGGGAATATGCTGTTTATTTTAGCCATAGCACTAGACTAGGTTTTGGGAACTACTTTATACAATTCTAGAAAAGTTCTAGAAATGAAATTCTCCTGACTGCTACAGGAAGGTGAGATTGAACAGGGGAAGGAGCCACTGCCTGGAAAGATCCCTACTTCCTCCTGGGTTCTGCTACCTCACACCTGCCTGGGACATGTGGCCGAGAACAGAGAGGAGTCCAAGGTTAGGACACATGTTACTTCTGGGATAGCGGGGCTTTGGAGAGAACATCCTGGGACACCAGAGGCTCTGGTGTGTCCTCCCATGGCTTTCCTGATCACCTCTCTTCCCTGAAACAACATTCCAATAAAATCGTGGAGAACAGCATCTGCTTGGATATTGAGTCTTTTGGATGATATGTGCTTTGACTAGGGAAAGTAATCCAATCATAAAGCATGTTGGCTTTGTGCAACTTGTTGAAAAATACAACTTTTATATCACTCAAAAGTAAAAGTTCATGGTATTTGGCTTTCTGTCAAATCAAAATATGTACTCAGGGGGTCTGAACTAAATGGCTCCAGCATGGGCTGAACATTCACCAAGCAAGCATTTGTCCCACAAATACTCCTTGAATAGGGTCTATGTGCTCTGCATTTTTCTTGTTGCTTAGGGAATAGCAGGGAAGTGAACGTGGAGCATACATTCCAGCATACAGAGAAAAACACCAGACATGGGTAAAGTGGTATTCAGTCCTAAGGAGATGTGTGGTGTGGGAAACTATGGAGAAAGATAGGGTAGTGGGGCGGGGGCTGGCAGAGGACAAGCTCTAGTCACAGTGCTCAAGGTAGGCCTCATCTTGATGGTGAGAGTTGGGCAGATATGAAAGCTGTGAAAGTCAGCTGGCATGTTCTGATCTCAGGGGATGGCCAGTGCAGAGACCAGGGGCAGATGGGCATTAACTTGGACATTAACTTGGGAAGCCAGTGCATGCTGAGAGGGAGGAAGAAAGAAATAGAGAGAGGAGGTGAGGGAGGGGAGAGTGAAACCATATAGAGAAAAGGGGAGAATGGAGGAGAAGAGAGGAGAGAGAGGAGGAGGTGAAAGGAGAGGGAGGAGAGGGGGGAGTAAGAGGACAGAGATGGGGAAGAAAGGGGGTAGAAGAGAGTAAAGGGAGGGATGGAACAAGGGAGGGAGAAAAAGACAGACAGACAGACAAACAGACACACACACACACACACAGAGCGAGAGCGAGAGAGAGAGAGAGAGAGAGAGCGAGAGAGAGAGAGAGAGAGAGAGAGAGAGAACAAGAACCTAGATTAAGGCCCTTAGTGTTTCTATAAGTCTTCAGTGTCAAAGTAACTTTCATTCTCCTCATATAATTGTCATTTGGCTGAATAAGCTCACCCTTTCTAGCTCTTTTTGAACTCTGGCTGGCTCACTCAACTTAGCTGTTCTGGTACAGACTCCTCTCCAACTTGACTGATTCAAACTGGTTTCACCGAGATTCTGACTGAATTGCTCTGCTTGGCCTCAGGCTAACTCTAGCAATCTGTTCTAACCTTCAGGGTCCTCATTCTCTGGCTCATTCTGTCCTCACCTTATCTAGCTTGTTCTGTCTGCAGCCTGTCTCTGTAAAACTGTCCCAGTAAAAACTGCCTCTGAACTCCACAAATTGAGCTGCCACCAACCGAACTGTCACGAAGTCAACTCCACTGCGCTCTCGACTGACTCCCTCCTGACTGTCTGAACACAACTCCTTTACACCAAACTGACTGCACTGATTGACTGAACTAAGCTCAACTGTTCAAACTCAACTCAACTGACTGTGTTCTCTCCTGAACTGTCTACTGCACTCAACTCTGCTGTACTGTCTCCCCTCTCTCTACCGTACCAGAGCTCTCCTCCGCTCAACTCTGCTGTCCTGCTCTTCAGGAGCTTCTGTTTTCTCTCTGTCCTCATCAGAGTTTGGCATATCCTCTCTCTGATTCATTCTGTCAAATCTTTCCCTGATTTGTCACTTCGTCTGCTCCTCCATTAGATGCCGCTTTCAAACATGGCTGCCTTCCTTGGGATTAGAGGTGTGTACTAAGGGAGTGTCTGTATTCCAGCCAGAGGGGTTAAAGGTGAATCTGTATTCTAGCTGGATCACACAGATCTAGAAGGTCTTTGGATGTGATCCCTTGCCAGAGCAGCCGCGTTGCTGGGTTAAAATTCCTCCACACTTCATCCTGAGTGGGATGTGTAGCTGAAAGATCACAGTAGTGTGCATGAGAACATCAGACAGGAAGCCAGGTGAAACAGAATGAGGGCCTGCACATAGATAGGGCCCCATAATAGTACTGTTTATTTATTCATTTATTTAGATGAGCTCTCACTGTGTAGCTCTGGTTGGTCCAAAACCCACTGTGTAGAACAGAATGGCCTGGAACTCACAGAGATCCACCTACTTCTGCCTCCTCAATGCTGGAATTAAAGGTGTACACCACCACACTTGGCTCCTCCAAATTTATTCTTAATTATGCTGTGACATTTCTGAACTAAGGTGTATATAGGAAGAACCTGCAGCTGTCTGTTTCTTGACAGAAGAGGCAAGGCGGCCAGCTCCCTCACACTTCTGCCGCCCCGCCTCCTCTGCCATGGTGGAGCTTCAAACTGTGAGTCAAAGCCTAGCTTTTTCCACAGCTTACCTTCTGGGCGTACACGTGTGTGTGTGTGTGTGTGTGTGTGTGTGTGTGTGCGCGCGCGTGCGTGTGTGTGTGAGTGTGTGTGTGTGAGTGTGTGTGTGTGTGAGTGTGTGTGTGTGAGTGTGTGAGTGTGTGTGCGTGAGTGTGTGTGTG
>CM053743.1:47130340-47193352 GCA_028658305.1 Pachyuromys duprasi | reverse complement strand
GAGTCATGGGCTATTTTTCTGCCTGGAAATGCAAAGGGGAGCTTTGACCTGTGTTAGTTTAAAGTGAGAACAATCCACTTACGCCTTACAGATAATAGTACAGCCCTACAGTTCTTTTTAACAGTGTGAGCCAAAGGAAGTGACTTTCCTGTCTCTCCCATCTGGAAAACTGGAGAAATATTCACCCTCACAGCAAGAATGTCGCAGGAAACGCAACTTAGTTTGTGTATTTTTTAATTAAGTATCATTGAATCCTTAGGGAATAGAGTGTTTAAAAGTTTCCAATTACAGATTAATATGAATCCTTTAGCCCAATTTCTCTGCATCCATACTCAGCCAGACCTCCAAATGAATTCTCTGAGAGTTCGTGGTAGCCAAGGTTAGTTTGACCAGCCCTGGTGCTAGCTTGAGAGAATTAAAAGTCAGTTTTGAGAGCTGTAAACTGTAGCGTCCAACACAGGTGGGTTGTAATTGGTTTGTCCCTTTGTGCGCAGTTCAAAATGAGGGACTGTTCTCACACTGTACCCTTGACATCTCTCAACTGCCTACCCGCCAGCTCAATCAGGGGTCACACAGGACAGTGCTGACTTCCTCCTTTCTGAATGATGCCTTTGAACAGTGAACTCTCAAGGAGCATGGCCTCATCACACAGATTCCAGTTTCAAATGACAGCAGCAGATAGAGTGTGAAGAAGCGGGTGATAGGGAAGAGACTGGGTATACAACTGCACATATATACCAGCCACCATCTGCATTCACTTTAAGGTTAGTCTCCAGATAGGAGTTTCTGTTTCTAACCATTCTTTTAGTTTTTCATGTAAAATGTTCTTATTTGAGAATTTGGTACAATGGACTTTGATCACATTCTCTTTTCCAATTCCTTCTAAATACCCCTCCCTTCCTTACCTACCCAACTTATCCAACTTTGTTATCTCTCTCTCTCTTCTGTTTTCTAAACCTGCAGTGTGAGGTGGGCTTTACTTTTTAAGCTTTGCCTACTCATTCAGTTTCCCTCAATGTCTTGTAAAGCGTTGGAGAACATCTAGTTTTCTTACCGGAAAGAGGATGTGTCTTATAACTCTTACACATGTCACCAAACTTGAGTGTTTAATTTGCATGTATATATGTGTGCCACATGTGTGCCTCATGCCTGGAGGTCAATGGTGTGGTTGGACCTGACGTTACTGATGCTGGTTGAGTGTCACTAAACCTGAGAAATTAAGAAAGAGCCCAGGGCTGGATTAAAACTCCACTGTCCAGCCCACTTCATGTCTTTCTGATTCTATTATGTCTATGGCAGTCTCCAATCAAAGATTTAAGATGTGTCTGGCCACCTGGAATGAGCCTTCCTGGGGAGACTGTCAGGGGAAGCATGGCCTTAGAAAGCATTTTGGAGGGCTCCTTCCTCATGCAGAAATGAATATTCCTTTGCAGCATTTTGATTTGCACTTACTGGGATGCAAAGGTCACACCTGGCCAGACTTCAGCCCCTTCCATATCACTCCGGGCTCCCTGGCCCACAGCGGCAGGCAATTTCTTTCCATCTTTCACACCTCTTCTCTCTGGCCCTTTGCACATGCCCTGCTTCTCCTTAACCTCCTCTCTCATCCTTGCCGGAACTCCCTGAATATCCCAGGTCAGTTCCTGAGTAGCGCTTTCTCGATGTCAACTTAGCTGTGTTCTTCCCTTCTCCATCCTTTGATCTTACCTTGACCCTCCTCATGGTGCTTGAGTTGACTTCCAGGAAGGACACCATTTATATATCCCTGCCCCAGTAGAGGAGAAGAACCATGAACTCCAAGAAAACCCTGTGCTGTTGTGAATAGAGATGTGGGGGCTGCTGTGATAGGAGGCCAAAGGAGACTAGCTCTGAGTAAAAACTGAAGCTTCTTCAGGATGGCTTGAATAGCCATGACCAGTGCTAGTAGAAATACAGACATCAAAAGCCATTCCTCCATGATGTCTCAGATGAAGTTGAAGGAAAAGGTGTTGGACATTTGAATAAGTGCTGTATGTACTACTGCTTAGCAAACAATTTAGATGAATTGTGCCTTCACCTGAGGGCTCCGTGGAAGGCAGAGTTCAAGAGTGATGAATTTAAGACACCCCAGAGGAGAGCATTGAAGAAGTTTCTTGGATACTTTTAACCACATATTGTTACAGACAGGAAGAAATGGTTTTATAAAAGAATCTATAGTTTTTAAAAGAAGCAAAGCAGAAAGATCTGAAAACTTTGCAGCCTAGCCAAGACTGAGAAGGCATTAAAGAGACCAAGCCAAGGGCTCAGCCCAGAGGGCAAGCTGGGGGTGCAGTGACCTTCCAGAAAGGGGATAGCGTGGGTAGGAGATTGCAGGTTTCTGGCCATAGGGAGAAAGTCCCTGAGGGCTTGTGGAGCTCCCTGAGGCTCTCCTTGTCCTAGACCCAGAGCTCCAGAAGGGCAGGAAGATTACAGATGCTTCAATGTGCCATCTGTAGGCTCACAGTCAAAGGTCGCCTTAGGACTCTGCCCCATGCATTCCAGAGCAATACTTCTTGGCAAACTTACCATGACTCCAGAGGGCCTAGGCCAGAAGGCTGTGACCATTGCCCTGGCCATTGTTCTAGAAGATTCCAGCTATACACTTCATCAATGTCCATGTGGTGCTAGCTAATTCTACAGGCATGCAAAGTGCAGTTTGTGGGGCCATGGCGACCTCTGAGGATTTACTGTATAGCTTGGGGTCAGGTAGAAACATTCCAGTAAGTTTCCTCTAAGACAATGTATAGTAGAGCTATAGGCGTGAGGTCACCTCTGAACATGCCCTCTGACTCCACCTCTCAACTTTAAAGCCATGTGTGTGATGGCAGTCCGGGAGAGTTTCTCTACCTCAGAGTGGGAACGCTGATGTTGCCTGCCCGCCTTGGTATGTTGAGTGGTTGCTAAACTGTTCAGTTTCCTCATCTTGCAGCTAGAGGGGCTCATGATGGCTGGTGTCCCATGCTTAGAATCTCAGCAGAACCTGACCTGGAGGAGGCTGCTAGTGTGGAACTTTGGAACTGGTATGGCAAGGAGCTAAGGCTTTGAGGCTGTCGAAATGGTCTGACTATATTTTGCAGGTGGGAGAGCATGGCTTCTGAGCTTCAGTGGCAGAATGCTGTATCTTCAAAGTTTGTGTGTTGGACACCTAACCTCCAACACAGCGGAGCTGAGATTGAGATGCGCTACAGCAACATTGAGAGAGAGACAGAGACAGAGAGTTGGACAACTAAGATCATTTAATTTGTAAACACTGGGAAGAACACAGCCTCTGACACATATTCCTAGACCTATGATGAAGAGGAAAATCCTCTTTTTATTTCTACACTGTCCAAGGATAACCTGCAGAAATTCAAAAGCTGCACTCATTCCATTGTAGAAGGAACATGGGTTGGAATTTTGTTAATTTGTCACCATCAGGAAATCAGGAAGATGTCAAAAACATCACAAACCATTTGGGGAACTGGGGTTCACACAGTGCAGAATGGCGCCTGGAAGTGTGTGTCTCTGTGTGGACACATGAGAGTGTGACTTAGAGACAAATGTGGTTATGAGCCTACAAGGCCAAACTGCTGCAACCTTCCGGACAGGACAGAAATAATTTGCATTTCTGCCAGACAAAAGTCGACAAGCTAACACTTAACTTCACAGTGTCTGGACGCTAATCAGTAGCGGACTGAAATGTCAGCAGAGGCAGTGTCCTAGGGAACTGACAGGCCCTGCTGGCCTGGCCCAGCCAGCCTTGCTGAGGCAGTGAGGAGTCTGTACTCAGCATTTTGACTGCTGTTTTTCTCCATTTGTGCCCATCCCTTAACCAAGTGAGAGCTTTGACTGGTCACCACAGGCTGTCCCACCTCAGCGCTGTGTCGCCTTGTAGGCAGCTCCATCCAGGAGCTCAGGATTGCCTCACCAACAGACTGCAGCATAGACACCAGTCTGTCTGCAGCAAGCGACGTGCACATGGCTTTGGTACGTAATGCTCAACCACTCCCACGGGGATAGAGGACAAAGCTTTAGCACTTCTGTGGTGTTTTTTTGTGAATCTTTGGTACAAACTGTACTACGTTATTTTACCCCATGTGTCAGTGACCCTAACAACCTGGTTTGCCTTTAGGTTTGTTCAGAGCAGGACTAATATCATATCACAGTGTGTGTTACTGAATTCCATGCCTGACATATTCTAGGTGCTGAATAAATGCTCGCTAGCTTGAATCTGAATTAAGGACAAGCTGGTGTCAGAATGGATTGGGTCATCTCTCCTCTTTCACATGCTTTCCTTCATGTGTCCCAGAATCTCTCAAAAAGGCATACACCACATCCCCAAATGGCAGGCTACTGAAGGGGGTGACTACAGGCAGTGATGGACATGGGGGTTTCCGCAGGTGGAGTGACTCCCTCGCCCTGGCCATCTGCCTTAAGCCCATGCAAGCAACACAGGAAAGACACTGGCCCTTCCCCGCTCCAGAGAAGCAGGTCTATCTGGTCTACCTTGTCCAGCTGATCTCATTGCCTTAACAGCCTTTGTCAATACCATCCATCACTGCAGGGTCAAAAGTCTTCAGAAACATGTCTTTCGCCTGGTGTGTAGCCACAGCCTCTCAGGAGAGAGTTATAAGCTATTCTTTCTCTTCTGAAATCTATGATTTTTCAGCATAACTATGATGATCTGGCAAGGGTACAGACAATTCTTATTCGGAGAGTGTGAAAATATTGGAAAAGAGACAATTTTAAAAACTAAATTTTATTTTTCAAATATAAATAACAGGAACCCTTTGGTATATAAGATTCTATTCATTTTTACACATACATCTAAATATCCATATATAAATAATATAACTATGATCACCATACTCTGTGGAAACCTGGATGTTCACAAAATATACTGTGAAGCTGTACTTTGTCAACATGTTCTGTTTCAAGTGTAATTGGACACAGTCATGTATGATGCTATTGCCTAGATGATTGCAATTTATTGAACTACTTAAAAATGCCACAGTTGGCCACTGTGCTTGTTTCTAATACATGATAATTACAAACACCCCTAAGAGAACGCTGAAGGTAAATTTTGGCATAGCTATTTAAGGCAACATTTATTTTGTGGGTGGTTTGGCTTATTTCTTTACACAGGATCCTTCTTTCCTCCTCACTTCACTTCTTCCTGAAGCCTCTGAGCCTGAAACAGAATTAGCGTACTTTTCTCCTAGTCACTTTTCTTTATCTGAGAAGAAATAGCACCAAAGCTCCTGGGTTGCTGGGGTCCCTAGTTCCCATGGTTTCTTTTTCATCTACCTCTGTATGTCGATCGGTATGGAATCAGGAGCAGGGACAGACAGGCCACAGCCATGCCACTGATGGTCTTTAGGGCATGCCATTTTCACGGTGGTCATCTGAATTTCCCAGTGAAAACAAAAAGGGAAGGAAAAGACCAAACAGTCCAGAACTTCCTGAGAAAGAACCACATGCTTTCAACTGTTAATGAATCACTGGAAAGCTTGATTTCAACAGTCTTCCCGGGAGAGAAATGCTTTCCATGTGTGTGGCTGGAAGAGACTGCCTAGGAGCTCCTGCCGTTTGGGATGGTTGTCCGGTATCTCCAATGACACGACTTTTTGAATTTTTCTAACATCCCCAGGAGCCCAGTGAGGTCTGGATGCTTGTTTTCTCTGAATTTCAATTAGCAGAGCAACAGCTGAGGACCTGGTCAGTTAGAGAGGGGGGGTCTGTGGAAAGCTGTGCTCTGTTTGCCATCAGCCATGGCCACAGATCTGTCCAGCTTCCTCCTCTTGCCGCCTTCCCGCTTAGCTTTATGCCTTGCGCTGGGCCTTCCTCTGTTCAGGCGGCATCACTGTCTATCATATGTAGGCCTGGCAACATGGAGCTCATGCAGCTGTGAAGGATGGAAACTGAGAGGCTGTGCTGGGAGTCCCACACAATGTTGATGATTTCCTCATAAGAACTTCAGGGAAATACAAGACAATGTTCTTCACAGATTCTTCTTCCTGCTCACTTCTTGGGAGAATAGAGAAAGGAGTCTTTGTGAGTGAGTGTTTACAGAATATCATAACAGGGGATGCTGTGTTAGAACTGGCTGAGGCCCCATAACAACAAGATTCGGCTCTCATATTCCAAAGTGAGCTGTTTTTCTAGCCTCAGATGTTGACATTGAAGGACAGACTGAGACCCCAGCTTGACACTACCTTGTTACATGATGTTGGAAAAGCTACAAAAGAGGCTAAAGTGTGGGTCAAACACTCCTTTGAGAACAAGCACGCACTATGCCCTTCATGAGATGGGATGGATGGGGGGTTCTCTCTTTCCGAATGAGCATTCAGCTCATTAGAAGACAGTGGAGACCTTAATATAGAAGACCTTGGATCGGGGGGCGTGGTGTGTGAGCCCTGCCAGAGCCGTCCAGGGAACTTCAGGCTGGTTCAGCAAGTCTGGGTCAGCAGTGTGGAAAGTGCAGGTGAACATCAGGAGTTCAGAGTGAAAGTTGCAAGTGGTGGAGGCAGGAGGCATCCCTCTGGGGACCATGGGAGAGTCCACACACGCAAAACACCCAGGGAAGAACAGGTTCCCAGCCAGAAAACTCCAGAAGAACAGTTTATGCTGTACCTCCTTCCCCTTCATCCTCCATGCTCTGAAGGGGCCAGGGCAGCCTAGGGGGTGGAGGGCCACAGGTGACATTGGTGGAGAGTTCCACCTGAAGCCGAGAACCAGAACCTTGCTTTCTAAAAGACGTTAATATTTGTCACACCGAACTGGGCATCAAATGGTGGAACAAGACAGGTTGAGGGGATTCTATTTTATTGCCCAACCACAAGTGGCTGAGCTCTGGCGCCTGCTGGGGACTATTTCCAAGGCAGGGAGGGCCATGTAGGGTCAGTTAGTCAGGAGGAGACGGAATGTCATCTTGTGAGTTGAGAACGCGGTGTCCTTATTTCAACACCCAAATTACATTGCTTTTTTGAAAAAAACAAAAAACAAAAAACAAACAAAACAATTCAGCCTTAAGTTAATATCAAAAATTTCCCTTTCCATCATGAAAAGACCATTCTTGTAAAGCCTACAGTGTGGGTGCTACACAACTCCCACAATCCCACAACTTATAAAGATAATAATACACAAAACAGCACTTACAATAGTCTTGCTAGAACACACAGGTCATGACGCCATAGAAGCATAAGAACTCCCAGTTTTTATTACTGGGGAAACTCCCTCACTAGAAGACCAGCGCGCAGACATTGCAGCAGGGCAAAGCTGCTGTGGAAGGCTTACCTTGGCTTGTTATTTCAAGTGCTTCCTGTCTGAGAGGAAATGGTCCAATGTGGTTATCCCTGTGGGAAGCAGTGTATTGGCTAATTATTCCTGCATGACAAAATCAATGACATACACACCACAGTCTTTTTTTTTTTTTTTTTTGTCTCTCAGTCTTTCATTCAGTGGCTGGTCGGGTCAGAGCCAAACTAGCCTTGACTGGGAAGCTCTGCCCCTTGGTGCTGGGCTGGCTCTCAGGATTGTGAGATGGTCAGCTCTGCTCACTCAAGCAAGGAACAGCTGCCTGCCTTCACTCCTTCCCACAGGTCTGCGCTGCTAGGGCTCAGACATCTCTGTGCCACTGTCTTTGTCCTCCTTTGGGGACCAGCGGGCTGCTCCCTAGGGCATGTTCTCATAGTGACAAGAAAGGCGTAAGGAGACAAATGGAAACAGGGCCTCTTACAGCCTAGATTCAGTACTGCTGAGCCACCACCAAGACACTCACACATTTGAGTTCAGAGTGAAAGGGCAGAGACACAGCTGTAGCAAGGGTAGAGCTGCGAAGGGCATGTTCTCAAGGCCATGGGTGGATGGTATCGGCTAGGAAAGGGAGAAAAGGCTGGCTGAGCGCTGAGTCCACTCTAGGGAAACTAAGAGAGGAAATGGCGAAATTATTATTTATTAAATACCCGTGATATGCCAGGGGCTGTGGGAGATATTTGTTAGAGCGCCTGGCTCAATCTTTGTTAAAACAATGTACTCATCAACATCTCCACTTAATAAATGTGCAAATGGATGCAAACATAAGTGAGTGACCTTCCAAAGGTCATACAGTTAGCGCCGGGGAGGTGACTGTGCCTGATGCTGCCACCTCAAGGCAGCTCAAGCCTGCATGGAGGATCTGACATGGGAAGGAGTCTCCGAGACATTCAGAGCCACCAGCTCACACACTTACACCACTGCGTACATTTTCACGATACCCAGGAAGAGTGCCCAGGGCACCAATCACCTTCTCAAGACCAGACAGGAGATGGCAGCCAACACTTTCAAAGCTATCTCTCTTCCTAAGAGAGACAGAAAAATTGTCTCCTAAACTGAACAGAAAATTGAATCTACACCAGGTTAACGTTTTTTCATTGGTGGGAATCACCTTTCCTTGTCTAAGCGACTCCTGCGTGTGGCTGGCGTGGAGCAACAGCCTTCTTTCTCTCCCGAGACATGAAAACAGGCTCTGTCTGCATTTTACCGTCTTCTGCAGGCTGAGTGCAGGGTGGTGTTACCATGGCAACTGTGGCAGAATTGAGGACACAGAGGATATTTGGGTCCTGCTGCATCTTTGACCAGAGGCTGCACGGCGATGACAGGGCCACCCCTGGCCGCTGGTCCCTCCGTAACTGGTGGTGTCACCTAGCCTCATCACTCTCCCTTTGCAGACCCGTGTCCTCTGCCCTCGGCGCTGGGTCTCACAAACAAGTCTCCATCGGGAATATAGTTCCCTTCTGCTTCTCTCCCTCTCTCATTATCCTTCTCCCCACCCCCACTCCCTTCTTTTCTTCCTTTCTCTCTTAATCTTTCTTTTAACTTTTTCATTCTTTGAGAATTTTATACATGTACATAGTGAAATATAATAATAATAATAATAATAATAATAATAATAATAATATCTAACCCGTTCCCCTTCCTCCTCTTTTGCACTTACTTATTCTTTGAAAAACTCATGCATGTATATGCTGTATTTCGATCCTATCCAATCCCCAGCATCCCCTCCAGCTCCACTGCCCGTAACACATCTCCCTTTCAACTTCCTGTTTTTACGCTCTCCCTCCCCCCACCCTGGTTTATAACCCACCCAGTAAGTACAATTCATGCTGCCTGTATGAGTGCTGATGTATAGATACTCACCGAAGCGCGGGCAAACTACAGTGACCATACACCCCCAAACACCCCTCCCTTCCTGGCAGCCATCAAATGCTGGTAGCCCCTCCTCTAGGAGTGAGGCCTCCTAAGTCCCTCACCAGTCCATGCTGAATTTGGCTCACTTGGTCTTGTCCAAGGAACCACAGCTGCTATGAATTCACGTGTACAGCACCATGTGATGTCCAGAGCATTTTCAAGCTCTCTTGCCTGTCTTCTTGGTCCTCACCCCTTTCTTTCACCTTTTCTTCAATGAGCCTCGGCAAGGAGGGGTATTGATAAAGACATCCCATTTAGAGATGAGGACTCACGGTCACTTATTCTCAGCGCTTTGGCCAGTTATGGTTCTTTACATTAACCGTTGCTCACTGCCAATAGGAGGCTCTCTGACCAAGCTTGAGGGCAGCATAAATCTACAGATATGAACACAATATTCAGAAAGTTCAACAATGTAACCATCTAGTAAATGAGTAGGAATAGGTCCCTTTAGGCTGTGGCCTCCCAGCCACGGGTATTTGACGAGATTTACAGTACCAGACATAGAATTTGAGGCTTTTGGAGCTGGCCTCAAGTCCAATCACAAAGTAGTTTGGCTACCCCATAATAGTCATGCCACTATGGTACTAAGAGACACAGCTTGCCTGACAGGTCATTATTGTAGCATGAAGGTCCAGTGGTGTGTACGGTCACTGATGTCTCCCTCGATTCCCCCCCCAACCCCATTCTCCCACCAGCACCCCACATAGCACCTTCTAGCACTGTGAGTGCTAGCCAGCAGAGAGGGCATTTCCTGGTCAGTTCGAGATCGATTTGTCTATGCCGTGCTCATTAGCGTGTAGTCATGCACTGTGTTATCAATAGGTCTTATCATCTAGTTATGTATGCTTGCTAACCAAGAGCAATGACAAAAGCTTTGTTTCAGAGGTGGCCTCTAGGGTCTTCCTGACTCGTGAGGAGTGGTCCTTTTCCGTCCCCCCCCCCTCCTTTGTTTCCCTCCCTTCCCCTCCCCTTTTCTTCTTTTGACAGGTTTTGCTATGTGCCTCAGACTCCTACATGCTGGGATTACAGGCCTTAGCCAGCATGACCGGCCAGACAAGGACTTTTGAGATGTTCAGTTGCAAGGCCAACAGCACAGGGAGTGACAGACGTTCTGCTGTGAGCTGATTTCCCTCTCGATGACCATCTAAGACACACTCTCAAGTGGCATGTTAAGAGTATTTCTCAGGCCGGTGACTCCAGCATCGGTATCTCTGACGAACTGTTCAAGGATTATTTTAAACCCACCTTCACTTTCTCTTTTGAGACAATGAGTAGAAACTGGAATGCAGATTAAACAGTGGATATAAATTAATTGGGCTGGCATGTGGTGATTGTTGTAGGTGAGATTCACTGACCTGTGGGTTATCAGTCTGTGCTTATGGGCATAAGATGCACCAAGGCAAAACGAACTCAGTGGTGTTTTCAGAAATTTTCCCCATCATTTTTTTTTAAACCTCACTGGTATGTTGTTTATATGGTTTCCAATTTTGTGTTTTATGTTTTGTTGTTGTTGTTGTTATGTCTCTGTGTGTTTGTGAGTCTTTTGTGCTCTTTCTTTTTTTTGATTTGTTTTATTTATTTTTTAATTTATTTTTTTGCCTATTTGTTTTCTAAAGGGAGAAAGAAAGGTAGAGTTGGACGGCTGGGGAAGTAGGGAGGCTCTGGGAGATGAGGAAAGGGAAGCTGTGAACAGAATACATTGTATGAAAAATTATTCTCAATAAAAAAGAATACATGCTGTGCATATTTTCTTATTTTTGCTCTGATATTTTACAGTCTACACTTACAGCTCTTTTTCAATAGCTAAAAATGTCCAAGTGTGGGTAAATTCTAAAAGTCCTGAAATTAGATTATAATTGAAAAATATTTGTGATTTAATATATTAGAGTAGGGGGAAGGGCAGGTTGGTCCGAAGGACATGTGAGACAGTAATGAGGAAAATGAATCTGGGAGGGGGACTGCAAAGGGGAGCGAGGGTCCCAGGGCTGGGGGAGAAGTGGGGGGAGGGGAACCATAAAATAAACTTCGTTTTGAAAGTGTCATAATGGTATCTAACGCATTCTATGTTGACTTAAAGTATTTTAAACGTTAAAATAAAACTCAGTGCTTCCTTTTAACGCTATTAAAATTTCAAGCCCAGAGAGTTAGTGGCACAGGGCACAGCTGTCGGAGTTCTGGCTTGTAGCTAGTCGCAGCCATATTGGCCTGCAGGACGACTGGGGCTCCTCCCCTCATTGTTCCCATTGCTTTGCCAGGCGTTGGAGACACCCAGTTCACACAGAGAAATCCAGTTCTTCCCAGCGGGGCCACACCTTCCAGGGTCTGCCTGGGGATTAACAGTATAGGATAAACAGGAGCTCAGCCCTCCCCAACTGCTGTCCTTTGTAAACCGATTACCTCAGATATTTATTGTAGTAACAGGAAGCAGACTGAGGAGTCCACCAAGACGCATGCTTTGTCACGTGGTGACTGTGCTGTGGACTCTTGCGACTTTTCAGTCCTATAACACTCACGTGTGGACACTGAAAGACATGTGCTCTACATTTCTTTATTTAGAGTGTGTAAGGCCCCAGAAAGCGCTCTTCTGGTTTTAATATTTGTTTATTTCTCATTCCTCTGTGTGTGTGGGTGTGTGTGTGTACACCATGGGAGTACAGGACCCACGGAGGCCAAGAGACCGTGGAACCCCTTGGTGCTGGAGGTCCAGGTGATCGTGAGATGCCCAGCGTGGGTCTGGGAACTGAACTCGGTCCTCTGGAAGGGCAGCAGTGAGTGTCTCTCCGGCCCTTCCACTCTTGTCTAAACTAAAGTCTCAGGAGTTCTTTTCCACAGAAGAAATGTGGCTTTTTTGCTCTCCGCTGTGCTGGTCTCAATGTTCGTGGACAGGGGAATCACAGATGCTCTTGCTCCACGAGACCTCTCAGTTCTGCACGCAGTTGTGCTCAGAGCATGTAGGGGAGGAGAAACAGAGACCGAGTATAAAGGAAGAAATAAGTGGTGGTAGTAACGAAGGGTCTTGGGCCAAAAGCACCATTAAAATAAGAGCATTAAATAAAATACATTCAACCATCTTCGGGGTTTTTTTTGTTGGTGATATTTAAAAAACATGCTATGCAAACATTAAGAAAATTATTTTCATAAAAATCAGCATCATCTGAGGGAACTGTGTGGTGCCAGCTCCTAATAATTACAAGGCAGCCTCACAGAAAATGAAGCTAATTCCATGGCTGCATATCAACCCAAGTTTTCTAAAAACAAAATGTCTTTCCAAAGCCTCCATTAAGTGTGGTCTGGTCTGTAAGCATATATGTATTGGGTTAGAAAAAAACAAGGAGGAACAATTGGACTAAGTGGTTTTTCCATTAAATCCTTGGAGCATTTTTACGTTGCGTAAGATCACCCACATCCCAGAAGCCGCCCAGTCAGTTAAATGTAATAAGCTGGAATTAAAAACAGGCTCAGTGCAGAGGGATCCCTACTGACCTGAGAGTTTCCCATTAACCTAGCTTACAGAATTTGGGTAAAGTCTCTTTCCTGAATTTATTGCAGAAGCAGTACTGATAGACTGATTCTGGTCCAACCGCCTAGGATTGCGGTCAGGAAGAAGGCCATCCGAAGGGATGGGATTTAGTGGTGCTGTGTAGGTAGCTGGTCTGAGGACACTGTTACTGGCATGACAGGAGAAGCTTTGATCTTCAAAGGAGTGGATGAGAGACATTTATTTCCCTTAAGAAGTTTTCCACATGGTACTGGGTCTTGCTGGTACGTTGCGGTCCTTCATTTTAGGCTCCACCCAATCCAACCTGAAAAGAAATCAAGTCTTCAACTAAAACATCTCTCCCATGTAGTTTACAGCTGCCCTATAGGACCTTGTGTCTGGCAGGAGGGACCGGGCACAGGTGTCAGGAATGGCCATGCTGGCTGTGGCTGCCAGCTTCCAATCTTTGTGTGAAAATCCCATTCAGTTCCCACATCATTCACGTGAGGTCTGCCATCAGATTCCTCCTTTTACGGGTGAGGTAACCAAGGGTGAGGTAATCTGAACTTTGAGGATAAGACAGCTTCACAGTGGCATGTACAATTTCGTAGACTGGCTCTTGTTTCTTCTTCTACCATATTCACAAGTTGAAGGGCCAGCAAAGCCAAACTGAAGGCAGGATTTTAAAGAAGCAGTTAGACTCCTTCGAAGTCTTGAAAGCGGGCTTGAACACAATGTGACTGGGGGAAGAGGACTGATTCAGAGGAAGAGGAGGCCAGGAACAGACAGGGCGAGGCAAAGACAGACACATGTCAAAGACCACATGTGGGAGACAGGCCTCAGGAGCCAGCCATGCTGACAACTGCATACCGGACTTCCAGGGGCCAGAATTACAACAAAATAATATTTCGGCCACCCAGCTCATGACACTTTGTCACAGCAGGGCAAGCATGGTAGTGGAGAGGGCACTCAGCTACATTTCGAGTGCCAGTCATCCGTCATGGCCGGGCTCCTCCAGGCTAGCCTTTCTAACTTCGGAACAACATAGGAGAGATAGATTTGCCACAGAGAGAGTCAGAGGTTTCATTGTTGGGGGAAAATAGTCTCTGTGAAAAGGCATTTGAGAAAAGTCCTTGCAACAGGGCCAGATGAGGACAGGTTGTAACATGGTTGAAGACATCTCCGGTGGCACCAGATAGGAAAGTGTGTAGAGTGGCTGCAAAGCACCCGCTAAACTTGTCACACTGAGAGGTGGTCTGGCCTGGGCAGTGCTGACCACCTGAAGAGAACAGATCAGCGTTTCTGACCCATTTCTCTGGGTCGCATTCACCTCTGTGGCAATAAGGTGAAGTCTATGGACATCTTGCTATTATGGCTTGAGGGTTTTAATTGCACATAGGAAAAGATCTGAAACAGGTGTCAGATGAACATTTGAAAGGTGTGGCACATAAGAAAAAAAACATAAGTGTGCAATTCTTAGACTCCCTGAATGTAGTCATCATTCCGAAATGATGGCCGCACCTAGGTGTGACAGGGGACCATCCTTAGTTTCCACCATCAGAAACTCACTATTGCTACAGTTCATCATGTGCTCAGCTGCCTCATTCAGAGTGGGAAATACGCTCACAGCGAGCACAAGTGAAAATACTGCTTCTCTCTCTCTCTCTCTCTCTGTCTCTCTCTTTCTTTCTTTCTATTTCTTTTCCCATTTGAATCCACAGTCAGGCTTTGAGAAATTCTTTGTCACTATCTCTTTGTCACTTTGGGTTTCTTCATGATTTCTAAAATCTGGTGCTAGCTGAAAATCTTGACAATCTTTCCGGGAAAACAGACAAACAAACAACTCTAAACAAATGTAAGATCAAATGACCCAGCAACTTGACTTGGGTTAGTGGTCCCAAATTTCAGAAGTACCATAGAGTAGAAGATTGCAGACCGTAGGACTTTTGATTGAAATTGGTGACCAATTCAGAAGCAAACATTAACTAGGGAGAGCATGGTTTTGCAAGACTTGTCCAGATGACTTCTTGAGAGGCCAAACATTTGTCCCTGGAGGGCCTCTCCATTCAGTTTTTTTAAACATTTTTATTTTATATTAATCACAGGGTATCCCAGCTGTAGCCCCCTCCCGCATTCCCTCCCTATCTCTCCCATCCCTCCCTCATCTCCTCCCTGCACCTTTCCAAGTCCACTGATAGGGGAGGACCTCCTCCCCTTCCATCTAACTCTAGCTTATCAGGTCTCTTCAGGAATGGCTGCAATGTCCTCCTCTGTGGCCTAGCAAGGCTGCTCCTCCCTCGGGAGGGCGGGGAAGTCGAAGAGTCAGCCATTGAGTTCATGTCCAAAATAATCTCTGTTCCCCTTACTAGTATACCCACTTGGATATTGAGCTACCATTTGCTACATACAAGCAGGGGTTCTAGTTTATAAGCATACATGGTCCTTGGTTGGAGAGACAGTCTAATAAAAGACCCCTTCGCCCTGATCTATTTGGTCCTTGTGGAGCTCCTGTCCTCTCCATTCAGTTTTTAACAAACGTAAAAGATTTTACCCATATATGTCCACAGCACTTATATGTCCACAGTGCTGCATTTTGTGTAAAGTTTCTTCATGATGTGGCAGGGTGCTTTCTAACTATGTGCAGAGCAGCGACAGCATCAGAAGTGCTGGCATTCCAAAAGGCGCAGGTGGCTCCGTATCACAGTTGTCAATCCCACAGCTGCGGCTGAGCCCTGAGCTGTTGATCACTGCTGCATGTTCTGTCAGCTCATTTGTTGAAATGGCCAGAACAAGTAGGCCGGGAGGCAAGGGCAGAAGCTTAGCCACAGCGGCTCAACTCCTCGTGCATCTATTGGCTTTTTCTTTTTCCTGTCTGTATGACATCTGGGGGAGGTGGGGATTTCCCATCAGTCCCTCCTCTGGCATCTTACAGGCTTTGCTGTCAAGTGACCAAGTGTCTTTTTATCCTTTTTATCCTGTCTAATGCCAACTGCATCTGCAGTGGAGATTTACAGCACTCCTGAAGGAAGAAATGGCTCCCAGTCACACAGGTACACGATGGGAGTCAGAGCATTTTACTAGAGCATCCGAAACCCTCCAAAACCAGCATTCATGCTTCTGTGAAGAAATAGTCATTCAGAAGGCAGGCTTGTCCTTGCAGGCACTCCCTAAACAAAATGGAGACACAGTCGCTCACAGACAAGCTTCTGCATGAAGTCTTGCAGGGATTCTGATGTATTCTCTCCACCCCCATCCTCCAAATATCCCAGCTGTTAGCCTACCTTCCGTTATACACACCAACAAAGATACCATCCATCAGAAAGAAAGGCGAGCCCCATACTGGCACTCACAGGCCTGACTGTGCAGGACACAGTGAGGGGGAAGGCTGAGACCATCCCACAGGAGTCTGCCCTTGTCTTAAGGTCCAGTCTGAAAACTGCGCCAAGTGTGAGAGCCATTGGGAAGACAAGTCTTTAACTGTGATCAGAGAGAGGGCTCTGAGAAGGAAGGAGGGTAAAGAGTGGGTGACCTAGCTGACCCCTTTGGCTGAGATAGGAAAAAGATTATGTTGGCTTCTGTGACTGAAAAGTTGGGAGGTCTCCTCACCCTGAGGAGCAGCCAGATCTAGGCATTCACATGCTAAATTAGACACATAACTTGCTTCATCTTTCTGATCTCAGTTGGCCATATTTCTCCCAAAGCTTCTTCCTAAATGGTGACAAAGTTGATCGACAGAGTTGTGGGGTTATAGCATCTCCCTGTTAAGTTCCACGGCTGCTGCACAGCTCTCTGGAGTAGGTCACATGACCCCACCTGGAGTGCAGCAACACACCAAGATGCCCCTGACAAAGGCTTGTGTTGGGCTAGCCAATCACTGCAGGAGTTCTCAGTGACACCCTTCTGAGGAACTGAGCCCACACACTCTCACTCTTGGTGCTTCTGCTTTCCCTTGGCTTCACGGTCTTAGAGCAAAGGACGCTTTGGGGAGCAGACATACAGATTCTGCCTCTACTCAGCGATGTCTAGGTGGCTTCCGGGACACCTCACTTGGCACTCTGCCACCTCTTAGCTTGTACCCTTGGTCCCAGGGAAGGACAGCTGAAACTCTTTACCCCTGAGGCACCAGCATCCTCCTTTCACACTTCTGGCTTATTTTGTATCAAGCACTGTCTGAAATAGTGTTTTAGCTTCAGCTTTTCTAATGGGACCTTGACTGACATGAAAGAGTCAAAATACATGTGTCTCAGTCTCCACCAACGCTGATGGTGTAAAGCTTGGTTGAGCGGACAGTGTTTGGTGAAGAGGTGGCATCTTGATGCCAATGAGCCGATGTCTCAGTCTGACCTCGGGCCAACCCCTCTGAGACCTCAGGGGTTCTCACTGCAGATGAGAACCCCTCCCTGAAGTTCCCCACTGTGAAGCCCGATAGTTTCCATTTTAATCTTGCGAAAGGGTTCTCTTTCAACCTCATTTGTCTTTCTCAGAGTAGCCTCCCTGTGGTTCAGTTTGTCCTTGGCTAAATGCTTTTCCCAAGAAGGAGTTAGATATGGCAGGCTGTGCTGCTCTGGGTTTGCCTCCATGTTTGGCTCTGTTACCACCACACCCCTCTCTCTGGGGTCTTTGTGCCTCCCTCTTTCTCTCTCACTACAAAGCTCCATATTTTAGCCATTGCTTCTGGCAAGTCAATGTCCTATCTCCACATTCCTCCGCACATGAGCTATAGCGACCACAGTACAAATGGGCTAAATGCAGAGCAGCTGTGGACATGGACCCATTGGCAACCCTTCCCAAACTCTCTGCTGCCCTCTGAGGTGTGGTTTCTGTGAGAATTCAGAACGCACCCTCGGCCATCCTGGAGCATTGGAAAATGAAATATTAACTTAACATACATACTTATACACACAGACAACACACATCAGCAAGTACACGCAGACAGATACGCACACATATACACATGGGCAGACACATGGCACACATGCGTACATCTCTTAGACACATACGCACACACACACGTACACATGCATGCACCTCAGCTTCAGACAAGTGCGTTCCTTGGCTGAACCTTGCTTCACCCCTGTGCCCACCTGGCTCAATTCTGACATCTTGGAAACAGTCCCAGAACCTGGGGCTGGAAGTGTGAGGGAACACAAGTCCTGTACTGAAACCACAGTGCTGACTGCACCAAGCAGGGGCGTGATAAATGAGAAAATGAAACACTAAAACATGCCTTCCATTTCCTCTCAGCAGTTACTCTTCCCGCTGGCTGATAACTTGAAGTCCAGTGAGCAGGGGTGGTAGAGCACAGTTGGTCCCTCTGATTCCGGCCTCTCGTACCCTCCCACTCACCACTGTGGTTTATGTGTGTGTTACCTCTCCTGGAGCCCTTACATCTGAGCGCTATTTCAGTTGCAATCCTGATATTAGAAGCCCAATCACAGTCTCACATGGCAGGCTGCTGTGCGGCAGGCTGCCCCTTGATGCGCTTGCTTGCCCTTCTTCTTTCTTCCAGCTTAGGATGCGGGGTGAGGCCCCTGTAAGATCCAAACAGTTGCTATGCCATGCTCTTGTACCCACCTAGTCTTAAGGACCATGAGAATAAAGAGATTTCCTCTATTAGTGACACACCCTCATGTACTCAGTCACAGCAATAAAAAACAGAGCGAGCCCACTCCCTGAGGAGCCCCTTCTTTCCCGTTCCTGAGCTGAGTCCCCGTCACTGCTGGCTCTTTAGGATGTTCTTCAAGAGCTGCTGCACTCTGAGCATTGGGGGAGGTTTGGAAAGGAAGGCTACCTGAGGTTGACTATCAACTATGAGAAATGTTCCCAACATTGCAGCCATGACAACTGCCGCAGCTTGTGTAGTCACACGCCTCTGCTGACATCTTGAGACCCCATCCATTTTATTTTATTTAGATTTGTTTTATTTCAAACCATTCAGTGACCTCCTCTGTCTCCCTGACAAGAGCTCTCCCAAGACACTCGACTGGGAAGGCGTTAGAACTCATTGGTATCAACTACTGAGAAAAAGCGTTAATCACATCTGTAACCCGAGGCTAAATGATGCACATTTGACCAACTGTCTGGTGGTTCATGAAATGGGACATAGTGTCCTTCAGGATGGGGGGATGGGGGCGTGGGGGCTTGGGTTGTCATTGGTTGGATGTTGGCCAGATGTCTGCACAGAGACTCCACAGGGCAGGCTGTAAAGTCCTTACTGTGATCACAATGTATCACAAAGATGTTCCTGTAAGTCTGTTTTGCTCTCTGGAAAAGCTAACTGTAGCAATTGTTCTAGCTCTGAGCCTGAGGACATAGGGTGATGGGGAGGGGCCCTTTCCACTGCACATGGGTGCTGTGGCATGACTCTGAAGACTTCCTAAAGTCTATAACTTATTTTGTGTTGCTTAATCCATCTGTGATTAAACCTTTTATTAATCTTAGCCTAGAGAATTGACAGGTGCAGTTAATCTCTCAAAATCCTGGGATTAATGGTGAAGAAACTGGTATTGAAGCTCCAACTCTTGATAATGTCATTTGTCTTGATAATATTTGACTTTATCATTGATAAGTATAACCCCTACCCTAAACATGACTACTTACAATCTATGCTTTTATGCATTTTCTTGTTATGAAACAAACTTATCTAGCAATGAACAAAGATCATGCAGGCTGGTGGTGAAGTTACTGGAACTAGGCCAGTGCCTTCAGCCAAAACTAAAAGATAAGAAAATATAATGAACTCACTTAAGAGACTATAAGTCTTCTGATTCAATGAACTCACTTAAATCTTTTGATTCAATTAGTGAACCTACATATGGTTGCAAAAGGCTTTATTCCATGTCTACAAATTGCATATTATTCCTTTCTTAAATAAGTTAAAACTGGGCTTGGGAAGGTTGTTTAGTGAGTAAAAGACTTGTTGTGGAAGCATGAGGACCTGGCCTAACCTCTAAAACCCACATAAAGAGCTGGGCGTGCCAGCATGCATCCGTAAGCCCAGCGCTGGGTTGTGGCAGAGACAAGTGGATTCCAGAGGATTGCTCCTCAGCCAGCTTGAGCAGTGGGCTCCAGGTTCACAGAGACCCAGTCTTAGAGAATGATTGAGAGAGATACCAACCCAACCTGTGGCCTCTACACACACACACACACACACACACACACACACACACCACACACGAACACACTCTCACAGTAAATTATTGTTTTAGAAGTAGAGATTAATTGTGCTTCCTTTGAGTTCCAGGACTTAGTGACTCACTACCAGTAAATGACTGCAGTTTAAGACACTGGGTCACTTCAAAAAAAAAAAAAAGAAAAAAGAAAAAAACAATACACAACTCACTTCAATGTTCATCTCTTGGTTCATCATCCTAAAGAAATACAGCAGGGTATCCCAAAGATGTATCACTTGCTCTTGAAGGGGATTGTGTATCAGGGTGTTGGGAATTTTTACGACAGTTATAGCAGAATGCTACCCAATCAACCAGTTCTCCTGCATTAAGATTCATCCATCCATCCATCCATCCATCCATCCACCCATCCATCCATCCATCCATCCATCCATCCATCCATCTATCCATCCACCCATCCATCCATTCATGCATCCATTGATCCATCCATCCATCCTGTATTCAAGCATTGTTGCTGCAGCCTCTCCCAGCATAATACTATAATGCAAGGGAGGTTCACGTGGAGCTATCCTGGCAAAACTTTCTTGAATCCTTTCCACACAGAAAATATATTGATTAGGGGGACAAAGAGAATGAAAGATAAAGTGAGGTACTGGAGACATGAATTCTATTCTTATTCTCATTATGCCAGTACTAAGGCCTGGGGAAAGGATATTGAAGTGGGAAGATCAGTCTGACATTCATCCCTGTGAGGCAAGTCAATGTATGTTTACTTGAGAAGGGTAGCAAGGCTAAAGCCTGATGATTGTCCTAGCTGAGATTTATTAGGGCTTGCCCTGACAGTGAAGGCCATGGATGAGCATCGCCTAGGACAGAGCCCAGAGCGTGGCCACTGGTCATTTCTGCTGCTTCTGGATTATGGAGGTAACTAGTTTCTCAGGAATGGAGAGCCAACACCCTCTGAATAGAGTAGTGTGTTTCTGAGTGTCTGAATGTTGATAAAGTGAGGGAAAGGGTATCTACTTTGATCAAAAGATGGTTTGACCCTTAAAGGAGAATGGGTTGGTATAAAAGGAAAGTCCCTAGGAAATCTGAAAATGGCAGTCAAGGGTGTTGGAGAATTTTCTAGTGAATGTAGTTGATATTAGAGCAGTGTAATTGAGGTTGGGATTTTGAGGTTGACAGAAAAGGTAGAAAAACAAAAAAAAATTAAAAAAAAAAACTTAAATTCTTATCTGCAGACTTGGTGGTAAAAGTTTTAAAAACAAGAGGCTTCATTCCAGCCTAATACCTTAGTAGGATGAGGAATGCCTACCACACATGCTCCAATAAGATTTCTACCCTTAGTGACTCAGCATCCCGCAGTGTGCTGAGTTTCTCCAAACCCCGGCTGCATCTTTGTGGACAGATTCTGGATTCACCTCATCTATCCAGAGGGTCTGTCAAGAACTGTCCAGAACCGACCTTGTGTCCATCTGTGCTCTCTCCAGACTCCTGGGCCCAATCCAGAAGCCAACACATGGCAAGTCCATGAACAAACTAATCCAGTGCAGATTGAAGCAAAGTGCACAATTGGGAAGAACAAGAGGGAGGCCCGCTGGTGACAGAGCATCTTTGGCATGAGTCCGAAAAGGTCTGCACTCCATCTACAGTGTGATGGAGCCTGGGGACCAGATAGCTGGTTTTATTTCAATGGATTCTTTGGAGATGAACCCTGAGCTGTAGAACACAGGAAGAGAGCCTACGTTTTGTGTTGAAGAGTCAGGGCTTTGAAATCAGCAGGCCCCAACGATTCTTTCATCTCTGTTTTTAGTTGTGGTGTTTGAACATTTGTAGCTTCTGTTTTCTCACACATAACCCAGGAAGGCTGGTATGCTGGGATTAGAGTGCAATCATGCTGTATGGCTATTGCCCTGTGTGTCTGCACAAAGCTTTACACTTCCACAGAAGACATTAAGCTAAACTCTAAGCCATTATAAAGGTTTAAGCCAAGTATTCCCTGACGATCTTTCCCCTGCATTCCATGGTATCAATACGATGGTTCCCCACATTCACCACCAGCATTTAATCATGGTTTAGCATGTGTACCCTTACTCCTACTTCTGCCTTGTGGCCTTTGTACTTAACTGTCTCTGTTTCCAAAGAACCTCTTTCAATACTCACATTTCAGTGATTCACTTCATCCAATCACTGTGCAAATGTAACCCTTCTAGAGGAGCACCCCCCTTCCCCTGGCTTTGTCTTCTTAGTCCTTCTGTACACTCTGTCTGTAGATAGTGTCTTGTTTAGTTTCCCCTTTGTGGGAGGCAGTATCTATCTCACTGTACAGCTTAGGCTGTCCTGAAACCTGTGATTATTCTGTTTAGCCTCGTAAGTGTTGAGATTTTAACAGTGTACCCCACACCCAGCCTTATCTGTCCCATGAGTGCAGGAACTTTGATTGATTTACAGTGACGTGCCAGTATGAGGGACAGGTCCTGGATTCCAGGGACTGTAAGTAAATGCTTGAAGGATGAATGAGTGAATGCATTCTAGGCTGTGTTGGCTCTTCTTGGTTGTCCACTTGACATACCTAGGCAGAGGGAACTTCAGTTGACAAATTGCTTTCAACAGACTGGCCTGTTGGCATGGCAGCGGGACATTTTACTGATTATAATTGTTGTAGGAGGGTCAAGCCTATGGAGAGTAGCGCATTCCATAGGCAGATGAGCTTGGGCTGCAAAAGGAAGGTAGCTTGGGAATGAGCCAGTGAGCATCTTGGCTCCGTGGTCTCTGCCTCAGTTCCTGCCTTGAGCTCCTGCCCTGGATCCCCTCCGTGATACATTGTGACTTATAGGGGAAGGCAAACCCTTTCCTCATAGGTTGCTTTTGGTCATGCTGTTTATCACAGCAACAGAAAGCAAACTAGGGCAAGGGTTAGCTGTGATGTCATATTCCAACTATGTCTTACAGTTTACTTATTTCCATTGCCTATCTTTCCTTCCCACCCAGAGTATCCTAACTCAATATCTCACACAGATCTTCAACTTCTAGTCCACATTCCAATTTCCCATAGAAAGACTTAATCAAACAATGCAATTCACACTAACACATCACTTCTCTGACTGCCTGGAAGGCACATTCTGATGAGAAATTTAAACAAGAAAGGCCCCGAAACTGATGTCTGATGCCCAGGAAAGCTGAAGTATGCCACAGAGACACCATCTATTAGATTTCTTTGACTCAATAGACTCAAGAATAAGTGCTCATAAACTCATCTGATACTGGAAACCACATCTTCCTTGAGAGACTCTCATGCTGGCATGTCAGGTGTGGGGCAAATGAATGGCCAAGGTGGCTTCAACTGATGGCTAGGTCTTGTAGAGATTTCAGAACAGACAGACTGTTAGCACTGACCTGCCCAGTCTTCAAATAAGCTAGAGCTAGAGAAAGGAGATCTAAGTTGTGAAGACTCTTAGGAACTAGAAAGTCACCCAGCTCTTGCTCAGAGAGAGGGGGAAGGGGCAGGACAGTTTCCCAGGAACTAGGAAGTGTGTGTGTGTGTGTGGGGGGGGAACCAGACATCAAGAGGCAGGGGTTCAAATTCTGCCTGTTTCGCACAGGCTCTTCCTTGAACAAGTTGCACTGCACCCGAAATGCACATATTTTCTTTGGGAAAATTGAAACAATCCCTAACCAACTGGTGGTATAAGTGTGTAACTGACAGAATGGCTCATCTTGTGTGCATCATCAGGCTTAGTGAAAAGTGGCCAGCCTAGCTCCTATGCCCAGCTGCTGCTGTCAAAGAAGCTGCAATGCATGATTCTTAGGGAATGACTGCCACACAGTGTATGGCCTGGTGTATGTATGATGTATGTATGTGTGCACACATGTGTGAGAGGGCATGTGTGCGTGTGTGTGTGAATGTGTGTGTGTAGAACAAAGGATAACTTGTCGAGTGTGTTCTTTCCTTTACCATGTCAGTCTTAGGGACTGAACTCCAGTCATCCAACAAGTTCTTCTGTTTGCTCATCCCATTGGGATACAAATTAGTAGAACACTTACCCAGCATTCACAAGGCCCTGATTTGATCTCTAGAATTAATCTCTCTCTCTCTCTCTCTCTCTCTCTCTCTCTCTCTCTCACACACACACACACACACACACACACACACACACACACACACACACACACGGAGCATACCAACTTCTATTCATTTTTATTACTGGTACTAGCTTCTCTGCAGACAATGAACAAATTCATTGCCAATACCCAGTGCCCGGGGCCGACCGTTTCCAGTGCCCTGCCTCTGAGAAGCCTCCTTCAGGCCTTCCCTTATCTGCCTCAGCTTATGAGCAAGAACAGCACAGATCTTGTCCTGTGATGCCCCTCAGTCCCTGTGAAGACAGAATTTTACCCAGCGTCCTCCCAAATGATCACAAAAGCCCAGGTGCCTTTGTTAAGAAAGAAGCACCAAGCCCGGGGCCACCAAGGCAAAACAGCATGACCTTTCAAAGACCCTGGCAGAGCACTTAAGAAGCCCACTCAAGGATCACTTAGCTGCCTGTGGGAGGCATTTCTTATGGCGTAACTATTCACTATTAGTTAGAGACTCAGGCTTGGGGTCTGTGGTTCAGCTTGCAGCCCAGAGGGAAAGGTAGGTCCGGTCAGCCATAAGCCTAGCGATCTTCTCCCATCTTTTCCTTAAAGGCCCAATTCCTTAATCAAAATTTCCATCTTAGTAAGTCTGTAATTAATGAGAGAATACATCGCTGTCACCAGTCAGAATGTGCCAAGCAGCAGCGAAAACATGTGGTTTGGGCTGTGTCCCAGCTCCTCGTGCTGGTGGCCTGTTTGTCCTGGACCTGCTCAGTTCCCCAAAGCATGTGTGGTGGACACACTTTTTTTTTAATGTAATTTATTTTTATATCAATCACAGGTTAGGTACTTTGCATCCCAGGCGTAGCCCCCTCCCTCATTCCCTCCCACTCTCCCATCCCTCCCTCATCTCCTCCCCGCCCCCTCCAAGTCCACCAATGGGGGAGGACCTCCTCCCCTTCCATCCAACCCCAGCTTATCCTGTCTCCTCAGGGCTGGCTGCAATGCCCTCCCCTGGGATCTAGCCAGGCTGTTACTCCCTGGCGTGTATGGGGGAGGGTCAAAGAGCCAGCCATCGAGTTCATGACTGAAACAGTCCCTGTTCCCCTTACTAGGGTCTTCAGTTGGACACCAAGCTACCATGGGCCACATCTGAGGGGGGTTCTAGGCCATATCCATGCATGGTCCTTGGTTGGAGAAACTGTCTCATAAAAGACCCCTGTGCCCTGCTCAATTTGGTCTTTGTGGAGCTCTTGTTCTCCCAAAGTCTTACTAACTTCCCCTGTTTTTATTATTATTCCCCGCCCTCTGCCAAAGGCTTGGTTGTGAGTCTTAATATTTGTTTTGATACATTGCTATATTGATTCTTTCAGAGGCCCTCTTTGGTATGCTCCTGTCCTGTTGCTTGTTTTCTCCTCCATTCAATGGTGGACACACTTTTTAAAGATGTCTCTGTTTCTTCCCTGTCATTCTTCATCTGACGAGGGGAAGGGAGAGGGAAAACTTGTTCATGTATGCGCCTGACACATTTGGAAGGAACTGCTTTGTAGAAGCCACAGTGGAGTGTTCAGTGGCACTGTCTCACAGGTCCACAAAACCCTGCCTGCGGGATGTGGCCCCAGAGCAGAAGAGAATCATGGCTGCCGACTGGTGACAAATCCAGAAAGGATACTATCTGAGGCTGTTCGGTCTCTCTGGAACCTTTCCTTGGATCCCTATAGACACCCATTCTCCCTTCCTCTCCCCTTTACCTCCCTCTGTCCCCTCCCCTCCCATTCCTTCTACCCCCTCTCCTTTTTTCTCTTCTCCCCCATCTCTGATAGAGAATACATCAATGGTAGCAAACTCCCCATTTCACTAAGATCAAAATGTATTTTAAGGCTCTAAATTGGTCATTTCTGTGCTTCCAAGATGACGGTTCAGTGGGTGTTAGGGTGGAAGATTTGGAGGGACCTGGTGTGCCAGGTGTAAGGCAATAAAGTGAGTTAGGAAGTTGATGGCTTTTCTGAGGAATTGTCTCTAGAGCTCAGCAGGAATCTAACAGGGTCTAGAGATGACAGGACTTTCTTTTTTTTGGTGAGCTTTATGGTGAAATTGCCATCATTCACCTTTCTCTGAGGAAAGGCAGGGCGCCTCTCCCTGGGAGAGAATGCTGGGAGAGCTTGCACCCCACCTGTACTCCGACTCGCCACTCCATCACTTCTAGAGAAGCCAGCAGATGTGACTCAAGTGAGGGCTTAACACTTGCCTACATGAAAGCCATCCCTTCTCTCTTTGTGTCTTTGTTTTTGTTGTGATAGAGACTGCTTCGCCAGCTCTGGGGAGTGGGTCCTAGGTTCCTGGAACAGTAGCCACAGTGTCCATCTTCTCACAGGCGTCAGGATAAACCATGGTTATCTTAAGCCTCTGAAGTTTCCGGTTACTTATTAGTGGCCATCTTTGTAGACAGTTGGAGGTGATGTCATTGGGCAACTGCTTTGATGGTAAAATGCAGAGTCCCTGCCTCTGCCAGAACCAGTTCTCACTTGCTGTGTGTCTAGGCAGAGTCCTGGACCAGAGGTTCCTGTGGGTCCAGCCTTTAGCTGGAAAGATTTATCACGGGGGTGGCAAACAAGGCTGACAGCCTGGTCTGCTAAACAAACAATGAGATTCTGTGTGATTGAATTTTTATTACATGGAAGCACTGAGTGGTGGTGGTGCCAAATGTTTGTGTCCTGGTTGCACAGGACTACTCCAGAACAAAGGAGGGTAGAGTGTCAGGATCCCCTGTAATGTAGCCTCAGGCTGCTTCACAGCCCGCAGCTGCGCTGAGTGGGAGGCAGGCTGCCACCTGGGCAGAATCCAGGAGTCTGAGAGGAGCAGGCTCAGGCCGACTTCTGGAAAAGCACAGGCAAGTGGGAGAGGGGGAGAGAGGGACAGGGAGAGAGAGAGGGAGGAGAGGGAAAGAGGGAGGGAGAGAGAGGGAGGAGAGAGGGAGAGGGAAGGAGAGGGAGAATGAGGGAGGAGGGAGAGGAAGAGAGAAGGAGAGGGAAAAAGAGGGAGGAGGGAGATGGAGGGAGAAGGAGGGAGAGAGAGTAGCAAGCTATGTACTTTATCCTGTCTTTTGCTGAAATGAGTGTTTGAACGTACCATTGCCAGAAGTATTTTCAGACTCTAAAACTGCAAGGGGATTTTCAAGTGCCAGGAAAAAAAAATCCTCCATAATATATAAAAATGTTCTGGCTTCATTTACTAGGACAAAGATAACCAAAGCCCTTTTTAGTCATTACCCTGTGTGCAAAAACTCATGATTCAGGAAAGAAATCCGTGCTTGATTCTACAAGATTTCATTGTTGTTATCACGAAAAACATTGCAGGTAAGGCCTCCCTGAGTCTAGTTCCTTCCAAAGGAGAGACTAGGACACACATTCTTGACAGTGTGGAGGCAAAGCACGCATGTTCTGTGTCATGCCAACCACACAACATGTGATGTCCTTTCTGTGGGCATGCATGTCTTGAGCTTTGGCATTTCTCTTATTTGAACTGAACAATTAAAGGATGGGTACCTGTGTGGGGGGGTGATTGTGTTGACACACTGGGTGCGTTAATTTGTTTTTAATTCACAAACCTATCCTTAAAAAAGCAAAAACAACCAAAACAAAAAGAAAAAGACAAGTATAGTTGAATCTTAAGTTTAACTGAAGCCCTGAAATCGTTCATTAATCCTGCTGTGATTTCCAATTCCAGTTTGGGTTTTCTTCAGCAATTCTATCTCTATTTTCTTTTCTTGGATTAACTTCCTCATGTCGTTTTTCTCTGTAATACTCTGGGAGTATATTCATGTTTTCTTTGAGTTGTTTCAACATACTATGTTCATTCTTTTGGATTCTTTGTCCGGTAGTTCTTTTAAGTCTTAGGGTTTTGACTGGGTTTGTTTTTGTTGCCAGTTAAAGACTTAAAAGGCTGGGAAAAACTCAAGTGTAACAAGTTGTAGCAGGGAAATCTCAAAATCAGCAGAGTTAGTGGAGAGAGAGCTTCACTAGGGGTGAGGAGACACACACGCAGCAGGTCCAGAGAGAAGGGCTGTGCAAAGCAGAGAGAGAACTCTGGAAGCCCAAGCCAGACTCTGCTTAAGGAGTCCCCTTTCCTTTCTTTTATCTTTTCTTCCTACCTTCCTCCCCTTTCTTTGAAACACTTTCCTCCCTGATTTAAATTGGTCAGTTTGAAGAAAGCCAGAGGGCATAGTGCAGGGAATCATATGAGTGCTGATTAGTCCACAAATGTTATATAAACATGTCTGTAGTGGAAGTTTTGGTGTCTTTAAAAATTTCACCTTACACCCACCAGAATGGCTAAGATCAAAAACTCAAGTGACAACACATGCTGGAGAGGCTGTGGAGAAAGGGGAACCCTCCTCCATTGCTGGTGGGAATGCAAACTTGTACAACCACTCTGGAAATAAGTCTGGTGCTTTCTTAGACAATTAGGAATAGCACTTTCTTGAGATCCATCTATACCATTCCTAGGCATATATCCAAAAGAGGCTCAAGTCCACAACAAGGACATTTGTTCAACCATATTCGTAGCAGCTTTATTCATAACAGCCAGAACCTGGAAACAACCCAGATGTCCCTCAGCGGGGGAATGGATACAGAAATTGTGGTACATTTACACAATGGAATACTATTCAGCAATTAAAAACAAGGAAATCATGAAATTTGCAGGCAAATGGTGGGATCTAGAAAAGATCATCCTGAGTGAGGTATCCCAGAAGCAGAAAGACACACATGGTTTATACTCACTTATAAGTGGATACTAGACCTATAAGATAGAATAAACATACTAAAATCTGAACACCTAAAGAAGCTAAACAAGAAAGAGGACCCTGGGTAAGATGATCAATCCTCACTTAGAAAGCCAAATGAGATGGACATTGGAAGAAGGAGAAAACAAGAAACAGGACAGGAGCCCACCATAGAGGGCCTCTGAAAGACTCTACCTAGTGGTATATCAAAGCAGATACTGAGATTCATAGCCAAACTTTGGGCAGAGTGCAGGGAATCATATGAAAGAAGGGGGAGTTAGTAAGACCTGGAGAGGATAGGAGCTCCACAAGGAGAGCAACAGACCCAAAATATCAGGGCACAGGGGTCTTTTCTGAGATTGATTCTCTAACTAAGGTCCATTCATGGATATAACTTAGAACCCCTGCTGAGATGTAGCCCATGGCAGCTCAGTATCCAAGTGGGTTTCCTAGGAAGAGAGTAGGGACTGTCTCTGACATGAATTCAGTGGCTGGGTCTTTGACACCCCCCCCCACCTGAGGAAGGAGCAGCCTTGCCAGGCACAAAGGAGGACATTGCAGCCAGTCCTGATGAGACCTGATAAGCTAGGGTCAGATGGAAGGGGAGGAGGACCTCCCCTATCAGTGGACTTAGAGAGGGGCATGGGAGGAGATGAAGGAGGAAGGGTGGGATTGGGAGGGAATGAGGGACGGGGATACAGCTGAGATACAAAGCCAATAAAATGTAATTAATGTAAAAAATAAAAATTAATTAAAAAACTCAGTTATGATATGTAAACATGTTTTTATTTCAGTCCCAGGTGTGGGATATAGAGCTGATTCAGTGTCCACAGCAGCAGACTATTTCTCTCGGGTGTGCTCTGGGAGGGGCTCTTTCCCAACTGCAGATAATTTAATTCTGAGAACTCTGAGAGGGAATAAATGCCAGAGCCCAGAGAGAGAGGGGGAGTGGGTGCAGGGTTCAGAGAAGAAAGACTGGTGCTTCCCTCCTGCTGCTCCTGGTTGCTGTTGATGCGGTTTGACAGGAAGTTGGAGATACTCTGAAATGAAGATTGGACTTGTCCTGAGGAACCCAGTGATTCCAACCAGCAGGAAGTAGCTAAGGAGAATAACGTTCCTTTTCCCACTAACCTTTCTCTCCTACCTGGTGTTGGTAGGGGTTGGGGTGGAGAAGAGAGGTAGAGGCATAAGAAACCTGAAATAGTTTTAAGAAAATACTGCCTCCACATGTCTGGATTCGTCTTGGTCTTGAGCTTGTGTGAGCTAACCTACCAGCTGTGGCCCTACTGGCCTGAGAAAAAGCTGGACAGGCCTTTATTTGAAGCTGCCGGGTCAGGAGGGAGAGGAAAAAGTCAGCCACCATAGAAGATGGCCCTCTTTATTATCAAGCAATGTGCCCCTCTCTCTGCTGCCCACCTGAGAACCTAATTCCTGCTCCTTCAGTTCTTCCATCATTTTCATTAGGTGCCACTCTTGGGGGAGAGTGGACTGCAGACAAGACACTCTATTCTTCTCTCTTGTGTTTCTGTGCAGAGACTTGTGCATTTGGAGTTAAGTGTGTTGGCCGTCTTCTCCTTTTTGGCCTTTCATATTTTTTATTGTTAAAATTCAAGTTTCCTTTTTATCTTTCAGTGGTGTTTGCAGTGTTCAGTGGGGGAATGAGTCCTAATTAGGTGTCCGTTGCCGTGAGGTGGGTCAGGCACCGTTCTGTGTTGGTTCAGGCCTCCTCCTGGGCCTGCAGCTTTCACTGTGGGTCAGAGAACTGTCCACAAGCACTTACTCAAGACTGGTGTGCCCTTTGGGTCCACATGCATGCCTTCATATGTTAAATCTGAAGAGTGGGACTCCCCTTTCCCCCACCCCCCAATTTCTGTTGCCTTTGAAGGTAATTTATGTAGAGATAAAAATGTGCTGCTTTTTATTGCTCCTTATCACTTACCGTTTTCTACATCACTTTAGAAATGAGATTGCGAGGTGAGAGAAAAGCAAACAACTATTGAAGATGTCTTTGCTTAGGCATTATTAGAGAAATCCATGGCAGGAGACATGTCCCTGTGGATACCAGTGCTGTTCCTAAAATGATGGGCTTATTATGAACAGTAAAACAAATTCCAAATTCAGGTTGGTAATTATGACAGCACTTGTCATGACTGTCTCTTAGGATTTAATTATTTTATATGTTACTTAATTCTTTTCTAGAAACAGCGATTAAAAATGGACATCCACACAGCCTTCAATAAATGGCTCAATAAATGATCAAAAGATTTGGCGTAAAGCTGAAAAGTTCAAAGCAGAAATGGTGTGAAAGGTGGCGGTGTGTGTTGCAACATGTCAGGGAAGAAGAGCAGTACCCAGATGTGGGCTTCCTGCCAGGGACACTTGTACAGTAGCTCAGAATGCTAATGCCAAGTACAGCTTCTCCTCAACAGATGCCGAACAGACCAAAGGACACACCAGGGCACGGACATGCCAACTGCAGAAGTTTTATTGCAATACGGGGGTGAGGGGGAGAGACACAGAATAGAAATGCAAGAGGCTTGAGAAGCAATTTCTGCAGGACAAAATCCTATTCCAGACAATATCAAATCATCAGGGAAATATAATGAAAGATATAGGATTTTTATTTGTGTCGGCTATATGGAATGAAGAACAAGAAAGTTTTAGTATCATTTTTCACGTGTAGTATTTTTTTCTCTTATTTTATATTGTTTAAGCACTTCCAAGTAACATAACTGTACCCGAGTATCTAAAATTTTGATTCACTTAATCTGACAGCCACAGCTGGAGGCAAGTAGAAGGTGACCCAGGCCTCTCCTGCATGCCTGCTGTCTTAGAGTCTTATTACTGTGAGGAGACACACGACCACAGCAACTCTTAGACAGGAAAACATTTGACTGGGACTGGCGTTAGTCCACGATCATCATGGCGGGGAGCAGGGCGGCGTGCAGACACACATGGTGCTGGAGAAGAGCTGAGAGTTCTACATCCGGATCCAAAAGGCAGCAGAAGGGGACTCTGTGCCACAGGGGGCATAGCTTGAGCATAGGAGACCTCCAGGCCCACCGCTTCAGTGACACACTTCCACCTACTCCAAAAAATGCCACACCTTCATACGTTTGTGCCACTGCATACAGCCAAACATTCAGACATATGAGTCCATGGGAGCCATTCCCATTCAGACCACCACAGCTGCTTTACCTCAGATCTATTCTTTGACATAATGGAGCATAACGTCATGGCCTTTGTTTACAGAGCATAAAAAAAACCCAATCTTGATTGACTAGGAAACCGTCTTCCTGCTGGCTAGCCTTCTTGCTAGATGGTGCTGTGTGGGCTGTTGGGAGAGGAAAGACACCACCGTGGAGCCTGCATGCTGTAATACTGACCTGCCAGGCACGATGAACCTGCTATTGCTTCAGTGGCATGACTGTCTATGACAGTAACCAGCTGCTCTCTCTATTGATTTGTGACTCTACCCACACTAGGGGATTCACGCCTGTTACCAAACATGGTCAGAACCCAAGATTAGGGAAGTAGGCCAAAGGGTAGAACCTATTGATGTCGTTTTGTGAAACGGTTATATTGTCAAAGTCCCTTATAAATATTTACATTTAAATACATAGCTCTGTGCCATTCTTTGTCTTGGTCAGAGAAACTCCTTTTTGTAGTTTGGAGTGAAGACTCATAACTGTTTAAAACATTGAGAATACGTGACTATGAGTGTTCAGCCATACATGGGATTGATATATTGACCCTGGGAATATTGAAGAAGGTAGGCAGAAAGAACACGAGAGCTGGAGAGTGGAAAGGAGTGCTGGAAATTGGGAAATGCCATTCTCTGGCCATGGCATGGCTGCTGCACATGCGAACCCAGGGCAGCTGTAGCTTGAAGCATTTAATAGAGCTATTGCAGTGGGGAAGGGCCCCCAAGGTTCCAAAACTGAGGAGCCAGTGATAGTTGATGGCTTTGGGGGAGGGAGATTTGTTGAGGGGGTGTCTACTCATAGGTTGTCCATACCTCAGGGGACCACTCCTTGTCCATGTGTAGATGGGGAGCAGTAATTGAACTTGGACAGTTGTAAAAATAGATATGTAGATAGATAGATGGGTAGATAGATAGTAGGTAGATAGGCAGACAGACAGGTAGATAGATAGATAGATAGATAGATAGATAGATAGATACTAGATAGATAAATAGATAATGATATGAAGTTGGGAAGGAGATGTGTTGGGGTACTCTAGAAAAGCTAGAGAAGAGGGGTAATATGATTAAAATACATTTGTAAATATGTATGACATTTTCAAAGAATCAAAAAGAAAAACCCTGTCAACTAACAAATGTGGCAGATACAGGTCAGGTTGACATTGGAGCCTCAGGATCTGGGTGATGCTGGGAGACATTCCATCTCCAGATCTAGGACTTCAATGTCCAGTCATGCTCACCTTCCCAGCCCAGTGTCTACACGTGCTCATCCCTCTCAGCGCCACTCCAGTAATTATAGCTGGGAACATGCATAGAAAAGTAGTCCATCTATATACTGCACAAATCTCTCAACACATGACAAGTATTTTGGTGGGGGAGGTATCAGGTGAGTATGTGTGGGTGTGTGTGCATGTGTGTGTGACATGAGCATGAGTGTGGATTTTCACTCATGTGCATCAGTGCTTGGGTAGAAGCCAGAGGTCAACAATGGGTGTCTTCCTCTACTGCTCTCCATCTTGTCATTGGAGACGAGTCTCCCTGAACCTGGAGCTCACCAATCAACTAGACTGGCCAGTGAGCTCCTGGGGTGCTTCTGCCTTCACCTCCACACACTAGGAATTAAGTGCACACCGCCATGCTGCTTTTCTGTAGGTGTGTGGATCCAAACTCAAGTCTTCATGCTTGCACAGAAAATAGTTTGCTTGCCGAGCCATCTCCCAGGCCCCAGGTTCTTTTGGATCTTTTTAAGTCACAGTGTAGATTGAGGTTTTTTTTCCTGGCGGTAGGCAGAGCTAACCATGGCCTGGCCGAGATCTCACGGAGAAGCATTCTTTGGACACCGTGGGATGTAGTATTTGTCTGCTCAAGATTCAGCCATCCCTGGGAGCTGTGCCAAGACCCCAGGCTCACTCTTGGTGTTTCTTAAGTGGCTGCCAGCTGTTGCATTAACAGTCCTGAGTTGGAAGGGAAACTTCATTCACATAAATATTCTCCGGGGTTTTTCTGCTCTTTCTGAAAGGCTCCTCTGAATGGCGTTTATCCTCATTGGAATTTTACAAGGATAGCATTGCTATATCCAAATACCAGTGCAGAGTTTTGGTAAATCCTAAGGCCATTTTTGGGCTTGCAGGATGGCAATAGAGGATGGAATGAGAGAAGAATTTGAGGCAACGAGCAGGAAGGAACCATAGGAGAAATGAGGTAAACTTCTGCCCGTAATGGAGATTACTCACAAATGGGCTGTGGGCTGAGAGAGGATGAAGCATCATTGACTAGGAGTCTGCAGGTTCCCTGAGGGCCCCTCAGCAACTGGAGCTCAGCAGGTTGTACTCAAGACCACTTCCATTATCACTCATGACGTTCTCCTATTAAAAACAAAACAAAACACAAGGTCACAACGGAAGGTGTTTGTGGAAAAGGTGACGTGATTTTGTTCTTGTGATTCATGTTGAGTTGAGTGTAGCTCTGAGGTTTTACCAGAACAAATCATCCCTTTCAAACTTTATGGTAAAAAGTCGGGAAGAGCATTGCCTATCTTACACAATTATTGTGAAGATTAAATATAGAGCTACCTAGCAGTCCTTCAATAAATGCCTTCTGCTCTCTTTTATTCAGTCCACAGAAATTGACTGAACACCTATCACATGCCTTTACTTTGGCGAATGCTGGAGAAATAACAAGGAGCATGAAAACCTCCAACCCAAGATTCGTGTCTTCATGGTATTTACACTAGAGGAGACAGAAGCCAATTGGATGCTAACTATCAGTCGTACAGAGTGTTGTTGCAAAGAGGTTGCTTATGGTGAGCAGGACATGTGTCAGGGGCTCCAGGAGAACTCTACCTCAGGAAACTCAAGTTGAGTGGAGACCCAAGGGGTAAGGAGGGCCATAATTTTGGACAGCCTGTACAAAGTTGGCAAGGAACACAAGGTATCCAGGGAAATAAAAAGGCTGTGAAGAATGATACATTCTGGAAAGCATGCCAGAAAGAGAGGGGGCAACAGCTGGTTGGAACTCATGGCATGAGACACCAGCACAAGGCTTATGTTGACTCATGCTCAGGACCAGAACTTTGCCCTCCACCATGGGGACACTGTGGACAGACTCAGTGCATGGCCAGGGACTGATTCCATTTTCTTTAATGGCCACTCATGCAATTATTCATTGACCAAAATAACCAGATCATAAACAATTATTTCAGTCTTCTTAAGAACACATTAGCTTGATTATGGCAATAATTGGGAGAGATGACCCAGTTAATTGACTTAGCAGAAAATGGGTTTCCCTGTGTATGCAGAGCGTAATGTAACCTAATATGGTTTGGATAGAATGTCCGTGGAAATGGAAAGATGTGTGTGTTCGTGACTAGGTTAGGCTTTAAAAAATTAGGTCGTTGTTTATGTTCTTCTAGCACCAGTCTCATGGTGACCTGACATGACCTGATAAATTTATTATTCATAACGTGTAAATTAGGTCCATGTTTTACCCATGAACCTGCCAGGGGCTTCTTCAGGCAATCACATGTAACAAATTGAAATTTGGGCGAGGCCATGAGGTATTTACCCACAAGTGCAGTTTGGCAAAAAAACAGGTTCAGGATCAAACTGGGGTTTGGCATTACGTTGGCTATGAGCAGAGAGCATTTGGTAAAGTCACTTAGGATGAATGGATTCTAGGGATCCCCATTTGTAAAGCTGGGGTTATAATAGCTACAGTTTAAAACTGTAACTACTTTTAGAAATATTTGTTTCATTTCACTCAGGCATGCCTGAGTGTGTTTATGTGCACCATGAGTGTGCAGGATCCTGTGAGTGTCAGAGGAGGCGTCAGAGCCCCTGGAACTGAAGTTACAGAGTCACAAGCAACCATGCAGCCTGGACAAGCGTCCTCCGCCAAATAGTAAGTGCTCTCAAGTTCTGAGCCATCTCTCCAGCCCCACATCTCACAATTACACGATACAAAATGCACAAATCCATATGCAGAGAACATTCATTACTCTCTTCCCTTTCTAGTAAGAGCTTATGAACCGGATGTGGTCACATTTATCTGTAATCTCAGCACTCACCTGCCTGAGGCAGGACACTGTGAATTTGAGTCTGGTTTGGGAAGTATATCAAGACAGTTCTATCTCAGAACAACAACAAAAAAAATTAAAACAAAAATCCAAGAAAACAAAGCAACAAAACAAGCAAAGGCCCTGTGGCTGCCGGCAGCAGCTCCCAAGTACAGAAGAAACTGCCACAGCAGAGAGCGAAGAGTCCAGGGGTGGAACGCCAGGGCAGGACTCGCCTGTCAGCCTGTAGAGCTTCACTCTGAGAGGCGGACACACCTTTCTTGTGCCCATGGGACACATGGGGTAAATACTGAAGTAACAGAGGCCTGCCACGGCAGTCACACATGGTCACAGATGGCGCACCATATTAAACGGCACAAATGTAGTTCCCACAGCCTTGGATGCAGAGAAACCAAGGTCAAGCCCTGGAGATTGCTGTCATGGAGGGCCTTCTTAATGTACTCTCACATGGTGGAAGGTGAAAGGAGGGGGGCTATCCCCCTCCAAAGCGTAGGAGGGCTCTAAGCCCAGCAAAAGAAGCTCTGCTTTCAAGCCCTCACCACATCTAAGAACACCCCAACACACGCACCCATTGCCATCACATTAGCAGTTAAAATTTAAAATATGAATTGGAGAAGAGGTCGATTGAGAGCATATCTGGGGATGAGGAGACCTGGGTGTAAGCAGCTGTCCTTACACACACACACACACACACACACACAGATACACAGAGACAGAGACAAAGAGAGACAAAGAGAGACAGACACAAGCATACATACACAGCCAGAAACAAAGAGACGGAGAGATAGACACACAGAGAGATACAGAGACAGAATGAGGCTAACAGACAAAGGTACACATACACAGAGAGAGACAGACACACAAACACACATATACACATTGTTCCAAACAAACTCATTTCTGCAGAAAACCAAAACAACACATAAACATAAAAACCCACCAAATCCCAAGGCTGAACTGATGTCAGAACCAGTATTTCATTCAGTGTGCTCAGAGCATTTGACCTGTCCCCCGCCCCCCCCCCGCCACCTTCATTATTACCACTGAAAGAAACATGCTCCTGTTCTGAGGAGACCCAGTCTTAGATTTCCAGAATCTGACAGACCTCAGCCTACCAGAGAACCTCTTTAGTGCCTACTCAGGGTGGGCTGCCTGCTTGTGTTAGAATCCTGATCTCATTAGCTGTGAGGAGATTATTAATCTCCTCACAGACTGATGGACGGAAAACCACAGACAGGGGAGGAGCAGCTGGTTGGAGGTGATGAAACTTGAAAAGGCACAGTTGAGAGGCTTGCTGTGAAACCACACCAAAGCCAGCCTGAAAGCAACAAGCCAAATGGCTGTCCCCCAAAGGCTGGCTGAAACACGTTCGGAACCGAAGGGCCCGGAGGGGTGCTGGGAGAAGCCTACTGGGTCCTGTTACTCATGGCACTGATTGCTTGAGGCCTGGAAGATGGATCCAAAAAGCAAAACCCTGACCCAATCCATCACACATGTTTCTCCATTCACTCCCCACAGGTACCCTTGTCAGCTGTGACGTGGCCATTGGCAAGTTGCCTGGGTGTAGGCCACAGACTCTCTTATTTTACTTCCTCATTCCTGCCTTCTCAGCACCTGGCCTGGGCTGAAGCTCCTTGCTGGATCAAAGAGTACATTATTTGAGTGAAATACTTAAGCCTTCCAGCGTTTCCAGAAACGACACCAATACCCAACCAGGTCACCTGGAGGAGGGAGCCTGAAGCCTGGGGACAAGGGCCCTGACAAACTTTTGACCTTGCAATGAACCAGGTCTGGGTTTAAAGTCAGATTCAGCTCAGGTATGAGGAGGTCCTGCTCCTTTGAGTCAGACAAGACACAGAAGAAAAGCAAATTCCAAGATGTAAGGATAAGTGTGCGTTCTTTCAGCAGAGCCTGACGAGCTTGGCATCTCTGGTGAGGACACTGTTCTTCCAGGGCCCCAGCAGGTGTGTGACCTGGAATGCACAAGGCTCTTCCCAGCTTTGCTTCTGCAGGCATTTCATTTTCTTCGTTTGTTAAGAACTGTTTTCTGGGCAGTCTGTGGAGAGATCGTTGTGGGCCAGATGCTTGGAAAATGGCCTGGCATGTCCATCAGATTCTAAACTGGTTACCACATTCATGGCTGCTGTGCTCCTACGTCCACACACAAGGGAATGGAAGATACATGGCCACAGGAAACCCTGTATGTGAATGCTCATAACATTGCTTGTAAGCCCCAGCGATGAAAGCATCAGGTATCAGATGAATAGAGAAGTGTTGTCTGTGCATTCCTCCACGAGAGAAGCTAAGGGTGGATGAAGTGTGCAAACATCGTGATAAGTCACGAAAGCTGCACACAGAAAGCTGCAATTCTACTTAATTTCAATATTCAGCGGAGGAAAATACATTTAAAAAGGAGAGCGAATGGATTGTGAGAGGCACCGATGGGCCTGGGGGATGGCCTCCAAAGGACAGGGCATTTTTGGGGGGCCAATGATAATCTAAAGGTGAATGTTGATGGTTGCAAAGTCTGGAGAGTATGATAAACACTCATACACACACACACTTACCTGAATGTTTGAGATAGTGAGTTTTGAGGACTTGGGGTATTGCTCAGGGTAGTGCATTCTCAGAAGTGTAAGGGCCTGGGTTTGATCTGCAGCATCAAATGAGAATGTGGATTTTATGATATGTTGATGGCTTTTAATGAGAATCAAGTCAATGTGAAAAGACACTTGAGGGCTTTGTCAGAATTCAGGTTTGGTGTTGAAATCCACATACTGGATTTTGGGTAGATACATTGCATTTTGAGCACCTTTAAAGGATAATTTTACAAGAGAAAAACACATGAATTTCCTGTTAATATAAAATTAATACACACAAGGCTTTATTTAGTCCCGTCACAAAAGTGCTAGTGAGAATGTTGCAAAAAGTTCAAAGGAAAATTTGAAATGAGCACTCCGTGGAACACATGGAATGGCCCAAAGAATCTTGGGAGAAAAGGAGAACTCATCTGTTTCCAGCTAAACAATTGGCGGGGTTCCACAAGACACAGTTCACTAGTTTCTTCCAATGAAAATAACTTGTATCCTTGTCTGTTTTCCCAACTTATACTGCTGCAGAGTAATTCAGAGGCATGCCTCAAAGGGCACCTGGTATTCAAAACTACAGATTTCAAAGTCTACAACTTTTCCTTGCTGCTCTGTGTGAACTACACACTGAACAAATGTGTGCATGGAGGACACAGTGGTCCTCACTGCAGCTGCTCAGAGTCCAGAGGAATTTCAGTCCTGCGCATCATTTTCCCGTCAGTCCACATTTATTTAACACCTACTGTATGCCGGTCCAGGAACTTGCAGTGGAGTGGTGAGTGGGGTGAGAGACTCAGAGGGGAGCAATTAATTAGCTGCTTCACAAAGAACTCTCCCGATGCCAACCCAAAGCAGGAGGCCAAAGGAAAGATGTATCACTGCAGCTTGAGAACAATCTTAGGAAGGAGTTATCATTTGGGTGGAAGGTTTTCACCATCGTGTTTACTAGTCGCTGAAAGTAGTGTGTTTGGTGAGCCCTGAAGCCAGATGACACCAGATTTCAGCATATGTGTACACAGGGTCAAACGTCTTTATCTCAATCCTCTTTTCAAAATGGAATGGAGATGCATCCCAAGGATTTCTTGTGAGGATTAAATGAAAGCCAGAAAAGCAAAGTACTGTAACCACACGCTGCACATATTGCTCAATAAACAACCAACATCCATTAGAACCCCCACCATGCTCTGTTCTTTGGCTGGCAGCCCTGAGGGAAGAGGGGGTGCTTACAGAAAACAGTTAAGATGTTAGACAGTTCAAGGCCCTTTCCACCGAATGTGTATGGGCTGAAAGATCAAGATGATAGTCCCCAGTCAAAGGTCACTAGATGGCTGAAGAGTTTAACTGAGTTTCTCTGTAACAGCCTTGGTTGTCAAGGATGGTCTGGGAACTCAGTGATCCTCCTGCCTCTGTCTGCACCCACCTAGAGTGCTAGGATTAAAGGTATGTGTAATTCTAACAGCAACGTTATTGATTGAATGACTTAAGACTGTCTTAGAGGATAGGAAAAAGAGCTCAGAACTGATTGAATCTTGGTCAACCCCAGGTTGAAAATTGGTGTTTGGCATGTAAATGTTATATGCTTAGACCAAGCATGTGAGATAGATAGATAGATAGATAGATAGATAGATAGATAGATAGATAGATAGATAGATAGATAAGATTGAGGGAGGGGGGAAGAAAGAGGAGAGAGAAAGAGAACACCAAAGAAAGAGAAACACTTTCTTCTCAGGTAGATTATAAATTACTTAGGCAAGGACGAAATTTCAGAGTGGGATATAACTTGAATGAGTCCTAAAGGTGGAGAACTGCAAGGTGGTTAACGCCGATTACTATACACAACCACAGATGGAAGAGAGTACATACACAAGGCCAGATACAAAGCCAGGGGCAGGCTTGAAGCCAGCCACCAGCTCTAATCCCTCCATTACCAGCTGTTCCCCTTGGATCAGTATTGCAAAGCACTGCATTGAGCCATCAAAGTTCTTTTTTATGAATTGTTTCGCTGAAGGTACTTTAATTAAGTCCATCTAGAAACGGGCTTCTGATTGAGGCCAGGTATCCTACCCAGTGCTGGGATTTTTCCAGCACTCCTTGGTTCATGGAGAACTCCAAAAGATATTGTACAACATACAAAACAAAACAAAGCAACCATGGGTTGTTGATTCAAATGTTTGGTCAAAAAGACAAAAAACAAAAAAACCCAGAGTTCTACACTCTGTAAATGGCTCACAGAGGCCAGGACCAGGGGATATCCATAGTGGTAAAGGTTCCAGGCTACCCGGAGGAGAATGAGATAACACACAAGGTCTCAAAAACCTGCATCAACAGGCTCAACAAATGTAGACTCCAGGCAGAGGCATTAGTACAAAGAATGGGTTTTTGAGTTGTCGGTGGGTTTCTGATAATTTTTATACCCAGTAGCGCTTGCCCACTTGGCTTAGTAAGCCTCTTGAACATCTTTATCTGAACATGTACTGCAATTACTGTGTCAAAGACAGAGTTCTATCTCTCCAGAAGGAGTTTAGAGGTGAAAGACCCTCCAGGCTTCATCACCCACAACTAGGACGATGAATTGAACTTCCAGCTGTGGGCCAAGGCCTCTTTATCTTCTGAATCATCCTTATCTGAGGTACTTTAAGAGCTCCAAACTCAGAAATCTCCATGAGGATCCTTGGTGAAAAGTAACACTAATCAGTAGTATCTGGGCTCCACGCCTGGAAATATCAAGGTCACATTGCCCTTGGTTTTTAAAACTGGATTTTCTTTAATGAGGAGTTTTTAGAAAGTCAATAAAAATGTTCCAGTTAAGCTGCTAATGAGAGAAATGACCTTTCCATTATGGAAGGAAAATACGTGCTGGGCTTCTGTATAGCAACGAGGAGTCCAGGCTATGGAATTTTATTTGCAAATTGTGATTGTCTTTGTATGCCCTCGTCTGTATAATATGCACTAAGGTTATTGGAATCTGATAACTTTCTTCGCTACTTATGAGCAGACCATGCATGCTGAGAGCAACAATCTAATTATTCCAGCTGCTGGTATCCAAGATACCGTCTCCCAAGATTAATGTGCTGGCCATATGACTTTCCCTCTGAGTGAGAGACAGTGGTCTTAAATAAATTGTACAGAATTGCTGTAACAAACAATGAACATAAATCAGCTCCTCCTGTCAAGTCTAGATTTGGTGATTTCTGCTATGGAGTAGGTGAGGCTATTTTTGTTGAATATTAGACTCAAGCCAAAGCAACTTTGTGAGCCAAAAGGACTCAGTGATTGATAACTTGAAGTTTAACCTCATCAAACCAATTTACCATTCTCTGCACATCTATGTCACCTGGAATTGTTTCGGTTTCTATGCATTTCTTTCTCTGTAGGTTTATTCATTCATTCAATTATTTATTCATTCATTTCTTTATTTATATTTTATGTGTGTAGGTATTTTGCCAGCATGGATGTGCATATATTGTATACATGCTTAGTGCCTGCAGAGGCTAGAGGAGGGTGTCAGACTCCCTGGAACTGGAGTTACAGATGGTTATGAATCACCATGTGGGTGCTAGGGACAAAGCCCCAGACCTCTGAAAGAGCAGCAAATGTGCTTAATTGCTGAGTCATCTCTACAGTCCCTTCTATATGCTTCTTCTGATGTTCATCTTACCTGTAGCTTCCAACCCTTCCCATATGTAGTAGAAAGTTCCTGAAGGCTGCCCACTCTTGTTAGAGATGCTCCTACACTGGACTCACATTTGGTGTGCTGACCAGAAAATTTATCTGGAGCCATTTTGTCAAGGCTCAAATCCTAACTTCTCTACTTGTTTAATAAAGTAAACTTGAAATATCATGAATAATCTATACTTTAATTTTATTGTGTATATATCAAGATGACATTGCAAAGATGTTTTTAAATTTATTTTTTTTAGTAATTACAGTTTATTCACTTTGTATCTCAACTGTAGCCCCTTCCCTTGTCCCCTCCCAATCCCACCCTCCTTCCCTTTCTTCACCTATGCCCCTCCCCCAGTCCACTGATAGGGGAGGTCCTCCTCTCCTTCCATCTGATCCTAGTCTATCAGGTCTCATCAGGAGTGGCTGCTTTGTCCTCCTCTGTGGCCTGGTAAGGCTGTACCTCCCTCAGGGTTAGGTGATCAAAGAGGCAGCCACTGAGTTCATGTCAGAGACAGTCCCTGTTCCCTTTATTAGCGAACCCACTTGGACACTGAGCTGCCATGGGCTATATCAGTGTAGGGGTTCTAGGTTATCTCCATGAATGTTCCTTGGTTGGAGTATCAGTTTCAGAAACGATCTCTTGGCCTAGATATTTTTTCTCTCCTTGTGGAGTTCCTGTCCCCTCCAGGTCTTTCTTTCTCCCCCTTCTTTCATAAGATTCCCTGCACTCTTCCCAAAGTTTGGCTATGAGTCTCAGCCTCTGCTTTGATATCCTTCAGGGTAGAGTCCCTCTGTGGTAGGCTACTGTCCTGTTCCCTGTTTTCATCCTCTTCCAATGTCTATCTTGTTTGCCTTTCTGAATGAGGAATGATCATCTTACTGAGGATCCTTCTTGATTAGATTCTTTAGGTGTACAGATTTTAGTATGATTATCCTATATTACATGTCTAATATCCACTTATAAGTGCGTATATGTCATGTGTGTCTTTCTGCTTTTGGGATACCTCACTCAGGATGTTCTTTCCAAAGCCGTAGAAAAAAAACAGAAGCAGACACACCCAAGAGGAGTAGATGGCTGAAAATAATCAAACTCAGGGCTGAAATCAATAAATTAGAAACAGGTAAAACAATTCAAAGAATCAATGAAACCAAGAGCTGGTTCTTTGAGAAAATCAACAAGATAGACAAATCCTTAGCCAAACTAACTAAAAGGCAGAAAGACACTATCTAAATCAACAACATCAGAAATGAGAAAGAGTACATAACAACTCAAACAATCATTAGGTCTTACCTCAAAAGCCTATATGCCACAAAATTTGAAAATATAAATGAAATTGACAGTTTTCTTTATTGATTCCATTTACCAAAGCTAAATCAAGAGCAGGTAAATAAATTAAATAGTTCTAGATGCTGTCATCAAAAGTCTCCCATCTACAAAAAGCCCAGGGCCAGATGGTTTCAGCACAGAATTCTACCATACCTTCAAAGAAGAGCTAACACTAATACTCTTCAAACTGTTCCACAAAATAGAAACAGAAGGAACATTACCAAACTCATTCTATGAAGCCACAGTCACCTTGGTATCTAAACCTCACAAAGACCCAACAATGAAAGAGAATTTCAGGCCAATTTCCCTTATGAACACTGATGCAAAAATACTCAATAAAATTCTTGCAAACTGAATCCAAAAACACATCAAAGATATCATCCACTATAACCAAGTAGGCTTCATCCCAGGTATGCAGAGGTGGTTCAATATATGGAAAGCCATCAACGTAATCCACCATATAAACAAACTGAAAGAAAAAAAACCCCACATGATAATCTCCTTAGATGCTGGGAAAGCATTTGACAAAATCCAACATCTATTCATGTTTAAAGTCTTGGAGAGATCAAGGATATAAGGCACATACCTAAACATAGTAAAGGCAATATACAGCAAGCCTGTAGCTAAAATCAAACTAATGGAGAGAAACTTGAAGCAATCTCACTGAAATCAGGGACAAGGCAAGGCTGCCCACTTTCTCCATATCTTTTCAACTTGAAATCCATGCTAGAGCAATAAGACAATTAAAGGAGATCAAGGGGATACAAATTGGAAAGGAATAAGTCAAAGTATCACTATTTGCAAAGATATTTTAATGGGGATAAAATGAGTTAATAGATAGCTCAAAATAAAGTTTCTATCTTTTTTTTTCTTTTTATTATTGCTATGCATGTGATGGAAAGAATCCTGTGTCGTTGTTTGGATGCATTTCCCAAATTCATATGTTGAAAACTTCATCTCCAATGAAACTATGGAAAGGAGGTGGAGCCTAATAAGAAGTGATTAGATCCTCCCAACCAGATTAATATCCTTATGGAGGAGAGGATTAGCTGTTGTGAGGCTGGGCTTACTATAATGGAGCCTGGTGTTCTCTTACTCACTTACTTCTCCATCTCCTGCTCCTTCTGCTCTGGGATGACCGTTCATGAAGGTGCTTGTGGATTGCTTTACACATTTAGGTTTCCCAGCTTGAAGGTATTGAAGCTTATGAGCTGAATATATGAAGTAATACAGACCCAAATGTTCTATTGTAATAGCAGGAAGTAGAAGTCCTGTAGAAAGCACACATCCTATGTGTGGGATTAAAAAGAATCTGGGTGGAAACCCTGTCTCTACCACAGTTGTTCTAAATCTTTGGATCCAGAAAGCATTATTCAGACTCTCATTTCTATTTTCTCTCTGTAGGACAAGATAAGAAGTAACTATGGGTCCTTGCAGGTTGGTAACATAATTGTGTGAGTGAATTTGTCAAAGGGTGAGTTTTCTGTAACATAGTTTGGTCTTCTCTTGCCCTCTTGATTCATCTTTCTTTTATAGATTGCATAGCACATGGAAATTCTAACAACAAACAAACAAACAAACAAACAAACAAATAAAACTATTCCCCTCTCTGTATGCTTGCTGCAATGGAGGCTTTCTGCTTGTTTTCTTTTTTTAAAAAAGTAATTTATTTATTTTTATATTAATCACAGGTTATATACTTTGTATCCCAGCTGTAGCCCCCTCCCTCATTCCCTCCCACTCTCCCCATCCCTCCCTCATCTTCTTCCTGCCCCCCTCCAAGTCCACTGATAGGGGAGGTCCTCCTCCCCTTCCATCTGACCCTAGACTATCATGTCTCTTCAGAGCTGGCTACAATGTCCTCTTCTGGGATCTAGTTAGGCTGCTCCTCCCTCAGGGATGACGGTTGACCAGCCAGTCATTGAGTTCATGACAGAAATAGTCCCTGTTTCCCTTACTAGGGTACCATGGGCCACATCTGAGCAGGGGTTATAGTTTGTATCCATATACGGTCCTTGTTTGGAGAAACAGTCTCATAGAAGACCCCTGTGCTCTGATCTATTTGGTCTTTGTGGAGTTCTTGTCCTTGCCAAGTCTTACTAACTCCCCCTTTTTTCATATGATTCCCTGCACTCTGGTGATGGCTTGGTTGTGAGACTTAATATCTTTGATATATTGCTAGTTAGAGTCTTTCAGAGGCTCTCTGTGGTAGGCTCCTGTCCTGTTGCTTGTTTTCTCCTACATTCAATGTCCATCCCATTTGTCTATCTAAGCGAGGATTGATCATCCCACCCTGGGTCCTCCTTCTTGCTTATCTTCTCTAGGTGTATAGATTTCAGCATGTCAATCCTATCCTATAGGTCTATATAAGTGAGTATATAACAAGTGTTTCTTTCTCCTTTTGGGATACCCCACTCAGGATGATCGTTTCCAGGTCCCACTATTTGCCTGTGAATTTCATGATTTGTAATTGCTGAGTAGTTTTTTTTAAAAAAAATCCTGTCTTACTTACTGTTCTCTGGCTGTGAAGAGACACCAGGACCAAGGTGGCTCTTATAAAGAAAGCATTTACCTGGGGACTTGCTTACAATTCAGAGGTTTAGTTCATTACTGTCATAGTGGAGAGCTTCCCAGCAGGTGCTTGAGCAGTAGCTGAGAGCTTTCTGTTCCACAGGCGAGAGGCAGAGAGAGCGTGAGACCGGGCCTGGCGTGGGCATTTGAAATCTAAAAGCCCACCTCCAGTGACACACTTTCTCCAACAAGGCTACACCTTCTAATCCTTTCAAATGTGCCACTCTTGTAACTAAGCATTCAAATATGTGAACCATTCATATGGGAGCCATTTTATTCAAAAGCACCATAAATCCCACAAGCCTTACCTTAGGGAATTTCAGGAAAAGTGAGTTGGGAATCCACTAGAGATCTGGGGTAATATGACATGTTCATCAAATGCACTTCTTTTGCCATCACAGTGACCTGGGAACAAATCTCAGCCTTGTGATTTTAGGTTAGTTATCTTCTTTTTTGAGCTTTAGATAAAGTGTCTGAAAAATAAGAGCAGTGGTCCTGTTCATCATGGAGATAAAGTATGCTCCCATCAGCAGCTGGCAGATAGCTCTTAACGCGAGTATTACCAGCAAAATTCTCAGCCAAGCCCTGGACGTGGTGCCAGGGCATCCCTGCCATCTCCACCTCTCCCTCTATGTCCTTTGGAACATACCAGCAATCTTCTCTCCCAGTACCAGTGTGGACTTCCTGTGTAGGAAAAGATTCAGGGCAGGCATGGCTCTCAGACTTCTTTTCCCTGGTATAAACCCCTGGAAGCTCAACATGGGGCCTAAGAAAAGCCAGGCCTTGCCCCTGGCCTCCTGTAAGCAGAGAGCCACAGCTACAAAGGAAGGCCTTCTGGTGTGGGGCTCATCCAGGTCTTACTATCTCTGTAACAGCTGTTCCCACTACTGCTGAAGAGATAGACCCTGCAGAAAGTTCCTCGCATCACTTACTCTTATCAAGGGTAAATTGATTGTAGTGGCTTCAGTTAGCAGGCCTTCTGAAAAGCTCTGTAAATATCTGTATGCCCCAAGATGTATGCTTATAAAACCCTGTGGGATATATGTATTTGTCAGAATTCTTTATTAGATTGGAGTGTGTGGGCACTGACTCTCATTTACTGAGGGTCTAGGAGGTGTTAGACAGCCATGGAATGGATTCTTGTAGGTCAGGAATCTGGAGCTCAGAACAACTGAAAAATGTCCTCACTGTAACTTGGGCAGGGGGACCCTCTGGAATTCAGGCAGTCTGCCTCCCAAACCTTGAACCCCAAAATGAGCAGAGAGAACCTAGAACTTGCCTGTGGATTGTTGCTAACATCTGACAGGGAGGGGCGGGCAGCCCGTGCACCCAATTAGACTCAGAGTTTGTTTTCTGTGTCGATGTATGAAGAAAACATAATCAAATACCCCGAATAAATCAACAAGGAGCCTGTGAGAAAGTCAGCCATTAAATTTGGTGTATGACTGGCTTACAACAGTTTGACAGACACTTCCAGTAACTAAACTGAAGCCGGTGGCTACGCAGCCAGCAGTGGTATGTGAATGTACATGCAAGTTCAAACTAATAAACATTAAAAAATGCTTGCTGCTCTGGGGCCTCTGCCATTCTGCCCTCATCAAGAGCTGGAAGCTACGCCCCGCTGAGTGTGCCACGAAGGGGCCAGACTAGTGGGCAGGCTGGAGCAAGCATGGCTGGAGGCCAGTGCAGGGGACCTGGCGGTTAAGCTCTGTTGAGGACCTTGTGACAGATAGAAGTGTGCTAGAGAGCGACCATGTGTCAGTGCCGGGGGCAGACCCGCTTGTTCACAACGGCCCTCTCTTGAGAACTTACCCCTTCCCACAGAGCCACTGGAGAGGAATTGCCTTTTAGGATCTAAAAGTAAATGGCTTCAAGAAATCGGATGCTGAGGATCTTGGAGACTTTCAAGTTGTCATCAATATGTAATTGAGAGGGAGGAAAAGAAGTTACAGTTGTGGGCTCATGGACAACTGGATGACTCCATTGCTGTGAAAATGAATATCTTGAAGAGTTGTGCGCTTCAGTTTGTTGGGAACTGTCGTGACTTTATGGAGAGTGGAAGAATTGATAGAATTGCAAGTACAAAATTCCCAAAATAAAAACATATTAACTTAAAAATGAAAACAAACATTTATTTGCTTGTTTGTTTCCTACGTTAAAATGTTTTCATTTTATCTTTTCTCAGTTGTGTTAAGTCATGGGGTGGGGGAGGCAGAGGATGGGAGAAAGAGCTTCTTCTGTCTCTCATTGATCATTTCACTTATCAAGTGGGACCAGGCGCAGCGGTTGCCTTCAGGCTTATTGAGCTCAACTCTTTGAGACCCCATTTACTAGTCCAGAAAGATGTGCTCTGATTAATAATAAATGGTTAGCCACATAGTTAAGCAGAATGATTGGCACCTTTTATTGGGTGTCTTTAAGAATAATTGAATGAAACTGGCTGACCAGAGAGCAGAGGTTCATGTTACCCAGGCCAAGAAAAGCCCATCTGTTTGGAAACTGGGAAATACACACTTCCAAAGACAAAATTCTTGAAGCTATCTGGAAATCTGCTCCACTGGATAGCAAATGCAAATCTGTCTGCTAGCCATTGAATCCTCCCTTCATAGTATGCAAAGACATTTAACCCTTTGTAGTAACCATAAAAATTGGATGCTAACACATGTATTCTTTAAAGCAAACAAAGTAATTGGAAATTGAATACTATTGTGAATCAAGAACAGTTTGGGAAGGATGGGAATTCTTTAAGATAAAGAAAGCAGAGTGAATAAACACTTAAGTCAAAACCTAAAATGGAAGAGACACAAAGTAGAAAGCTATTCTCTCTCTCCCTCTCTGTCTCTCTCTCTCTCTCTCTCTCTCTCTCTGTGTGTGTGTGTGTGTGTGAGCTTGTGAGTGAAATTCCTACTCAGGATAGAACAGGGGCATTGGAGTTGCAGGTCTCTCTGAGAGCTGGAGAGTGGAAGTCAGTCATAATTTTTTTTTCTTGTGCACTAGGCACCAATAGACATTTAACAATTGACTTACACACTTCTACTCACCACCTCCCATCATCTCTCTCCTGTCTCCATCCACACTCACCTATATGAACTACATCAATAAGCCCCTACTCCAGGGTTCTCATTAATTTAGTATCAATAAAAAAGTCAGAGTATGGGGGAAAGCAGGCAGCTGACAGGAGTTTAGTCCTATGCAAAACAACCCTCCCACTTCTGGCTTCTGTGGCCATTTCTCATTTCATGTGAGTCCAGGAACTCTGCCAGCCCTTGTTGGGTCCATATACTTGTCTCCCTGTGGCTAGTTCTTTTAGTGAAACCTCTTTTATATGATCCAGGTCAAGTGGGCCATCTGATTCCTGCCTAGGATTTTGATCAAATGAACATCTTTCACAGTTATTGTAGAGAGAAGGAGCTGGAAGGTTCACATTGCTCCAGGACCTTGGCTGAGGTCCTTCAGAGGAAAACTGCAGGGCTCTGTCTCACATTCATTCACAGCACAGAGCCCCAGGCCAGCCGTGACTGATGTTTAGCTGTAGCTCTCATGATCTGTGAGGTGACTGATGACAGCTCAGATGGTCTGGCTTGCCCAGGTGGCCAGGAGGCTGCACAGGCAAGCTCTTCTGACATCCCATGGCACAGTTGTCCACCCTGCTGCACAGGGACAGTGTACCTGGGATGAAGGTGTCAGCACTGCTCAGCGTCCCTAGTTCTGGGGGACACTGGAAGCCCAAGAGGAACTCCTCAAGATGAGAGGTATCAGCTGAATGATCGAGAAACCACTGTGCCACTGACGATTGTCTTTGCTTTGTCAGCCGCTTGGCACCTCACCCGGGGATTCTGATTTCATTCTAGTGGTTTCTTAAATCTGTCGCAATCTAACAGACATTAAATATAAACAGGTTTTCTGTGTAAAGAAACATTTATGCCAAGGGGAAAATCTAACACTATTGTTTGGTTAAAGGAACATGGCAATAAAATGACTTCTAATGACATTCTGCTGTACCCTTAGGTCCCTGCCTCACTCAGCCACCATCAGAAAAGCAGTAGATGGGACCTGACACAGAGACCCATAACCAGACAATATACAGAGAGTAGTATTATGGGAGTACTCAGTTCTAAATGGAATGTCTTTATCAAATCCTTCCCCTCAGGGCTCAGATCTGTGGGGAAGAGGAAGATGAAGGTCTTAAAAACCAGAGGTGATAGGTGACTCCGTGGAAACCGTGCCTTCCTGACAGCACAGGACACACGTAGGAACTCAGAGAGATTGTGGCAGCATGCACAGGGCCCTCACAGGTTCAAGTCAGATGGGGTCCCAAGGCTGAAAGTGGGGAGTGGACAAAGGGTCCTACCCCTAACCAAGAAGCTATCTGCAACTGATCCCTGCTGAGAAAGGAAAAGTCAGTTTTCTCTGATGGAGTGTCACTGGGTATATTAACCACACCTCAAGCCCCACACCCTGAAGTAGTTGACTAATACAAACTCTGAGGAGGTGGCCTTCACTCACATTGTATGAAGTTGTGTCCCTGTATATTTGGTTGTTTATCGATGAACGGGCAGTGAGCTAAATGCTAACAAATTCTGATATTGTCACTACTATTGAAGAATCTCCTGTCTCCATGTTGGATGAAAATTGTTCTCCATCATCTCTGATTGGTCGGTAAACAGCTGAACAGCCTAGAGTGGGCAGGAGAATTAAGGCAGAATTTACAATCCCAGTGGGTGGTCCAGGTGAAGTGAGGGGGAAGGGGCGGGGGAGGATGTGTGGAAAGAAGGTCACTGGGCCATGAGGATCCAGGGGCCCTGAGGGAGTCATATGAAGACAAATACGGGGCAGGAGCAGCCAGGGTGAGGCTAGATGGCAGGTGACAGGGCACGTGGCTGAGAAGCAGCCAGGCTAGCATAGACAGGTTAGAACAGATGAGAATCTGTGCAGCTATGGTGCTTTAAAGCTTATTATAAACGTAGCAGGTCTCTGTGTCATATCTTGCAGCTAAACAGGTAGTAGAAAAACTTTTTTTTTTAAACACAACTCAGTGTCATTTTTATGGGCTTCCCCCCCCCTCCCTTTTGCTTTATTTTTACTTTTTTTTCTGTCATTTTGCTTATTTGTTTTAATTTTTGTTTTTGTGGTTTGGGTATTTATGTGTGTGTGTATTTCTTGTTCTTGTTTTAGTTTTTTTTCTTCTTGAGAGAAAGGAAGAGAACATAAATTTGAGGTGGGTAGGAAGGTGGGTATGATCTGGAAGAAGTTGGGGGAGGAAAAACATTATCAAAATACATTGCATGAATTTCTCAACAAAAACAGAAAGTGGTTATATTGATGAAACTACTGGTCTCTTTCAAAATGAAATAAAACTAATATTTATCAAGTGGCTGTTGGTCACTGCGATAATATCTTCATATACAGTGTCAGGGAAACACTTCCATTTTACAGATAAGAATGTTGCATTGTGGAGAGATCCAATAATTCCAGAAGTCTTCCAGCTACCAGTAGCAGGACTGAAACCTAGATCCACGTGTGTCTGATACCTGAGCCTTTGCTGTGAGAGGCTCTGAGGCCACTGGCTTAACCCCTTTCCCTTGCTGTGAGTGCTCTGCTGCTGGCAGCCACACATGACAATTTCCACCCCTTGCTTAATACAGTTTTCCTTTTTTTAAAACAATTTTTATTTTTTATATTAATCACAGGTTATTTACTTTGTATCCCAGCTAAAGCCCCCTCTCTCATTCCCTCCCAATCCCACCCTCCCTTCCTCATCTCCTTCCTGCCCCTTTCCAAGTCCACTGATAGGGGAGGACCTCCTCCCCTTCCATCTGACCCTAGCTTATCAGGTCTCTTCAGGGCTGGCTGCAATGCTCAAGTATACAACAAGGACATTTGTTCAACCATGGTTATAGCAGCTTTATTCGTAATAGCCAGAACCTGGAAACAACACAGATGTCCCTCAGCAGAGGAATGGATACAGAAATTGTGGTACATTTACACAATGGAATACTACTCAGCAATTAAAAACAAGGAAATCATGAAATTTGCAGGCAAATGGTGGGATCTAGAAAAGATCATCCTGAGTGAGGTATCCCAGAAGCAGAAAGACACACACTGTATATACTCACTTTTAAGTGGATACTAAACCTATAAGATAGGATAAACATTCTAAAATCTGAACACCTAAAGAAGCTAAACAAGAAAGAGGACCCTGGGTAAGATGATTAATCCTCACTTAGAAAGACAAATGGGGTGGACATGGGAAGTAGGAGAAAACAAGTAACAGGACAGGGCCTCTGAAAGACTCTATCTAGCAGTGTATTAAAGCAGTTGCTAAGACTCATAGCCAAACTTTGGGCAGAGTGCAGGAAATCATATTGAAAGAAGGGGGAGTGAGTATGACCTGGAGAGGACAGGAGCTCCACAAGGACCGAAATATCAGGGCACAGAGGTCTTTTATGAGACTGTTTCTCCAACCAAGGACCATGTATGGATATAACCTAGAACCCCTGCTCAGATGTAGCCCATGGTAGCTCAGTATCCAAGTGGGCACCCTAGTAAGGGGAACAGGGAGTATTCTGACAAGAGCTTAATTGCTGGCTCTTTGACCTCTTGCCCTGTGCTCTGTCCGCCCCAGAGTGAGGAGCAGCTTTCTCTCTCTCTCAGCTTTTCCTTGAAGGATGAGCTCCTCTTACCTGGCTTAAGTCAGACCTTGTCTTCGATCTTTTGTAGGTTTAAAATGATTGAATTTAGATATTGTCTAATGTGCATGTCCTTTTTTTTTTTTTTTTTTTTAAGTGGAGAGAGCAGGTTTGTCACTAAATGTTGAAAGTAATGGGCCAGTGTTTAAGAGACACCAAGAGCTCTTCCCAAAACATGGAGGCATTTCCAGTTATCCTTCTTGCTTTCAGATGAACAGCAGACATCAGCACTCACATGTGGCGGCTCACAGAATCCTGGCTGTTTATTGGAAACCTTTAACATGGCTCCCATCAAGTTTCTGTCACGAGGGGTAGAGTTCGCCCTCTTCTCATGTTTTATTTTCCTAGACCTGAAGCCACTTCACACAAATGTACCGATCACCAGGTATGGCGTCTACTTTCAGTAGGTCTTACTGATTGCCTGTATCAAGCCTGCATTGTCCTTCTGATTACTCAGAGTTATGGCATTTGGTATAATTAACAATGTCGCCACTCATATGTCAGATTTCAGAGCCAAGATCACTTACTATAAACTGTTTCGGAATCAATATGGCAAGTTTACTACAGAATCCTCCATGATGTTTTCCACATCGGTACTGGGCAGATGGTATAGAAAATTCCCACACAGCCCCAGTGCAGCCCAGGAAATTGGCCCCACTGGCGCTGTTGTTCTTGTCAACAACCCTATGCCATATGCCTGTATTTGCCATATTATCTAAAGTCCAGAATGCGCATTAGGGCTCTCTCCTGGTGCTACATAAGATAGGGGTTTTGGGAAACACACGATGGCACGTCTCCCGACCATTACACCACTAAACAGAAGCGTCCCCCTGGCCTAGGGCCCTGTTCTCTCCCGTCACTTCTTCATTCTTCCCACCGTTACTGAAAGCCACTGGTTATTTACCGTGTCCATCGTTTTCCCATCTCAAAATGTCATAGGTTTAGACTCAAATGCCAGGTGGTTTTACAGATTGCTTTCTTTCTCTTAGTAATAACCATTCATTGCTAAGATAATTCACCCGTATCTTTGGATGGTTTGATAGCTCATCTCTTTTCTTCTACTAGTTAACATTTCATTGTTCGACTCTGCAACAGCCTGTTTAACCATTTGCCTTCTGAAGGGCATGTTGGCTACTTCTGAGTTGCCGCAATTATGAATAGCCGTGCTATGAGTGTTCAACACCCTCAGGTAAACACCAGAGAACTCTATTGGTGCCTGCCATTTTGTGCTAATGTCCAGTTTTCGAGTTTTTGTTGTTGTTGTTGTATTTTTGTCTTTAGGAAGGTATGTTTAGTTTTAAGCCTCGACTACAAATGGTGCTGCCATTTGCTCGCCATTCAGACATCAGCGGTCCCCTTCATTTGCAACCGCACTGATCTTGGTGAGTGTGTCCAGGTCCACATTCCAGTCATCCTTACAGGTAAACACAGCATTGAATTTTAATATTTGCTTCCCTATAGCATGAGATGAAAAGCACATTTTCATGTGCTTAGTTGTCAGCTAATGACCATATCTTGTGAGGTTCAAACCTGCCCTGTGTTTAAGTGGAGCATCCATTCTCCATCATAGTTGGTGGATGTCTGTGTTACTTGTGGGAGAATCTCCTCCCTGAAGCAGGAACATGTACATTTTTCTTATTGCCATGCTCACAGCCCTTAGCTCAGGGACACAGGAGCCCATGTCTGTTTAATAAGAGTGAGGGCTGTGAATGTAGGCCCTGCTCTTGTAATAAATGAAGCAATTGTTGATGACCATATTGGCCAATTTACTTTTGGCAAGGAGTAATTTCCTTTACCTCGCTACAGCTCAATTTATTCACCTCTGAAGTGAAGAGAGTTATAAACTAAATTTTCTGGAAGCTTTGAGAATTGTGAGGTAAAAAAAAAATGCCATGAGCAGAGTATGAGGAATCTATGAGGTATTACTTAAGACAGTTCAGCAAATTTAGCCCCAGCAGGCTCCAGGAAAGCTGTGTGCACAAAGTAAACGTCATCTATTTCAGTCTGGCCAGTCCAGTTACATTAAACCCTTGTATAGTTCCTGCTGGTTGTCTTCCATACGCTGAGAATTTGCTGCCTGAGACTTCTGATAGTTACAGCCACCACATAGTACAAACACACATTGTTGTCACCATGCAGCATGAGTGTAATGCATTACAGCCACCACGTACCATGAGTGCCATGCAGTACAGCCACCATGAGCTATGAGTGTCATACATGACAGCCACCATGAGCTATGAGTGTTATGCTTTCTTTCTTCCATAGATAGAAAATATGAAGCTCAAACCATTTCACCAACTCACACGAGCCCTCCCCTACCCCTCTCTTCCTGCCTCAGCAAGAATTAGAAACTTTTCAGGTTTGACTGCAGACACAAGTGCTTTCTAAGTAAGCCCATTGTTTGCTTTGTATGGCCTTTGTGGATGTGCACACTGTGTGGCCTCTGTGGATGTGAGTTATGTGTGTCGGGGCAATGAGTTTTGAGGTCCTTAGGCCTCGGTCTCCACTGGTGACTGAGGTGGTTTCAATCAGGCACTTGTGGTTTGTTTTGCATTGCCTGCTTAATCGCATAGATGAGGACAGGGATGACTTCCATACTGCAGCTCTTGGCCAGACAGGAAGGATGAACGCATGCGGTTCATGCCCAGCGTGTGTCTAGAGACCAGATCAATGCAATTGATACTCCTCAACGCAGCATGGCTCCTCATGTTTTCAGTAATGGAGATTCAGGGCAGCCGAGACCTTGTTTCTCATCCTGCTGTGCTCACAACAGTCCGGCAGAGGAAGAGTGGAGAAGGAATGCCCAGAAGGGGCTCGGAACTGCACCTGTCCCCATGCAGGCAGTCACAACATGACAGACGCCTTTCGGGAAGAGTCTGTCAGCCTTGGTCCCTGGCAAGGCTGGAGCTCAGCAGTCGCTCGCTCGGCTTTCTATTTCAGGCTAGCGTCTGCAAATGTGCTCTGTGCAGCCTGGGCACAGTGTTCCCCTCAGGAGCACCGACTCTTGTCCTAGATTTCCTTTTTTACAACCTTCTAGAGGCAGAAATATTTCTTCTGTCTATATTGCTCTACATGTCTTGCTATTAAAGACACTTCTAGCAATCATTCAACTGAAAGCAGTAAGCACGCGTCATTATTGCTGGGCTACTAACCCAAGTGACTTTGGTCCTCATGTTCTGTGCCAGCCCCTGTCCTCACTCTGCCTGCCATCCTTGTCCTTAAGACCCTTGGTGAGGCTTTCTTAGGCTCCTGTGCATGAGAAAGTCTGACTCTGCCACCACTTCTTTGCATCTTCTTTCCTATATCTGCTTATTGGATTGCCATTAGCTGTTTATCTTGACAAATGTTCGTCTATAAGTACAATTTATGGATGTCAGAACTGCGAGCCGTGGCTTATGTCATCATTCATTTCCAGGCAGGACTTAGCAGCTCATACATTTGAGTGAGATCCCCTTTCCCTGTCTCACTCAGAGCATATTTCCCACCCCCCTTCCTCTTGGTCATGCCAAAGAGGCCTGCATAGAATCTGTTGCTGGATTTATATCACTTTTTATTTTTAATTCTTTAGGAATAGAGGGTATGACTTTGGAACAAGTATGATATTTCCTACACAGAGATTTGCGTTTTTCTGATGAACATGATCCAAAGAACATTTTAAAAATACTCCAGACAACGAGGTCTCAAATATGCACCAGTGAAATTCTAGACAAGAATGCATGAAGTGAAGGATTCTGGGAGAGCTTACACCTAACGATGAGTAGTGCTTTAAGTAGTTCATATCTTTCTGAGTTTTGTCCTTTATGCACATTTTGTGAGTGTGAGTGTTTTGCCTACATGTAAGTCTGTGCAATGTGAGTCTCCACGGCGCCCAAGGAGGCCAGAAGAGGGTGCCAGACCTCTGGAATTGGAATTAAGATGGTTGGGAGCTGCCATGTGGGTACTAGAAATGGCACCCTGGTCCTCTCAGAGCAGCCAGTGCTCTGACTAGCTAAGCCATCTCTCCAGCTCCTCTTTCTAAGTTCGTGAGGGCAGAGCGCTTACCGTCTGGCCTCCCTCCAGCTGTGGGATGTGGTACCTGACATAGACAAAACGTACTTTTGCCTGGAGGGAGATTCAGAGTTCTAGTAGGTGCCTCTTTTATTCCTTCCTAACCTGCTTCTGCCACCTCTCCCTCTGCTGTGGGTGCTCCCTCCCTCACCTCCCACTGTGAGTGCTCCCCCGGGGGCGGGCTAACTGGACTTGCTATCAGAGATACTTTCCTGGAATATGACGGAGGCTAAAGGGCTTCAGGAGGCTGCAGACTCTGCAAACACCCTGGCACTCACCTGGTTCGTATGACATCGCTGGGAAGACCCTCTTTTGCCCACATACCACACAGGGATTCTCCTTCCTGGCCAACACACCAAATGTTGGGATCCAAAAAACCAAACCAGCCCAAGCAGTCACAAGAGTCTAGCAAAAATCAAAGTCTTTATTTGAGTTAGGCAGCAAAAACTGACCAAGTCAGGGGCAAAAGCACAGACCCTGGAACTGATCATGTCTTTGAATACCCAGCTTAGTATTTTAGCAGATGATAACATTTTATTATATCCAAGCCAGTACTGATTGTTGAGGGCCTCAGAACAGACTCGGGAGCTGAACGGAGAAGCTGAAGAGAAATTGTACAGCATTTTAAAAGGATGGAACTCCAAAGCGAGGGGGTGCGAGGCAGGCTGTAGCTTTGTCCAGTCGTATTTTGACAGCAGGGGTTGAGCAAGGGAGTAAAGGTTGCACCCCCACACCATGCAGCCTGTGGAGAGGGAGCAGGTATGTGTCACACAGAGGCACAGAAAGAACATTCACAAAGGGCTTGCCTAAGGGACTTTAAGAAAACAAAATATTAAAACACACTCTCAAGTTCTCCATTCCAATGACTCAAAAATTCTCAAGTGGCCATTTTCCTCCATGCCTGAATTACATGAGTCAAGTCCCCACCACACTGCCTTGAGACAGTGCCAGAGACGACCCCTGAGGACAGCGCTGAACTGTCGATGACAAGGCTTTGTTTTCTTTGGCACATCAGAAAGCCTGTTTACCACAGGGTGATTTTAAGGTTTACTCTGTAGTGAGATACACCCAAAGGCACTGAAATAATGTTAGTGATACTGTTTGGTACTGGTACCTGCCTTATCAGGGGAGACAATAACATTCTCCAAAGAGGCCACCAGCCTGTTCTGCTCCAATTCGCCTGTAGCTGGGCTCTCTTGGGTCCCCTCCATGCTCGTGTCCTAAGGCTGTCTTCACTCTCTTCTTTTCCTCTCCCCATCTCCAAAACACTCATCCTTTGCAGGTCATACCTGACTTCACCCCTCACTAGTTTACGGAGCTTCCTGGGCTGTCAAAGGCACGCTGAGATGCTTGCAGAGCAAGGGATAGACATCCTGTTCCCACACAGAGGTTAATATGTTATTGGGATATATTAGGGCTATTTGGAGAAGTCACTATTAGTAAAACACTTCACTGGCCACAAAACCACCATAGACCCAGACCAGGGAACCACCAAAATTAAATAAAGGGGCAGAAATAGGAGCAGGATTATGAAATTACAGCATGTTTTAGTCAGTGTCTTCCATTACCCAGGAGGCTCCTGGGTTATTTTATTTTCTCCCCCTTATTTCACTGACATTTGTGTGCTGATCGACGGAATAGTGACAAATGGGGAGTGAGCACCCAGTAGGGACCTGCTGCGTGGTGGCTGCCAGGTACAAATTACTTAAACTTTATGTTCACATGCTTGGGGACAAGCTGCCCCAGGCTGTGTGCCTAGCAAAGGTGTGCGCAGGTGTGCTGTGTTCATGAGTGTAAATGTGTGAGTGTAAGTAAATGTGTGAATGTGAGTATGTGAATGTGTGCTATGTGGTGTGTGTGTGTGTGTGTGAGCTTCTTGAAACTTCTATAGAATGAACCCCACAGGGATATTCATGTACTTTGTCTTGTCTTACTTACATACTACCCCTTGCTGATGTCACTGTTCCAGGTGAAGAATAGACAGGAACTCCGAGTTCTCACTCAGTAGAAATGTAAGTGTTTCTGACTTCCTGAAGGTCACTGTCTGGTCTGTCTGAACGGGACAGGTGAGGTCACTAGCGTCCATGCTGGGGGGGAAGGGTAAGGTCATCAGTGCCCATGCTGGGGGTGGGGTGAGGTCAGGGATGGCTTTCTTGCCTGCTGAAGGTCACCATCACAACAAAGAGGGACAAGAAGGCTTGATATTTTTTTTTCCCCTGGGCATTTGTGTTAGCATTTAGGCAGTCTGTTTCTGGGTTGCCTAGCAACCTATGATGTTATCATATGTTTCCAGCCAGGTAACCACACCTGACAGGCATGGTTACATTGCTCCGTAAAGAGACCAACCCGCCACACTGTGTTGTCTCTCTCTTGCCCTCTTGCTCTCTCGGTTCTTGCCCTCTCCCCTTTCTCTTTCGGGGCATCCTCCTCTCTTCCCCCTATCATGTCTCCCTCTCTCTCTCTCTTCATCTCCATCTAATAAACCTCTTTCATATAAGATCTGCTGTGTGCTTCATTGTTGTTTAATTTGTCCTAACATTGGTGCTTTTGGCCGGGAAGGATCGCTCCTGGTTTTGCTAGGACCACTTCCGTACCCCTTTAATCTTAATCAGTCTCCTTTAGGACCATGGATGGTTGCAACAGATTTTTTTCTGCTTTATCTATCCCTAACTGCCTATGCCTAAAAACCTTTACTTTCTCTCAACTGCCCTTATGAGCACATCTGTCCCGAAGCTCATGGCTGCTCAGGTCTTCCGAGCCCTGGGGACTCCTGTGGCACCAAAATGGGCTTCAGACAGACACAGCCTGCTTCTAGGTAAGCAATTACTGGGGACCCTGTGCACACACAAATTGCTTTGAATTGCACTGTTGCTTCAGGTCCCATGGGTGAGATTTTAAATTTCCCATGGAACACATGGACTAGAGGCTGGCTTGCAGAGAAGGGTTTTCAGTTGTAGAGACTTCATGTCACACACTTGCAGCCATGCCACGTGCATGCACTCAGAGAGTTTTAAACCAGGCCAGTACAGCCATCCTACAAGCAAACACCTGGTCTCATTAGGCACATGCCTACCCGCCATGTTAGTTTCGGGAAAAGGAGGGTGGAGCCATGACTTCACTGCCATCTCCACATGGTTTCATGGCCATCTTAACTTAGGGCAATTAAGGAAAGTCACATGATTGGCCACCATCTTGGTTATAAAACAAACAAGTGCTGTGTTTTCCCTCACTACCAGCTGCTTTTACTACTTTGTTTCTGTCCCATGTTTTCGGAGTTGCAAAACTGCAGTCTCTTTTAGGCCCCAAAAGTCACTGCGCCAGTTCCTACCTCCAATCTAGCTGCCCCTATTCTTTCTTGTGGATGAGATTCCTCTACAAGAACTTGGCCTTACTGCTGATATAGCCCTAGTACCAGGCACTGAGGTTCTCTTAGCTGGGCTAAACCCATGACCTGCCATGCTATTTGGTTGACAAACCACTAGCTGCATGGTCCATTTCCATTTCCCCTTTCTCATTCACAGGAATGGCTTCCTTAGGGAAACCTCTGGTTTCTACACCTTTATTTGCCCTACTCAAATGTTTAATATCCAGTAACACTAAGAGCGATCCGTGAAGCAAAGTCTTATCTGTTTCTCTCTGCCTGCTATCTCACTAAATATACTCTTTGGTTTCTTTTAATGCTCTCAAAAAAAAAAAACCCTTAAACTAAACAATTTTAATCATAATTAATTCTCTGTTTATTTTATCTCCTTTTAGACCAGCACAGCAACAAGCCTCATTTTAAATTGGTGTGGATTTTTATAAAAATTCAGAGTTATATTCTACAAAATATATAATTCAACCCTGGTTCAATAATGCTAAAATTTCAAAGTTATAAAGGGGTATTCAAATTAAGCTAATTTAAAATGTACGTCTAACTGCTTATGTCTTTATCAGTTCCTAAATTAATAAATGCTGTTTCTCCTGCCATGAGCTGTCTATGATATGGATTCACCACTAGGCTTTCTGGCTAATAGGTTTGTTATAATAAATTCAAGTATAATTTTAAAATTGCTTTATACTGTTCTATGATATTGTTGGTTTTAAAACTCATAAGTTGGGTTGCTATGTACAGGTTTTCACCAATATTCTAAATTAAGATTTATAAATTTTAGAGGTATTTATGTTAAACTTGGTCATTGTGCTGAAACTTTACTATCAAAAGGTTAAAATATGCATGGTATTTTTTCTAAAAATGGTACTATTATGAAGCTATAGTATAGCCTTATACTTTTATAAGCTATGAACTTTTTATATACTAAATCATACTAAAAACTATTGTATTCTTACTTTAATGGTCTATATTTATGACTTTTAAGGCTCCAACTTAGCAGGGACAAACGTAAAGTCCAAATATTTAATGGTTAACAAATACAAGTTAATAATCATCTCATAAATTATCAAGTCTTCTAACATGTTCAAAAATATATTTATAGTCCTACAGATGCAAACACGATCTCACTGCCATCTTTAATAAACAGCTGAGGGTGGTCCTTGAGTCACCATACAAGAGTTGGTAAAAATAATAAGAGAGGGTCTAATAATAAGAGAGGAGCCTTCCCAACAGGCTTATCTACTGAAAAACTATGCTCCAGACCTTGGCTGCTGCTCTGAGGCTGTTGGTATTCCCACACAAAAAACAAGAGGTCTGCAATGCCCCATCCTGCCGGGGTATAGCCAAAAGTCAATTCTGGCAGGTGACTGTTTCAAATGCAGCCAAAGGGGACAACTGGTCCCACCGCTGCCTGAACAAGCCATGGCTGCCTGCTGGCAGACTGGCCTCTGGAAGTCAAAATGCTCTCATGCAGGTTTGTTCTCTGTGCCCAGCTATGGAGGCTCAACCAGCACAAGAGCCATGGACACTTCCAGCCTTCCAGCTCCTTGGCCTGGCAGAGGAAAATGGCTCCTTGATTCAGTGACCTCCACCACCCTCGCCAGGGTAACATTGCAGGTCAGTTTTGGCCTCACACTGGTGCCCCATGGACATGTTGCCAACTTCTGTGTTGGGAGACTTCACATGCCTTCTCAGTTCTCTTCATATGCAGGAGACCAGGCCTTAAGCCTGAGTCCTAGAGTTGCTATTGTCAGACCTAGACACAATATGTCTTGTTGCCAGACTCAAGAAACAGGCCTAAATGAAACCTTTCCCCATCTCTTTAGCTAAAGGACAATAAATGTTCATAGCAATCTCACCTATGTCTCATGGTGAATAACTAGATACAAAGGTCCCCCTCAAAAAATGTTTGAGGGTCTAAAAAATGTCTTAAGATTGGTAAACACAAGTTATACATGTTTGAGAGTCTAAAAGCATCTTAAGGTTGATAAATGCAAGTTATAAATGTTTGAGGCTCTAAAAAATGTTAGTAAATGTAAATTATAAAAGTTGCAAGGTCTAAGATAATATAAGGTATCCTAAATAAATAAAAATGCATAATAGTTCCTCCTGTTGCTATGTTTCTGTTATATTGACTGTCCAGAACTTTGACCTTTATCAATAAAGTTCTGATTTATTAATCTAACTTTAATACAAAAAACATTCCACTGTACCACTCACTATCATGGTTTCAAGCTCAAGATTTTAAATCTCCATAATGTGTACTCATATTAAAGGTTAAGATCAAGTGAGCTTTTGTCCCTTCTACTTCACAAAAGGCTTCTGCCTTTTCAGAGCTCACCTTAAAGAATGTTTTTGCTGTTAACACAAATGTGTATGTCTACTGCCTTTTCTACAATGTATATTTCAGTGCAGATTACAACATGTGATGCCAACATGTCCAAAGTTTTATCTCCTTCATAGAACTTAAAAATAATTCTTGTAAACTGCAGGAAATCCACCTGAATCCATCTTTCAGGTCATTTGGGCTCCAGATAAGTACTGTACTCACTGCCTTTCTCAGAAGGTGGGATTCCTCCCCTTTTCCTGGTTTTGGGACTTCCCTTTCCTGACTACTTGATTGCTACCTTCTACAGGCAATGCTTGCTGGAATGGTGAGTTCTCCTCATTGGCCAGCCACTAGATTGGTGAGTTTACCTTATTGATCAGCGTAAAATGCCTCTCTTGGTAGGGGAAGCTTGACCATTGAGAATCCAGCAACTTCCTACTATCTTTTTTTTT
>CM053743.1:47098530-47129840 GCA_028658305.1 Pachyuromys duprasi | reverse complement strand
AGTGTGCGGACTGGTCAAAACAGTCCCCCAATCCACTCAGTTTGGGGTGGTTCCGGCGATCGTTTTGCACCCGCCACACACCCGTGGGTTCAGGCAGAACTCGGGTTTCTCCCAGATCCGCTGGCCGACTCACACACTGACTGAGTTTTTGCTGGCAGAAGCGTTCCGCGGGCGCCACCGCAGTGTGCGGACTGGTCAAAACGGTCCCCCAATCCACTCAGTCTGGAGTGGTTCCGATGATAGGTTCCTGCCTGCCGCACACCCGCGGGTCGAAGCAGAACCCGGGTGCAGTGTGTGCTCGTAGGGCGCAGTTCAGTGAAAAAGGCACCTGGTTCCTCCTGAGACTGCCCGGGAGACAGACTATAATGGTGGGTGTGGGCGCCCAGTGCTGCTGCTCGTTCCGATCAGAGCTGTGTGCCGTTGGTCACCGGGAAATTTTTCTAGGTAATAACTGGGTGTCGCTAGGGTTTTCCCACTTGATTTTCTCACCGTAGGAGTTCCGCTCACCTGGCACTCACAATGCTGGCATTTTAGGTCCCAGAGTTCAGTCTCCTGGTCGCTCCATTGTTTCTGCTCTCCTACTCCTCAGACACAGTGTTCTCTCATGGCAGCCATCTTGGATCTCCTCCTACTATCTTTTGAGACAGTGGGACCCCTCATCACCAACAACAGTCTTCACTGGCTATGGTTGACCCTTTTTGCTGACTTCCATTTAGGAATTCCTCTTTCCCTTGGGAGAGATTTCTATGTGACCAGTTCTATGTGCACAGTTTCTCCCCCTCACGCTCACCTATGAAAATCCTAGCGCTAGGTAAACTGTCTCCTACGGGCAGCTGTGCCCTTGGTCTCTGGCCAAAGCTGACGAACTGTTGGATCAGGTAGGACCATTTCTACTGGGTTAAACCTTGCTCTTGGGATGCCTTGACAGGTCACTGACACCTACCCTCCTAAGGGGAATAGTCCATTGATCCGTTCCTCCAGATTCTCCTCTGGGATGTCTTCTGGAGAATTTCAGGTTTCTACAGCTAGTGCCCGCTTTAAAGGCCTCTAAGCTTATATACTTCTGTAACCAAACTTGGCCTCAGTTTCCTTACGTGACAGAGCCAAAGCAAAGCCTTTTTAATTACTGCCAGTGATTGGGTAAATGGAGGTTCCCTCAGGTAAATGAAGGTTCCCATGCTCAAGTCTCTTTGATCCACCTCTGTTTGATCTCCCAAAAGGTTTAAATGTACACCTAAAATTTTTTCTCCATAACCTACTTAACTTAATCTTCTGCCTATATATGTTTCAGTACCCTGCCAGACACAGATGTTTTCTATATTCACGACAGTGCCAAAGAAGCTACCACAAGTGTTCCAGTCTGACCTCACAGACTTCCATCAAGCTGGATCTGCACTTTCTCTCCCAGCGATGGATGTTCTCACAGTCCCTGGACAGCATCAAAACAGCCTATTCTTCCCGGACTTGGCCAGCATTTCAGCCTTTTGACCTCCCTTGACCTCCCTACAGCATCCCAATGTCAGCAGGAAGTAGCCAGAAGAGAATCTATACCTGTATTCACTTATTATTAACAAAAGGCTGCAATGGTGTGCTTCAGGACCAGGACAAGCAGCTCCTGGTTCTCCTAACGTTCCTTAGTCCCTACCTGCTGCCTTGAGTGGCTGGCAACTACTGGCAACTCTCTACCCTGACTTTCCAGGGCAGGGACTTCCCCTCCTCCTCTTGACCATGTAATCTGGCCATTTTGTTGCTAATATTTCTTCTCTCTCTCTTAACCCCTTGCATGGCAACCAGGAGCTGCTTCCAATGAACCTACATTTATATATTTTAACTTACCTTACATGAGAAGCAGCCCAAGTTCCTCATTTTTTAATTATGGAAAAAGGGAGGAATTTAAGTATTTAGGCACCTGCTTCTGGATTGCCTAGCAACCTATGATGTCATCATGTGTCTCCGGCCAGGTCACCACACCTGGCAGGAGTGATTACGTTGTTCCTTAAAGGGGACAACCCACCACGTTGTCCCTTTTTTGCTTTCTTGCCCTCTTGGCCCTCTCTTGCCCTCTCCCCTTTCTTTGTCAGGGCACCCCTTTTTCTCCCCCCTATCATGTCTCCCTCTCTCCTTCTCTCTCTCTTCATCTCCATCTGATAAACCTCTTTCATAGAAAATCTGCTGTGTGCCTCATTATTGTTTTAATTGGTCCTAACGATTTTACCTACCAAGATTTTCAAGAATTTCTTCTCTGGGGAGAAAAGAGAAAGGTTTCTCTGACAGACTGGTCTAGAGTCCTGTTAAACAGAGAGACTCAGTCCTCTGCCGTGACTGGAAAAGACCTTTCTCTGACCAATAAAGTAAAAAAAATCAGCAGAAGTGCTCTAGCCCTGTGACGGAAAGCACAGTCAGCACCCTTTCGTCCACACTAGAGCACCAGCCTCCTATTGTCCTGTTTGCTCCAACTGTGAGGGTGTGTGTGGATGAGTGTATATGTGGATGAGTTTTGATATATGTGTGTGCATGTATATGTTCATATGTATGTGCGTGTGTGTATATGAATGCATGTGTACACATGTGGATGTATAATATGTGTTCATGTGTACGAATGTATGTGTATGTGTGTGCATGTGTACATGTATGTGTGTGCGTGCGTTTGTGTGTGTGTTTGGAGGGTCTGGTAAGATCACCTTCAAGCCTTTGAACGGAGCAGCCCTGGTCTGCTGAATCAACTCCTTCCTGCACACACCGTCTCTTCCCGGAAGCTTATTCTCAGCACTGTCAGAGAGACCCTGGTTCAAGCTTCATAGGCTGCATGGCTTTTCCGTTCTCCCAGCCCCTCCGTTCTTCAGTGCTGCATACCCCACAGGACCTGGCTTCTGTCCCATTAGCCAGTTTTTCTCAACAAATGTCTGGAACAGTCAACAAAAGGAGGAAAGTGTGGCTGTGGAGGAGAGTTGAAGGTGTTAACCAGATCTGTTGTAGCCATCTGCATCACAGTGGAAGCAGGGGATGTGGCTAGACACCACTGACACCCTGGTGAGGAGGTATGAGGGAGAGCTAGGAGGGAGGGGATCCCAGTCTCTTGGAGGACACACCCTGAATACCTAATCTCTTAAAGGGCCCACTGCTTCTCAGGTTCACAGTGCTGGGGACTAAGCCTTTTAACATGGCTGTCGGGGAATGTTCTAGATACACGAGGTGCCTAGCATTCCTGTCTCCTGCCTCCTCTCTGCCTTGCTCCTGCCTGCCTTCCACCCCAAAAGAACATTAGAAAGCAAAGTAGGTGTTAGTGTCTCTGCCCATATACCATGAAAACTTTGAGCAAAGAGTTGCTTCGGGGACATGGATTGCAGAATGATGGAAAGGCCTAGACACGAACTGTGTCTGTGCTTTGTACTCACAGGGACGGGCCATGGTGCATTGCAACTGTGGTTTCTGACAAATTTCTTTCTTCTGCCGACATTTGGCCATTATGCAAAACCCACAATGACTGTTAATATTTCCTTAAAATTGACCTTTTATCCCTTAAATGCAGAACAACCACATGAAATGAAATACCCTTGTACAGATGAGCAGCAGGGTTTGTGTAACCCAGCTGTGTGCCTCGCCCCTTCCTGTGAGACCTTGCCTCTGCATTTGTGGGCTCAGCTGGGTTTGGGAAAAGCACATAGCTTTGCCCTGAGGGAACAGGCTGCAGGAGGTTTCACTCATGCTTCTCTATTATCCTTCCTTTATTATACGGCAGAGGAGGAGCATGCTAGGATGGAAATAAAAGTGAAGTCCTTGACTTTCTCTCTTGTATTTTTAACACCCCTCTCCAACAAGGTGGTCTAAATGTAGCACACTGCATTTTGCCCGACCATCTCAGATGCTCAGCTTTCATATGCTGGCATGCACATGCCTTAAACATATCGCTATGACCAGAGAGCTGAATGAAGTGACTTAGGTGGGCAACTTTATGTCATTGTCTTAGCCTATTGTGGTGGGGTTGGTGTGGCAGGGCAGAGATACTCATTTTACAGGAAAGGGGGAGAGAGAGAGGGAGAGAGAAAGAGAGGGAGAGAGAGAGAGAGAAAATGCCGTCTTGCGCTCTTCCTCCTTTTAACGCTTCTGTGGCATCCAGTGTCACCTCCAGCCTGTCTGATGACATAGGCCTTCCCGTTTTAGTTAACTGCTCTTCTAAACACCTACAAGACATTCCTAGAAGTGTGCTTTACCAACATCCTAGGCCCTTTTCCATCTAATCAAGTCGACAAGTCACCACAATCCTCTACTAGTTTGTATCGGAGCTCAGGACCAGCTTCTGTTCCCATGGCAACAATGTTGTATTTGGAGGCTGGCTCACAGTTGCAGGTTACCAGGGCATAATGCTGTGTGTGGCGTTGACAGAAGCTGACCTCTGGGGTGGGTAGCATTGATGTAAAGTGGATTCTCCCAGGCAGGACTGAGCCCAGGGTGTTGTGAAGCAATGGAAAGGGGCAAATCCCTCCCAGGATAGAAAGGATGGAAAGGAGGATGAGGGCTGGAGGAAGGGCTGGGGGATGAAGGCTGGAGGCAGGGTCTAGAACCTGAGGCGAGGCTGATGGATGGCCGGGATGTCCATTCACCCTCACTGAAAGCTGAAGAAACGAAGCAAGTACTCGGTGGTGGCTCATGCTCTTCCAGTGTAGGCAGCCAGCCTTGCATTTTTCGATTTTCTGTCTGTCTTCTCCAATACTTTCATAGTTCAAAGGCTTCAACAGGAAGACCCACATCTCTGTGCTTAGGCTGGTCACTCTCTCTCTCTTCTTTAAGGAGGCTGTTGTGTGTGTGTCCCTGTGGCTTCCAGCTCTGTTAGGCAGCCACAAGCCCAAGCTGAGCTGGCTAGCCATTTCGTCCAGCAGGTAGAGCTAGGGAGACATGCCACTGTCTAGGAGAGCATCCACAGAAGGGGCGCTCCAGTTCGTAAGGAGCCATGCCCATTCCTCAGCTGCTGACTTCTAGAATGGCATCCTGAGCCTCCGCTGCAACAAGCCCGGAGCTACGTGTTGCTCAAGCCGTTGGAATGGCTTGGCATCAGGTGGTGTGCACATCTGGGCATGCAGCTGGATTCAGGAATTTCCAGGAGACTTTGTCATCTGGCTCATGCTTAGTTCCGTTGGCTCTAGCTGGGGCTCAGGATGGCTACAGCACATCTTTCCTCTGAGTGGAAGCTTTCAGCCTGGCGATACCCGCCGCCCAGGAATAGAGAATGGTGGGGAGAAGCACAGCATATCCAGGTGCCCAGCAACTATGGGATGATGTTCTCTGTGCACACAGGGCTATAGGGCCCAGGCCGTGAGCTTGACCGCTGATCACAAGGCCTGACCTCTTCCTGTCTCCTCACGGCTGCCTCAGCGCGCCAAGTCCCTTAGGCTACAGAACCAACACTCCCAGGTGAAGCCTCTCTGACCTCTTCCTGTTTCTACTTGCTTAGGGTGTAAGACGCCTGGGTGATGAGAATGTCATGCACACCAACTATCTAAACTTTACAACAACCCGATAATGTATCATTCTTAAATTTGAAGCGAGGACAACCAAGCCCAGAGTCCTCGGGGGAGAACAGCTAGGAAGCAGACAGACAAAGTCTTGATTTAAAGGCTGTGCTGTCAGTGGCTGTCGTGCTGTCTCTTACACCATTTCAGATCTACTTTCCAAGAAGTTGCATAGGAGTTCCAGCAGTCAGTCTGGAATCATGTGGCTGGATTGTCTGCAACACACTGCAATCACTTTAAGACCCAGGAGTAGCTTATGCAAATTAGAAGTTTATCAGGCTGAACAAGAGCAATCTAAGACTGATATTACATGTCAAGAGGTCAGGCATCAAGGCCTCTTCCGGTCTATTATAGTTCGATGCAGTCCTTCACAATGTCTGCTTGTGACTCGCACGGCAAAGGACAGGAGGGAAATGAGGATGCTGGCATAGCTGAGGAGCCAGAGTGGAATGACATACCTTTAGGGTGATGGAAGCAGCCTTTACTCACATCTGTCACCACTTGGCCACAGGGCTACACGTAGCAATAATAGATTGGAAACGAGCTTTTATTCCATGTTGATGTATAAATTCTAGTCCTGGTGGAGCACAGAAGTCCCGAGTGGATGTTGAAGCTCACTCTTGGGCTCTGCCACATGTCAAAATGGGAGAGCAGTTTCAAAAGGGAAAAACAATGTTGTACACATCATCTAAAGGCTTCAAGTCCCAGAGAGAAATGAAGATGGGTCATTAGAGTCCCCAAGTCACACGGGGAGGAAGAACATCTTCAACCGACGCGTCTCACCTCACTCTTTGACTGGTGGGCCATAGCCCATTAGACAGGTAGTTATACACCCCAAAGCCTGACTGCAATGTAGGCTGAGAACTTCTGGGAGGGTCACGGGCTTGGGGTAAGGACTGCCTACCCCTTCCACAGAGACTTCATGTAAACATAAGAATTCTCAACTCTTCTTAGAAAATCAAATACAGCAAACTCTGCCTATATTTTTATTGGGCAAGATCATAGGGGGGTCTTTAGCTGTTCCTGGGGTCAAAGCAATTGGCTCCCCATGTGCCCCACCCAACAGCACCCCAGCTTTGGGACCCTGTGTCTCCAGAGAGTGGTTTACAATGATTTCAGGAGCCCTCTCCTAAGCTGATCTTGACAAGCTAAGGCAACCCATCTTGTCCCCAGGATTAGAGCAGTTTCCCCTAGATGCCCTATGTTCTCCCAACCTCTGGCCTATGAAATCCCTTCATGTATCTCTGGAAGGTTGACAGCTTATTAAGTAAAGATACAGGGGGCAGGCATTCTGCATGAGCTTTGTAAATCAGTGTAAGAAATCATCTCGGAAGAGGGAGAAGACAGGAAACAGGACAGGAGCCTACCACAGAGGGCCTCTGAGAGACTTTACCCAACAGGGTATCAAAACAGATGCTGAGACTCATAGCCAAACTTTGGGCAGAGTGCAGGAAATCTTATGAAAGAAGGGGGAGATTGAAAGACCTGGAGGGGACAGGAACTCCACAAGGAGACCAACAGAACCAAAAATCTGTACCCACAGGGGCCTGCAGAGACTGATAAATCAACTAAGGACCACACATGGAAAGGACCTAGACTTCCTGTTCAGAAGGGCATGTAGACTAAAGGCAGCTTAGTCTACATGGGGGTTCCCTAGTAAGGGGAGCAGTGGCAATCACTGGCATGAACTGGGTTGTCAGCTTTTTGATCATCTCCCACTGGCGAGGCAGACTTACTAGGTCACAGAGAAAGATGATCCAGACAGTCCTGATAAGCTAGGCTCAGACAGTAGGGGAGAGGACCTCTGCTATCAGTGGCCTAGGGGAGGGGCATAGGGGAAGAAGAGGGAGGGTGGGACCTGGAGGAGATGAGGGAGGTGGCTGCTGTGGGGAATACAAAGTGAATAAATTGTAATAAATCATAATAAAAAAGAATGTCATCTTCCACTGTACCCTCAAAACTTCAGGAATGGCCACGTATCTTCCCTTATAGGAGCTTATAATCTAAAACCTCAATGAAGCCATGGTCCTGTTATTTGCTAGATGTCTGAATTTACATGTATATGTCTCTTAACTCTTAACCTTTTGAAAACAGCCTGGGCCAACGTGGAGTGATTAGGAAGAGGAAGCTTTTTTATTTTCTAGTCCTTCTGACTTTCCAGTGATCAAGGGTCCCCTATGATTTATTTCACTTTTTTTTTTTAATTTACTTGAGGAAAATACGGCAATACCTAAACACAAACAGTTTCAGCAGTCTAGAGTGGGCAGGGATGGTTCTCTCCTGACATAGCTGAAGCAGGAACAGGTAGAGTGGATTCATATACTCTGTGAACTTTATTCTGAGGTCCAAAACCAGCCCTGCTGGTACTTTGTCAGCTGTTTGGACATACACTGAGTGGTGGAAAATTGTCACTCATTGCACGTTCCCAGCAAAGGGAAAACAAACTAATAACCTAGGAGAAGGCACATTTTGAGATAACTCTAAAACTTCAATTTGTTTTTATCGTAGCTCAGGGCAAAGGAATGAAAAGCAGTGGAAAGACACACTAAAGAAGCCCCACAAAGACTTGGAGTTTAGGTCCCCAAAGTGACTTTTCAGAATATAATTAGATGTAGGCAGCACCAAGAAAAAGCCTGGCAGTGGAGTGCAAAGACAGTTTCGCTTGGGGAGCTAGTCAGGAATGGAGTAGAGTTGGCGGGCACTTTGTCCTTTCTGACTGTCTACTCGGTGTGCACGCGGAGCCCTGCTCCTTTTTTCATAACCACCTTCTTAATGGCGGGTGAGCATTGGCGGTAACATCCTTGGCATTTGGATTTGATGGGCATTCTCTTCTTTTCCTCATGTGTGAGAGTTTCAGTCCTGATTCTACTAACTGGAGAGCTTTAAGCCCTAGAGCATCTTCCTTGCGTGTCTGAGGGAAGTCTGAGAGCAGGATCCATTTGCCTAGAGTCACTTTAACAGTGCAGGAGAGCGCATGGTGCCCTTTTCCTGATGCATCTTTACCTCAGGCACTAGTTCATCATCACCAACATCTTACTCATCATTATGTCCTTGACAACATTTTAATAGCACTGGAAACCACATGATTGAAATAAGTCACAAGCAAGCAGTCCTGAGTCTGTGCTTCGTCTACGTGACTTCTGGACTCAACTCCATGCCCCGTCTTTGGTTCTAACTGCAATGAAGTGGCTCAGCACTTTATGTCAGGGGGGAGCACTACTTGTCATCAGCTGGGAGCACCGAGGCTGTTGCTCCTCACAGCTGTGCTCTATGCATTGGCTGGAACACCGAAGATTCATCCATGAACAGAGCTCCTGAATATCAGCTATGAAAAGTCTTTATTCAATAGGAATGGTAGGGTGGAACAGCACCACCATGTTCCCACCCACATCAGTTTCCAGGGCCTACTAGGAGCATTTAATCATGATTCTTTAATGTAGGCAGGACACACGTCTAGATGCTTCTGTCAGCCCTTGCTGGCCAACAGCAGTTACACCATTTTGACTTGAACAGGCCGCCTGCATGTCTGTATTTCCAAGCTTGAGTACATCAACCATCTCACTTTCAGAAGTTCTCTGCCCTTCCTTTGAGTTCTTTTTTCTTTCTCCAGTAATATATGAGGATTTCTTTCTTTCTTTTTCTTTTTCTTCTACTGTGTGCTGATGCAAACTGCAGATTTTAAAAATCTGTTCTGCAGCTAGTTTTCTTATGCTATAAATATCCTGCTTAGCTGTTTTAGAGATGGATGATTTACAAATTTGGGAAATTTAAAGTAAAATCAGGGTCCAATTAGATATTATGGCTAGGAGGCCACAGTGCTCCAAATCAGGCTTCTGGAAACCTTTCCTTGGAATTGGCCTGAGAAGCAGCCACGTCTGTGTGATGACAGTCTATAAATAAGAGATAAATCTATAAATAGGAGACAGCTTTCCCCACCTCAATAAAGAGTTTGAGCAAGTAGAGTGGCTCATGGGAAAACAACCTTACCCTCCCTAGATTCAGTCCAGAAGTTCTCAGTCTTGAACAAACATATCTTCACTGGATGCCTGATTAAGAACCGGTTTCCAGCACCGAAGTTCCTGGCGTAGTGGGTCTGAGGGGTTGCGCTTTGCTGCACTGTTTGGGTGTTGCTGCTCCTCTTGTTCTGGGGACCTTGCTCTGGGAACTGAGCTAGACATTCGTTCCTTCCGCATGCTGAAAAAGCATAACCTGCACCTGCCCTAATTTTATTGTGTATTATTGGGACCAGGCAGTGCCCTTTGTGCCTAGCTTTGAGCTGGTCTTGCCTGTTACCCTGGCCTCTTGCAGCTCCCAGCCTGGTCAGTGGACGAGAAAGCTTACTGCTAGGCTCCAGAAATGGAAAAGGGAAGGAACACAGTGTTATCCCCTTGCTCACTGCCCATCACTGTCTTTCAGAAGTGCTAGTCTTCTGAGTGTAGCCCAGGGTCAGGTGACAGCAACTGACCAATCCAGTCAGTCACCTGCCTTTCACCCTGAGGAAGAGAGAAAGGGGTTCTGAAATACCTCAAATTAGAAGGGAAATCTTATCTCCTTTTTCATCTCCGTGTACAAGCCTGCTTTGCCTATTGTAGTTTGTGGTGCCTCATGCCCCTCTCATTGCCCACTCATGCCAACGGAGTCTCTTCCTGCCAGCACATCTATGGAAATATCAGCGATGCACCAGAGAACTACAGAATCCTCATTGAAAACCGCCTCCAGCTCTACAAGCGCTTGCAGAATACAGTATCAGGAACAACCATCTCAGAGCATTCTATCCATTCCATCCTTCCTCTCACCATGCCCCTCCACCATGCTGATGGACTTGCATGCTCCGCTCAAGTGAGGCATGCCAGTCTGCACTGACCTGCACCCTGATCAACACCGCTAACATTTTATTGTGTGATTTTTAAGCATGCTTTTATGGATACTTAAAAAAAAAAAGTCCCTCACTTGGAAAGCATCATGTCTGCTTTCTGTTGTTGTTCTGGCGTGGAGGGACAACCTCGGCACAAGCCTCCCGGGGGTTCTCTCTGGAGACGGCTGTCTTCTCGTGTCGTGGCCGTCTGTCTAGACAGCGTGGAACATGCATGCTGTCCAGGCTGTGCTGGATGTATGGCGCTGGAATCCCTCGGTTGCAGGGATAAATGAGAACTTCACTCATCTCCCTGACTCGCATGAGGATGCTTACGCTAAATTTGTGCGTGACTTCTCCAGCCGTGTGCCAAGCCTTTTGGCACTCATTTCAAAACATCCGATTTCCCCTTATTCTCTGTTAATTGTCTCTCTTCGAAGCCTGATTTATTTTACACATCTCTAGAAACTGTCTTAACTGTCTTTGCGGTTGGGGCCAGAGTGGAAGAGGCACTCTTCTCTCATCTGTATGTAGGCATGGACTCTGGGCTGTGTAGAAAGCGTTTGACCTCACTGAGAGGAAAGACAGAAGCTGACAAATGAGTCCATGGGCACGAGCGGCTGTCACGTTCATGAGCTCTCACAGCCAAGTATAGACTGCTTTGCACTGCACATGGCTGAATGCTGCCAGCCCCCTCATCTGTGGCTTTTTCACTGTCACCAAGTGAAGGAAAATGTCCTGGAAGCGCAGCCTAGCCAAACTGCCCTCGGACTCTAAGTCTATCATGTTAGCGTGCTCTTGTAATGTAAGTGTGTGGGTGTCCTGCTTACATGTGCGTCTCTGCACCTGCAGGAGGTGTTCCGTCCCCTGGAACTGGAGTTACACGTGGGTTGGCTGCTGTGTGGGTGCTGGGAATAAAACCAGCACTCTTAACCCCTGGCCGTCTGTCTGTCTAGACCCCAGACTACTGTTTATTGCTAAGGTGAAAACAGCTGGCAGAGATCACTGACAGTAAGCGAAAGGTCCTGCAGAGCTGCAGGAGAATAACAGATGATCCACCTGGACAGAGGCATTGGGTTGAACGAGAAACTCCCAGGATGAAGAATGATGGTAAATGCATGAAGAAATTCTGGGCAGCCTCATTTGTAACAGAGAGTGGGCCAGTTATATAAACTACCACGTGGTGTCTCTGGCCACCAGGTAGGTAATATTTTATGGAAAATAGGGAAGAGCAGAGGAGTGAATATCCTCAATCGCTGTTGAGGGATTTTAGTCATAGGCTGGGGGTGAGCTTGGGGCATTACTAAAAGATTTAAATGCAGACACCGCTCCAGGAACTTCTTTTCCTGGTGTTTATCTACCAAAGCATTTACATACTGTCATAGAAACATATCTATGGATGTCATTGTTCTCTTAAACATAATATTGAGGAAGAGGGATGATCGGACTCTCCATCAATAAAGAACTGATTAAATAACTATGTGTCTCTTTGGACAATGGCTATGCAGCCATTTAATGGATATCGATTGCCCATTATGTGACAGCATGGGAAAGTCCTCAAAAATATATGTTTTAAAAAGGGGCCCAGAACAATACAAAAATGGTGAGACTGTGCACAGAGTGTATAAACTGCCTCTCTTGTGCTATATGAATGTCTGTGTTTGTTCTAGGTTGCAGATAAAATAGGGCTGGTGGGATGGCTCAGTCTGTAGAGTGCTTCCTTGCCCATGTGAAGACTTGAGTTTGGATCCCCAGAATGTTGGGAAAAGGCAGTATGGTAGACACTTGTAATCCCAGGGATGGTCAGATGGGAGACAGAGATGGGGTATTGCCAGATGCTCAATGGCCATGGGAGACAGAGGCAGGGGCATCGCTGGATGCTCAGTGGCTAGCTAACCATGGTAAACTTGTGAATGTCTACTTGGTGAACGTCTGGGTCCAGAGCCTCTCCAATAAAAGATTGAAACGTTCCTGAGCACACCAGTGGAAGCTGTCCTTGACCACCAGGGGCCCATTGGTGCACACATCCACAAATGCATACACACACACACACACACACACACACACACACACACGAACACCACACATTTTAAAAGGTAAGAGAATATGAAATCACCAAAAAGAGAAACCTTAAAATCAGGAAGAAAATAAAGGAAAAGCATGAACAATGTACCCACAGTGACCCAAGATGAGACACTGTTTCATATTCTGTCTGTGCTGTTGCTCCCATTTTATTCTGTGATCAGGGAAAACATTCCCCCTCCCATTTTGTAAGGTTTCGCTCCTTCTTTTCTGAATGTATCAGAAGGGGAAACGGGAAGTTGTGTGATTTAATCTTTGCAACTTCCCGTCTTACTTTCAACCGCCACCATTAAAGCACTCCCTTCGTCCCTCTGTCCCTTAATTATTCCTTCTGACAGGAAGTCTCTTAGTCAGGCTCTTTACGGCTGGGCCAGAACTGCTAACTGGATAACTGCTTATTCTTAGAAATGGTCAGTTGGCCGTGCCCACACCAGGAGGCTCTTCCTCATTCCTAATGGTAAGAGCCACCATCTCTGGTGGGTTTACGTAGTGGCCTGGACATTTCTGTTTTAGAGGTGATATATCTCTCTCCAGTCATGCCCTCACAGGCAATTGCCATCTCCACTTGGCCCGGTGCTTGACTGAGGTGAGTTGGTGGCATCGTCCTTCTCAGGAAAGGCCCGTGTAGAATCCTAGGGCTTGATCTCTCAAGGCCAGCTCACCTCCCACTCTAAGCAAGTCAAGGCCGCCAGGCCTGCACATGAGAGGGACCAGGGAGCACCTCGCACACACAGACTCTTGAGAGGTCTTCTCTCATCTGCCTTTTCTCCACACGCTGGAGTTACCTTCCAGTGCAGGCCTCTCAGGTTGCAGCATGCTTGCAAAACACCCAAAACGCAGCTTCTGATTCAGAATATTGGGTGTGGGGGGTAGGGCCAACGATTCTGCAATTTGCTCCCGAGCACTGCAGATTTATAAGGCACAGTTTTGAGTCTCAAGATTCTAAATAGCCCAGGCTCTGGTGTGACAGCTTTAGTTGCCATGAGAAAACTGCACACTGTTGAAGAGGGGAATCCGGGACAGCATTTGTGAAAGTGTAGGGTGGAAGGTAAGTTTCTGAGACCATGGTGGCGGGCATAAGGAACATTACCAATGGGACTGCAGTGAGGGAGAGAGATGGCATTCAGTGCCGCCAGGGTGCAGAGGGGGACCGACAACAAAGGATGGGATCAAAGAACTCGATGTTGCTAAAAGGTAGGATCATAGCTAAATGGACATCATGGTTTTCTTGCTGAAGGCAGGCCAGGGTGAGCAGACATTCTGGGCAGAGTGATGACCCATTCAGCTGTCTAAGTGCACAGGTGGGGCTGGAGGAGGTTTACAGCTAAGCACATGTTTGCGAGGAAGAGGATCTTTGTCATCGTACACCAGAGACGGTGAGGAAGAGCTCAGGAAACACGTGGACATGTGGATAGAGGTTTTCATTCAAGCATACGGTGTGAAGGGTGGGCCAGCAGGCACACAGCTCTGTCCCTCTCTACGAACCCCCTCTGCAGATTTCCTACCTCACTTTCTGATCCCAGATAAAACCTTCTACCCTGTGCCTTGACAAATGCCATTTTTCCATAATAGTTGACTTTTTCCTTTTAGAAATCAAGGTATCTCACCTCACCCTTACAGCAGGGGAGGGGACTAATTCCCTCTGATATCCCTTCAACATCGGGAATGAAATGTGACCCGTAAATACACATTTTCTGAGAGTTGGTCACAAATTAACAAAATGAAAATAAGTTAGGCCTTAAATCTAATCTTGTGGAACTGAAAAACCGTGAACTTATGAAGCTATGGATCCCTAAATCACAGGTCATGAGGAGCAACCCAGAAAGTCTATGTCAGCCACCCTTCTCTGTGACCTGCGAAGGTTCCGTGTGCCCAGCTCTACACTGTGAAGGGAGGCCAGAAGAGAAGCGACACCTAGTAGATGCTGTGGACCGAAAGCTCAGCTCTGACACTCGAAAGCTGGGGAGCTGTGCATTGCATCTGATATAGCACAGCTCTGTGCAATGGCTCAGGGTCAGGGTGAGCCCTTCCTGTCTGAAAAGATGACAGGTGTCCTTGACTTTCGGTACCCACCGGGAAGGAAGACATTACCAACATGAACGCCTTCTGACACTGCCCTCTCCACCTCCCTCTGTCCCAGCATGCACTTGGCCTATCCTGGCCCGTTCCAGTCCTGCTCACCATTTGTCTAAAGCGCCATCAGGAACACCCAGTTTCAGGTTTCAGCTTTGAGGAACCTTTGCTAGGGGACCCATTTTTTTTCTTTTTCTCTTCAAATAATTTCCAAAATTTATTTAATTAAAATAGATAGAGCACCAACATGTTTTCAGTATCTAAAGGTCAAGTGTGTAGAGTTCCATTGCTCAGACCTGTCCTCCACCTCAGTCTGGGGACAGTTGTCAGTTTCCTGTACTTTGGTGTTGTTTTGTTGGTTTGTTTTTGAGAAGATGTGTTTTGGCTTGCAGATGTACAGGTGTGAGTCCATAATTGGTGGGAGAACACAGCAGAGCTGAGAAGTTCATGTCAGGCAGGCCAGGAAGTATAGAGAGGAGGAGGCAGGTCCTTTGTTGCCTTTTTCCTTTTTTCTATTCTCTTCTGTCTGAGTCACCAGCCTATGAGATGTCGCCTCTCGTATTCAGATTGGAGCCATTCCTTCCTCAGTTAGAGAGGCTGAAGGATGAGAGGAAACAGAATGTATTCTGTAGGTAAGCATGGAATTATCTAAGGTAAACTTAGTTAATAAAACATCCTTTCTTCATTTCAAGTGTTCATTATCCATACACAATAGTTTCTCCATTCTTCACATCTGAAGAGCAGTCTAACACTGAGATGACCCATAATGTATTTACTTTATTTTCCTCAGCAGGAAACCTAAGTGTCCTCAATTCTTTGCTGCTGTATTCTGTGCTGTAATGAAACCTCAAGGACACAGCACTGCATATGTGTTCAGGTGAACCTCATGGACACAGCTCTGCACATGTGTACAAGTGGCCTTGGAGGAAATTTCTGAAGATTGGGTCACTGAGCCGATCAGGTACAAACCAGGTCATTCTCTAAACAACACATTTCCCAGCAATGGACGGATTCTATTTCTCTTCAGTCTAACATCCTGTGTTAACACTCCGGAGCAGTGGGTCTCAGCTTACGGATCGTAGCCCCTGTGGGGGTCGCATATCAGATATTTTCATTACAATTCACAATAGCGCCAAAGTTACAGTTATGAATTATCAGCAGAACAATGGTTGGGGTCAGCACAAGATGAGGAACTGTATTAAAGGGCTGCAGCATTAGGAATGTTGAGAGCCACCGCTCTAGGTAATCACTGGTCTGAAAAATGAAGAAAAAAAAAACCTACCTCAGTATATTGAAAATCTTTTATTCTGATCTAACACACCTGAAAAAGGCAGGCATCACAACGTGTATAGGACAGTTTAAGTCATATTATACCTGTGTCTTGGAGTGAACCTGTGGCTTTCTTCCCTAGAAGCTGCAGAGTTTTGGGGTCTAGCATTGTGTCTCTGACCCATTTTGGACAAAGTGAGAGATAAAGGATCTGGTTTCATTCTTATGGACCCAGATGTCTATTTTCCCAACAGATTTGTTGAAGAGGCTATCTTTTCCTCTTTTCCACAAATGTGTATTTTCACCCTCAATTGGGTGACTATAGGTCCATGGATTTCTCTCAATTTAAGAATTTTTTTATATATTGCACTAACTCTTTCAATCCAGGAATGGCATTTTTCTTCATTTATTTGTATCTTCCTGTATATTTTTGAATCTTTAGCATTTAGACTGTACATAGAGCAGAGAGAGCAGACACCCTTGCCCCAAACTCAAGAGAACATGCTATCTTTTTTTCCATGAGTTAGTTAATATTGTGTGTGCGTGCATGGCGTGTCCCACAGCACATGTGTGGATGGCAGAGGACCGCTTGTGGAAGCTGGTTCTCTCCTTCCACCATGTGAATTCTGAGGACTGAACTCGGGTTGTCAGGCTGGGTGGCAAATGCCTTTGTCTGCTGAGCTGTCTCAGTAGACCTGGATAGTTTGTCTTTCAGGCTTTTTCTCTGTGGTCCAGGAGGCAGTTACTTCATGAAACACACATACCCAGGGCAGTTGGAAGGTGAGTGCTCTGGCATGTGTGAGACAGCCTCCATCCTTCCGGGGCCACACTGAGCATGTGGGTAATCCCCTTTGACCTACACCAATGGTGTGTTTTAGTCCTAATTAGTTAATGGGGTTTTAATGAAATACTTGAAGATGCAGAGGCATTTAGGAATAAGCCACAGTGCCATTGGCCTTGTTTCCCGCATATGCTCTTGGTTACTGTACAGTTTGCTTTCACGTTTCACAGCAGCTTATAGGAAACCCTTCCTGGAGAAGTCAAGCATGCTGACACATTTATCTTCGGGCTTTGAAGGAAATACATTTAGGGTATTTATATAATTTCTGTCTCATTTTGGCAGTCTAATTTTTCTCTTCTGGATTTTTATCTGCATTTCTAATCACAATGATGAATTTAATCTCTTTTTTCATATGTGTGCACCCCATACAGTGTTATAGAGCCTGGAAACTGTCAACTAAAGAGCTCCTAATTAAATCAAAGCCAGTTCCATCTCCGGTTTTGTTTTTACCAAAAAAAAAAATATCAACAACAACAAAAATTGTTTCCTGTCTTTAGTACAAGCCTCAAGGCACCTGACAGCACATTGCTGAGACTTTACCAAGCTGACCAGGTGAATGGAAGGGTTCTTCTCTCAGCCAAAGGGCCTTAGTGGTAAAACCATTCTCAGATCCACCCCAGGCTACTCATAAGAAGATCAGGAGCAGCAAAGCTGGCTCATGTTTCTGCCTAAACTCATATTAGTCTTATATTCAATTATTGTGTAAAGTTTTCTTCAGCATGATTCACTCCAGGCAACGAGGCCCTTCTGCATTAGAAACAGGCCAGCCCTGCGAGTGATTAGACAGTTTCCTAGAGTATAATTCTGTGCAAATTGCTCTAGCACAGGCTTTGACTTCAAAGCGCAACACTGATGGTTAAGAGGGAAAAATTATTCCCTTATGATTAAAAAGAAAACGGTTTATTTTACACAGACTCGCAGCATCATATGATGCAGGAAACTTTCCTCTTTCCATTCTCCTTCTCTTCCCTTAAAGAGGATGGCCTCTTCACTCTCTCCAGCAGGATTCGGGCAAACGGCTCTTTGCTGTGACTGACTGGCCCTTGCCCACAAACCACGAACTTGTGAGGGATGTATCTTACCACACAGCTATGTATGCATTTTGGTTCAGTTGGCACTCATAAGAATTCTTTGTTGATGAAAGGACGTGTGCATTGATTCTCATTCTGGTCCAGTTTCTCCCCTCCTCTGACAGCAGAAGGGCAGCCCTACTGCCAATCAACCCCCGGAAGGAAGGCGGTCAGCCTGACTTCCGAGGAGGCCAAAGAAACAGTTCAGCTACAGCCAAACACCCAGTCTAGCTTGTGAAAAGTGTTTGTTGATAAACCAACAAGGAGTGTCACAGAACCAAGAAGGGCAGCCATTGCCCAGGAGCCGGTGCCAGGGCCACTTCTGAATGCAAAGTGCCTGAGCGCGGGGCAGCAGCAAGAAGGGCATGCACTGTTTTTCCTTGACTCTGGCCTTGAGTTCTGTCTCCCAAGAATCACCATTTCCAAGAGGCCTCTCTTCGGGAGAAAGTCTAGGCTTGGACACAGGAGTCAGGTGACCCAGAGGAGTCAACACAGCAAACACAGTCAGTGGTAGGAGCTCTTTTTCTCTGTGTTTGCTGTTACTGAGAAGTGGAGAGCTGACCTTGCAGAGCCAGCGGGGAAAGGGCGAGGTGTGAGACCTAAAACTCAGCATAGGGCATTGCAGCATGGTCTGTAGCGCCGAAGCAGCTGGACCTTGTTTGATGGGCTGATCCTGGGCCTAGGGTCAGGGGAGATATAGGGTCTCCACTTGTGGGTCTTTAATCTGTTTGCCCTGCGTCAGAACCAAATGGTGGGTCTCATTCTCAGTGGTTCTAGAAGATACTGTGTATGTGTCTGGATAGCATCCTGAAGGCACGAACAATAAGGCATGATTCATACTTGTGAGAAATTACAGATTTGACATAATTATATATATATATGACATATATTTAACATAATGATAGCTATCTATCGATTGATCTATCAATCTATCTATCGCATAACTACTCGAAGACATTTTTGAAACCATAATAAATGCAACTTCTGTTGTGTGTTTCTTTCTCATTAGCAACAAGAAGAGTTAAATCCGTGTATCATGTTCCTGCCACAATGGACTGAGTTGCTTTCACCCTACTGGGAAGAATCCCCTGAAACCCTGAGCCAAGAGCTGGGGATGGTGGTGCACGCCTGTAATTTCTGCACTTGGGCAGTGCAGGCAGGAGGGTGCAGGTGTTCAAGCTCAGCCTCTCTGACACAGTAAGTTCAAAGCCAGCCCGGGCTGCACTAAAGTGAAACAAAACAAACAAACAAAAAAAATTAAAATGTAAAAACAAAAACTCCCCATTAGAAAGTGACCGCACAGCTCATAGCACTGTCATGAAGCAAACGCATACGGGCTTTGTGTTTGTGATCTGTTTGCACACAGTATTTTACAGCTGGGTAGCCAGCGACTTCACGCTGCAGCCAAAAATTAGCCATGGTGTTTATAACAGTTTTAAATGAAACATATTTATTAAAAACAACTGTTGCATACAGTTCTTGTTGGGATAGATGGTACAAAAATATCATAGTCTCAGAATTAAGATCAGGAAGAGTGGGTGAAGAGTTGAATCTATTTAAATGGAGAGTAAAAACTGATTGACCCGAGTTCCCTGGCTCTTCTGGGACACTAGTCTGTTTCTCCTACATCCTCATAACAACTGTAAAGCAAGGGCGTTGAACAGCAAAGAAAGGTTTGAGAGGGTGGAAAGTTCATAGATCCTTGGGATCCGAAGAACAAGCAGACAGTCTCTGGGGCTCCCTCAATGCCCCCCAAATCTAAGTGACAGGGAGGCTGTAGAAGCTTCCACCTGTCCACACAGTAACCACAGCCAAGCAACTCTTCACGGGTCAAAGGTCTGGGAAGGCAGCAGAAATCCTTAGCCAATACTCACTGCTTTCTAGTGAAACCCACACAGAACTCTCTCCCAGGTGCCAGTGGGGTTTGGAGGGAGTTTAATGAGGTGGTATGCTCTGATTCCTCGGTGGGATTCCTGTAGGACTGAGCACTGGAGTAGCCATCCACCTGCTGCCTGGAATGACATGGTGGTGATATAAATGCCAAGTGCTCAAATGCTCTCTCACCTGCTGCTTAGCGGTGACTGAAGATTCCCAACTCCTTGGTCAGTGGCATTTTGTTGTTGTCGTTGTTGTTGGGGAAATGAGCCTCCACTGTCACCCACAACAATGGCGTGATGGCTATGTCCCTAGGAAAGACTAGTTCTATTTAGTTTTACTCTATTCCTGCAGCGGGATCCACAAGTAAATCTCTGCTTGGTATGGCCACAGAAGGTGAGCATCTGTTTCTGGCATCCAACACCACCCACCTGTGGAGCTCAGGGATAGTGGAGCCTGCAAAGGACCTGACCTCAACCAGACAGAAGAATGTGGTGGGCGGCAGGTGGCATCTCTCACCCTACCAGCCCAGCTCAGTAAGGACCAGCACCTCTGCCCCTGCCTGGAGTCTTCAATGCTGAGTGAGCACAACAGAGAATTGCCACTTGCTCTCAACAGGAAGCTGAGATTCTGTGCTCACCTTTCAGCAGCAACACAGCGTGAATCAAACCTCTGCCATTTCCCTTCCTGCCAGCTCTGAAGCGAACACAGACGAGATTTTAGAACTCCAAGACAAGACAGTGTGGTGGAGTAAGGCCATGAATTGAGAATGTGTCTGGGAATGCTAAAGTCCCGTCTAGTAAGTCTGTGAATCTGTGTTCCACTTTCAGCACTGTGCTGGCAGCAGCCAGTCCTGTTACACTTCAACAGAGGTGGTACCTGCCCCGAGATGAAGATTTAATAGGATTTTGGGTAGATAAACATACAAGATAACTGTGATGGAGTAAAAAGCAAATAGACCTACCAAGAATCAGGGAAGTCACAACGCAAATGATGGAAGACAATCAATCAATGGGTGTTCATAACGAAATAAAGCCAATGCTGAATTCTTCAAAAGGACCGTAAAGATGTCATTACAAACACGTATCAAAATGGATTATAAATTCTCTTGAACTGATAAAAATACTTCTCAGTAAAAGCTTAGAAAAAAAAGAAGTTACAAAAAAAAAAAGGAATTCAAGGGAAGTTATTACAGTTCAACACAAAGTGATTGGAAAGAAAAGGGACCCTGCCCCAGACTGGTTACTTATAGAGTAGAGACATCTTGGCCATGGCCTAACAGAAGTAGAGCGCTCAGCAGACTTCCCTCAGATGGAATGAGACTAAAGATGCAATATGGTTTAAAATGTCTCCTATTTAATGAAAGACTGATTCAAGAGGTTATTAGAATTACAAAAAAAAATAAAGCCAATTTTTAAAAAATGCACAAAACATATTTAATTAGAAAGCAAACAAAAAGAAGAAATCTTGAAATCAGCCACAGGTGACTTTTAGGGGACTGGTAACATGAATTCAAGCTCCCATCTAAAATAACATGGTAATTTGCCTAGGTTTTTAAACTGAGAAGTGAAAAGAAATGGTTAACTTTGTAGTTATGCATCTAGTAAAAATATTCTTCAGGGGTAAAGGATAAATGAAGACATCCCCTGCCACAGGAAAACAGGAAATGTATTGCTAGCCCCACAAAGTGTGGCTTGAGGGGGCTTTCTCAGCAGAGAATCCAGACAAATCAGCAGACTCCCCAGAAAAATAAGACAAGCATCAGAATGCGTGAGAATACAGAGAGAGATGCAATAGTCTATTTTGATTATTTTCTTAACTCACACGTGGTAGTCAAAGCAAACTTACACACCATCTGTTATAGTGTTTAATGTTTACAGAGAAAAACTCAAAATAAGTGTGCTTTCAAGTGGGGGGAGGTATATGATGGTAAAGGAAAATAGGGTTTTACCTTCATTCCACATGGTGAAGCACCAAGCCAGTGACTATGAGAAGGTCCATGTGAATAGAGCATTCACTAAAAATGTCAAAAAAGCAATACATTCAAAATGATGCACACAAATCAAAAATAAAAATGGGAAATACATTTAAGAAACGTAGGAAAGCAGGTAAAAGAAACATGGCGAAGAAACGTTTAGGATAAAGCTGAGCAAATGATTAAAAAAAAAAAGAATTAAGCTCTAACTTCCAAAATTACTCTAAATTAATGGATTACACAGGCCACTTGAAAACACACAGCAATAAATGTAGAAATATGCTACCAATTGGATTTGCTATCTTAAAACAAATATTTTAGAGTATCTGCTCTTTTGTTGAGGTCGTGCATTTGGCATTGTTTTGTACAGGGTGAAAGATACAGATTTAGTTTCATTTCTCTACATATTGCTATCCAGATTTTCCAGAACCATTTGTTGGAGATGCCTTTTCTTTAATGTGTATTTTTGCCATTGTTGTCAAACATCAGGTGGTTGCAGTTGTGTGGACTTACATCCGGGTCGTTCATCTGCTATGTCTGTTTCCATGTCTGTGCCATGCTGTTTTTGTTACCATGGCTCTGTGGTATAACTTGGCATCAGAAGGGGTCATGTCTCCCATTGCATTGTGTTCGGTCAGGATCGCTTTTACTCTGCTTAGTTTTTTTTCTGATTCCACATGATTTTCAGATTCTTTTCTCTTCATGTGAAGAATGGCCATGGAATTTTGATTGGGATTGCATTAAGTCTCTGCAGATTGCTTTGGTAAGAGGGACATTTTCACAGTTAATTAATTCTTTCAATCTATGGGCACAAAAGGCCTTTCCATCTATCTTCTGGCTTCTTTGTCAATTGTTTCAGTGAATTAACATTCTCATTTCAGAAGTTTTGGCTGGCTAGTTTTTATTTGTACTTTTAAAATTATTTTTTATTTTAATTTTTATTAATTACACTTTATTTACTTTGTATCCCCCCATAAACCCCTCCCTCCTCCCCTCCCAATCCCACCTTCCTTCCCCCTTCTCCACACATGCCCCTCCCCAAGTCCACTGATAGGGGAGGTCTTCCTCTCCTTCTTTCTGATCCTGGTCTATCAGCTCTCATCAGGAGTGGCTGCATTGTCTTCCTCTGTGGCCTGGTAAGGCTGCTCCCCCATTAGGGTGAGGTGGTCAAAGAGCAGGCCAATCAGTTCATGTCAGAGGCAGTCCCTGTTCCCATTACTATGGAACCCACTTAGATACTGAACTGCCATGGGCTACATCTGTGTAGGTTTTCTCCATGCATGGTACTTAGTTGGAGTATCAGTCTCAGGGAAGACCCCTGTGCTCAGACTATCTTACTATTTCCCGCATCTTTCGTAAGATTCCATGCACTCTGCCCAACAGTTGTCCATAAGTCTCAGCATCTGCTTTCTCTTCAGATCATATAAATCTTTCGCCTTTTTTTTTTTCAAATCAACTTTATATAAACTGGAGTGGCCTGTCAAGAAGAAACCTTAATTGAGGGATTGTCTCCATCAGATTGTCTGTAGGCGTGTTTGTGGGGCATTTTCTTGATTGATGATTGATGTGATAGGTCCCGCTCAGTGTTAGTGGTGTCACCTTTGGGCAAGCAGTCCTGGTGTACGTGGGCTGAGGAAGCCATGGAGAGTGAGCCAGTTAGTACTGTTCCTCATAGCCTCTGCTTCAGTTCCTGGCTTCAGGTTCCTGCTTGAGTTCCTGCCCTTCCCTCAATGATGGACTATGGTTGGAACATACAAGCCGAATAAACCCTCTCCTCCCTCAAACGCTTTTGGTTACAGTGTATCCTAAAGCAGTAGAAATACTGATTAGGACAAGGTCTTTGATTTCCTTGCTTAAGTTTATTCTTTAAGTATTTTATCTTTGAATAGCTATCATGAATGGGATTAGGTCCCTGATTGCTTTTTCAGAATGCTTGACACTGTCATGTAAAAAGGCTACTGACTTGTGGGGTTGATTCTGTATCCTGTCACTTTTCTGAAAGCAGTGAGTAGCTGTAACAGCATTTGATGGCATCTTTAGGGCTTGTTTATGCAAAGAATTACATGTGCAAATAAGGATGCACTGACTCCTCTCCCAGTTGTATCCCTTTTATTTCCTTCTCTTACCTTGAAACAATACTCAATCTTGACAATTTTTTCCAGTAAACCAGGAGTAAATAGGGGCTTTCTCAATTAAAAGCATCTATAAAAACTTACAGCCAAAATCATATTTAAAAGTTTGAAAAGCTCCCAGGCAAAGATGCCACTTCTTACCTCATTCTCGCACAGTCCTGAAGCTCTTGCCAACAATTATGGCAAGAAAAGCCAAGAACATAACAATAGGAAAGCAAGAAGCAGAATCATTTCATTTGTGGTTGATAGAATTCCTTGTGTTGAAAAATGTATCAGAACCTGAATTAACTCAGAAGCACAAGTCAGCAATGTACGAGGTACAGTGCTACTTACAGGCTAGTCTAGATCATGAGATAGGCACGTATTAAACAGAATATCTGTGCACACCGAAAATTACAATAAAGATTTAAATAAACTGAGCATGGTGGCACACACCTTTCATCTTGGAGTTCTAGGTCAGCCTGGTCTACAAAGTGAGTTCCTGAGCAACAGGGCTACACAGAGAAACCCTGTCTCAAAACACACACAAACAAAAGGTATAAACAATTATACCGGTTCATCATGTTCAAAGATTGGATGATCAACTATGCTAGATCCAACATTCCAATGCCCCCTCCCCTACTGGGAATCTCGAGGTATAATGTAAAGTTTTATGAAGAGACAGATGACAGAAGACCTAAACAATCTTGAAAACCAAGATAATATTATTTTAGTTTTTTTTGTTTTGTTTTTTCAAGACAGGGTTTCTCTGTGTGGCCTTGGCTGTCATGGAATCACTCTGCAGACTGCCTGCCTCTGCCCCCTGAGTGCTGGGATCACAGGCGTGTGTCACCATGCTGTGCTCCAAGGTAATATATTAAAGGTAGTTCTTACCAAATTAATTCCAAACACAGTGCTCTAGTGATAGAATGTTGCAGAAGAGCCAGAGGGATAGTAAAATTAGCCCGTGGAGTAAGGAACCACATAAATTCACACAACTGATTTTTAGCAAAATCTATGGCAGGGAAGGGAAGAAAATGTTCAGCAAATGGTGCTAGAGCAGTGGAACAATGTAGGCCAAAAAAAGGAGGTGTCAGCCTTGTACAAAGGTGGAATACAGATGGCCCTGGGGGTGCATGCCTGCCTTCCGGAACTCAGAAGTCAATGCTGAAGCACAATGTCTTTACATTGTATTAAGAAATATAAGCAATAAAAGAGAATTTAAAGCATATAAAAGGATATTGTAGGTTATGTAGAAATAGTATGTAATTTGCCATTTTATATAAAATGCTTGGGATTTGTATATTTGGTATTGGATATGGTCTCTAGATCTTTTAGAAAGAACTAAATGAGAAGTCGACAGTTGAAAACTATGTAAGTGATATGTAGAACTTGTATTTAAAGGCAGAATAAATGCAGCCATACCCTTTGGAAAACAGTCAGTTCAAAATTCTAGCTATATTGGAGAGAGAGAGAGAAGAGGGAGAAAAGAAGAGAAAAAGGAGAGAGGAGAGAGTAAGGGAGAGGGGACTTTGTTTGGAAAACAGCAGAACTAGACTAACTGGAAATTCAAATCCTGAAGAAGTTCCGGTGATAACAAAATTCCTCAAAGAAGAAACAATTAGGTCAACAGCCAACTTCTCATCAGAGATGATGAAAGCCAGATGGCAGTAGAATGACATCTTTAAAGTGATGAAAATGGGAATCTGCTGACTAGGATTCTCCACGTAGAAGAAGTGTCCTTCGGACAGAGCTGGAGAGGAGGACTATGAATGTGTTTCCACAAAGATCTAAGGAGTGCTTGGGGTGGTAGATATGGTAAGCATTCCAAGTTGATGAGAGCAAGTTATAGAGACAACCCCAAACCCTGCCATACTCCACAAAGACGCACAATTATAGAGCAAACCAAACAATGAAGTCAGATGTTTGCAAAGAAACAAAAGTAAATTTTGTTTTTAGCTGACATTTATCATAAGATACACTAAAAAGAGGTTTTTTTTTTCAGGGAACTATAAAATATGCTCAAAGGAGGGAATAAAGAACAGAAAAAGAAAATATACATAAATATTAATTAAACAAGACAAAGCATATTGTATGAATTTCTCAAGGAATAAATAAAAACATATAAAAAGACAAAGAAGCAGCCCTTGCATGATATTGTTATAGTCAAGTGCATGATGGTCACATTTTTAAAGGTAATTTTTTTAGGTAGTCAAAATCAGTTCACATTACTAAGTAATAACTAGTAGCTCAGAAAAAATAATTAATGTAATTTATGTTTCATCTAGAGGATGACAATTTAAACAGAAAGAAGATGCAAAGAGCTCTAACAGCTTTAGAGGAAAAATACTTTTTTCATCCAAAAGAAGACAAAGGTATCATGAAATAAAAACTGAGGAACAAAATTCAAGAATAAATTAGTAGGGTGGGCATGGCGGCACATCTCTTTAATCCCAGAACTTGGAAGGCAGAGGCAGGCAGAGCTCTGTGTGTTCCAGGCCAGCCTGGTCTACAAAGTGAGTCCAGGATAGCCAGAGCTTTGTTATACAGAGAAATACTGTCTAAAAAAAAATAGTGGCTATAAACTCCAATATATTCATAACTACCACAAATAAAAATGGAGCAAGTAAAATTCTCAGGTTATCAAGTGGGATAAAACTATAAAAGCATTCATACTCTGCATGAATGCAAAAATGCATGGGAGATGACTTTTAAACACATATTCAAGTCACCAGTTGGAAGGATGCACACTGAGCCCCACTAACCTCAGCAAAGTGGGATGGAGTCCAGAAACATTCCTAAGTATAAAGCACATTACTTCCTAGTGATAAACATGTCCATCTACTTGGAATATTCAAGGGCTGTGAATGTGTAAGTGCTCAGCAGGAAGGCATCTGTGTGTAAGGAAAGTGCAGCCAATTCTACAGAGACAGACAACTGGGGAAACACAGATAACAGGGCAGAAAACCCCAACAGCACGTTATCAGGACACAGCCACTGTGCACAGAAGAGTGGGCAGGAAATAACAGGATACATTTTGCTCTCAAGTTGTTTCTTCTCAAATTTTCACCAAAGTTTTCAAGAAAAGAATAAATACACCAAGTTCTAAAATATGTGATGGGAAGCTTCCAATTCAAGAAACTGGGCAACAGGTAACAAAGAAATTAGAGGAGGGAAATGATGAGACACAGAAATCAATGGCATGAGCTAAAATAAACAAGATGTAATATAAATGATGAAGAAACCACGGGAGCCAACATGTGGCTGTATGAATGGTTGATGAAGACCCACAACCTGCTAGAGACAGTGAGGAAAGGAAAATGGAATTGCATCAACACAAATAAAGCAGCATTGGCATACATTCCGCAGCTCTCACAAGCACACTAATGATAGTTTTACTCTGAGAAATGCAAAGATTTGGCTGCAAAGGACAAATTCCTCAAAAATCACGAGTTGCCAAATCTGACCCAAGAAGTAGAAAAATCTAAATAAAAAAATTATTTCTAAGATAGATTGAACACTTCCTTCCCAGAAAAAAAAAAAACAACTTTGGGGCCAGATGCCTTCACTAGTGACTCTTCCCAAACATTTAAGGAAGAAATAATGTGGACCTCACTCCATGAGAAAAGATGGAACATGCCCAGGCTGGTTCTTGGAGGAGGGTGGTTGCATTCTGATGCCAGAACCTGGCAAGAATACTGTGAGAAAGAATATTACACGCCAGTTTCTCTCATGAACATTGTATAAAAATCTTGAAACACTTGTGAATCAATTGCTGTGTGAGCGGATTAATGTTCGGGGGGGGGGGTAAGCCACCACATTAACAGAAGGGGGAGGAAGTATAACATGTATTTGTTGAAAAGAATAAAGCAGAAAGTCTAGCAGCCATGATGAAAAATTTCTCCCAGCAAGCTAGAAATTGAGGAGTGCTTTTTTAATCTGAAAGAGACTTCCTTGGAGCCTTACAGTAAATACCATATTTAACAGTAAAGTATGAAAAAACTTACCCTCCGAGACTAGGTGTGAAACAAAGGCCTATTATTCAGTGAAGACTGGATGTTTTAGAGAATGAAATTGGCAGAAAAATTAGGTAAGGGACTGAAAGGGTTAGAAAAGAAAAAAATACTTTCATTATTTGATGAGATGAACGTGTACAAAGAAAACTCAAAATAATTTGCAAACAAAATTCTATTGACAGTAAAATTTAGTGAGGTGACTCACAAGGCTGATGGTTTAAATCTATTTTTTTCAATATCAGAAATAAATAGAATATGAAACTATAGCATCTTTGTACACTTAAAATTAATATTTGAATCTTGTGAGAAAAAATAAAAATGAGATAAAAATTATAAAAGGTGGTATTAGATGCATTTCAGGGAGGTACCAAGGCCTTTTGTGGCCCAGGGACACCATGTCACACAGCCTCAACTCAATCAACTGCTGAACGCCAATGGCCCTCTTGTCAGACAACCCTGACAGGACCATTTCACGGGCATGAAGGAGACAAGCTGACAGACAAACAAAGGCAGCCTGACAAGCAACCCAAGAGCTAAACCTGTCCCCTCCGAAGACAGAGATGGGAATGTTTTTATCATTTTTATGTCTTTGTAATTCTGTTCTTAAGTCTTGACATTCCTTAACGTGTGTGTGTATGAAAATGAGTGCTTGGGGGATATGTTAGAGTGCTTTTAAGTAGGTCTGAGGACCTAAAGTGTCCATTTACCTTCTGAATACCCATTTAATGGGATTTTGAGCTCTGTTAAACGCTTTATAAATCCTTAAAAATGTTATTTGCTTATATAAAGCAACATCCACTCACAGAAGAATAGCTTCATTGGGTTATAAAATTTGACATCAAACACAGAAATTCAACTAACAATGTCTTTTCCAAAATAGTTCTTAAGTTACTTATTTTATTTACTTAATAGTCATGGGCTGAAAGAATTAGGAGTACCTAAAAATGCTTTATGTTAAAATGCCTCGGGGAATGTGTATTATAAATCCATTTTGGACTAATTTATATGGATTTTTCAAAATATTCTTAATACATTAATGTTAAATGTGAGATTTTAAAATTAAGGCTCTAAACGTCTCTCTCTGTATATACATATAACAGTAGCATTCAAATATAGATGTTTCCCCTGTATAAAATAAACATTATTAGATGTTATTTGATAATAACTAATATCATATTTTAAGATAAATTTTAACACAGTTACAGCATTGAGGAGTAAAACCCACTGCTTGCTGCCTGTGAACTCCTTTTAAAGACATTTTTTTCAACGTTGTTATCTTGTCCAGTTTGAACTAAAGGGAAACAAGTTATTTAAAAACCAAGCTCTTGGTGCCTATTCAGCCTCCTCAACAATCAGATTAGGTTCTGTGTCTTTAATATTAAGGGTTTTTTAAACATATGTGCAGGGATAAAGATAGAGCAGAGACTGAGGGAATGTCCTCCCAATGTTTTGCCCAACCTGAGACCCACCCCATGGGAGAGAACCAAGCCCTGACACTATTAAGTACACCCTGCTATGCTCACAGACAGGAGCCTGGCATAGCTGTCCTCTGAGAGGCTCCACCCAGCAGCTGACCAAAGCAGATGCTGAGACTCACAGCCAAACATTGGGTGGAGCATAGAGAGCCTTGTGGAAGACCGGGGAGAAGGATAGAAGGGCCTGAAGGGAGCAGGAGCTCCACAAGAAGACCAACAGAGCCAATTAACCTGGACCCAGGGGGACTGGTTGAGACTGAAGCACCAACCAAGGACCATGCATGGACTGGACCTAGGCTCCCTACACATATGAAGCTGATGGACAGCTTAGTCTTCGTGTGGTTCCCCCAGTAAGGGGAAGTGGGAGCTGTCTTTGACATGGGCTCCCTTGTCTGCGTTTAGATCACTTTTCCATGGCAGGGCTGCTTCGACACGCCACAGGGAAAGAGGATGAGCTCGGCCCTGATGCAACCTGATATGCTGGTGTGGGTTGGTGCGTGTGGTGTTGGGGGCTAAGTTTCCCTTTTCTAAGGAGCAGGGGAAGTAGGATAGGGAGAAGAAAGAGGCAGGGTGGGACCAGGAGGAAAGAAGGGAGGGAACTATGATTGGGATGTAAAATGAATTAAAAAAAAAGAGATTAAGGATCTTTTACTTGACATGAAAAAAAATCATTTTTAAAAGCAAGAATTTTTGATTAAGTATTACTGATGCTACTGAACGTGACCTGACCAACAGTCTAATATAAAAATAACAAATGGTATGCATATTGTTTACATTGGCTTACTGGTTGTCTTAGTCAATGTTCTATTGCTGTGAAGAGCCATCATGACCACAACAACTCTTACACAAGAAAACATTTATTTGGGGCTGGCTTACAGTTCAGAATTCTAGTCCACAGTTATTGTGGTGGGAAGCTTGGCAGCATGAGGTAGACATGGTGCTGGGGAGTAGCTGAGAGTTCTACATCTGGGTCTGCAGGCAGTAGGGAGAGAGAGAGAGAGACTCTGGGCCTGGCTTGAGCATTTGAAATCCCAAAGCCCACCCCCAGTGACACACTTCCTCCAACAAAGCCATATCTACTTCAAAAAGGCTACACCTCCTAAGGTGTAGAGCCACTTTGTCAAGTAGAGCCACTCCTTAATGACCAAGCTTCCAAACTGATGAGACTATGGGGATCGTTCCTATTCAAACCATCACACTAGTGGACAGTAATATTAATGGAAAATTTCAAAATAGCCCAACTACTTTCAGGAATGTATATAACAATTAAAAATAATGAGTAAATATATAGTACATAAATATAAATATATATTCATATAGCACACTCATACGCATTTCTTTTAGTTTATAGCGCAACTAAGGTTTAAAGAAAATCCCTGTTGCTTATAAAATAATCTGCCCTCCAGGCCATAATGGGTCCTGCTCTAGGGTGCAAGCTCATCTCACTGATAATCACCTTCACTGGAGAGATGCACTTCTGTCTTCTGCTATTCCTAAAATCTCACAATTGAGACAATGACTCAGTTCCCTGCTTCTACCTTTCCTAAAGCAAACAATATGCTTTTAAAAGTAAAGACTGCATGTTTTTTTTCAAAATAATTTTTACGGATTCTACCAGGTATGTCAGGCTCCTAATTAAAGGACTGGGCCTTAAGTCAGATTTATTTGATAATCTGCCCACATCAAGCTTTATCTAACCATTATTCGATAGCCAAAATTTGAAGCAGGATTGTTTTGCAATATGGGTGTAACTGGCCTTTGGGGGTGTTAATAATCACATTTGGAGGCATACGCTGGTGTGGGCAAGGGCTCAGAAGACAAATGCTTTGGGCTGCAGAGTGGCGGGTACAGGAGAAAAGATACATCGGCCAGCATATGGGCCCAGCAAGCACAAGGAGACCACATATGCAGTGTGGTGCTCTATGGTAGTGACACTGCAGTTCCTGAGGAAATGGAGGCCTTTGGAATAAATAATGCTGTGTCAACGGAATATCTGCATGGAAAAACATTACGCTTGACTTCTGTTTCACCCCAGACACAAAAATCGATTCCAGATGAAACTGAACAGTGAGGCAGTGAGCGCCTTTCTGAATACAGCCAACTAAAGGCAGCGGCTGCAAAGGAACCAACCAGCAAAAGCGGCCACAGAGCAGCACCAACCCTC
>CM053743.1:47082331-47098030 GCA_028658305.1 Pachyuromys duprasi | reverse complement strand
TCCCCCTAATAACCTCTTCCATCACTTTCCTGGTTCATATTCCCAAAGTGAACCTAGAATTGTTCTTGAAAGTCACTGGCATATATTGAAGCCTTGCTTCAGGTTATATAGATGACAAGACTACAAAATGACAAGTGTTTTCATGTAGACCTCAGATCTGAAGGTGTGCTCCTGACTTGCCCCTAATAGTATTCACTGTGAAGAAGATTTAAACAGTTGGTGGGTGGTGGGTTTTGGTTAGGCACATTATATTTGGGATTCTAAAAACAACATGTTATGAGACTGTTTCTTCCATTATACAAAATTCAACTCAGCTCTGCTTCTGTGTTCTGGATTTCACTCCTAAAGTGTGACTACCCAAAGCCACTCTCCTCTTTCAGGGGCTTCTTCTCATCCTGCAAAGAACCTTCTCTGGTGTATCCTCCTACCCAGGATGTAGGAAACCTCAGCATTCTTTGGCATCAGTGATTTGCCACAGGACTCTGTCATTCACTACTTAGTTCCATTCTGCGAAGGTGTTTTCAGTATGGAGCTTGATATAGTTAATGTGCCTCTATGAAGCTAAAGGTTAGAACTTAGGGTTCTTGGAGGTGGAAAGGAAAGACCACTTGCCCTTTGACCTTGAGCCCTTTGGTCAGGATGACCATGATCCCAAAGATACACAGATACAACAGAGAGTAGAGGATATCTGTCATGCAATTTTAAGTTTGGTCTGTGGTCAAAGAATTGCCATGGCTTAGGAATGAGGCAAAGGGTAGTTGCGAGTCCTTTACTATCAAGCCAAAACCTTGCTTGTAGGTTGCAGGGTTCGCTGCCCTGTGGCACATTCCTCACTCAAAATCTATTGTAGAATCTTAATCTTGCATTTTCTGCACCACTCATCAAATTGTTCTCTTTTTGAACTTGTGTTATTATCTCTCTGTTTACCCACTAATAAGTAGAACAATATTGCCTTGGCTCTTGTTGATTGTGTTCTTGCGCTGGCCTTTAGCCATCTGGTTGTGCCTGGTGTTGGCTGGATGTTCCTCATGCTAGCAGGGCTCCTTGGGAAGGCAGGCATAACAATGTCTTGGGCCTGACAATGGAGCTCAGGGACCAGCATGCTGTTCACTTCTGTTGGATATGCTCAGGTGGACCTGAATGTTCCTAGGGTCCCACAAACCTCCTAGGGGAGGGAGATAGAGACATGGATGGATGACAGCTCATCTCTGCTGACTGTGCCCCAGGTGGACTTGAATGTTTCTGGGGTCAAACAACCTAGATGCTCCTCAACTGAAGAGTGGATTAAGAAACTGTGGTACATTTACACAACAGAATATTACTCAGGTACTAAAAGCAAGGACATCATGAAATTTGCAGACAAATGGATGGAACTAGAAAATATCATCCTGAGTGAGGTAACCCAGACCCAGAAAGGCAGGCATAGTTTACTCACTTATAAGTGGATATTAGCCATAAAGTACAAAATAACTATGGTACAATCCACAGACCCAAAGAAGCTTAGCAACAAGGAGGGTCCAAGGGAGGATGCTTGAATCCCACCCAGAAAGGGAAACAAAACAGACACTAAAAGTGGATGGAAAGAGCTGTCTGCGTAGGAGATGGGGGGTGGAGAGGGGAACAGGGGTGAGAATCACATGTGAGGACAGCGGGGGGAAGAGAGAATGGAAATTGGTGCCAGGGTTGCATCTCTGGGATGAAGAGACCTGGGATGGGGAGGCTCCTGGGAATCTATGGGGGTGACCCTAGCTGAGGCTCCTAGCAGCAGGAGATATGGAGCCTGAAGTGACCACCTCCTGTAGTCAGGTGGGAGTCCTGGTGGAAGGAGAGGGGCACCAACCCACCTTTAAAACCTTCCACTCAAAATTTGTCCTGACTACAAGATGTTCAGGGATAAAGATGGAACAGATGGCAAGGGAATGGCCAACCAATGACTGGCCCAACTTGAGACCCACCCCATGGGAGAGAGACAACCCCTGACACTATTAATGATACTCTGCTATGCTTGCACACAGGAGCCTAGCATAACTGTCTTCTGAGAGGCTTCATCCAGCAGCTGATGGAAGCAGATGCAGAGACCCACAGCTGAACAATAGAAAGAGCTTGGGAAGTCTTGTGGAAGAGTGGAGTATGGATAGAGTAAGCCTGAGGGGGTCAAAGACACCAAAAGAAGACCTACACAGAAACTAACCTGGGCCCATGGAGGCTCACAGAGACTGAACCACCAACCAAAGAGCATACACAGCCTGTACCCAGGTCCCCTACACATATGTGGCAGATCTGCACCTTGACTGTCATGTGGATCCACTAACAATGGGAGTGGGGACTGTCTCTGATTCTGTTGCCTGCCTTTGGATCTCCTTCCTCTAGCTGGGCTACCTTGTCTGGCTTCAGTGGGAGAGGATGTGCTTAGTCCTGCTTTGACCTGAGGTGTCAGGGGGGTTGGTACCCATGGGAAAACCTTCCCTTTTTTGAGGAGAAGGAAAGGGGGAGGGGAGGGGCTGTGAGGATGAGACTAGGAGAGGAGTGGGCTTGTGATCAGGATGTAAAGTGAATAAATACATGGAAAAAATAAAATAATTTCACTTAAAAAGGCCAAACAATATCTAGCACATCCTCCTTACATGCTGTGATATCATGCATTCAGTTTGATTAAAACGTCACATTGCCAACACTAAACTACACACTAAAATGTTTATAAATCTCTAATCTTCATCAATAGTCAATCGTGTCTTATTGTGAATATCTTAGAGTATTGAATTCTTTAATGTAAGCATTCAAATATGGCACAATTTTTGTATCCTATGTCAGCATCTCTCTCTCATACACACAGATACACACACTCACACACACACAGAGTCTCAAGAAATGGAGGCATTGACCTTGCTGCCTTTAAAGAAGCTCTGAGCATTTTCTTCTTTAAAGTGCCAATCTTCATGGGGAGTTCCATTTTGGTCTCTCAGACATTGATGTGACATTATAGCCTTACTGAGCATGGAAGAACATTCATATAACCACCCGAGCCCCATAGAAGACCTTATGGATGGATGTCCCAAGGAAAGGAAACCTTTCCTTTTGAGTTTTGGGTCTTATGTCTCCCTTAGAGCCTGGGTGCCATTAACATCTGACATCAAAGTTACAGGCTAGTAATATGATCATCCTCAAAGGAATTCTAGAGAAAATTAGCTTTTAGAAATGATCATAGGTTTAGGCCGTCTGAAGGGACCAGAGACCACCAGAGCCGCTGTTCATATTGTGTGTTTTCCATAGTGCCCTTTTCTGGTAACAACCCTGAAGCTGGGTGTGGAGCTCCTGTCATGACCAAGGCTGAACTCACAATGCTCTCCTTGTTACCTCCTCCAACTCATCCTGTGACACCTATCCCTAGTGATAAAGCTGGAAGGCAAGCTTAAAATGCCCTTTTCTTCTGATGTAACCCAATTCAGCCCATGAGTCTACCTTCTAAATACCTCCTGACTGGCCCATAGTGCCTCCTCTGTCCTAAATGCTTCCTGACGGATGCATACGGCCCCTTGTCATGTGCCACCAGCTCATGCAAGGCAAAGTTATGTCTCCAGAATGGATGCCAATTTCCTGATTGATATACCCACACCTTATTTCTTCCCATTTAGGTAAACAAATTCGTAGTCTTTTTCTTCTTTTCAGTGCTTTCTTGCTGTGCCGAGTTGGAATGGCAGGCTCTGGTTATGCCCCTGTGTCTTTCCCGACCGCGCCCACCCCTCTCTACTGACCACATCCAGTCCTCTCTCCAGTGCTCTGAGCTGGTCGGGCTCTGCTGTACTCCAGGGCCTTTCCACTTGCTGGACCTCTGCCGAGGACAGGCTTCTTCTTCGCCTCCTCTGTGTGACTTCTCCAGCACCTCGGCATGGTCAGCTCTCTTGTTGCAAGTTATCATCTCACAGCACAGTTTTCTATCAGATCATCCAGCGCAGTCGGAATGGTGCTGCGTCTTATTTGATGTGTGGTGTGCACGCATGCGTGCAGGTACACACCCATGTGTGCATCTGTGGATGCCAGGGGTGAATGTCAAGTGTCTCTCTCTGCCGGTCTTGACCTGTGGTTGTTGTTGTTTGCTTGGTTTCTTAGATGGGGGTCTCTCACTGAAACTGATGCGGTCTGAGGACCTAGACTGGCTGCCAAGAGAACCTCTGGGACCCTGGTTTCTCCAGTTCCCCAGTGCTGGGATTATATGCATGGGCTGCTGTGCAGGCCTGCTCACGTGCGTGTCAGGATCTGAACTCTGACTCTGCTGTTTGTGCAAGCACATCCTGTGAAACACACTCTTTCTTCACGTTTTCCTTCTATTCATGTGGCTTTTTGGTAAACTTGTGGTGCCTGTCTGGCAGGCAAAAGCGACTACTTCCAAGTCAAAGTGAACATGTTCCTTCTACCCTCTCCCCTTTGTCCCCATCAGGCAGTTTCGCAACAGAAGGCAAAGTACCCTGGAGACAGAGAAAACATGCTTTGTTTCAGATTGTTTAGGTGTGCTGGAACTGGGCCTTAAACCTCTCCTGATAGACAATAAAGGGGGAAGCCAAAGCTGCCCGGGAGCAAGGCCAGGCCACAGCAAGTAGGAAAAGACAGGTTTTTGAAGCAGGTGGGGCTGATGACTAGTTGACTGAGTGGCTCTGTTACCAGGCAGGCTCTGGTGAGTGTGTGGAGTGGGGTTCCTGACAGAACAACAACCCAGAAGCCTTTGGAAGCTCCTCACACCCGGACTCTCCCACAGGACTGGGCTCATCAGGAGCTGATCTTGTCAGGTAGCTTTTTAGCGATGTGATTAGCACCTGCTTGCCTCCCTGCCCTTCCACACATGCGTAGTATAATTCCCAAGATCTGGGACAGTGTTCACTCTTCATGAAACAGCTGCCATGTGAGGAATGATGGGTGTTCAGCTTGTCTGGAAAATGGGGAAACTGAGGCATGCTAGTAATTTTTAGGTGGAGTTAGCCTCAGAAGAATCTTCGATCCCAGATCTGACTAGCAGTTAAAAGGCTGTGGTTTGCTCTGAATGAGTCAAGGATGGGGTTCTACTGCCCAGCATCTCAGGCCCCTTCCCTTCTGGATCCTTCCTGTGGCTTCTGCTGCCTGGCCCCTTGGATTGTGACCAAGTTGCCCATGCACAGAATCATCTTCTGCTAATAAACCTGCTTTGCTCTTGTGTAAGGCTTTCCAGTTACAACGTGCCGCCCCTGCATTATCACCACAAAAACAATGACCTCAGAATGTATTCTGAGACACACTGTGGCATGAAAGTGAGCCAAGGCCATAGGAACCTACAACAGTCTCAGGGAGAGGCCATCTTCTGGTGCCTGAGGCAGCAATTTCTGGCTTCAGATTTCTTAGCACATGTACTGAGATGATTTCAGTAAACCAACAAAATAAAGGGTGCCCCGCGGTCATGGGCCTGTCTCACATCCTCCATGAGCTCATAAAGAGTCAACTGAGCCCATTTATTCCTTTTGAGCTTCCCTGATTAAATGGTATGTGACTACCCAAGCTCACCTCAAATTCCCATCTCTCTCTTGCTTACATCTTCTGAACAAATGAACCAAGTGAACCTCTGCCTGTCCATTCCGCCTGTCTGGACTTTCTACAGATTCCTCTGTTGCGTTTGTGTGGCTCACTGGTGGAGATGAGCGCACACAGCCCCGTGTCCTGCCCTCCTTCTCATTTGCTCACTCCTCATCTCTAGCTTTAGATTTAAGCTACTGTCCCCAGCTGAGTAAGGATGACAGCACTTATACTGTATTTACAAACATTCTGCAGCCAGATTGTTAGCGTAATGCCAGCCCCTCGTGACAGACACACAAATTAGCTCAGATATGTAAGACATAGAGAGCGATTATAGCGAATCACTCTTAGCAGGACAAGATTTTTTTTGTTTTTTTTGTTGTTGTTGTTTTTGTTTGTTTGTTTTTATGCTGAAAATGTCACTCATGGCTCTAAGGTAGCGAATTCAGACAACATCGTCTGTCCTCATCTTAGGGAGTAGGACCCCTAAGACCCACAGCCTTCAAACCTATAGATGTTTAGAAAAAGTCCTGATAGATTCCTCAGACTGGAGAGAGGCCTGAAGCCATGTGTTCAGGGGTGAGGGGTGCAAGAGTTGTGCTTTAAAACCCGTCACGGAGGCAGGAGAGATGGACCAGTGGAACCCAGGGAGCAGCTGGCAACCATCCATAACTCAGTTCCAGGGGACTTGATGCCTCTTCTTGACCTTAGCAGGTACCAGGTATACATGTATACATGATTTGCACACTCATACACATAGGAAAAACACTCCCTCTTAGTTACTTTTCTATTGCTATGGTAAGGCACCATGGCCAAGACGACTTACAAAAGAAAGCATTGAATTAGGCTTATAGTTTCAGAGGGTTAGCCCATGATGGGGAGCCAAGGCATGGCAGCAGGAGCAGCTGCGAGCCCACATCTTGACCCACAAACAGGTAACAGGAAAAGCTCTCACCCAACGTCACAGCTCCTTCAACAAGGAGCTCTTCCACACCACCTAATTCTTCTCAAACAGTTCCACCAACTAGAGACCAAGTATTCAAATACATGAGCCTATGGGGACCATTCCTATGCAAACCACCAAACACTCATAACCACAACATAAAATAATAGACCTAAGAAAACAGTTAAACCTCAGTCACCTGCGGTGTTTTGGTGCAAAGTCACTGTGGTTGCTCTTTCGCTGTGCTCTGAACCCGCTGCCGTCCTCACAGACAAACATGCTCGGGCCCTGGTTGCCCAGGAAAGGTAGGATTTCAGAGTCTGTCAGTGGGAAAAGCACCTGTCCACCAGGCAGGGGTGATGCCTGACTCCTCCTCCCTTCTTAATGCGCCCCCAGATGACTGGGGATAATCTAAGATCCCCGGGTCCCCAGATGCTGACAGGGAAATTGAGGCTTCTGGGGGTAGGGTGTGAGAATTGGAGTCCTACCTGTCGGCTTCCCAGCATAAACTCCAGCAACCTCTTCAGTGAGCCTCACCTAAATTATCAATGGCATTCCAGCCATTGTAAGTTTCTTCTTTAGAGTCTGTTTCCCCTGACTGTCTACTTCCCAACGCCCTCTCTGTATCACCGCCAGTTCCAGTCCTCACAGCCTTTTCTTCCCTGTTCTGAAGACAGCAAGAGCCATGGGGGAGAGAAATGGAAAGACGTTTGGAATGCGTGCCGGTGGTCCTTCCCCTTACCTTCCGTACTCCACGTGGGAGCAGGCCCGAGCCTGCAAACAAGCCCCTTTAGTTAACTTGGTTAGTCCTAAACCCATTTTCTGATGTCTGCAGGGAACCCAAATTCCATGTTAGCTTTCTTTTACCATAAAACCTCATTACATTTGCCCAGGAATTAGGAAAAACAAACAAACAAACGAAGCCCCGGCAAGAGGTAAAGGACCTTTATAGAGGCGTCTACGGAGAACTAGCGTGCTGAGCAAGGGGTGACATAAACAGGAGGGCATTTGACCTACTTTGAGAAACAAACATGTAAATAGCTGTGGTGTGTGAGCAGTCTGTGTGTTAGCACATGCCTTCCCAAACATCTGTCATTCATATAGGAGGCCCCAAAGTAGCCATAGCTCGAATCACATATACTGCTTCATGAACACTTTCTCTCTTAAACATGCAAATATATATATACCTGTCCACATATGTGTAGTTTAGCAAGTGTACAAGGTAACGGGTTCTTTTTGACACGTGTATGGATACATGGGTATCATGGTGCTCAGAGTCATCCCTCCAACCACTTTCCCTAATACACTGGAAGTCTGTATGATTGTCCTGAATTCAGAGACTGTTTAGAAGAACGAGCACTGCATTTTTTTCCACTTCTTCCTGAGTCAGGAGTGGGGTGGGCTGGTCATAGGAAGTTTGGAGTCTTCTGACTTTCCTGCCTCGCTGTTGAGCACACCTGCGCTGTTTAGGTGGCTATTGACACACCCAAACTTTCAAAATCAAAATATTGAGGAGCAAGAGAAGTGTCACAAGAACGAAAATGAAAGCCAGTTGCTTGGATCGTCATTGTGCTCAATGAGTGTGTCCATCTGTTTTTGTGATGCCCAATACCCAGGGTCAGGTTCACGAGCTCACTGTGCAACTACAAAGAGCAGTAACTTCTGGACTCCTCCCAGACTGTCTGACAGGGTTGCCTGGGGTGGGACTTGAGACCAGCAGCATTTTTAGGAGTCCTCATGTAGGGTGAGAACTGCACACCAGCATGACACAGTCACTGTGACTTTTGTCCGTAGATCCTGCTGTTCAGACACCACGGAAACCCAGAACTGGACAAACTCAGAGAATGAGTGTGTGTGAGATGTTCAGCATCAATTGTTGTGTCCGTAACCCAACCTGCATACATTTTGCCTGTATCTGGGACGTCGAGGAGGAAGGGGCAGGAGGAGACAGAAGATAGTGCCTCCCAGATGGGACAAGGAAGCTGTGCTCCAAGATCTTACCAACACGGCGGCAGAAAGAAGACCTGTTCAATACCATGCCAGTCAGCACGCCAGTGTAGACAGGGAAACTGGGGAGACTCCACACTGTCTCCCCCTTAGATAAGAGCTTCAGATGATCAATGTTGCAGAGAGAGAGACAGAGAGAGAGAGAGAGAGAGAGAGAGAGAGAGAGAGAGAGAGAGAGAGAGAGAGAGAATCAATCCTCTCCAGGGACAAGGGGGCCTGACAGGTTATCCAGCCCCAGAGCACATCGCTTAAACATATGTACACAAGAGTAGCACCAAATAGGCTCAGTAGGTTTTTTGTTTGTTTGTTTGTTTGTTGATACCTCTATATGAAGAGGTCATGAAGTCGAGAGGGCATGAGAAGGAGATGGGTGGAACAGAGGGACAGGTGGGAACGATGAAAATACAGTACTCATGTGTGCAAACCTCAAAAAAGTTAAAATTTAAAAAGACATGTGGTTCTGTGGAAGCAAATACAGAAAAGCTTTCTGCGACCTGACCTGGCTCACTCCTCACTCACAGTTAGGGCTGACAAACACAGCTTGTGGGCCTGCGACAAGCAAGATGCTGCCAGGATGTCCTGATTCGGTGCAGTTACCCCTTCGCTTGCATTTACTAAGCATATACTCACTGAGGTAAGGTCACAAACCTCACATGTCTGCCATGACACTCACTGCAGAGTCCAGGCAACAGCAGAGCATGAGGGCATGTACAGAGGTCTGAGGGAAAGCTGGGCTCATCGCATGAAGCCCCCAGGAGTCCTCATGAAGCAGACAAATTGGAGGCTCATATTGGAGGATGGGGAGTTATTATGCCACAATGCTGTCAGCCCACGTGTTTGGCAGATCCACTGAGGATTGTGCTACAACAGCGACCCCAACACCAAAGAGACAGTGTCTGGAAACATCTGTGTATCCTACCAGGATGCTTTGAAACTAAAGAGAAATAGGGACAGTCTCCTTAAAGGCCGAGTTGGAGTGACATATCCTATGGCTGACAAGAGAGGCCCCTTGGAGAAAAATTAGCAAATGGGCTCTTGGAGGTTGAGATAGGCCCCTCCCTATGATCATGTACCATCATCACTTGTCACCCCTGTATCCCAAGGGCAGAGGACATGGGCAGGCTGCCTGCATCAAGAGAAATAATCTGTGGAGCGTACACACACCCTTCCCATGGCCAAACAACTGCAGGGGATTTCCAGGGGGAACAGGCCAGACAGGTGCTCTTCACGTTGTCATTACTCATTCTCAGCATGCCCCTCGCAAACCATTGCACGGAGAGACAGTTGCCGTCCGGTTTCTGGTGGGGGAACAGACAAAGCGGTGCAGCACAAACATGCTCAGGTAGGCTCTGGGAACAGGCCTAGCAGGCTGAGTATGTCAGGAAGGCTTTACTGGGGTGGACTGGTGATCAGAACCATGCTCTAGGAAAGCCACATGGAAACAAGGTTTCCTAAGAATCTCACTCTCTCCATCCCCCAGGCACATCACCCACTCCCCAGGCAAGCCTTGATCTCTTACATTTGTCCATAAGAGACCAAGCCGCATCTCTGCGTTCTTAGTGACGTGGGGAATCCCTGAGCAATGTGCTGTCTGAGAACATGCGTGCATTTCCTCTAAGCAGAATCTCTAGGCAGCAACTTGTACCAACAAGGGAAGAATTTGTCACCAGTCATGCTCAACAAATATTTATGAAAGAAACTGGGCCTCCATTCTTTCCTCCCTCCCTTCCTTCCTCTACCTTTCTTCTCGAGTTAACTGCTTGGTCGTTGCAGTTTTTCTCATTGGTGATGGACTGTTTGTATCATGCTCTGTGTTTTCTGCTGGCAAAGCCTGGCCCAATGTTGATAGTTTGTATTAACCCTTCTCTTTCATGGTTAAAAAGCAAATGGGGTAAATATTATTGTGGCCAGAAGACTGAAGAATTGGCTGGTGGCTCATTTTTGTGAACTCTGCAGTCTCATTTGAAGAAAACTCATCTCTAAGAGGCAATTTTCCAGGATGTCGGCTTGCTGGTGCCTCTGCTGGGTATTCAGATGTTCTCAAAGCTGGAAGGAAACGGCATGATCGAACAAGCCGTAGGTCTGAAGCACAGATGCATGTGAGCCAATATGATCTGTGTCCCTCTGAGATATTTGGTGAAACTCTTGTAAGAGAGAGAGAGAGAGAGAGAGAGAATGTAGAAACTGAGGTGATGGGCTGGAGAGACGGCTTAGTGGCTACCCACTGCTCTTGCAGAAGACCTGGGATTTCCAACACTCGTGCAGGCTGCTCCTGTAAGTCTAGCCCCAGGGTTTCTGGCTCTCTGGGGATCTGTGCTCCAACACGCGCATGCACTCACACAGACACACAAACTCACAAAATAAATAAAGTTTGAGGCAACCCTGGGCTGCAAAGAGGGTCTTTTCTCAAAAAGATTCTGACTTAAAAAAAAAATCCAACAACAAAATAGTCAAAATTATGGGATCAAAGAGCGTTGGTGTGCCTGGAAAATTAGTCTGGATCCAGGAAGCAGAAATCCCACATACGTGTTCTGCCCACCTGCCTGTGGAGGCCGGAGGGCCACCCTGGAACAACAGTAGGTCACCCATTAACGCTAACCCTTCCTCACTCTCTCTACTCTCTTCTCATGAGTATCTAAAGAGTGAAAGAGTGGTCAAGAGAAGGAAGACACACCATCTTAGCCTAGTACAGGCCCATGGCCCCATTCCCATGGGCTCCCTGCCTAATAGACTGGCAGCGGTGCCTTTTACCCGGGCTGGGAAACAAGCCACCTCTGCTTCACCATGTACAGCTTTCAAAGGTGTGGTAGTTAATACCTCAGGAGCAATGTCCTGGATTTATAAGATGATCCAATAAACACCCATGTCTCCCCCCACCCCGAGATGTTTGTTTCAGAAAGATTCTAACAGAAAGATATCTCTTCTAGAAATCATTCCTGAGAAAAGTCCAACCTGGGCATTGATCCACTTGAGAATATTTGTGAAAGGAGGAAATTGGAGAGAGATAAAGGCTTTCCTTAGACCGAGTCCAAACAATGTGGGGGATTTTAAAGGGAGTAGGAGGAGGCAAAGAGACATATGGAGTGAGGTGTGCCTAGGCCTCAGGCTGAGTGCTCTCTGTGATTAGGGGAACCAACAGGGGTGTGGTGCTAGGTCCCAGAGCACCCTGGCCTGAGGTGTTGTTGCATGCCACTCCCATGCCCACAACAGCTACAGATTCTTGGGCATGAAAGAGAACAGATATGGTCCCTAAGACAGAGGAGGGGGTTGACTCATCAGGGACTCGCACAACCTTTTCCATCACAAGCAGCCAAGTTATTCTCTCTTCAGGGTAAACAGCAGACAGGCAGGCATACTTTTGAGATGACAATCCAATAAACCCCAAACACATCAGAGCATGTGAAAGGAGGTGTAGACATTACTGCATGGTGGGCTGCCATTTTCAACAGAGCCAACCCAACAGCAGGCCTTCACTGAAGCTGAGCAGGAATCACTCCAGAGAATAAAATGAAAACCCACTGAGGGTGAACACCGAGATAAGATACCTTGTGTCAGATTTCTTTAAGATGCTATCTTTGTCTTATTCCATACATAAAATGACACACGTAAGTTCTTATATATTCATGAGTGTGTTATGATAACGCTACTTCTGCGGAATCCTGGCCCTTTAACTATGGCTTCTGCTACCTTGTCAGTTTGAAGAAAATAAACCTTATAAAACTCAAGTCACAATGCTGTTAGTTAGGGTTAATATTGCTGTGAAGCACCATGACAAAAAGCAACTTGGGGAGGAAAGGATTTATTTGGCTCACAGTTCCACATCACTGTTCATCACTGAAGGAAGTCAGGACAGGAGCTCAAACAGGGCAGGAACCTGGAGGCAGGGGCTGATGCAGAGGCTGTGGAGGGGCGCTGCTTACTAGCTTGCTCCTCATGGCTTGCTCAGACTGCTTTCTTACAGAACCACGGACCAGTAGCCCAGGGATGGCATCACTCATTATGTATGGGGACCTCCCACATCAATTACTAGTTAAGAAAATGCCCCAACAGGCTGCTTACAGCCTGATATTATTGAAGCATTTCCTCTGTTGAGGTCCTTCCTCTCTAGTTGAATTCTAGACAACTTGACACATAAATCCCTCCCTGTTAAGCCACAACCTTTTCTTTTTTTGTTCATCCCCCAAATTACAGAGTAATAAAAGAAATAGCCAGCCAAAACATGTGACCTGTGTTGTTGCATAAAAAACTGAGTGTTGGGCTATATAAATATTAATTATTAGTCCTATAACTATCATAGTGGCATTATCTAACCCACTACCACAAATAATAAGACACAGATACTTGTTAGATTTTATAATTGCAATATTTACCTTGGAACAGGCACATATTTCTATCTACACCATTTCAATAACCTCACCATCCACCACCCAGGTCCCATCCACTGCCATCCACCTTAACCATCTTTTCTGCGCTACCGTCCATCCATAATCTTACAAATATTTGCTTATATTTGGTTTTTGTTCCATCCATGTCTTTGGAGTCCTTTCTCCTGGCCCACATGGTTTCTTCTCCAAGCTAACCCATTGCAGTATCCTTCTTTCTCCTTTCTTCCTGTCTGTTTGTGAGTCTCTTGTCCTCAAAAGCCCAGGAACCTTGGCCACACCTACCCCATTCTGTTCTGCCCAGCTATTGGCCTTTAATCAGCCAATCCGGTATAATATCTTCAGCACATTTACACAAGGACAGGTTTATCCAGACAGTAACTAGATCTTGAGGGCCAGTAATTAGCATCAGACCAACCCCCAACAGACCTGATAGTGCGACCCAGATTGCCACCTATAGTTCTAGTTTTAGAAGGTCTGAGAGTGGAAATGTGAGCAAGTCGCCACAGCCTTTTCCAGAATTCCCCACAATCTTGCTAAAGCAAGATGGACATTTCAAACAAATACTCAGAACAAACCTGTCCTCATGGTTTAGCCTAGTTATCTCTCTGAATGCCCCTGCCATGTGCATAGCTCCCCACTGTGTCTGAACATTTCTGATGTTACTACTCATACCTGTGCTCAGGTTCCTGTAGATAACTCAAGTATAGAAACTCGACCACATGTGGTTAGAAAGTGTACTGGGACCTAAGTTTTTTATCTTAGCCTTTCTAATTGATGTAAGATGGAATCTCAGAGTCATTTTGATTTGCATTTCCCTGATGACTAAGGACACAGAACATTTCTTTAAGTGCTTCTCACGCATTAGAGATTCCTCTAAGAGTTCTCTGTTTAGCTCTGTACTCCATTTTTTAAATTGGGTTATTTGGTTTGTTGGTGTTTAATTTCTTGAGCTCTTTATATGTTTTGTATATTAGCTGTTGAGCTCTTTATATATTTTGTCAAATGTAGGGTTGGTGAAGATCTTCTCCTATTCTGTAGGCTGCTATTTTGTCCAATTGACAGAAGGTTTTCGGTTTCAAGAGGTCACATTTATTAATTGTTGATCTTAGAGCCTGAGCTGTTGGTGTTCTGTTTAGGAAGTTGTCCCCTGTGCCAATGAGTTCAAGGCTATTTCTCACTTTCTCTTCTAATAGTTTTAGTGTATCTGGTTTTATGCTGAGATCTTTGATCCACTTGGACTTGAGTTTTGTTCAGAATGATAAATATGGATCTACTTGCATTCTTCTGCATGAAGGCACCCAATTATATCAACATCATTTGTTGGAGATATTATCTTTTTGTACATTGCATGGTTTGGCTTCTTTGTCAATTATCAGGTGTTCCATAGGTTTGTGGGTTTATTTCTGCATCTTCAATTCAGTCCCACTGATCAACATACATATTTTTACGCCGATACCCATGTAGTTTTTATTACTATTACTCTGCAGTACAGCTTGAAATCAGAGATGGTGATATTTAAGGAAGTTCTTTTATTGTATAGAATTGTTTTAGCTATGATGTGGATCAAGGGGAACACAACTCTCTTGCTGGTGGGAGTGCAAATTTATGTAACCACTTTGGAAATCAATCAAGCGCTTTCTCAGAGAATAGAGAATAAGTTTACCTCAAGACCCAGCTACACCACTGCTAGGCACAATATACTCAAAAGATGCTCTGCCATATCACAAGGACACTTGTTCAACTATGTTCATAACAGATTTATTCATAATAGCCAGAAACTGAAAACTGCCTAGATGTCCTTTAACCAATGAATGAATAAAGAAAATGTGGTACGTTTACACAATGGAATACTACTCAACTATTTTAAAACAAAGACATCGTGCAATTTGCAGGCAAATGTATGGAACTAGAAAAGATCATCCTGAGTGTGGTAACCCAGACCCAGAAAGACACAAATGGTATATACTCTCTTATAAACAGACTATATTAGCCATATAGTACAGGATAGCCATGCTACAACCCACAGAACCAAAGAAGCCAAGGAGGATTCAAGGGAGGATGCTTGAATCCCATGCAGAAGAGGAAATGAAATAATCATCTGAAGTAGATGGAGGGACCTTAGTGGAAGAGGGGGGGCAGGGGTGAGGAGAGTTGGGTGGGTAGGGGAAGTAGGAGGGGGAGGATCTGAAGAGAGAACAGAAATTGGTAGGGGAGCATCTCTGGGATGAGGAGGCTTCTGGGAGTCTATGGGAGTGATCCTAGCTGAGATCCCTAACAGCAGGTGACATGGAGCCCGAAGTCTACACTTCCTGTATCCTGGTAGGACTCCCAGTAGAGGGAAGGAGACACCGAACCACACATAAAACCTTTGATCCCAAATTTGTCTTGCCTACAGGAAGTGTAGTTAGTGATCAAGATGGAGCAGAGATTGAGCAAATCAATGACTGGTCCAACTTGAGAATGACTCCATGGAGAGAGCCAACCCCTGACACTATTAATGATACTCTGCTATTCTGGCAGACAGAAGACTAACTAGCATAACTGTCCTCTGAGAGGCTTCATCCAGCAGCAGATTGATACAGATGCTGAACCTCACAGCCAAACAATAGACAGAACTTGGGGAGTCTTGTGAAAGAGTGGAAGGTAGGATTGAGGGAACCAAAATGGTCAAAGACACCACAAGAAGACCTACAGGGTAAACTAATCTGAGCTTATGGAGTCTCACAAAGACTGAACCACCAACCAAAGAGCATACATGGGCTGGACCTAGAACCCCTACACATATGTAACAGATGTTCAGCCTGGTCATCATGTGGATTCCCTAAAAAT
>CM053743.1:47045796-47082231 GCA_028658305.1 Pachyuromys duprasi | reverse complement strand
TTTCTGTGGGTCTTGAGAGGCTTAACTTCAGAACGAAGAGGACGAAAGGTTTTTGAGTTTTTCTCTAAATCTTTGTCAAGAAAAAAAGAGCTTTAGAATAATTTTTTATAATACCCTTTCCTTCTTAGTGAATACATGTAGAGAACATTTGTCTAACACTGTTGTTCCCACCACCTTTCAGAGACACCAAGCAGTGTCTCTGATCCACTCTGTCGCCAGTACATCTCCCATGCTCTCTCTATTTGCACCTTCAGAAGTAAACCATGTTTCATTCCTCTCCGGATTTCTTCACAGTTCAATACCATACATTCGAATGTGAAAGCAATTCATTATGCTTTTGGAGGATGCTGAGGTGTGCATGAGAAATGTTCCCTGTGGGTTCTGGCACTCGAACTCTTGGTCCCTGATTGGTGGAGCTGTTTGCGAAAGTTATGGGACTTTTAGAACACGGAGCTTTGCTGGGGGAAGTGTATCACTGGGAGTTGGGGCTTTGAGGGTTTGTAACTTCACAGCACACCTCGTTCTGCCTCTTGGCTTCCTTTGTGTGGTATTGGTGTGATCTCTCAAGTTCCTGCTCCAGCTGCCTGATGCCGTGACTCCTCCTCCTCTTTCAGACCCTCTCTCTGGACCCATCAGCCCAAAGAAAATCTTCCTTCTAAGTTGCCCTGGTCGTGATGTTTGGCATAGCAACAGAGAGTCATAAATGCAGAATACTTAAAATTATATACACATGTATGTACACACACACTGCACCCCCACATACACACATATACACACACGTACATGTGCATACACACACACATATACACACTCATGCACACACATGCATACACACACAGAATGAAAATTCTGGTTTATGTATGTTCTTTCCAAATGACAGTTTTACACAAAATTGTCTAAAAGGCATTCATTTATATTGGACAATACAGCTTCTTAATACTTTTATAAAATATAACATTAAAACATATTAATCCTCTACTTATTAAACTTTTTGTTGTTTTCTATTGCTTCTTAGTACAAGATAAACACTTTTCCACATGGAGATGCTACAGTTGGACCTGAATGTTCCTGAAAGGCTTAAGTGTTAGAAGTGTGGTCTCTGGCCTACAGTGAGGTGGTGGAATGCTTGAAAGGTAACTAAAGAAAAGGTTTCAGGGCACGAGGCGTGTGTCCTGGAAGGGAATTTTGAGACACTAATCTTTGTCTTTTTCTCTCTTCCAGTTCCTGGCCATGAAGTAAAGGGCTTTGCTCTGTTACACTCTGCCACCAAAATCTCTTCACTCACCTTAAGCCCCAAGGCAATGAAACCAAGTGACCGTGGACTAAAACCATGTTTTTAGAAGTTGACTTCTCTTGGCTATTTGTAACAATATCAGAAAGCTGGCTAACAAAATAACCTGACATGTAAACTACGTTATTGTATATTTAACTGAAATTTATGAGTTTCGGGGTATACATGTGTGCTCAACATCTTCACAAAATTTTCACACAATTGTTTTTCAAAGGGTTTATGTCCATACACAGGTATGGAATACATGAAAAAAAAAGCAGAGGCCCAAGGCTTTTTCTCAGTATGAGCATGTTGTAGAAAAGTTGGCTTTCTCTATAGGGTAATCCTAATGGGAAATGGAAAATCATTAATTTGATTTGGGGCCATACTATTCTCTGTGCTGTGAAAAGGACCAAACAGTGTGCCGCTCCCACTCATTAAGAAAAGCATCTTCAATGAAGTGCAGAAAATTTACCTCCCCTTATTCTGATTGAATTATTACAATAGTTTGAAATAAACACTACAATCCCAGAAATTAAGAATCAGAAAGAACATTTCAGTGAGGGTCAGATGGAACCACATATGATGCATATGTCCTGCCCGTTTCTGTTTGGACCCTCTCCTCTGACTCTGGTCACCTCTGCACGGACAGGGGCTGCTCTGGGATGGAAGCCCGCTGGAAAGTAGGATGACTGAAAAATGTACGGCCACGTGGCTGGCTTTCAGATGAGAAACTGAGATTCCCCAAAGAGGAAATTGTTCTTCATTGCTTTCTTATTTGGAAATATTTGGAAACTCTTGGAAGGAGTTCTTATGACTTCTCCCTACTTTATTGTTCAGGTGAATTGTGTTTGATTATGGATTGCAAGAGGATGTTTGGCTTATAGTCTCTGAGAGAGAATAGATATTTCTACCCCTGAGATATGTAACTGTGCAGCTGCTGTCTAACACTGGGTTCTAAAGAACTGGAAACTTGAGGGCTTTCCCCATCACAACATCTTGAAAGTATTTTCTCCCTGTTAGCTCCATATTCTAATCCCAAAAGGAAGATTTTAGTATTTGGAATATGCAATATGCCTTCCCCCCCCCTCAGCAAGGTGTACAATTAATTCCTTATGTTCTGAAATAAAATAGTGGAGCAGAAAGTGTCTCTGAGCTTCCCCAGAGCTTCCAGAAACCCTATAAGAATGTTCATATTTTCATTTGCAAAAACAATCATTGCACACCCCTGCCTGTAAAAGAATGAGTGAGTAGCTTGAGTTCCTTTCATTGTTTGTTCCAAGTGAGTGTAAGTGAAGCCATCAAGTCATCTGGTCTACCTTCTGTGGTCATTTGCTGTGTCTACAAGTAAACTCTAATAAAGAGACAGCCACAGAAATAAGGATCCTGGAACAAGCTTGTTAAAAGTTGTAATTCATTAAAAAGAGAAAAAACTAAACAGGAAAAGAAAATACAGTCCCCCTCCCTGATCCACAGTCCACCTGTGTGGCTACCATCTGCAATGCTGGAAGAGCTTGTGCTTGATTTTGTATGGTGACAGGTGCTTCTCATGCCTGCACATGCCAGGGAGAAGGGACAAAGATAGATTCGCATTCTCGAAGTTAGCCTTTATCAGAAAGCATGCCTCTACCTCTCAGTGGCTAAGTAATTTCCTCAGAGACTAATGTTGGGCAGGTACCTGGGATTCAAGATACAGGGCTATCTTGTGCTGAGTCTCTGCTTCTGCTACTCTGTTATTATGGACCCTAAGCTGATTCTTGAGGTTAAACCTGGTTTCTGTAGGCTTTTAAAAAAAATAATGTTCAATTTCCCCAGCTTCACAGATATTTCCAGTGCCAAATAGGAACTGAACATCTTTCTTAGGCACTTACTTTGTTTAATGAAAGAAGATGAAAGTTAATTAATGATTCTTATGGACACAGTTATGTGTTGTTCAAAGAAATAATCCCCTCTGCCTAGGGAGAACATGGTGACAAAAAAAAATCTCAGCAGTGCCTTTGAGCAGTCTTTGTATGATGCTATTCACTCAGACAATTCACTTCCTGGGCTGGCACACTTTGATAATCACTTGTGAATATATCATATCACTATAGAAGTAGTGGCAATGTAAGAACTTGGCTATGTTATGCCCCTGTGGGGCATACTGAACCTTCTGGGCTCCTGCGCTCTCCCTTTTGTCTGTATTCTTTCTTTACTTTCTCTTTCCCAGATGTCTACCTAAGACATGCCCTTAAACTGTCCTTCATGCTAGTTTCTATGCATCTGCTACCAAGTATGACCCGGAAAAGCAGATGCTATTCTAAGTAGCTCCACTGTCAGCCTGACACAGGCTAGAGACCTCTGAGCATGGAGCTGGTCTGTGGGCTCTCTTTATTTTTAATTGATGTAGGAAGGCTTAGCCCACTCTGGGCAGTGTCATTCCCTGGGCAGGTAATCTTGGAGTGGATAAGAAAGCTAGCTAAGCATGAAACTGTGAGTCACACACAAGCAGTGTTTCTTTAATGTTTATGCTTTGAGTTCCTGTCCTGACTTCCTTCAGAGATGAACTGTGACCTGGAAGCATAAACCAAATAAATTTTTCACTCCCCTAAGTTGCTTTTGACTGAGATGAAACTACAAGAGGTGTTGATAGGGAGCCTGAGCTGTGCCACATTTTCTCTCTTGTTGATAAAAAAAGGCCATAACTAGTGATAGCAGGTGTTTGTATAACTTTTGGCACAAGACAACTAAAATTTCATGGATGGTGAATTGGGGCAGCATTATCTGATAATGCGTATGGGGACTCTTACACACTTGATAAAAGCATTAACTATAAGATAATGAATCTTGTAGGCTATTGATAAGCTAAGGCTCTGGAAAAAGATAAGAAACCAAGATAGATCGTCAGTTTCTAATTGAATGCTCAGTGTGTGAATGATAACACTTTCTCACCACTTTCCAGAGAGATCCTGTGTCCTGGTGGAAGATCCTGTTGGGTGGAAGAGGGCGAGAAGCCTACCCACATCTTATTCTGCAAAGTAGCCCAAGTCGAAACTGCAAACCTCTACACTGGAGTCTGCAGAGCTTCCTCCAAAGCTGGTGGCAAGTTGAGAGTGAGGCCTCAGACAGCAGTGGGATGTGGCTGAGTGGACACAAGAGGAACACGTACTTACCCAATGTGAGTTAAAGACACAGGTAACAGTACAAGGCATGCACACGGGACAAGACAAACGGGAAAGCCACAAAACTGCTCTTCAGATTATGTGATTTAAAGTATCAAAGATGAATACCACAGAGTGATACACCACCCCAGGTCACAATCTGTGGGTGTTCAAAGCAAATCACCATGGACCAAGCCTACAGTCTGAGGAAGGATTATGCAGAATATGAATATACGAGTCACCCTGGGATCTATCAGTCTTTCGAAGGACATTTCATATCAAACCAACTTCAGATCATTTTACTCATGTACCCAATTCCCAGTTTCAGAGCAGAGAAGGGCTACAGTGCTGTGAATGGGGCAAAGTCAATGTGGAGGACACCGAAATAACTTCAAGGCGGTTGGACTCAAAAGAACTCAAGAACAACAGAGGGAGGGAACAGTTGGCACTCTGAGTGCTGAGACAAAATAGTCACAGAAGAAGTAAATGTTGAAAAGACCAATTGGAGTGTGGGTTTGAACTTTGCAGGGAGTCAGTAAAATGGGCTGAAGCTGGAGGCCAAGAGTAGGGAACAAGAGACTGCTGAGAAACGCCCCTGTGGGTACTGCGGACCCCGTCTTAGGCCCAGTAGATGGTGAGAGAAGCTTCCATGCCGATCAATAGCATGAGTGCCCATGTCTGCTGGCAAACCACTTGACACAAACAGAGGATTTCAGCACTGGTAGAGCCTTAGAATGGGCTGGAACAGGATGGTGGCTGCTTTCCTGGAAGTTCCCTCGGGTACTGACAGGCCCATAGCAACAGTGGGCTGGTTGGCTACCCCAGAGCTCGTGTGGGCTCTCCATTGGGTCAGAGGCTGTATAAAAATGCTTGAGGCTGTGCAGCAGAATAGATCCACACCCGAGGCGATGCTGCTCTCTAGAGTCTGTTTTGCAGGTTGGTGACTCTGTTTCCCTCACCCTCTCCTGGATTCCGGTTCCCACGACCACCAAGCTACTCTTCAGTAGGATGGGTTCGAGATCCTTGAGTGGTGGGGCCAAATGCAAAGCAAAATGAGCTGTTCAAGACAGAGAGGCAACGAGTGCAGACCAGGGCACTAGAACCTAACTACCAGGAGTTATTCATTAAAATAAGAAGTGTCATGGAGAGACATGGCTGAGAACATCACAACTTACAAAATTCACGTTCTTTGATTTCGACTACTTTGTGGACTGAAAGTTGAACCCAGGCCCTTGTACAGTCCAGGCAAGTGATAAAACCTGTTACTTAGTGTGCTGATTAACAGTTAATAAAATATGTCAATGAAATAGTGCACTCAGTGTCATTTTATATAGTATTATAAATGATACTTAGTTGCTACACCACCTTGATTGATCATAAGATACAATTTGTAACTCTCCTTCCTACCAGCCCCTAAAACTCAGCATCTTTATTCTCTGTGTTATAATGGAGTGAGTTGTAAGCTGCTCTTGGCAATGTAAAATCATAAATAATTTCAACTGGAAGCATATTCCTGTTGATGCAACTGTTAATGGGACTCCTAAGGGCACGTTGTAGGCTGTGACAGCATCAAGATCAGCCCCTGACAAATTATTTTGAAATACGAATTTCTGTACATCTAGAGTAAGTTTCTAAATCATTCTCTGAAAGAGATTTAACTCTTTACACAAAGCATTTTGTTTGTCTTCATTTAGTTTTAAGAATAAATTTGCAAATGGCATCTTAATGCTTCCTCTGACACCTGCTGCAATTTTGGGAGTTTATACAAGGAACTAAAATGACTTTCTGGTTTGTGTGTAATTCAAAATGACTGCTATGCATTCTATTGCTGCATTTTCAATGACAAGAAGATATTCATTTAAAAACTTCTTTTCTTGTTAATAATTGGTTTATTGGAAGATTCATGTAAAATACTAATTTTTCTTCTGAATGCAATGATATCATTTAATAAGTTTAGTTCCATTTTTAGCATATATATACATATATATATATATATATATATATATAATTTCTCCAATGTTTTGGAATCTGAGAACCAGAGATTACAATTTTTTCAAAACTTCTAATAACTTTCCAATACACTTTGCAATGCTAATGTACGTGTTTTTATTTACTGAAAAAGTGTGCTATCTACTGGGCATAGGACACTCCTGACCCAACTGTTGGCCGTAACTAACATTTGTGCTGATGATAAACAGAGTCCAGTCAAAGCCATTAAGTTTACGTCTTAACAAGTGTGGCTTCCATGGGAACCCTCGCCCTGCTTCTGTTTCAGCTCAGGCCACCCTGTCCGGGTCAGTAGGGATCAGGCTCACCGCCTGTGTCACCTATGTTGACCTGACATCCACATGAACCTGCTACCTGCTGTGTCTCAGGGCCTGAGAAGTTCACCCTGTCATCTCCCCCATTTCAGGCATCTCTCATCCACCCACTGTCCACATACACACAAAGGCAGAGAGGCACGATTGTAGAACTTCTAAGAATGTCAAGACCATGTCATCAAAGCCTTAAGTCCTCCCCAGGACCCCTTCTTCCCCGGAGAGACATGAAGCACATGGGCATGGAGGCCTTGGTGAGCAGTGTGTGCTCCTTGCTTTCACACTGTCAGCTATTTGAAGGGCGGAGACAGCAGGAGCATCTCTTTCTTAGCAGCTCTCCTTTGACAAAGCTCAGCACAGTGCTATCTGACTGGGCGGGAGTACGTGGTGAAGCTTTCACGCCTAGGATAAACAGTTGATTTAGAAGAATTAAGTGTCACCCCTAACGCACTTTAAATGATAGCAGAGTCTGTAAGACTAAAGACCCAAAGAGCTGTTTACAAGAACTGCAGTCCAGTTCATTCAGTTGCTTCCCATGAAGAAGTGACCATGCACACGTGATAGATCTGAACAATCAGGTAAGCGGAGGGTGGCCACATTTCTTCCTGGCCCAGTGAGACATTTCAGGAAAGTAAGAGAAAAAAGCAGAATAGGAGACGTTCCAAGTGGAACAGATTGGAGTTGGAGACATCAGTCTTCACTCATGTTTGGCTTAATATAGAAACAGATGGATATATACAATGATCTATATAAGTGTGTGTGTATGTGTGTGCGATCTGTCAAGTAAGAATACCTAAGCCACCAACGTATGCACACTTAACCTTGAAATTGGTTCTAATGCTGTTCTCCAATAAAAAGGAATCAAGGCTTCCAAGAGAGATGGGTAGTCTCAGCACTAAGACAGGAAGTGGAAAGCATAGCCCAGGACATCTGAAGAGAGTGAAATACAGAACGTTCTCGAACAAATGAACAAAACAGCACACCCTGGAGAAAGCCATGATGACAGGGTGGTTATCAGAGAAAATGCTCCTCCCACCACTGGGGAAAACATTAGCACGTGCCTTTTGGGTGCTCTCTCCTCCTTATTCATACTTAGCTAGTACCTCAAATCAAATACTTTGGAATGGTTTTCTGGAGATCTGTAGCTCCACCACATTAACTTTCTCTAGCAAATCTACTCATGAAGTTGGCCTCTTAATCACACAGCAGCTCGAGTTCCGCTCTGATGTAAACACTTCATTTCTGGGTCGTCGAATTGTTTTCCTTTAATTAAATGAATTGGGGGGAGGTGTCGTTACTTTCAGCTCTGCACAAATTACTGCTCAGTAGAAACTGAATAATGTATTGTAAGTAGTACTTATTCTATTTATTAGACAGTCTATTGATGCGTGTTGGTCTTGTTCTATTTTAGTGGCACTGCCATGGTAACTGGTCTCCCCACAAAGGCCTGTGTCAGAGCAGAACTTGAGCATACGGAACTTCAGATAACTGACAAATGAAAGAGGTAACCTCAGATACAATCTAAGGCACAGCGTTTTGCATTGGATTAAATTTCTCCGTGAAGTGGCAGAGCCCTGAGGGGCAGCATCCTGGGATCAGCTGCTTATAGCTGGTCCTCATCAAAGCCATAGAAGAGAGTCCCTCTGTGACCTCCCAGCTCCTGGTCCACACCTGTGGCTCTGCCTCTTGTGCTATTTTGGCTTTTGGGTGAAGATCACAGCTTTCAGCAGAAAGAACAAGTTGATGTCCAGCTTTCAGGGAGCCAGAGTGGCTCTGGGTGATGGGTTTTGAGTCCACAGACATGAGACCTCATCCCAGCTCTGCCTGTAACCTAGCTGTGTGGCTTCTCTGAACTGGGGTTCTTTCTCTCAGTGGAGGGCTTAGGTGCTCTTGAGTACCCCAGTCCCTAAACTTGGTCCCCTTGAATCTGCTGCCACAAGGGAACCAGAGAACGGTACAAGTCATTGCCTCCTCTGAAGAGCTAATGGACCCTAAGCAGTCACGATGAAGGAAGCTCCTGTGATATGCTGATGTTGTGTGGCTATGAGGACCCAAGCCCTAGAAGGAGCCAACAAAAGTGAAAACCATTTCTCGTAAGATATTTTTTGGGTTTTGTTCTGAAAATCCTCATTGCTTCCACTTAACTTTGCAGTTGCAGAGAGTGATTGTTAAGCACAGAGGTGACCAGGGTCCTCCTCTGCCTCCTCATCTCACTTCCCACCTCTGTTCTTGAAATCTCTTAGCCTGTCCTCCCTGGCTTAGCTTCATCCCTAAGTACATTCCCAGAAGGGCAAAGGAGCTCAAATGCCATGGATGGCCGTGAGCTCAACCATGTTTTCTGCCTTTCAGGGATTGGTAAAAATTGTTCTCATTTACCAGGCCAATTGCTCCCATTTCTTAAATCTTCCTGTATTTCGAAGCAGCATGGTTGCCAACTCTTAGGAGCCTCTTCCTGTGATTGATTACTAAAGAACTGTTAGGCTAAGTTCTATGTTGGAAGCCATGGGACCCAGACAGGAGGCTGACAGGATGCTGTTTTGTAAAGGCCCAAGGAAGAGAAAACCAGGACACAGAAGGCAGAAAGAGAGCATAAGGAATTCCTTGTTTATTATTGAAATGGCTTCTTGTTTAGAGTCTGAAGATTACTGAGGAATCCCAGCCCCTGCCCTTAGCCATTCTTTCTTACCTCTACATTCAAGGGGTGGTTATAAAATCAGGGCAGTCTTGGTGCCTCCTATGATTTCCATTTTGATCAGGCAGCAGAGCACGCCTCCCACCTCCTGCTCCTCAGCACTCCCAGAGCACTTCAATTCCTGCTGTTCCCATTTGTCTGCTCTCACTCCTGTGCCCTGACCAGTGGGGCTGGGGCCATAGGGATGTAACAGCAGCCATAGATTCTGGATTTCAGCAGATATGGCCCTCCTTAGTTCTGTTACTCCTTCGATTTTCTTTCATTGACAACGACAATCAAACATCCTTCCCTAATTCTACTTCTATATCCCTCCCCCCAAAATGTGCTTCCACCACAAACCAAAGAAACACCCGCCTTTCCACTCCACAGCCTTCTGTTTTGGGATCCTGAATATTTCCAGTTAGTCAGGCATCATGCCAGCTCCCTCATTTAATCAGTTCTTACTTGAGACTGTCAAATATTTCTCCTTGCCAATGGCGCATTTGCCGGTGCATAGGGTAGGCTGGAGATTGTAGAGGCTTGGGGCCAGCAGGTGTGGGAGGTGTGTGTGGTAGGGAGATCTTTTAGGACAAAAAGCAGACAAAGTGGTCCCAGGGTACCATCTTTTCACACACCCACCCTAGAAGGTAGAGTTTGTAACTTGAAAAAAAAAGTAAAAATGAAAGAAAGGAATGCTTGGATGTTCACATCTGGGGTGTGGATGCATGTTGTCAAGAGAGAACACGGTGGAAGGTGTGGGCTGTGGTCTGACAGTTCCTAATGCAAAACCGGAGGAAGATCTGGAGGGGTTCTGTATTTTTAGGGGTGACAGAATACTTCCGGCCTTTGGAGGCTTGATATGTTAATTATAGGACCTGTGGATGTCAGCAAAAATCTTTTAAAAGAATAACTTGAGTGCCTAAAATCCCCAAAGACTGCAGAGACCGTTTTAGAAATGGCAGTCAAAGACAACAAAAGTGAAATGCGCAAATGCCTTCTACGCACAGTGGTGCCCGGCAACCAGCTCCTGGTGCTGCCTCCCTCCCAGTGCTGTTGCTAGGAAACCAAAGGGCTACACTTCCATCATCTCCATACTTGCTAGGAGATTGAGTAATTGGTGTCTGGATGTGAGTGTACTGCTCCAAAAATATCTCTTTGAAAAGACATGAGAGCAGTGCAAAGCCAATAGGTAGGATGCTGGAGGGTGGAGAAGACTGGCCTGTAAGAGCAGAGGGTCTCCGATGGCCACACCTGAAGGCTGAGGAGGAGGTGGGGACCCGCTCTAGGGAGAAAAGTGGGAAGCTGTTTACAGCTTTCCTATCTTTGTTATCAACCTCATCTTCCTCATCTGCTGGGGCCCCCAACTGTAAGCTGTTTGGACTGAGGAAATCTGAGGGCGAAGCCGAACCCTGCTTCTAGCAGCTGCTTACTCTTCATGGCCCAGACACATGCTCGGTGTCCCCCTTTAATCATGCCTCAGTTTCCTCGACAAGGTTTGACCAGAACTCCAAGCCACACTCCAAGTTCCCATATGGATCTGATGTCTAGTCTACCTTCTCCCCGTAGCCAAGGGGCAACGCCATGTCATCCCTTCCTGGATGTGTCCACTTTTCTCTTAATAAGAAAAAAAAATTCAATTCATGGCTATATTATACCTGTCTCAACTTTCCATCCCAATAACGACCGCTGGAAGTCTTGAAGAATAATTGGGAAACAGAGGAAGCAACTTTGAAATTGTACTCTCTTTCTTGCTTTCTTTCTTGTATGACACTTGTCATACAATATGTAAAAAGCCCAGAAATCCAACTTGAATAAAATCACTTTTTCTTGGTGGATGAAGGGAAGCCAGTGACATCCTTGGGACTTGTGAACTCTGGACCCCAGGGTCACATATGAAAACTGCTAACTGTCAAGGATTGGGGAGCTTGCTGTCTGGCTGCAGGTCTGCACCCCAGGGTTATGACCTTACGTGCCAAATGAGGAAAGAGCGGGGCAGGAAGCTTGAATCCGCATGAGGCAGTCAGAGAAAAATGCCACGCTGTGTGGAAACGCACTTGACTGGAATGTGGAGCTGGCGTGGAACGAACTGCATCTTTTCACCGTGTGCCTGAGAGAGTTTCTCATTTGTTCTGCAAGTATTTTTTGAGGCCCTGAAGGCTGCCAGCCCCTCATTAGGTATTCAGTCACATGGTACAGACACGTGGTCAGCGCCCCTCGTTGTTCATCCTACGCACACGGCCACAGGCTCGATGCCTCCCTCCTCTGAATACTCTGCACTCTCAGAGGTTAGACCTTTACCCACTGCGAGAAATTCTCTCAAATCCCTCCCACGAGTGTCTGTCTTATTTTGTTCTTGAACACTCCCAGTGACACAAACCTCAGACACTTTATTTCCTGTGATAATGAATGCCAGTGTCTAATCATCCTGCAAGCAGATGTTCCTTAGGAAAAACAAATAAAATTAAAGCTATCTTTGGGTTAGCAAATTGCCCACCTCCACCCTTGGCTGAGCAGGCAAATAAGCAAGCCTTCACCTTCTTCTCTCCTCCTCCTTGGAGGTGGCGAGGCCAGCGATCCGGCGAGGCCAGCGATCCCTTCTGAGGAACACGCAGGCTTCCTTAGTTTGCTTATTTTTCACAGTGTGAAAGGAAAATTTCAGTTGGACCTCAGGGTGATAAAATGGCTGTACAAAACTATTTGTGATGCTAACACACACTAGTGTAAGAGGAGCCACACCTCATTATTAGCCTTTCTGATCCCTTAAAAAGTAGCCTCCCCTCTGTGCTTACCGAAAGGCAAAGCCCGGAGAGCAGGTGCTCAGGAGGCATTGACTTCTCACACAGAGCCACAGAGCTTGGTTTTCCCTTCCCTTTCTTCTGGGTGTTTGGCAAGCATTCTAGAGTTTTCAGCAGAGGGCTGGATGTGGAAAGAAGAGCACAAGGGAGCCATAAAGAAGTGCCAAGCAATGATGAATACGGGTTATTCTGCACACTCCCAGGAGGTCTGGGACCATGGGCGATAGTTTGAGGAGGCAGCCTTCGCTTCAGCACCAGGAAGTCCTTGCTGAAGGCACTGCAAAATGCAAATGGACTGGAAGGTGCGGTAGGGAGCCACTCAGATACAGTGCCTCTGCTCAGAACTTGGTCCTCACTGCACGGATGTCCACAGGATTTCCCTCTGTCACCAAGCACCCCTACGAACCCATGATGCTGTCCCAGATGCCAAGGACTCCTTCTGATCCACATTCACCCTCTACTGTGTTGCCAACCCAGAGTCAGAAAGGCCACTATTTGTCTCATTGACACTTAGGTCCCCAATCTAAGGAAGCATTAGACAACTTTACAAAATACATTTTAAAAGCCACTTATAGAAAAGCCCAAGACATCATCTCAAAGATGCCACGGAATATCTGCATTTAGACAATGATTTTCTCACTTCTGTGTGTTGTGGAGGCAGGGGCCCCACAAGAAGTGTTCAATATTTTATATTGGGAAACGATTTCTTTTACAAAGGGGGCAACAATTGTACTGCAATAGATTTAAAACTAAAGCTTACCATCGTTATCCATAAACTTTTGTCTGGATTCACGGGGATCTCCAAACTGAGCCAGCAAGGACAGTGACTCTGTTGACATGAGGGCATTTGAAGCCCCTGACGATGTTGTACTTCATCGTATCAAAGTGTGGATTAGCATGCTTGAATCTGAAGTGGAAACCACTGTCTATAACAAAGCTGAGAAGCAGGGAATCTAAGACTCAGCAAGAACCCTCCTAGCCTGTGCCCTGTTTCTGAAACACTGTCCCCGTCCCACAGCCCTCTCCTACGTTTTGAGGCTCATACTTCATGCTCCCTAGCATTCAACCACTGAGCCACTATGTCAGAATGTGAGGCAGGATTATGAGTCTAGAGGCATCCTAAACACGGAGTTAAAAGTCATCAGGGTGTCTGCCTACATGTAGCTTCTATTTTAGTTACAGGAGATGGTCAGTAAAAAAGCAATGAGTTAAACACATACCATTGTCACACAAGTAAAGACAAATGCATGCCATATGTACAGCACACCTGCTATAGTGAGAACGGACAAATATAATTTGGGGGAGCACACCAGCTGTTGTGTTTCCTGCTGCCCAGGACGCTGTGGGATTGTATGCAAGATTGACAAGGGACCCTGACCAGAGCCAGTGTTGAGCTCTCATCTGTGCTGGAGTTCTACACCGAGTGCAGCACTTTGCTGCTGAGATGGCTGGGACTGTGCAGACAAGCATCACTGCCCCCTAGTACAATGTTTCTCCACCCCAGCTGAAAATTAAAAACACTCGAAGATGCCACAAAAGACGTGTATCTGCAGGCCAACTGCAGGTTTATGGAAACGAATTCTGTCATTAGAATGTTTTGCCCTAAGCACCTGTCAACATTCCACAGGGATTCTGAGCCCTAGGGAAAGCTGAGAACTTTTCTAATATTTTTCTTGCCAAAACAAACAAACATCTGCAAAGTGAATCTGCAAAGTGAATGGACCACAACAATGACCAGCTTGCCAAGGTATTCTCAAAGGTACAACAGTGGCATTTGTATCCTGGGGGTAACCAACAGCTGACTAGCTGGATTTAAAGTCCTGGTCAATAGGAGGGAATTCATTCTTGATAGTGTAGGTGTAGCTAATTACCTGTTCATGGTAGACTCCTTGATCCTAGAGAAAACCCCACTAACGCAGCTTTCCTAAACTAGTGTAAATTCTTACTCTCTTCTTAAAACATGTAATTTTTTCCACAGGTGAGTGTAGCTCTCATTCCTCATCACAGAAGTGCCTTTCTGTGGCAGATGAAGACCATCAGAGAAATCCACACGTTACCAAAATTCAGAGAGAAACTGAATGCTAAACCCAAACTGATATACCTGCAGTGTAACCCCTGTGCCTAAGACTCAAGAGAAATCCTGATATGCAGAAAGACTGTAAGAGCTTGAGGACTGGGATGCTCATTTGGAGATAGTGTCTTCTGTACATGACAGGGAGGCTGCCCGACGCGGTCTCAGCAATGTGGATGCCTAAAGAGACCTACAGCATGATAATACCACTTGATGTAGCAACACTGATGGAACATTCAAGGGGACCTGACCTTACATGAAGATTAAAGGCAATTAATTGCTGCTTTGAGAGAAAGGAGAAAGAATTGGTCTTGAACAAGGATAATCCCTCTGTTAGGATAATCAATCCCAAGTGGTCAGCCTTAAAGACACACACACACACGTTATATATACATATATATATATACATATATATATATACATATACATATATATGTGTGTGTAACACTAAATGGTCTCAGGGTGTTGTTTTGTTGTTGTGGTGGTGTATGTGTATATCACAATAATAATTGAAGAAGAAGAGGTTATGAATCTGAGAAGGAATTGGGGGAAAGGAGGAAGAAAGGAGAGAGAGGGGCAGAAATGATATAAATTCAGTATTCATATATGACAATCTCAGAAAAAGAATTACAAAATTTCAAAGTTGAAAAATCATATGAAACAAAAGACTGGTTGTGGAAGCTATTATACCCAGAGCTATATGTTTGTGTTAGAAAATTTTACATACTAACATTTGGTGTATGTATATTTAGCTAGACTTGGTTTTTTTTTTCTTTCATTAGCTTGGTATATTGACTTCTAGTCTTTAAATTTTGACCAATCAGGTTCTTCTCTTGCAAAGTTTATTTCTGCCAGGAAACAAATATTTGGATCTTGTTTTTTAATCCTGTCGGTAAGTCTGTGCTTGTTATTTTTTGTTTAAGATTTATTTTTATGTGTATGGTGTCTCCATGTTTATATCCCATATGTGTGCTGGTGCATAAGGAGGCATTTCTGGAAGAAATAGAAAAGTTTGTGAGTGCTAAATGTATTGACATGTGGGTAAGAGGATCATATATAAAGTTATGAAGGTTTTGAAGGTTATGAAGGTTTTACAAGTGATGATTTCTGACCTCATAGGCCATGGCAGGGAGTTATCACTTAAATCTACTTTGTGCATTTGTTGATACAGGGTCTCCTTTTGTAGCCCAGGCTAGCCTCAGATTAATGGTCCACCTTCTCAGCTCCATAACTCTGGGATACCAAGCACAAACCTCACATGGCTTTAATTTTATTAGAAATTAAACATAAAGTCTCTCTGAAGAGGAAAAATGAGAATAAAAAACTCAAAGTGTATTTTCTTAGATTCTTCTATAAAATTAAGGGAAAACATACAAAGTATAGGTTCAGGCTATGAAAGCCAATATTTAAATAGTGGAATTTCCAGAAAATAAATCAACAAAATATCTTTAAAAAATACCCAAACAAACAACAACAACAACATAATGTTAACAAATGGGAAGAGCTCATTGAATGTATCCCCAAAATAAGTACTGAAATTAAGTCATACCCATGAAACTTTAGACTACGTAGGATGAAGAGAAAGAAACTTCCAAGAAGGAAAGGAGAGAGAGAGAGAAAGAGAGAGAGAGAGAGATAAGAGGAGAGGAGTGATCACACACTGTACCCCACTAGAATAGCCACACTAGAATCTCAAAGTCAATCCAATAATTCCTTTAAAAATTCCAAGGAAATTCCCAACCGTATACTGTATATTCATTCAAACTACCAAGTAAATTTGAGAGTTATTATTAAAATATATTAGAGGCTAAGGATCTAACTTCATCTTCTTGGGGATAATAAATTCAGTTATTTAAAGGGAAAGAGCTGGGAATGGATCCCGAGTTTTGGTATATGTTGAGATATATTCCTGATCATAAGGGACCTGATACTCACTGTCTTCAATCACCTTGGGGAGGTGTCAACTTTAGGAGAGCGATGGCTAAGGGCTTCTGATTGTGGCCAGACACCAGGGGATTGTGGTGGACAGCCAGTGAAAGTCCTTTCTCCTCTTTCGTTGCTTCACTGATGCTTCAGAGCATTGTTTACCCAAGGAGAGGAGGGACCACAGTGACTCTTAGAGTTGAGGTTTCTTCTTTAGGGTTGGAATCAGGTGGAATGCGAGTGAAATGAAGTAAAGAAAGTGTCATTTTGTGTGCTGGGGAAACAGCCACAGGCTCATGTCTGCAATAGACAAAGAGTACAGTTGTCTTTATGGAAGTTGCCGTGTTGCCTGATTAATTGTCTTTTTAAACGTCAGTTTGTAAGCGTGACATATATATGTTAAACCTAGCCTGTCTCCTAGCAGAGAGCAACATAAGAAAACTGTAAGAAATGAAGAAATCAACAGGAGGAGGTCCGTTGATTAGTGTAAAGTTCATTAGTTTTTTGTTTTGTTTTGTTTTTCCTTGTTCTAGAGGGTCATGGCTGACTCTGAAGATCAGAAATGGATCTTCTATATAGACACCATTATTTTTACACGGAGAAGGCAGAAGAGTGGGACAAGACCAGCTCTCTAATGCCCAGACTGCAGCTCTCAGTGGCAAAAGCTCCCTGGGCCCTCTGTTGTTCTTTGTGAGTGGAGTCAAGGCTGGTCCTGCAGAAGCAAACCATCACTTCCAGATTTGACTTTGCATTCTACATAAGGTCAAGGAGACAAAGTTCCTGGTCTATGTAATCTGGACAATAAACCCTGCTCATTTGAAGGAATTTTTACTGAAGGATGCTTTCTCTGTGAACCTTCACCTGCAGGTGAGGCGGTGGGGGGGGGGATAACCTTGGTTCCCACACAGCTCTAGCCATGGGAAAGAACCAACTAGAGATCTTATAGAAAAAGCTGTCTGCATATCCCCATTCTAACATCACCCTGTCTCTTGCTCTGGGACCCCACACTAGATTGTTTCCTGTATCTAAAAGCTCATCCTTCACCAAGCTAATGGGTGAACAACTACAGACCCAAGATCTTGGGAGAACACAAATTCCTAGAAATTCTCTAGTCCTTTTGAACCCCGACTCTTGGCTTCACCTGCTAAAAACTCCATCTCTATAGAATTAAGGCATTAAACTGTTTCTCTCTAGGCTTTGAGGGCCCAGAGACCATATGGTAAGCTCTCAGTTAACATTGCTGGTTCTGGCAAAAGGCTTCCTTATCCTAGCCAGCCATGATGTCTCTGTCTGTTGTCTGGAGCTGTGAGAACACAAGGCATTAGTATATGAACCTTCCTGGTGTATATAGTAAGCACATAATTCATGGGTCAGTTTCTTACAACTCATCTTCTTGGCCAGTTTTAAATTCTCGGCTGGGGATCCTGTCTATAGGCCAGCACCTTTGCTCGTAGGAAGGATGGAAGCATTGTGTGAACTGGATATTGCATGCTGTGTGTTAAAGACTTGGTTTCTGGACCATGATGCCATTGGAACAGTGGAACTTTCAGGAGATAGGGTCAGTGTAAGAAAGTCACCTCCTCTACTATCTGACCCTAGCCTATCAGGTCTCATCAGAACTGTCTGGATCCTCTTTCTCTGTCGCCTACTTGGACCACCTCACCAGAGGGAAGCGATCAAAGAGCAGACCCACTGAGTCCATGTCAGAGATAGCCCCTGCTCCCCTTACTAGGGAACCCACACAAAGACTGAGCTGCCATGGGCTACATCTGAGCAGGGGGTCTAGGTCCTCTCCATGCATGGTCCTTGGTTGATTCATCAGTTTCTGCAGGCCCCTTGAGCCCAGAAATTTTTTGGCTCTGTTGGTCTCCTTGTGGAGCTCCTGACCTCCCCTATCAGTGGTCTAGGAGAGGGATATGGCAGGGAAAGGAGGAGGGAGGGTGGGACCAAGAGAAGATGAAGGAGGGAACTACAGTCAGGATAAAAAGTAAATAAACTGTAATAAATAATAATAAAGAAAAAATTAAAAATTAAATTAATAAGAAAGTTAGATTCACTGGTGGTAGAGTGTGCCCTGGTAGGAGATACAAGTCCCAAATGGCTTCTCTCTCCTCCTCCTCCTCTTCCTTCTCCTCATTTTCCTTTTTACCCTCTGTCTGTTTCAGTCTTCTTTTCCCTCCCTATTTGGCTACCCTGAGGAAAACAGAAATCTTTTGCCATATTCTCCTGCCACCACAAGTTCAAAGCACCACAGGCATGGGACCATGAACTGAAACCTTAAGGCAAAATAAACCTTTCTTTGTATGTTGATTATCTCAGATACCTTGTCACAGTGACAGAAAGCTGACTGACAATGGTCTGGACAAGCTTTCAGTGCAGTCCCGTATGTGCTTATGGAATCAGAACCCAGCAAAGGAGACACATGAACAAGAAGATGGACTTATCCAGGGTATAATCTTGTGTGATGTGGCCTGTGAGCATCAGAAGCAACCAAAGTCTGGAATGGTGAGGGACAGATTCTCCCGTGAAGCTTTGTAGGGAGTATATCCTTGCTAACCCTTTCACCTGCAGACCCTGGCCCCTAACACTGAGTAAATAAACTTGTGTTATCGTAAAGTAGCTTGTTTGTTGTAGCCATGGGAAAATAATCATATAGCTGAAACTCTGTACCTGGCGACCATTCCTTCACACAGCTAACTTACACAAAAAACCAGCGTGCCTGCTTTAATAAAGCACCAGTACTTCAGCAGTGATGTCCACGTCGAAGAAGGCAGGTATCTTAGGGATGACAAAAGGGTACTTGGAAGAAGAAAGGCTAGATGGGATATACAGAAAAGGCAAGATTCTAGAACCCATGACTTCAGGTTTCAAGTTTTCGTTGGTATCATTGTAACTGCAGCAATGATAGAGATATGAAATGTGGTATAGCATAGTTAGGACTTCTACATTAGATTATGGCTGATCAAGGTATTGGTGATTAAATTTTCTCCCTTAATACTCTTTCCTTGAGTGAGATACATAATCCTATTTGAAATTTTGAACCTTATGCAGCTCTGAACTTGCCAAGTTTTAATTTGGCCATATTTTGTTACCCTGAAGAAATACGCACCCTCACCACTGAGGAGAGGAATGCAAGAGACAGCATTGAAGGGTGTGCAGTCTGGGGCATCCACATCCTCTGGAGCCTGTGCCAGGAGAGCCTTGGAATGTTTTGATGCTTCCCAGGGTAACTATGAAGCCCTGGGAAACACTTCCACCTCTGGGTCACCTAGCTTCCCAGGGACACCTCAACTCAAGGCTGCTACAACACACAGAAGACTGCACTCACTCTTAAAAACTACCAGTTTGTAGCTGTCATGTAACATCAGGGAATGACACACTGGGCAGCAGCATTCTGGGTATGCAATGACAGTTAAAAGTTCACGTCTGTGAGATCAGACAGCATCTCCCTCTCAGAGGCCACTTGCTCTCACTGACTTCGGGCAATCAATGAACACCGCAGGCAAGCCTGGGTCCTTATCTGAAGACACACACATTTAAAAGGAACGCCCTACCTTGCCAAGGCCCTATACAACTTTAAAGGTAATCATTGCCACTTCTAGCCCCTCTTGTGGAGGATGTTATTTATTGTAAGACATCGTTTTTATTAAATACACTGTAGTACAAGAGACATTCCATGTCAGGTTGAGAGAAGCTGGTCACATGATTTACAAACAAACTTTTTTTTTTTTAAACACTGTATTCAGGTGTCACTTTGAAATCAGCCAAGATGCAGCGAGTCTCAGTAAAAAGCACTGGACCTCAAAACAGATTGCAAAAAACAAGTAAGAACTGGTAAGAATCGGCACAGAGACGTCACATTAAAAGGGAAATAAACCAACTGAAAAGATAGAGTTCTAAATACCAGGTCACCGTTGAGGGGGGAAATCACATCTGCAGAGAGACGTTGAAATGAGTGTGTGTGTGGCCCGGGTATATACAAACATCTGTTGGATGCTGAAGCAAATGCAGGCATCCACACCTCTAGGCAGATCTGTAAGGAACGTGGGGAGAAATATTTCACCAGAATATGTTCATTCCTTAAGGGAGTACATATTTAAAATTCACATTTAATTCAAATACCTTGTATTGAAAATATTTCCAGCTGTTGTATACATTTTAAGAAACAGTTAGCTATCCAAGCTATAAGATAGAGCCCTCTACATCATTGCGTTTCTCCATCTTCCGTGTCTTTCCTTCCTGCTCAAGCATATAGTTACGAGGAGCTTGTAATACTTCACCTAACGTGTTGAACATCCCGTCAACCTCCACTCGGGATCACTTTATTAACTCACAGACCAAAGGGAAAAAAAAACAAACAAACATGGACCTGGCCCAGAACACATAGGCTGCAAAATGACGTTCCCATCTTTTCCATCTTCTCTCCTGAGACACGCGTCAAGATGGCAGCGTAGTTGCTTGGAGGTGGTTGTGAGATTCACAGTGTTTCACTTGCAACACATTTACATAGATGTAAAATTTTTTTGCTTCATGTTTGTGATGAATTGACCAAAATAAATACACAAATAAATAAAGTCAAGGAGAAAAGAGAGCAGGCTGCAGCAGCTAAGAAGAGTCAAGATGTTGACTTTCGCAGCAGCAATTGATTCCAGCCCTGACAACTAGAAAATGCGCCTTCCTGCACTACTACTGTTTTTAACTACAAACCCCTCCCATCCCAGTTCCTTACAATAACATTTGAAATTCATGTGCAAGCTAACACAACCTGAGTCTCTCTCTACATTCCAGTTATACACTGTGAAGAACTGGCTTTGACTACAAACTTGGACATCTGGGGATTTGGGTCATTATCCATTCGTCTCATGAGATTTCCTTTAACCGTGATACAGGGCCAAACTGAAGGTCAAGTTTGGAACTAGAAGCCCTCTAAGAGGGGATAAGGAATGGGAAGCAGAGCAGTGAGGGTATGTGTGCCTGCGCTGCCATTTTAGCAATCAGACATGACAATGCCAGGGGGTGCTGGCAGTCCCATTTGCCAACGTAGAGGCTTAAGACAAGTCTGCCCTTAACCAGGGACCCCACTGCCCTGTCCTTGAGAAGGACAGCAGTCCACATCATGGCTCTTGCTTGCCATGTGGATGAGGGACGACTTCAAGCTGCCCATCTTGCTATGGATTCTTAGATGTTTTCTCATCAGCCTTCAAGACACTTGTCTCCCAACAACAGTGCAGTTTACATCTAGAAATGCTCAGTCTCTGAGCCCAGTGTAAAGGGATTAGAGCAGGAAAGGCGGGCACAACACAAATGTGCAAATAAAAACTCAGATTCTCCTTCCCAGGACTTGTACATAAGGAGACCATTTGTCTGCAGCTTTCCTTTGCAGAGAGCCAGAGAACACACTCAGTGTAGGCGATGGCTTTCAGTCAGTCTCGGGGAACATGTGACTTCCAGCACATCTTCCACCCAAGGATGGCACAGAGTGCCTGGTGCAGCCCTTACCCACATAGAGAATAGAAATACGAACTGCCACATGATGCTGGAAAGTTTTGGTTATTTAGCAATTTTTAAGCAAATTATTCATATTGTACCCTACTTATAATTATTCTATCACCATGTGCCTATATGTTTATACATAAACCCACAAACACACTACATATGTGCATTTGTATATGTATAAATCAAGTGTTTATAACATATATTTTATATATATATATATATATATATAAGTACATGAAAACACCACACACGGAGCTGATGTGAGCATGTGTGCATGAGTTCTGACAGAACCCTTGGTAGCAGTGTTGGAAGCGTTTTCTAAATGAGGCCGATTGCAACATGGGTGCAGGAGTCAGCAGACACCAGAAGCACATGATGTAACACTTCATCGGCCTGCACTGCATGTTTCCTTTTGTTCGAGTGTCCCATCTGGCCCCACAGACATGCTAATGTGCCTTCTTTCCCTCATGTCTTGTTTGTATGTTTGCATATCTAGTGGGCAGACGTGGGTGAAGCCCACGCTTGTCCTCTGAGCTTCTGAGTCTCCATTCCCTCACAAAGAAGTGTGACTAATTTGCCAACACATGCAAAAAGTGCTCAGAAACCATCAAGCAGTTAAGAAATGGAATGGATGTGAGACTGGGTTCATGGTAGAGATTTTGGGTTGCTACCACCATTTCCATCCTGTTTGGAGAGGGATACATTTTAGAACAAGATGTTTCTTTTCTAAAAATTAAAATACCACAAAAAAAGGGGGATAGTAGGTGAATAATTACAATTATTTTAAGATGTCCTTGGCTCATCCAACTACTTTAAAAGCAATCAAATGCTCTTTAATGCTCTGAAATCGGCATGTATTCTTGAGACAACAGAGGGAATATAATAATAATAATAATAAAGTATAAATAACTATAAAATTTTGCACTTGCATAGACACTTTCATTTTAATACCTTCAGGGACTTGTCAAAAGTGTGAGGAATTTCTCTCTCTCTCTCTCTCTCTCCCTCTCTCTCTCTCCCTTTTTTCCTGCTGAGGAAAATACAAAGCTGGGATGGAATGTTCCCCTGTCCTCCTCACAGACCTTTGATGTAAACCTGCACAGCCTCCATAGCCTTGGCCCCTTACAGTGCCATCTCTTTTCCTCTCTGCTAAGCAACTTGTAGCTTTTTCTCCAAGGGCAACTGGTCAGACTCAGAGTTGACGGGACCTGCGCAAGTTCCTAGGTCATGGCTGATGGAATCTAGAAAAGCATGTACTAATCTGCCCTTGCTTTACTGCTGCCTCACAGCTCCACAGTATTTAGACAGTACCATGGGTCCTTTAATGATATATACTTGACTGTATACGTCACAGAGATATGGCTTTCATTATATTATTATAGGTATTCTGGAGGGTTTTGTTTTAATGGACAAAAGGAACAAATAACTCCCATCTCTCGTGGGCCAGTGCAGCAGAAAGGACCATAGCATCCGCCTCGTGCAACTCCTCATTTCAGTGGGCCCTACTGGATCACCTTTTGTTCTCTGTTCATTTACACAGAGTCTTTTTTCTTTTTAAATCTTATTTTATCTTATTTTGAGAACTGGCTTTCATAGTTCATATGAGAAAGCACAGTGCTCTAGAAATTAATGGGCACAAATGAAACCTACCCAGGGCTCTTGCACCTTCAGAAATAAATACCAAATAAAATACTCTGAGGTGAATTAAGTTATTCCCTTCCAATCTGGCTCGTGTTACAAAGACGGCAAGTGTGTCAAACTTCCCCTCACAGAGGGGGACAGAGAAATGGAAGTGCTGTTCTCCCTCAGTCTAACTGACTCTAACAGTAAATTTCTACATAAATTTACTCTCTCTTTTAGTAAAACCAATGACCGTGCCCAGGAGCACATCTCTAGGCCCCGGATGGACACAGCCTCCCGCTGTAGCTACACCATGTCAGTTTTTAATCTCTTCTTTTTAATGGAGTGTAGATAACAAAACAGCATACTGACCATGAGTACATTGGAATGAAACTGCTCTCCCAAATAGCCCAGAGTGAGACACTTGACCTGTGCACACTGAATGTAAACTCAGGTGGTCTCCCAAGAGAGCGTTCTTTTCCCTCGTGGATGAATTGTGTCTGTCCCACGGTCCAGTAGATTTGAGGTGGATGAAGATATCTAGGCTTCAGCATGCCTATTCAGTAAACCCATTACCAACTGTAGAGTGCTTTCAGCTATTGATCTGGTTACATTCCCTAAGTTGCATAAGTTAGACCTTTTATGCATCTGTACGACCTGCCACAGCTGGAACAGTAGTTTCTGCACATAGGTATTGATTGACAAAGACCATGCACAATTTTGTTTGCACAGTTGAAAGACAGGTGGGAGTGGAGGGTTCGGGCTGGAGGGAATTGCTGTCTGAAAAGTTCATGGTAGGAGAAACTTGCCTCCAAACTGAGAATGTCTTCTGTCATTATCAAGGACTCAGATTTTCCCAACTGACCCTGAAATAATATCTGAGCACGAAATCTACCTCTTTTCAATTGAATTTGACAAAGGCTTGGTAGATAACACTTGAGAAACACATCAACTCTTATCACCATGCCCGGCCACAGTGTCTGAATGTATGATGTGTTGTCTGGGTCCCATGGAAGCCATTTTTCTTTTCCATTGTGGGCCACTGTCTGTGACTGGAAACTCTGTCCGTGATGCAGAGTTCAACGTTGTCTTTCCTCCTCAGAAAGGTCCTCAGGGGACGGTGCCAGATGCATTCCTCCAAGCCAGGGGTTTCCGGGTTTTTCTAAGCAGGACTGGCCCCAGCTCATCCCACTGCTCTGGTTTGCTCGTGCCATGGTTTATGGCAAAGCTTCTCGCTCTGGTTTTCATTTCCCACAGATAAAGTTTTCCCAAATTGTACACAACGTTACCTTCTCATACACAGGCTAAAGCCACCAGAAGAGTATAAATAAATAAATAAATGAATAAATAAATAAATGAACGAATAAATAAATAAATAGAAGTGAATCCACAGAAGCCCCGTGTCTGTACATCGGAAGTGACGGTTTAAGTCTGATGTTTGATTTCCCTTTTTTTCATCCACATCAAAGGCAGGAATACAACAAGGCATTGTTAGTTGTGGTGGGCAAACTGGAGTGTCTGCTGATATAACAAATTACGTTTGTTAAGGCCTTTGTCTATGTACAGGTAACAGGAACACAGAAGCCAGACTGATCAAGGAGAGAGGCTGAGGACCGTGAAGCAGGGAAGACCAAAAATAAAAGCAGAAAGGGCCGAAGAAAGAAACAAACCAAACGAGATGGGGAAGAGAGAAAGAGACAATGCCAGAAGCGAGTTAATACTGTCGGTGGATGGAGAAGTGCACGCTGCTCCCCCCGAAGCCGCTCCTTGTCCTGTTAATACTGCCAGAGCTCAGGACAGCGAGGTCACGACATCAGCGGCAGTTAAGAGGTTCATCCTGGCGGCCAGTCTGAGGAGTGTGTTGGGAGGGATGGTGTGGGGGGAAGGGCCCTAGCCCAGGATGTCCAGGTAGACGGGAGATGCCTTGGCCAAGTTCTGAAGGAGGGCGTGGATGCCTTTGATGCTCTTTCTCATGTGTGGCTCCCGCTGCCAGCACCCCAACATCAGCTCGTACACCTCCTGGGGGCACGTGCGCGGCCGCTGCAGGACCCGGCCCTGGGTGATGCACTCTATCACCTGGAGGGAGACCAGACACTGGGTGAGCAGGAGAAAAACCAGGTACATGGAAATGTCAGCACAGGGGAGCAAGGAAGAGGCCTCTCCTTTATCTTCAGAAAAAGTCAAGCCAAGTCACCGCGCTTACTTGTAGAGGACAGCACGGTGATTTGTGCTTCTGCACATACAGCGTGCACTGATTCAGTCAGGACAATTCATGCGCGAATCTCTCTAATTACCATGTCTCTGAGCTGGGAACCTTCTTCCCCCTGCCTGCTAACTTTTCATAAAATGCAGCTTTGTATCAGCTGCTCCTCAGGGGTTACCAACCAGTTACCAGTTGAAGTTTTGTTCTTTTAAAATATTTCTATTGTAGCTCTTCAATGAAGTTAGAACCAACTTAAACCCTCTGCAGTCACAGAACAGTGCTGCAGAGTTCCAGAATTCGCTCCCGCCGTGTACCTGCATGGTATTTGTGCTGGCACACAGCTTTTCTCTGAATCCTTACACCAATCTTCCCCACGTGGATTTCCATCGAGAGAGATGGGGGGAGGGGTTGTTCTTAGTTATGATCTTTCTATGTAGCCCAGGTTGGCCTTGAACTCATGGCCCTTTTGCCTCGGCCTCAAAGGAAGCCCTCTCCCTGCTTTCTCACAAGGAAGAGAGCCACCATTATTTCACAAAACTGATAAAGGCTCAAGTTATTCACAAAGGGTTCTCCAAATTTCGCATAGAAATTCCCGTGTTTTGGGTTTCACCAGCTGGGGATAGACCCTAAATTGGTTTTGTGTAAGGTCTGACTGACAGGGACCTTGTCGCAGCAGAAGTGACTGGGAGTCCTGGGTATCAGAGCTGAATTAAAAGACAGTCATGGATGTGACAGAGACAGGAGATGCCTGGTTGAGGTGCTGTGCCTGCACACAGACATGCTGCCGGCTCTCTGCATCCGAGGGTTCCAGCTTGTACCCAAACATCAGCACGTTGTACCCAAACATCAGGAATATACGGGACATGACATCTGTACTGAGCACAGCAGACCTTTTTTCTTGTCACCGCTCCCTGAACATACCACGCTTGCTCTGTGTGTGTGTTCTGCTGTTGTAGTAAGCTGGAGATGAGCCACCCAAAAGGAGATGCCCAGGTCACTTGCAAATACTACATTATTCTGTTTTCGGAATTTGAATGTTCTAAATTTTGGTCTCTGGGGGGGTTCTTGGAACCAGTCTCCATGGATTTCACCATGGAACTATGCTTTTCAAAGGAATTGGAATAGGCAAACAAATGCTTGAGAGTTTTACCAGGAGTTAATGTTCTAGAAAACTCTGAAAAGGGGGAGTGCATTGCGACTTTTCTGGAAAAGTGCAGGAACCCTTGCCAGACTGAGGGGCATGGATTGATCGCTAAGGCTGCTCTTAATTTATTGGATGAGCTATAAAATCATTCCTCAGCTCTGTCATCAGAGGGAGCAAGGCAAACGCCTTGCTTCTTTCCCCAGAATTATTAAAATGAGGCTGTGGAATTCAGATACACAGCTGGCTCTCTGGGAAGAGCTGCTGACTCCAGCAAAACCACATATGACCATGTTCTGCTTCCGAGCTCAAGAGAACCTCAGACCATGGCTTCACCTTAACTTTCAGCTCTGGTGGTAGTGGTGGTGGTGTGTGTGTGTTGCGGGGTGGAGTCTCTCCCAAACCAGTGCTCACCTCATTGTTTGATAGCTGATACCAGGGCTGCTTGCCATAGGTGAAGATCTCCCACAACACAACTCCCAGGCTCCAGACATCACTCTCGGTGGTGAACTTCCTGTACATGATGCTCTCTGGGGGCATCCAGCGGATGGGCAGCATGGTATGGCCACCGACCTGGCAGGAAGGCAAGAACAAGAAGCCTCAGTCATCTGGAACCAGTGTGGAAGCTGCGGTGGGGGGCAGGGTTCTTCCACAGACTTTCTCCATCATCTCAGCTAATGGAGTCAGAGGGCAGAGATTGGTCAAAAACATTTTAAATATTATTTGCGATTCCCTTTTCTTCAAAGCCAGAGAAGAGCAGAGGACGTTACGTGGATCTGCATTATGGATTTACAAAAGCCTGTGTACCTTCTGTCAGGAGGACTGACCCATCTAGTGGCAAACACAAACATTTTGACCAAGAAAACAAGCAAAGGGCTCTGCATCCCAGCCTACTGGTACCCAAGATGGAAATTACTATTCCCGTTTCACTGACAATCAAAGAAGGCGCATGAGCTTTTGGACTGAAAACTCTACGATAGGGTGATGCTACCTAGCTTATTAAGAGCAATAAATCAGTTTATTTTTTAAAAGAAAAATACCCACTCTAGTGAGAACACAAGCCTTGGCATCACCTGGAGATAGCATTGGTGCAGCCATGGAAACTTGATTGGGAGGATTGTGTGTGGTTTTGCACACCGTGAAGAAAAGAAGGCCATCTCAGGTTTGTTGCTCATCAGGCTGTCTGGCTTTAAAAACGTGATATAGCTCCTGTGCAGTAGTTGTGTGGCCTGTGGATCTTAATTCTCATCCTGGCAGCCCTCTGCCACTGCCAAGGCCACAGGACACACGTCCTGGATGCTCTCGAGAAGACCTTTCTGGGATTAGACATGACTTGACCTTTCTCCAGGCTGGCTCCTCCTGATTCCACGGTTCCCTGGTCCCAAAGATACCCATTCGGTTGACCCTTCATCTCCATGCTGAGAACATTGACAAAGAGAAGCTGATGAAGGACACAGGGGAGTCCAACTTCCCAGTGCTCACAAGGACGTGTGGTCCAAGGGTAAATGATGCCCCAGGGCCTGGCAGCCTTTACCACAGCAAAGTGAGGGCTGCTGTTTAGATAGGCAAAGACTGGCTCTGATGCTTCCCAAGCCGGGTACAAATCCCCTCTGGTCATATTCCAGAAGGGTCTGAACACTGGCACATGCATTTTTCCCAGACTTCCCTGTCATGCAGCACTGCCATCTCCTTGGTGTTCTCTGAGAACACACAGGGAAAGCTCTCTGCAGCTCTCAGCCATCTGCCCCCTGCTCATCTTGTTTCATGTTTCATGAACTTACTCAGTTCATGAATTTCCCTGAACTGCAGACAATGAGAGTGCGCCACCAGTTAGCATTTGCCCAAGGTGGCACCTTGAACACGGAACAAACAAGTCTAAGGTCCAGCTCTTCCCATCGGCCCTCTTCACCTACACAGGACACATTTTCTCGGGACCTGCTAAGTTTCTAGATAAAATACAGCTCCACTTGAGGCAGGTGCACAAACCAGGATGGGACAAAATCAAATGAGTAACCAAAACAGAAAAACAGCATTCTTATCCTGTAGTTTATTACAGCAAATGGCCAGAATACAGCTGGCCACACTGTGTCTTGCTGTCCTTGTTACTTTGGGGTGCTAAGACCACACCAGATACTTTTCCACGGTATTTCAGTTGCCTACCACACAGGAAACGTTGAAGAAAACCACTTTCTAGGGGCTGTTCTTAACTCTTGTTTACAGTTTATATATATGATAGAATATACATATAATATATATATATATGCTGCTGTTAACTACTGTAAAAAAAAGCCAGAACTCCAGGGATTAAAGCGAGACTTACAGAGTGACAAGTCACAGAGAAGTCTGGCTGTGCCAAGTCATAGTGTTAAGGCATCAGAAGGGGAGAATGTTAAACAAGAAGGTCAAGTGCCTGCTAATATTTCCGGGAAGGTTTAGGGTTTGAGACAGGCATTTGTCTTTGGGAAGCAGATATTTCATTCCTCTGCAGGTCTTTCTGTAAGCGCCATTTATAAATGCGCTTCTCAGAAATCCCCAAAGGCAGAAGGCTCAGAAAGGCACCTGACTGTGTGGTAGAGAAGGATCCAGCAAAGGCAGGGACTGGATGAGGGAATCTAACTGGAAAAGGATATAAACATTTGTTTTGTGGAAATGCTGAGCTGTGAGTTGTGAGTTGAAGTGTGAACCAAAGTGTTATGTTTTGCACAATGACCCCTAAGAATAAGAGCTGCCTCGGGGGATCTTGGGTCATGCGTCATAAGTCTGCAGCTAGGCCCTTCATGGAGACGCCGATGATAGCACATGTTCAAGCACCTGAGGAGTTCAACAAATGAGAATAATTTAACTTTTCTAGTTTACTAAAACATATGAACACACATTTGTGGAAGAGTCACCTTCTACAACCAGACACCTGTAAACTTTGGGGTGTGCTGATCTCTCAAGATGCCAGCTCTCCTTCCTGCCTGAGCACCCAAGTGGCACGCTGCGTTCAACACCAACTTGTGATCAGACTTTGGACTCTAAACGTACTCTAGGCTATTTCCAACACGTAGTAACGCTGCTTTGTGCCCTGGTTTCTCTAACTAAGTTGTAAGTAAGGATATTCACGCCTCCAAGCACACATTTGTCCAGTTGTTTTACAATCATAATGCCTAAGTGCTTCCAAGGGTTGGCTCTTTCTCTGATGTGCTGTTCTTCCTTCAATGGGCATCAGGTGTTCTGTCTCCATTGGAGGAAGAATCAGCACACCTGACTCCCATAATCCTCAGCTGGCAGTGACTTCGAGGTTACACTGCTTAGAGCCCCAAGTGGACCGAAGACTCTGTCCCGATTTGCTAGTGACCAAAGAAAAAGCTCTTGTTTCCCAACACTCAGGTCTTGATTTACACGTTTTCCTGTCAGGTCATTTATTTTCTGCTTAAGCTCTTTGGGCCAGATTTATTATTATTATTTCTTTCCCGGATCTCTTCGGGGATTTCACGTATGCTTTGTAAAGAATGCTTTCTTTCTTCTGTTTTCAAACTTATGAGTGATGGGATAATCTGACAAGAGTTCAGGCAGGGCCTACAAGTCTTCTAGGCCCATTTAGAACAATCCCACACGGCCCTTTGTGGCTCTTTCCTCAGGATTTTTAGGCATGTCACGAGAATAGACCCACTAAAGAAACAGTCACAATGGTAACAAATTATTGTCATATTTTTGTTGTAGACACTTTATGGCTTTCCGGCTATATAGAACTACAGTCTACTCACGACAGAGTACAAGGAGACATTTGTTCTGCACTGTACTGCCTGGCAGCCTGCCCTCACATCCTTGCTTAAATATTTGTGTGACTGAATGTAATTCTCAAGTATGACAACGGGAGTCTGAATGTTTGCCCCGGGTTGCCCTCTGGCCAGTGATACTGGCAGATGTTCCAAGGGTGAGATTGGGGCCAGCTGAGTGCCCTTCACTGTGGCAGGCAGAAGGGACAGATGGGGAAATGGAAATCCAGCTGGTGGCAGGCTCACTGGGCCTGTGATTTAGAAACTGGTTCTAGTTGCTGATGTGCAACTAACAACCATCCTGGGCTGGTCCCACGGGTTAAAGGCCTAGGGCCAGGTTATCCTTGGGTTACTCCAGGTGTAAAGGGCTAGGCTTCTGTGACTACGTACCACCGCTTTGCACTGCTAATCAGCCATTCCCAGATAGTATGTCACCCTCTGCAAAGAATTTCCATTCATCTGTCCCAGCGAATCTGACAGATACTCTCAGGAGAAGATGCTGGCTTGCTCGCCCAGAGCCATATACACACCAGCTTCACTCTATCCACATGGGTTTCTTAATGGTCCAACATACGTTCTATGTACAGCCAGAAATCATGGATCCTCGCCCAGGGAAGACTTATTCATACTTCTTGCAAGGTTTGATCTCCCTGTAATCAAGGTCCTTTTAAGGCAGGTTCATGCTCCACTGTCGTAAGGAAAGCCTCTCTTCTATAACTCCTTGGCTGTTCAGTGCCCTTAGTGTAGCTATGGGAACACATCAGATGCTCTGTCTGCTAATATACCTTTCCTGAGAGGAACATCACTGATAAGGTTATGTCTAGCCGGCAGGTTTGTTGGTGAGCAAAAGGTAGGTTTTTACCAGCGCTACTGCTTTTGGAGAAAATTTCACAGTACGTTGTCTAAGAGGGCTTGGTACTTGCTACTCTCTGTCCCACCTCAGATTCCTTCTCTTAACAATAGATCAAACAAAGCCTTAGTTCAGATGCAGGAAAAGTCTCTTTTATTTGTTGATACAGAAATAAAAAAGAAAAGAAAGAAAAAGAATTGGGGTTGGAGAGATAGCTCAGTGGTTAAGAACTCATACTGCTCATGCAGAGGACTTAGGTTCTGTTCTTAGCATCACTGCCTGTCACTCCAGATCAAGGCGCATTGATGTGTCTGTGGACAACTACACACATGTGTCTGTGCACACATGCACACATGAATGCATACACACACAACTAAAATAAATCTTTAAAAAGAGAATAAACGAATGAGATTCTTAACTTCTTAAAATACAGCCAGGAGCATGGTTCTGCAGGTAGGGACTAAGATGCCCCAGGAACCCTGTTCCTCAGAACAGTGACCACACAGGGCAGGGCCACTCCTGCTGCAGAGCTGTGTTCTCTCCACCAGAGATGAGGTCTAGGAAGATTTCTTGGTCCAGAACTGTGGGAGCACTGATCTGAACCTGGTCATAGGTCCTCATTTCTTTCAAGGCTGGAGAAAAAGGAAAGAGACTAGAGAAAGCAGTGAAACCATGAATAATAAAAAGAACTTGTGATTAAGGCTGTTAATCACTTCAGCATGGATAAACCAACTGAGCTACTGAGAACAATGTCTGATGCCCAAGTACTAAATAAAATAAGGTAAGCTGAGAACATGGATTCCATTTTTAAAACGTACCGAGAAAAGCATGGCACCTCATGATTTTGATAGTGATTCACACAGAATGTCTGATCAAAATAAAAATCACAGCTATGTTTTGCAGTTGAAAAATATTTTAAGAAAAGAAATTCTGGAGAAAACAGTGAAAGTAAAACTCTTTTGAATAAGATTAATTATTTTTATTATTTTAAAATCATGATGGCATATACAATCATTACAACTAGTTTTTAAAGATATATTTCTTTTCACTCTATGTATGTTTTGCTTCCACATATGTCTGTGCTGTAAGGAGGAAGTGCCTGTGGCAGCCACAGAGGGTGCCACGTCCCCTAAGACTGGACTTACAGAGGGTTGTGAGCTACCTTGTGGGCACTGGGAGCCACGCCGAAGTCCTCTGCAAGCGCAACAGATGCTCCTAACAGTTGGGCCATCTCTCCAGCCCCCAAAACTTACTTCCTACCTAAGCAATTTGTAGTGTGTAGTCTGTGACCATTGGGTTGTAAATCATAAAAAGTTCTGTGTGGCTTAACAGTTTCTGTCCCTCCATTTGGAAACTATGATTTGGTGAACTTAAAGGTTTCTGGTAAAGTATAAATGTAAACTGGTGATCCAAAGCACCAAAGACTGCTCCATGTCCTCTGCATGCTGATACCCTAGGCTCCTTCTCGTTCTTGCTTGCTTTGCACACACACAAAGCATCTTTCTCCATGGTGATAGTGAGGAATGCACAGCCCATTTCCCAGAGACACTGGTGACGGAAAAATGACACCATTAGCCGTTCCCTTCTGTCGGCTTCTCCCAAAGTGCAGCGTCGCCTTCCTTGCTCACATCTGCCCCTCTCTTCTCTGCAGCCACTATTCCCAGGAACTTGCTAGCTGTCAGTCAGCCCAGGACTGATCTTATGCTTGGCATCTTTCCTGAGATCTCTCTGGTGTGAACCCAGTTCAGCTACCAGGACTGTACTGAGTCTTGCTTCCTCACAGGGCCATCCTCAACCCCATAGTCCACCTCCCAGTACACTTTATTCTGTGTTAGCGGAGGCTCATAGGGAGGCAAGCACAGACCAACGCCAATGCCTAGCTGGCTCTGAAACCACAGCTGTGTGTAGATGAGCCGTGCTGACCCGGGACCTTCTAAACTTGACCAACAGAGACCAATGATGCCTGGGGGGCCACTTCAGCTAGTGGTATTTACTCAGCACCTGAGTGATGACTTGTCTGGAAGCCAGACATTTGACTGCCTCATAAACAAGCTAGCCAAAGGGCAAGCCCCATTAAGAGATGATCGTCTGCCAGAGGCTTTTGGTTGCATTAAATATTGAAGGGGCTTCTGGACCTCCATATTATGCCCGGGCATGTTGCTTTGCTCTAGCAATCTCCCCGGTCTGTTCCTTAAAAAATGCATGAACGCTGTAAACTTGAAGCAACAGCTGGGCCTCATCTGCTCACTGTGGATGGCATCTGTATAGAAGGTTACACACAGGAGAGCACAACAATGATGACAAGGGCTCTCCCTAAAGAGGAACCTGGGAGGAACACCGTGGTTGGAGTGTGGGCTGTGACCACATCCAGGAGAATGAGGGCTCTGAAGCATGAGTGGAGGCTCCCACAGGGCTGGTATTGAATGGAGGGACACTGCCTGGAGAGAAATTCAGCCCTTGTCTTTACCTCCTGAGTGACGCAGCGCTGACATCCAGGAGACATCCTGGGGTCAGTCTGGCCACCCCCCTCCTCGTACACCCCAAACTGAACATAACCAATCCTGAAACTGCTACTTTTTAAAACCTCAAATGTGCATGTTCGCTTCTTCACATTTACAGAAACAATCTTCTCATAGTGTAGTGACTTCAAGGCTGAATACTGCTGGTGGACTGGAAAGAAAGGATGTCTTCAACCTTCTTGTTAGCAAAAGTGTTTTCCAAATGCCGTTTCACAGTTAAGTCATCTCTGTCCTGCCAGAGCCAGGCAGGTTATCTGGGGTTGAAGAACAGCATGAGCTGTTCCCGCTGTCCTCTGACCCTCACAAGCTGATGATGAGCCCCATTTGATGAGCAACTTTCACCAAGGATTTTGTACAAAAGCAAATGGAGTGCAGCATTCTCTCCTTATCAGTGCTTTCATTCAGAGTCTACTGAGGTCCTGAGGAACGCAGCAGCTCTGAAAACTAGAAAGTGGACAATTATGACTCCTGATCTAAAGCTGTGCCCTTTCATAAGATTATCAGGATCCTGCTGATCCCGCTGACCCCACTGACCCCGCCGCCATTTCAGATTAAGATCAGATCACTTCCCAAAGCAGGTGTTAGGCCAGGCTCTGCCCCCAAATTCTTTCAGGGTAGCTGAGGGGGAGTGGGAAGACCTTGGAACATCCTAATGAGATAAGAATACGGCACAATGGCTGCCTGGAGTCCCCATTATCTCTGATAACCCAAGGTTTAGGGCTGACCTGGGTGCCTTGGGCTTGCGCACAGTGTAAAGAGCCCACAATTCTTGGTCTGAGGCAGTACTGCTTTCTTCTTGTTTTGCATTTTTTTTTTTTTTATGAAAAGCAGACGGTCTTCTCTCCCTAGCATGTGCAGCTGAAGTTACAAGGATGTCAAGGAATCACCTTTGGATCTAGAAACAAGAATTCTTAACTTTAAGTAAAATGAGATTAAGAGCAGGACAGAGAGCTCTTAAAGATTAAAAGAACTTGCTGTTCTTCCAGAGGACCCAGAATCAGTTCCTAGCACCCACATGGAGGAGCAGGACTATCTGTAACTCCAGTTCCAGGGGATCTTATACCTCTTTCTGGCCTCGGTGGGTACTGCACACACATGCACTTAACATACATTTAAGCAAACATTCATACACATAAAATAAAAAAATAAATCTTTCTTTTTTAAAGAATAGAGTGAAATAAGCTGGTAACAATGTGCTTTTTGCCTTATGGTGCTTTTCCTTCCTAACAACTCCACAAACTTTAACACAAAGCTTCCCAGGGAGAGAAGTGGAAAGGTGCCTTGCCACTGGACCAGGCTGTCTGGCAGTGGTGGCTCTATGCATGTGTCACACAGCCACAAGGTGCCATTCACACCCTGACAGTATACACTCCATTAAGCTCCATCTTTAAATGTTTAGTATTACTAAACTATTTTTGCCTTAGGAGCTCTGTGGTTTGCATCTCAAGAGACTAAGTGATATTTAGCGCAGCATCCTTCCATGGTGGCGAGCCACAGGGATGCTCACGGTACTGGAAAAGGTAGCAAAGCCAGAGAGGCATAGATTTGTGGCATTCCCTATGGAAAAGTTGCTGCACTGTGCTGGTTTGGTGACAAATTTCAGTTTGAAGTGTTGCTATGGAAATAATCTAGATAAGGCTCCTACTGCTGTAATAATACACCATGACCAAAAGAACCTCAGGGAGGGAATTCACTATTTCATCTTTCAGTTTGTAGTTCATCATCCCTGCAAGTAAAGGTGGGAACTCCAGGCAGAAACCTGAAGCACTGACTGAAGAGGCCATGGAGGGGTGCCGCATACTGGCTTGATCCTTGTGGCTTGATCAGCCTGCTTTCTCATAGAACCAGGACCACCTGCCCACAAGTGGTGTTTCCCAGGGTGCACTGAGCCCTCCCCATCAGATATTAATTTTAAAAATGCGCAGGTCGATTTTGTGGAGGCCTTCTCTCAACTGAGGGTCCCTTCTCTCAGTTGACAAACAAAACAAAACAAAAACACAAACCTAGCACCACAGGAGGTATTCTGGGTAGATGTTGAGAAAGAAATAGCAATGGTTGTTGACAGAATAGACACAGAAAAGGGAGGAAGCAGAACCCTTTTCCCTGTGAGAAGCATCCCCCATGGTATTAGACAAGTCAACCCTGATGAGCGCATCAACAGGAACTGAGTGCAGAGACCACCATGATTAACCCCAGCGTTGGTTAATGGTGAAGACCAACAGATTCTACCATCTGTCATGAGACTAAGATGGAGTCAATGTAGTAAAGCCAGATAAAAAGGAATACCCTCTTTCCTTTCCTTTCAGCTGGAGAAGTCCAATTTGATGTAGAGAGTGAGCCATGTCCATAGGAGCCTAAGTGAAACCAGCCAGCTGTCTCTAGGGAACTCTCTGAACTTGACATGGCTTTATATATATATATATATATATATATATATATAGCATAGAGATAATGGCGCTGGGTACAAATGTCATCATGAGTCCTCATGATGCTCATGAGAATATGAGAATTAAGATTATAACTTAGTTACTAAATGCCTTATTGGTGTGTGTCATGCATGCTCTGTGCTAAAGACACGAACTCCATCTAAAACATACTTTTCTGTGTCTCTTTAGAGGTACCTACAGATCAAGTACATCAGTAAAAGTGCATATAAT
>CM053743.1:46932844-47045296 GCA_028658305.1 Pachyuromys duprasi | reverse complement strand
ACCACTGGAGCTAAACCCTTGCTCAAGTGGAACCCCTCGAAGTCATTGCTATGGCCTTGCTTTCCTGGGAGTCTGTATTTAAACCTTCATTATATTGTCTACACACTTGCTGTAAAGGAAGCCCTCACGGCTGCAAAGGATCCTCTCAATGCAAGTGACCCGAAGAAGCATCAAACACCAGCAGCAAGTCCCACACTGCTGTGTTCTTCCACCTATGCTGCTGTAACCATTTGCTGATTGATGTGCCTTTTCGTTACCTTTTTCTCTGCAGCATGACTGAGCGATTAAACCCAGGGCCGTACAATGGAGTGCTGGGCAAGTTCTACCCGCGCCTGACTTTCCCTTTCGGTAATGTACCCACCACACAACAGGCAAACATTCCTAGAAATGTGAAGCAGAAATGTCCTCTTCTCCTGATAGATCTTCACCAACTTCCAAAGTGCTTGCAATAAAATCCAAGCATGCTGTAGGACTCCCAAATCCCTGCCTGACACTGCTCACCTCTGTCTGTGCACTACCCGTGCCCCTCCCCCCGCTCAGCGAGCTTCAGCCACATTGGTTCCCTTTCCCTTGCTTCTTCGTTGCACTTAGGATTGGCTACAGCTCTCCCTCATGTGTGGTTTGTGTCTCTGCCCACCTCTGGGGCAGGCTCAGAGGGGTCGAGCCGTTTAGTGATCTGTTTGCCACTATCACACCACTGCTCAGGACAATGCCAAGAGCATTACTGTGGTGACTGGGGTAGGTGAGTGGCTGCATTTTCACCTTTTAGTGGGTCAATCTCTCTAGCGAAAAAACTCTCTGGAAGGTGCTCATAGGAGTGACATCTCTGGTACTGTTTTAAGACACCCTGGTCAAAAGTTACCTAAGGAAGAAAGGGTTTTTTTGTTTTGTTTTGTTTGGGTTTGGTTTGGTTTGGTTTGGTTTGGTTTAGAGTTCTGCATCCTAGTGGCTTAGCATCCAGATTGGCAGGGACAAAATGACAAGGCATCTTTTTCTACACAGAGAAAGCATAGAAATGGTGCAGGAAGTGGATGAGGCCACAAACCCTCAAGTCTAACACCAACGACGCACTCTAGCAGGCCTAAGCCTCCTAAACTGTCTGTAACTGCTCTGAACAGTGTGTGCCAACTGGGAACCAAGTGTGCAATACACGAGCCCATGGGGATGTTGTTCATGCAAACTAAAATAATACCCCATTAGTGAAAACCTCATCTTTGCACTCCATCCTCTGGGCATCATCTGGGACTGTGCCCGAGTTGCCCACCACCCTCTTACCATCTCCCAAATCCCAATGTCTCTTGACAGCACAGGCTGGTGCGGAGACCAATAAGATCTGCCTGGGTTCTAGCCAGGATTCATGCTATTCAGCCCATTGACGCACAAAACAATCTTTACATTTTTATTTTAATTATTTACTTTATGGATTTTTTTGCCTTCATGTATATTTCTGGACCTCCAGAGTTCAGAAGAGGTCATTATATGCCCTGAATCAGGAATTGTGAGCTGCCATGTGGGTTCTGGGATTCGAACCCAAGTCTTCTGGAGGAACAGCTAGTTCTAGAGAGCCAGCTCTCTAGCTGCATTATTTTTGCCCCAGAACAATCTTATGAAAGAGTGGTTTATATCCAGACACACAGCATGCAAACAAGAGAGTTGGACGGTAATTATCAGAACATCCTTCGATGGGTCAAGTTACAGAATTTATCACTTAACTTTCCTGTCCCTGCCCTGGAAGAATGACTTGCTGACTGGCACTTCCCTCGGCCCTCAGGACTCAAGGACTGAGGAAGAATTTTGACATCCATAGCATCAGGTCCTTCCTGCTTAAAGATGCGGATGAGCGCAGCTGTGGCCTCCTGCTGGCCCCACACCTCCAAGGTTTTCTACAAAAGGCTCAGGGCCTTTTAAATGTTTTTCCTCTAGATTTAGAAACTGGAGCCTTGCCCTGTTTGGGGTGGGTGTTAGAGAAGAACCCAATACAGGTCAGCTTAGAAGAGAGTACAGCACCCGCCTGCTGGGCTAGGAGCCCCTCCTTACGACAGTGCACACAGGCCCTGGAGTCCTGGAATCCTATGTTCTTATTTTGGGGGTGTTCTTGGGAAGGGAGAGAGCTGAGCAAGAGAAAAGAGCCAGACACTGGTCTTTTGCTGCAATATTCCTGAAGAGAGGTAATCCATTTCTCCCTCTTTCTAACCCCGAGCCCCAACCTGAAACCACAAAAGCAACTCCAAGAAAATCCCTTATAAAGCCAGTGATCTCTGAAGGGAGGGGAGGGGTCTGGAATCCCATTGCACAGCTTCTGCTTAGACAGTGGCTGTGTGCTGTCAAAGAAAGGGGGGGGGGAGGTAGAAAGAAACCGGACAGAGACTGACCCCCACAGCCTGTTAATAGAGGGTAGAGTGAGCATGTTTCTCAGGGGAAGGTGGCCTCTGCCAAAGGTGTCTACCTTTGCAACACCTTGTCTGGCTGTGCAAAGGTCACCCACACAGGTGTGAGGAGATAAACAGCCACAACCAGGCAGACCCCTTTGCATTCTCTCCTCATCGCCCCTTGCAAAAACAGTCAGGAAATAACACCAGACTCTGGGAAGTCCAGGCTGGGGTGCTAGAAGAAGAAACTATAAATCTGACATAAGAATGAACTTAGAAGTTGGAGTTACTTGCTATCATGACTGAGGGTAAGCTGAGTATCTGGGACTCCATTTAAGAGGGACTAAGTATCATTGGAATACAGTGTGGCTGATTCTTACAAAGCTAAACACATTCCTGCCCATGTGATCCAGAAATTTCACTTCTTTGTATTTACCCAAAAGTAACTGAAGTAACTGAAAACCTTTGTGTATGTCACACCCAGGTGTCTGGCATCTTTTCTCTTAATTGCTTAAACCTGGAGGCAACAAAAACGTCCTTCGATAGATGAATGAACACACACACACAGCATTGTACATCTAACAATAGAATACTGTTTACGGAACATATGAATGAGATTTTCTTGCTTACTACTAAGTGGAAACCAGTCTGAAAGCGGTGACAACCGTGTGACACTATGGGAAAATCTGTAGCATCAGGACTTCAGAAGCTGATTGGTTGGCAGAGGCAGCAGAGGTGAATCTAAGCAGGGAACTTATCCTGTCTGGTGTGTACACGTCTGTTGAACCCCATAGCGGTGTAGCCCAGAGAGTAAGCACTGCAGATTATGGGTAAAAAGACAAACCAATGCAGGATCATTAGCTGTAACTGACATTCTGTTCTAATTTGGAATATTGATTGGGCGGTAAAAAAGTTGGGCGTAGCAGGGGCAGAGTCGAGTAAATGAGAATCCCGCCCTTTGCTCAGTTTTACTGTGAACCTAAAGCTGGTGAGTGTTTTTGAGGGTGTAGGCTCACAATGACTGAAGCACTGTTGGTAAGGCTTTTCTCCAGGATCCGGGTTCAATTCCCAGCACCCACATGGTGAGTTGTAGCCGTCTTGGACTCCAATCCCGGGGGATCTGACGTCTGAAGGCACTACATGGATGTGGTGCACGGACACGTACACACAGAATACAAAGAAAATGAAATCCTCTTACAAGGCAAGGCAATTCCCACCCATGCCGCTCTAAAAGCTCAGCAGTGGAGGTGACCATCACTGTTCACTGAGCTGTTGAAGCAGGGGATGGCTTCCATTTCCCTCAGAGCAATTCAGTGCCCCAGGAGACCCACTGCCAGCAGGAGACTGCTGCAATGGGGGTTTTAAGAAAGGGGACTTGACCTCTGCCCCCGGTGATGGGCAGAGAGACACCTCGTTGGTAGTGGTGTTCTTCTGTCAGTCGGGCAGAACAGACGGCAGGACTTTGTTTATCCTAGCCTGATGCCTGGCTTGGTGACCAAAGCTGTTTTATGTCCAGGACACATAGAAATCAAATCACATGCAAGCAGTGCAGTGCGGGAGGGGGGAGGCAGAGACCTGCGGACTGCCTATGCCACCCACAGACCGGTTCTCTGGTGCACACCTGCTTGCTGCTGCTCCACGAGGCACAGATGCCACCCAGGGACCATGTGACGAGCCTGCAATGGGGGTCACGACAATGTGCAAGTAGACGGCGGGCAGATGTGAGAGAAGGAGCATCTTGAGCTTTGTGAAGAGAGGTGGTGAAGAGTAGCTTGTTGTGAGTAGCCAGTGCTGCCACCTGGGGCCATGGTGAGGTCCCAGCCTGAGCTGGGTCCCTACTCCTCTTGGTAGAGTTTCAACTTCACTGTCCATCCACTTTAAGACACTGTTTAACTTCTTGACATCTTAGCCTGGACTGGAGTTAGCTTTAAGTCGATTTCACCTCTATGCCAATCCCCTGGCACTGTCTATACAAGATGGAGAACCACAGATGCCAGGACAAAAGGTCAGTGCTTTTCAAACTTTACTTCTAGCCTGTGTGGCTGCTGTGCCCTGTCTGTGAGCCCTACCGAAGCCAATCAGTTGGTGATAACGCTCAACCCTTCGTTGGCTTTCCACGAATCCCATGGGCAGGTTGACTGATTGGTCCTAACGTCCCGACGAACATGAGCAAACTGCATGTGACCCTCCATGTGGCCAACCATGGACTCACCATCCTTGACACAGCACAGGAAGAAGAGAGACCGTCAGCAGAAGCAAAAGGGAATCCAGCCATGTCTGACTATAGGACCCTTTAGTGACATGTGACAAACACTGGCTATAGCTTGCTTCTCTCCCCACTTCCTTCTGCTCTGTTCTCACGGCCTTTTTCTTTAATCCCACAATGCCACAGTGCAATATAATGCCACAGTGTGGGTATGGTTATTCCCTTAGAGGGCTCTGACTCTCTGGCTCCACCTTGCATAACTGGCTCCTGGCACCAGCCTGTCTGTCTCGGGGACTCACAGAGCGTGAGTAGACTCTGAGCTTCAACACGTGGCAAGCTCTCTTCAGTTAGGTACTGTAAGGACACAGGCACAGCAGGAGGCTTGCGATGTGAAAAGCTGAAGTGCAGAGAACACCTGTGCCCTGGGCACCTGCGCTCCGTCTGGAGTTCACTGCTCCCTGAGAAAGAATTGAGTCTTGCTTTCCTGCGTCCCTTTCATAAGGGATCTCCAGCCTTGCTTTTTAAAAGATTTTAGTTTTGTGTGTGTGTGTGATTTTTGTTTTGTTTTGTTTGCTTTGTTGTTTTTTGAAACACAGCTTCTCTGTGTAGCCTTGGCTGTCTTGGACTCTCTTTGTAGACCACAGAGATCTGCCTGTCTCTGCCTCCCCAATGTGCTCGGATTACAAGCGTGTGCCACCACACCAGGCTGTGTGTGTGTTTGACTGCATTTATGTCTGTGCCTGAGGAGGCCATAAGAGGGTGTCAGATCTCCAATGGAGTTACTGATGGCTGTGACCCGCCATGTGTGTGCTGGGAACCGAATCTTTCTCCTCTCCAAGAGTAGGGGGTGCTCAACTGCTGAGGCGTCTCCCTAGCTGCAGCCTTGTGCTTGTAAGCTCAGCTGAATGGGAAATGATGGTGGAGATTCTGCACAGCCCCTCAGAGCCGCCTCCAAGCCGCACAAGTACTTTTGAGAGGGCGTCATCACTGGCTGTAATGAGAAGAGGCTTACAGCTTTAGGACTGTAGTTTCCTGAGTTAATATTTCATGCTAAATTTATTCCCTCTTTTGACATCTTTATGACCTGTGTACATCGCTCTCAGATGTTCGTAATAATGTTCAAATTGAAAGGGCATGACGATGGCCTCACAGTTAAAAACAGTGCTCTTTGTTAAGTCAATTTAAGCATCTTGTTACATTTGGGGCTTGTGGCCAATCAGATACGTATTCCTTTTAAAGATCTCTCTTCCTTGCTTTCCCAGGATTGTTCTACTTGGAAGGACTAGAAAGAAGCTGTTGGCTTTATCTGAGGATCTCAAGGGTTGGTTCCATGTGTTTCTTGTCCCCTGTTAAAGACTGATTAGCTTTGGACAAGTGGGTGTGAGATATTGAGTTAAAAATCCTTGAGTCTGGAATTATTATTCTCAATTTGAGCCTGGCCTGGAGTTTCTGTTTAGTTGTCTAGACGAAGGTGGTGTGTCTGAGAGCTTGAAGCATGGCCAGCCCCTGTTCCAGGCCATGCACTGGCTCCTTATGGACATTTATGGTAGTCCTTACGGCAAGCCAGCAAGGTAAGCTCAGTGAGGGCTGCTACTTCAGATTAAGAGACTGGGACTTGGAAGTGGTGATGGAGAAGAGGAGGAGGGAGACTTTCCTCCCCTCCCTTGTCTCTCGACACCTATGACACCTATGATAGCTGGCCATGTCCCTCACTGCCGAAACACTCAGGAGAATGGGTCTGGCACCTCACTTGGGCACCAGGGTAGAGCTGGCCCTGGTTGTGGGGAATGTTGTTGAGCCAGCCCAAGGGTATGAAAGCAGGAGAGCCGGTGGTATCTGACCAGTTCAGATACCTCTCAGGCCCAGATCCAGGCCTTTGAATTGGCCCTCCCCAGCATCTATCCCATAGATGAACCGCTGGAGTGCAGGAGGGGACCGGTCCTACAGGCTCTCCATGGCACAGAACAATAACAGGATATCTAAGAGGAGCCCTAGTGAGGGTCCAGCAGTGGCGGCAGTGGTAGAATAGCAGAAGCCAGAGGCCTTGAACCAGATCGATGAGTCATTGCAATGAACATTTGCAAGCAAAAGGGTGTCCTGTGTGACATACTGTGGCACACTACAGCTTCCTCAAGGAGATTTCTTTTTCCTTTGTTGGGGGTTGGGAGGTTGCAAGGGTAGGGAGTGGGTATGAGGGGAGGAAGAAATGAGTAGGATTGGGGTGCAAGATGTGAAATTCACAAAGAACCAATAAAAAGTTAAGGAAGGAAGGAACTTGGAGAGGATCTTTGGCTTGATGCACACTGAACAGGATAGACTGAGCAGCCTCTGAGCTCCTGGGTCAGTTCATCCCAGTTTGCAAGAATTATCATGATGTTTTGGATCCCAGTCAGGATTTACCAAAGCCATGTGTTAGTTCATTGGGTAGGGTCAGATACAGTGAGTCTTATAGTCTGCTTGTCAGGAAAATAAAGCAAGGGATTGAGAGGAGCCCCCCTCCACGTACGGTTTACCAGCTAGGTAGAGACTCTTTCATTCCACATTCTCCTCAGTGTTCAGCAGATTTTGTTCACTCAACAAATGTTAAATGCCAGTAGCCAGTAATAACTAACACCTCTCTCTAAATAAAAGCACTGTTTTGAGAGAGCATCTACATGGCCATTCTGATTTCATCTTTTATTTAGGGAACAGGGAGGGGGAGCCATACCCCAGCACGGATTCTGCCAGCAGTAGTTGAGTTTCGAAACCTGAAACTGGGTCACGGTAACAGGATATGGATCCAGAATGCTAAAGAGCTCACAGCACTGCAGCAATTGCAACGGTAAGAAAGGAAAGTGTTTCCCGAGGCTTCGGGAAACATACAACCCCTAGGTCCCCCTGTGCTGCTCAGGCTGAGAGCTGGGCTTGGTCTCAACCCCCTGTCCCTGCTCCTTAGGGTGGTACTTCATTTCTTTGGGAAATTTCTTAGGGTGAGATCAGATGGTGACTGGGCAGGGTCTGTGCCCTCACTTCTTCACTTACTGTGTGCACATACATTCAACCTATTCTTGTTCCTTCTGGGGAAGTTATGGTGAACACGGCCCTCATCCTCTTAGGCTCTGAGATAAGTACATTAAAAATTACAAAATGCGCATGAGATCAGGAGACCAGCACTGTGTAGGAGAGACACCCATAGCCCAGGCAAGACGAGCCGATGAGAAGGGTGAATACATCTCTGCTGAGCGGAGGCCAACCTCCAGACCCCAAGGCAGAAGGAAAGAATCGAGTCCTGAAAGTTGCCTGTCATAGCATGCCCACTCCTGTGCTCACATACACATACACACCTCACATACACACTAACAACAGAGAAGAAAAAAGTACAACATAGGAGAGATGTTCAGAATATTCAACAGCCACCAGTGGACCCAAATGTGGATACGGACCCTGGAGGTGCCAGTCACGGCTGAAGGAAGCAGACTCAGAGGGTTAAAAGTTAACAGTGTGTAGGGAAATAGTTTGTTTTTTCCAGACAATATTTTAGATATAGTGGAATGATATGTTCTGGGCTGGAAGGTTGGTTAAAGGATTGGGGGTGGGGGTGATAGTCGAACAGCAACAAACGAGTAAGGATTCATTAAGTGAAAAAGAGGAGAATCATCACAGGCAGCCTGCAGCTTGCGCAAAGGCCCTGTGGTAGGTGGCAGGGGGTGATGCCCTTGAGACGGTTATGGAGTAGGCGTGGTTTGTGAGTATCAGCAAAGGGAGTGAAACCAAACGCAGAACTGGCCTTGGCGGCTAGCATGTGCGGAATTGTTCAGGCCATTTCATCTTTCTTTGCTTCAAGTGCTGTGGGAACTTGTTAGATTTTTAAGCTACGAGCAACTACATTTTAGGAGGAACACTTGGGCTCTGTGCAGAGGGAAGACTGCCATGGGATCAGCTGGAGGCTGCCATGACCATCTAGGGACTCAGAGAAGGAAGTGGTGGGGCGTGGGGAGAGGATTTCCTGTCGTTCATCTGGGACAGGCGGTCATTCGCCGAGTCAGGAAACTCGCAGCAAGCCTGGGGCATGTTGGTGATGGAGGCCAGGAGAAAGGAGGTGTTTGCATTGCCTCAGATGAGACCTGGACATCCAAGAGCAGCCTGGACCAAAAGTGAGCATTTCTGTGTCGCCTCTGTAGCAGAGGCCACTAGACCATGGACTGTGGGTGTCATGGCCCCAAGGGGCACTGGGGGGGGGCTGGATGGGGCCTTAAGAGACTGCCAGCTCTCCAGATCTTTGCCATGAAGGAAACTAAGGTTGTGACTAGGTCTGATGAGGGCAAACAAGGCCCTGTGCCATCAAGCAAGCCAAGAGAAGAAAGTGTGTCACATGACAGCTGGATTGAGAATGCTCACTGGCCCGGTCTCCAGAGAGTCTCACTTGGAGCTGGGTGAGAACTGCTGTGTCATTTTTCTTTAATTTTTACCTTAAACAAAGTATAGCTGCCCCAGCAGTTGCAGTAGGATCCAGAGAGGTCCATGTGTCCACCACGCAGCTTCTTCAGCTTATGGTGACATGCTAACCCCCACAGAACCATCGAAGGCTTTGCTCCAATCACTAAGTGGCAGCCTCTCTGGCGGAGCCGAAGGGCCTGAAACCCAGCCAGTGCAGGTCTGACACAGGGTGGAAAAAGAGGCAGGAGGGGCTGTGGAGACAGTCAGTGTTCACTGGGCTCTGCTCTGAGCCAGGCACTGAGCAGTGTGTCACCACAGGAGAAGCCCACGCCACCACAAGAAGAGGGAATCTGAGAATAAATAAGTGGAAATCTCTGGAGATAGATACCAGTGTCAAAAAGGCCGTGGGAGGCCAGGGTCTGGGCACCCCAGCAGCGCAGTCATCACTGACATCACTGGGTTACCCCCAGAGGCAGGAAAGGCACACCCATGGAGTAGCAGCTCACAGAGATTCCCCCTTCGGGGCAGATTTGGGGGTGTTTGTCACCCCAGTGTTTTCTAGATTTTTATCTAGTGCGCCAGAGCACAAAGAGCTTCGAGTCCATCCTCCAGAATTCCATTTCCCTCTGAACTTCAGAAGCGCTCATCAGACATCAGGTGAGCTGTTCCTAACAAGCCCAGTCCACAGACAGAGCTGTTGACTCCAGGGTCTCCGAGCTCTGACATTCCTGCCGCCTCAGATGTTCGGCTTCCTAAACTGCCTTGGATCTCAAGAAGCAGGCATCATCTGGGCTGCGAAAATCCACCTCACCAATGCCTGTGAAGTTTGGTCAGTTTCTTCTTTCCAGGTGCCAGGCACCCCACGGTATACTGGGACATGACGTGTTTTTGTTATTTGCTGTAGCTGGTGGATGGCAGAAAGCCGTAAAAATAAAAATTAACTGTTTGAGACCCTGAAGGATGGACCTCACTGCTGCTCCACGTCATAACTCCTCCCCATGGGTTTATTTCATGAGGCTCCATTTTCAAGATGGTGAGCAGCAAAGGACAGGGGGACGGAGGGCCACTTATGAAAGGTGGCAGCAAGAGCTAGAGCCTGGCTGTGCTCATGTGGGGAGGCGTCCTGCAGAGGGATGCATCCAGACAGGTGCGCTGCGCACAGAGCCCTGCTTTGGGTTCCGGCGGGTCTCACTGGCAGGGCTTTTAGGAGCACAGCTGAGCTCCAGCGAGGGGAGCCGTGAGGGGCTCTGGTGCTACATGCTAATTGGCAGGCTTTAATAACTTTTCATCTCCTCCCCACCCCCACCTCCCAACAATCCCCTCATTCTGGCTCTGGGCAGAGGAGGCTTGCTGCCATGGCAACCAAGCCTTCCAATGCCAGGAAAACTCACCATAGAGATGTGGGGAGGAGAATTTCACTGCTGAATTTCCAAAGGGAGGGAAAGAAAGAGCCAGTCTTGGGAGTGGTACAACTGAAAGCAATGCTTTTGTGGCTGAAGACACAGATGCATAATGAAATGAGCAAGGATTCATAAGCCTTCATAGACGGGATGCAGTGAGAGGCCTGGGGCCTTTGGTCCGAATGTGCTCAGGTCTGTAACATGGGGCCCACAGGGACCTATAGCAAAACCACAGGGATCTAGCACAGTACACTGAGCATGGCTGCAATGGTCTCCTCCTGTTAAGGTTTGACCTATGTACTCAGTGACAGAGGCTGGGTATGCCTTTGACAAAAATGTTAACTTGGTCGCCAAGGCCATTTGATTACTAAGACTGCAGTGCTCAACAGTCAGGTCTGAGAAGGGGTGGGGTGGGCAGTGAACCCAGTGCACACAATGTGTGCGCTTCCCTGCTGCACTGCTCAGAGGAGCTGGCAGCGCCCACCGGGTATGCTTGCTACCCTGCTGACAAAGTCAGTCTGCCATAGTGGACTCAGTACTTTTTGATGCTGCTATGGAAAAAGATGCTAGGCCAACAGTACTCAGGGTTCTTCTATAAAGAACACATCTGTAATAGACAGTGGGGTTCTGGTGATCCCCTCTCATTCTGGGGAGTCCCACAGTATGCTCCCCCAACACACTTCAGTTCATTTCTTTGTCACTAGGGCCTCTGTCACTAGGGCCTCTCATTCAGACCCCTTTTCTCCCCGTGTCTAAAGGAATCTGAGCTTTTTGCACCATGAGCTCATGGCATCTTTTCTCAACTTCCCTGGTGTTAAGTAGCTGGTGCTCAGAATGTCAAAGGGGTGTTTAGTTCTTAAAACCAAAGCAAACACACACACACACAAATGCTCTCTTTGGGACCAATGCCGGAGTCTCTAAAGGCAGGCCACAATGGGCCCTGACAGCCCTCTTCACTCAAAGCCGCAGACACAGACTACAGGCCTTTATCTGCCCTTGACAACTCACAAAAGCAAGCCAGGGCTAGAAGCTCACTTACAACTCAAGTCAGGGAAACCCTGAGAGCCAGAGAGAGATTGGGCCTGGAGGAGAGATCCAAGCAAACACAACAGAGGCTATTGGTTTTCAGAGCATGAAGTCCATGCAGATAAAAGCCTCATTTGTGACTATTGAGTAAGATACAAAGCAATGTCACATTCACCTTTTTCTCCCTGATGTCATTTTTCACACAAAGGCTTGGTGACATGCTTGACTCCCAAGGCCTGGCTCACCATGTGACATCTGACAAGGCTGCCATTTGCTCCTTTTCAACAGTATCCATTAAAGAGGCCAGGCTAGAGGCAGTATATAGCCAAGTACTTGCCTCGCCTTTGCTTAGGGCCATTGGAGATAATAGCCATCCCTTACATCTGCAGATGACTTCCTGTTTCCAGTGCACTTCATGTACAGCATCCAGTCTCCGGACCAGCCTGGCAGCATGTGGCTAAGGCAGTTACCTAAGCAAGAAGCAAACACACAGACACAGAAGCACAAGCCACGGCACCAATCTGGGACTGCCGTTGACAACAGCCATAACTATCATGTTCTCTGAGTACAGGGCACATGGCCTGGGTTTGGGGAACTTCTCAGGAGATTAAAGACAGTACCCTTCAAAGAAGGCACTTTGATCACACGTGGAAGATTATTTTTTGAAGTATAGTGAGGAAGAGGGCCAGAGAAAGGGAAGGTCAAGTGGAGTGGGCTAGATATGATCCGTGCTCTTCGTGAACACGTTTAGAAACGTTACGATGAAACCAATTATTTTGTACAATTAATATATACTAATTTAAAACCCAATGAATAAGAGCAGTGAATAAATGAACATCTATAACGACAATGAAAAAGCCAGCAGTCAAGGCAGCTTATACAAATAGGAAAAACATCTTGAGTTTTAAAGAAGACTATAAAGACAAAAATATTTTCAAAACCAATGGCTTAAAGAAGCAGCAAGAAACCCGTGACAAAGAATTAAGCGGATTCCCCACGCTGCTCTATAGCTTCTGAAAAATAAGAGAATTAGGCCAGTTGAATTCTGCTCTGGTTGGAAGGCCCCCAAAACTCACAAGCTGGAAACTAAATCCTCAGCACAAGGGTTAAGAGTTAGAATGTTTAGGGGTGATTGTCTCACAAGGGTTCTGCCCTCCTAAACCTACCTATGTTGTTGCTGTTGCTGCTGCTGCTGCTGCTGCTGGGGGTGGTGGGGGTGGTGTGTGTGTGTGTGTGTGTGTGTGTGTGTGTGTGTGTGTGAGGGAAGGGGTGAATGAGGGTGGGTTTTATTGACCCTCGCTCATCTGGGATCATGCTAAGACCTTTGACCATGGATTATGCAGCAAGAAGAGCCCTGGTCAGGTGTGGACACCTCAACATCGGACTCCCTATAGAGAGCCTTGAGAACCTTCTCTGTGTAGATAACTCAGCTGGTGGGGTTGTAATTATAACACAAAACAGCTGTAGCTCTTCCTGACCATGAGATATGATGGAGGTACCTGCCAATCAGCCAGTCCTGCAAAAAGTTCAACCAACCACAGCTTCAGATAGCTTGCTACTATTACTTATAGAACTCATTTAATTGAGAAGACCAATTGCCTAGATTGCATTTTCCATGTAAAATTATTTTGAAGTATCCTTTCATGTGTGTTATGGGAATAAAGATGGAAAATATTATAGTTGATCCAACTGTAACATTCTATAAGCATTAAAAATACATTTGCAAAGATAAGAACCAATGAATAACAAATGACAAGGATTTTGAGATTGTGAAAAACTGAGGAATACAAACACAAATTTGAGAAGTGTTACTAAGTATCTAGTCTCTCAACCAAAAGCCACCTGACCAAGAAGGAGAATGGTAGTTTGGGGGGGGGCATGGGGGGGGGGGAACAAGCTGAGTGGCTGGGCTTGGCTGTGGAAATTTCAGTCTTACTATACTGGTTCTGCTGTGATTTTCCTAAGGTTAGTTTAGGGATTTATGGCTGATTTGGTGATTTGTAGCCACAGAATCTTGGTTGGGTCACCTGTGTTCTGATTCTATATATTTGTATTTAGAACATGATGTCACTCCTATTTTGGCTCCCATAACACCACGTTTCTCTTCAGTATAATCGTTTTTAAATCCAGTGTCCCAGTTTATATCACAGTTCTTTCTCATTTTATGTCAGTCAGTGCAGTAAGTCAACTTCTCCGAACTGCCTCAGCCCTGTGAGATTTGGGGCTGTGTCAGAGAAGAGGCCTCCAAAGCCAGCTCTACCTGCCATGCTGGGTACCTGTGCACATTACAAAATGCCTGTATTCTGACCCCTTCACATGGAATGGGGCTGTGTAACAGTTTCCTCAGAAATTGAAACATTGCATCTTTCTAGGGAGCTCATTAAGCTTCCTCAAACAATTCAAAATGGCTTTAGGAAGCCCCTGAAACCGATCAGACTCCCTAGGCACCTCCCTACCAAGTAAGTCCTCTAAACGTTGAGAGTTTCCTCCAGGCAGAGGAGGCTGAGCTGCAAAGACTCTCAGGCCACACCAGCTGCCTTGAAGAGACAGTAATCGGCAGAGATGTCTGGAGGAGGTTTAGACCAGAGTCACCTGGGAAGGGCACCTGCTGAGCTGCCTTCAGACTCTGCAGTGTGCCTTGAGTTCCCAGCCTATTGGAGCTGTCACTAGTGCTGGGGTGGGCCTTGACTATACAGCTGTCTATCAGTCACCTCTGCTCCTGTGAGTAAAGAGTGACCCCTTTACATAGCCCTGCAAGTATCCCCAATGAAACTCACTGCTTCACCACGCTGAATTTTGGTGCTTCAGTGGTCTGTTGTGGGATCACTGTCTGGGGTGAGGGGTGTGTGTGTGTGTGCTGCATCTCCCCGGAAAAAGTTTACACAGCACATAGTAGGAGGCCTGGCATCACCCTCATGGTAACTCATGCCTCCCATCCAAGGACCCTCACCCCCTTCCTTCAGGATTCAGGTTATTCTTTAGGCATGCACATAGCTGCAGAACTGATTTCTCTAAATGGTCAAAACCCCATTACAAAACTGCCTGTGATTTTCCTTGTGCAGTGCCGTCCAAACTTGATGAGACTTGATCAAGTCTTCAGGAGTGAGTCTAGATGGGGAATGGGGAGGGTGGATAGATTGAGATCCAAAGTGAACCTAGTTTATACCTCTATCCTCCTTCCTTTAATAGCTCAGGTTTTACATGCTGCCGCCCTGGCTAGTTAGACAAGTATTTATGACTTCACACTTTCTAGACTTCTCTGAATGAAGCCCTTGGCTCTACCCACACGACTTTGGCTTCCATGCTCCACCCACATGCCCTGCCTCTGCATGCTCCTCTCAGTCTTGTCAGTTCCCAAATATCCTGGAAGATACATCAAGCTTTTGTGTCACGCTGCACAAAAACTCCCAACTTTTGAGGTCATGTGACAGCCACATTGGCTGCTAGTTTATGTGTTCCTGTAACATCTGAGAGGATGAATAAGCTCTGGTTTGGTTGATGGGTGATAATTCAAGCGATAACCACTTTAAGGAAGTGATTGTAGCATTTCAGGGTTTGAACTAGAAATTCACAACTTTGAAGTATATGCATATATATACATGTAAACACTCAACGACATTAACATTAACTAACAGCGTTAATTATATGTAGACTAGCATTTTAAAGCATACAAATAAAAGTTCAAGAATTTCATTGTTATACTATTCTTTCTATAAAAATAAATTTGAATGTTGTATCACCTGCCTTGTTGGCATGAGTTAGCAGCACTAAGCTGAACAACCACACAGAAACTATTTGGGGAGGACGCTGGAAGCATTAAGTTGCCTTCATGTGTCCCATCAGTTAACTGATGCTTCTACTCAGAAAAAAAAACCCTGCTTTTAAGTCATTTCACTTAGAGTTACTGGGTCTTCATCTTGATGCCTCACTGCCCTTTCATACCTCAAATGTTGACCACTGAGCTTTGCAATGCTTCTGGGAGGTTAGGAGGGAAATCCAAGAAGGGGCAGAGGAAGAAAAGGAGTTTGAGATGACAGAAGCAAGCATTGCTTTTCTGATCTCTTTGAGGGCTGGCGACGTCCTTTGCACACGACTAACTAAAGTTTGCGTTTTCCTAGCTGTTCCTTCCATCTGTATTTATAATGCTGTATTAGAAACCCTGTGTCATATTAGCAAGGTCATTTATTCATCCATACATCCATACAAAACAATTTTTGACCAGACATTAATGAGCCCCCGGTGAACTTAATCCCAATGCTCAACATAAAACCACAATAATACCCTTTCAGTGGCCAATAAATAAGATCCATTAGCATCTTAATCACTCACTTTTTCAGATATAAAGATAGCAAATAAATAATGACCATTTACAGAATACAGTGTGATTCTCCTTCACCAACCTCATTAGAAACAGACCATGCTAGCAGGGTTCTAGTTCACGCACAAAATAGCCTGTGGGCCAACACCCCTTTGAATGATGGTCTGCTTTGATATAAAAGACGCTTTTGCCTCTACTGGATATTGTATGTGGTCCCCATGCAGGTGCAAGGCCACTCTTCTGCCTCCCCCCTCTCTTTCTGTAGAATGTTTTCGCCTGCCTTTACCAACAACACATCAATACACTCACTATCCAGGTGGGCCCCCTTGACAGTGGAAGAGATGCCTGCGATGCTCTGAGATCATACAGTGCCGCAAAGTTTCAGGCACGAGTGAAGCAATTTCTCTAGAAACTACGGGTGGGACCGTGAAATGAGAGCTTTGGGATTTCACAGTTTGCATCGGCGTAAAAGGTGTTTCTCCAATGATTGTGGCCCCTGGCTTTTGAGTCCTCATCAGATAGTGACTATGGTTTAGCCTGTCCAGGACTCCAGGCTGCATTACTTTCATCTCTAAGAGCTTGCTCCAGAGGGCGCAGACAGAAAGACTGTGCACTCAGAGCTCCAGCTGCAAGCATCTGTTCCTTAGAAATTCAGAGTCCTGGGGCCCAGCACCTCGAAGCCTTTCTCTCTCACTCTAGCCTACATCCTCCATGCTTTGTTTCCTGCCCCTCCTGGCTTTGTAATTGGTGCCTGCAACTGCAGAAGGAAATAATAGGAAACTCTTGTTACTGCTCCGTAGTTAAACGTGCTTCTTGTCAGTGTGTCTAGTTGCTCTTGCACTGAGCAAGAATTAATGAATTGATTAACTACTGAATTAATGGAAATTCCCTCTGCCAATATGGATGCTGGCAACAGCGGCTCTGCCAGGTAAACCAATCTCAAATCAGATTTGGCTAATTCCAGGAGGGTAGAGTTTGGTCTTCAGAATGACTCCACAATCAAGCTTTTTATGTCAACACAGGACACAAAGGTCAGTCACAAGATAGGTGTCCCCTTTAGTAGTCCTGCGGCTGTCAGCCATTAGCCTTTTGGCAGAAGGACAGTCAAGATTTCAGGCTGTACCATGACCTTGATGCTTTGAACATTTCGTGACAGTCATCCACAGTTCTTTCCCTTTGCAGTGGAGCCCACGGTTGGAGTCCTGGGCTAGATTTCAAAAGATGTGCTTGTTGTAAAGTGCTCTGAGGGGGTTTTGCCCTCAGCAAAATCTTAATAAATGTCATGTCAACCACATTAGCCCACTGATCATTCCTTCCTCGAGCAGAGGAGTAAATTACAGGACCTCAGAAAGAGCAATTTTAGTCAGTTTTCCATTATGGAAAAGGAACACCTAAGTAATGTCAAAGGATTGGTTAATGTCTGACTGCTCCTCTATCTCTGATTTCCCTAAATAAACATAATACATTAACAAAGGAATTAATCAGTTCTGCAAATGCCCTTCAAAGGACAGAACTGTGATTCATTCTTCCTCTGTTTCTCCTTTTGTCTCTCTTTTCTCTGTCTCTCTATCTCTCTCTGTGTGTGAGTGTGTCTGTCTGCCTCTCCTTCCTTCTCTCCCTCCCTTTCATTTTCCCTCCCCTCTTCTGAGAAGACACAGCCTTGTCTAGTAACTTAGCCAAAGAAACTTCAGTAATGGGAAGGCAACATTGTCCTCAGAATTGCTAGTAACTGCAATGACTTTACTCTTTACTGTTTGATATTTCAGTGCTGTCTGAAATTTTGTAGTGTTCATTCATTTTATCTCCTGCTGTAGACACAGAAGAAATTAAAAACAATTGCAGTGAAGAAGTTGAGGCGCTCTCTTCTGATCTTCTGATAATGTGAAAATTTCCTGGCAAAGACCAGTCAGAAGTTAACTCCCAGTGCAACCCTCTCGATTTTATAGCAGCTACTTCCTCATAACTATGAATAACTTTTCCAAATCTGAAACAGTTCTGTAAATACATTGTTAACACACAGGAGTAGGTCCCAGAGTACAATCCCAAAAGCAGGAATAGTGGCTTGGAGGTCAGTGGAATTATCTTACCTTCTGTAAACTCTAACGTACCCCACAAACCTGCTTAATCAGAAGACGTTGGGGTGGAACCCAGCAGCCTTTTTTAGAGAAGACACTTAGCAAATTTGATAACCACAGCCCTAGAGAATATTCAGGGTCACCCGATTCCTTCACTTTGTCCTTACAGTAATCCACAACAGGTAATGGTGCTGTTACTTTTTGTGTTTGTGTATGTGTGGTGTTGGGGTTACCCAGGGCTTCCTGCATGCTAGGCAAGGGGCTCAGCCCTATGGTTTCAGATGTGAAGAAACCAAGGCCCTGAAAAGTCAGTATTTCTAAGATCATGTGATCAGCTGAAGAAACTGAAACTCAACTCTATGTTTGGCTGATTCTAGAGCCCCCGAATTCCCAAGCCTTTCAACAAATGTGAGTATCAGAGATGGTTTCTTCTAAAAAGAGCTGACCGAGGGTTGCTACCTTCAGTGAAGCTTTTCTTTTTCTGTACCATGCACCTTTCCATGGACAATGATAGCTTTCATGGCCCAAGCCTCCTATCCTGTGCTTTGGACCTGAGATTGGGAATGTGAGCTCCTGTAGAGAGTTCCTCTAAACAGCTAGTTTCTGCAAGACTCGGGCCTTGTGGCTTAGGCACTTTTTACTCCAATTGAGTGATACTTGTTCTGTAAGGGACCCTAGTGCAGCTGACCTCAATTTCCAGAAGTAGAGGGAACTCAAGGATTCAAAGAAGGCTGTTTATAGTAAAAGAAGCAAGAGTTCAAGTAATCGCGAAGGCCTGGATGCCGGAAGAGCTCATGAGAGAAGTGTTGGCACCTGCCGTCTCTGCAGGCCGGCAGGAGATCCGGGCTGTCCTGGGACCAGCAGCAGCCACAGTGTATGCAGCAGCGTTTCACCGTAGGTTGCCTCTATCAGTGTTACCTTAGGCTTATTGACTTTTCAGGTTACCATGGGAACAGGACTGCTATGAACTTAGAGATGCTGTTAAAGGTCACTTGGGTACAAATGTTGAAACTGGAAGTGGGGGGACAGTTAAGGGGCTTTCCCTCATTCTCTCAGCGTACACATCTGCAACACGAGCTCAGTCCCACGACCCAATGCTGAAGGGCCAAAACAGGAAGCATCTTTCCCCACTCTACCGTCCTTTCTTCACCCAGCAGAGGCAGTGTGGAGGAAGAACGGAAGGGGAAATGAATAAACCACCTAAGCTCGAGACAGATCTCAGAATCTGCTGAACTTAGTGCCTTTTGATCATGACTATATCTTATTTACACATTTTCCCTGTAATTAGGGTTAACCTAGGTTGTACCATATCTGTGCAATAATGTTTAATCTAAAGCAATAACTGTTTCTCTTCAAAGAGATGCTCCCACAGAAGTCAAATAGTAGCTGGCCTATGTTTCAGTGATTATTACTGTACATACTTATGTTCTATGATGTGTGTCCCATGTCTGAATTTCTCATTGCAACTGGTTTATAGGCAATAAATGAGAGAGGGTCAGCAAACCTGAACTGAGATGCTGCTACAGAGACGACAAAGTAGACCTCAGGCAAGTCTATACCCTGGTCGTGACTGATTTAGCAAAATGAAGAACATGGCACTGGGTTGCCAGCAGATCAGTCACCTGCCTCCTCAGCACTGCAGAAGACACAGGAAATCTAGGAGAGAATCGGGCCAGGTAGTCTGGAGACGTGGGTGCCATCACAGCTCTGACTGTGCAGGTGGACATGCAGTGATGCATACATCTGTCTCGTCATCAGGGGCACCGGTCATTTAGAGCTGAGGTCCTATGAGAGGGATATCTGTTCAGTCCTGATTTGCTGACCCAGAATCATCGAGAACCACCCAAAGAGCAGGCCCCAGATCCTTGCTGATGTGGCAGTACACGGGTTTCATTAAAGCATTCTTGTTGAAAGGCTACCACCTCAGTTCTCCTTCCAAATCTCACATGCTGTCGTAGCCTTGAGCCATTCTTCCAGTGGCTGTACAGCACACACGTGCATCCAACAAGATGGAAAATGACAGGCCAAGTAAGTATGAAGAAGCTGTAAACAATCTGCTCCTTCATTAATCAGAATGTACTCCACTTAAAACCAGCTAATCACCTAAATTGATAATTTGCTTTTCAACAAAATTAGACAGTTTCTTGGGTAAGCTGTTTAAGTTATTTTTCCGCACAGACTTAACTTTGGAATAGTTCCTAAACACTCAGAAACTATCACTGTAAGTAATTCAAAGCATAATCATTTCAAACAATTTCTCTCTCTTGAACTCCTTCTCTCTTATAGATAGAGTGGCCACAGTAAGATGCTATTTATTAGAATAACAATTCTTCCACTTAAGCGGGAAAGCCATGAAATTGTCATTTTCAATTATTTTAAGAAAATGAAAAGGCCACCAGGTACAAGTTATTATAAAATTTGAACTATATGTTCTATAAACTATATGTTACTTTGAAAACAAAATGGGAGACGATAGATTAGAAAAACCATTTCTCTAAAAACATGTATATATAGTCATATGAACAAATGCCTACCTCTTAATCTATGTCTATGTAGTCTAAGCATTATTCACTTATAAAGAAAATTAGAAAGTCAATATTGAGATGGGTGCATTCCTATAATCCCAGGCCTTAAGAGGCTGATGCAGGAGGATTATGAGTTCAAAGCCAGCCTGGGGTAAATTCTTACTGCAGCTTTGCTTTAAAAAACAAAGAAAGAATAAAATAAAAAATTGATAGTAAAAACACATAAAAGAAAGTGTGACTGAAATAACAAAATCTAGGTGCCAAGATTGAGAAGTGGCGTTTTTCCCATTTGTTCCTTTCTGGCCCGTTTAGATACACTGGCACGAACCATCTCTGCACTGACGTGAGCAGCCAGCACGAGTGACTGGAGTGATCATTTTGGACTGACCGCTGTCTTGAGCCCTTGAATCCTGCTCTCTCATCTCCACGCTGCTTCTGTATCGTACTTTGAGACTCACTCTCAGCATCGGAACCTGGACGCTCCATTCTGAACTCACTATCTAAGCCCCACCTGGATACCCCAAGCAGACACCTCCGCCCTAGGCTGGGATGAGGCTGGAGTTCCACTCACAGGATGAGAGCCCAAGCCATGAGGTTGAGCAAAGAACAAGAGCTCTGCATAGACCCATGCTCCCTAATGCCAGTTAAAGTAGTAAGAAATAGAAACAAACATCTAGAAATCTAATGATAAGTACTTAGACTAATGGTGGGTTACTTACATGGGTGGGATGAGGTTATTTGGCCATTAAAAATATAATGGTGATTCATTGTACTGAGGGAAACAGCACAGGCCAAGCACAACCCCCGAATGATGGTTGTGAGTGTGGTGATAGAGACAGAGCACGTGTGCATGGTGTGTATCAGTAAGCCTTTAGTACTCACTAACTTCTGGTTTGAAGATTTGTCTGCTTCATAAAACTGGCCTATAACCTCCAAGTCAATAGTCACATCGCTTTTTTGGGCATTCTCAGCCATGCACAGTGCAATTTGTGAACTGCCTGGCATGTGCCTTCTAGCAGAGTTCGGAGACGCTGTGAGACACTCTCTTCTCAGCTTTCCACCATAAGCATCCCAGTGAAGAACTACTTAGTGCCATTCATTCTGTGTTATTTGAGATTACGTTAGTGACTTTGTTGTTTAGTATGGTCTCCATGGAGAAGTTCTACCTCTGGTTTCTAAGGCCAAGAAGGCTGGGTAGACCTTATGGAGAAAATACGTACATGACATCTACTTTGTTCTGACGTGATCTGTGTTCAGCCAGTTGGCCCCGAGCTCACTGTTAGTAATGATTCTGCCACACACAGGTGTTCCTTGTCTTAGGGGCAAACAAACTGATCATTACGTGGAAATATAACAATGCATTCAGTGTCCCCAAACTTCAGAACACCCTAGTGCGGTCACGTAGGGCATTAACTCTAGGGGGCACATGACTGATGAAGGAACTGCCATTGCCCAGCAACCTATGAGGACTGTACTTGGTATCTCCAGCCTGGGGAAAGATCCAATTCAAAATGTGAAATGATGTGCTTTCTACAAAGTGAATCTTCCTTTTGTACCAACCACTGTAAAGTTGAAAACTTAAGCTCAGCTCTCATAAATTAGGGACAAGCTTACATTAAACAAAAAGCTTTTAAACAGAAGAGCCCGCGTGCTTGTTACCCTAGCAGATCAGTGGACAAAAACATGGAGACCAGGGCTGACAGCTTAACCTGCATTTAACCCAGATGGAATTTCAGATTTGCTACCTTCACTTTCAATGACTCTGTGAGCTCAAATGCTGTGAATAAAAAAGCCCTTTTGTATGTGCATATGTATGTACCAGCACTTATATGTCCCTGTATTTATATCAAGAGTTATACACAAGCTTATAAGAAAATAACACACACCGGTATACAGATACACAATCATGCAGGTTTAGGGATGATTTATTTTCCCTCTTTGACTGTTTTTATAATGTTACTTTCACCATGAAAACATTTAAGGTGGACAAGAGCCAAGGAAACCCCTTGGGTTGATAACAGTGCTATGAATGTGTGTACAATGTTTTGGAAACCTCTGGCTTTAACTCTTTTTTAAAAAAGCTTGGCCAGCATGTGTCCTTCATGGTTATTTCCTAGACAAGCCAACTGACCTCTCAGTATTTTAGTTGGATGGAAGAAATTAGGATAACATCAGGCCTTGCATGAATGTGCAAACTAAAATGCGGCACTCAGTCTTCTAGGGAGATAGTCTCTTAGGGTCCTACAGCTGTCGTCTTTCAGAGTATTGATGGAACTGAGTTATATTCAGATCAACTTTATATCTGATGCTGGAACTCCCCGTGTGACTGCATGGCGGAAAGCCTATCTATGGAGGTGGCTATGGATGGCTGAGGCTGTAGGGTAGATCCCTGATCCGATAAACTTTTTCCAAGAGACACAGCAGTTTGTGGAGACACAATAGAGTGGCCATAATCAGTAAGTCCTGGAGACAGCCCTCAGTTGTATTGGCAGCTGAATCTTGACCCTGCAGACTGTCACAAGGACGTTTCCGCAGCTTAAGCCAGCCAGCCCATAGTATTTCGTTATGGCAACCTGAGCTAATGTGATTGGTTCGGTCCATTTATTCTCTGGCTTCCTACTGGTAGCGGTTGCCTGTCCTTTTCCCATTAGACCAAGGTGTAAGAGGGTCCTGTTCCGTGTGCCTTTCCTTAAACCCTGCTACATCCTGTCAGTCTTTTATCCAAATCTGTTTTCATCACACAGATTCACTGCACTGCCTATTCCCTAAGTCACTGACAGGATACAGCAAAAGTGAGACTTTGTTAATAAGATCATTTTAAAAGCCTGGTCATCCAAGACCTTGTTGTACTCACGGAAACACAGATTGCCAAGACTCCTAATGGGCCAGTTATGACTCTAGGCTCTCAGTCCTAACAAGTGGCATTAGAATGGCTTCACACTGCTGGCTTCATTGCCTCTGTTGACACCATGGCCACAGTAGTAAGGTGAAATCCCTTTCGGTCTGCTCAGAACAAAATCTATCAATATTATATTTTCTTCTTGTATTCCAGGAAGCAGGCCCCTGTAATGTCTGATTCTACTTTATTTTTGTCATGTCTTCTCCCGCCCCCCGTCTTGGTTCCATTTGCTGAAAGTCTTCATTGTTCCAGGGGTCAGGAAAAATGGGCAGGGGGTGGGGAGGGTACTTGTTTAGAAGAAATTGCCTAGCAACCCATCTTCCTTATTCCAAGGACAAGCAATTTGCATTTTGGGAAAGAAGGAGGAGAGAAGAAAAGCTTCACTTCTTCCGACTGCTGGGCTGGGAGTATTTGGTTGACCACTCCTCAATAGAGCCTGCCTTCCTCTGAGAACTCCCCCTGGGTGGCCATCCCTTGCAGGCAGCCTGTGCGTGTGCTAACTTGGGAGAGGCACCCTCTTTCAAGGTGCTCCCAAAGTGGCTCCTGACACTGCCAAGATGCAGCCCCACACAGCTCAGGACAGAGCTCAGGACATCCTGGTCTCATTCAAGGGACTGTTTCTTTCCCACACTATTCTCTCACTTTGTAGTGCTCTTTTCTGGACATGTGCCACACCCAGGGTATGCCCAGGCCTCCTTCCCTTAACCTCCAAGCTGCTGGTGGGTTTTCAAGTCTGCTTTGGGAAAGTCTAAGCCAGTAGGCATGTGGTGAAGGCAAAAGACAGAAATCTCCACATTGGTATTCTTAGCTGGCCTACAATAGGTGGAGACCAGAGGAGGAGACTGGTGCTTTCTAAGTCCAGTGGGAAACTCCAGGAGGATGGTGTCTGGGAAAATCACCACCCCAAACCATCCAAGTCTGCCCTCAAACATCTTTTCTTCCATTCTCTCAGTTTCCATGCTGGCAGAATAGAGGGTGCTCACTTTTAATAAGAGCTGTGGAAGGTAGAAAGATTATAGTCTCGAATGCTTCTAACTGGTAAAAAAAAAAAGGTGGAGAGAAGAGGAAAAGGAGGAGGTGGTGGAGTAGTAAGAGAGGGAGAAAAGGGGGAAGAGGAGGAGGAAGAAGAAAAAGAGGAAAAGGAAGAGTGGAGGAAGAGAAGGAGGAGACAGATAATTCTTGAGCTTTAAGTGGGCAAGTGGTTGAATGTGCTGTTAGTTACAATCTCTAAGGCTGAGACATTTGCAAATTACACCCGCACTGTTGAACTTATGTCGAATACTGCCAAGTAACAAGAAGACACACACCCTGTGGTCTATAGTTTGTAGACAGCAGCACCATGATGGAGGCTCTGCTGAGCACAGGTCTGCATGTGACGGCAGATATGGCTGTCATTAAAGAGGTTTAGACACCTGTCGCTCCTTTGTCGTTGTATATCCTTCCATGTGCATGGGCACCCAAAACAAAGCAATCCCCGCATGTCTGGCTCATGACTTAAATAGATTTCTTTGGCTAATGTAGGGATATGTTCTGATAGAAAAAGATGGGAGATAACACTGTTTAATCCTCTTATGTGTGTGGCTGGGAGCGAAAATGAATCTGGAAGAAAAACTCTGAATCATTCATGGGGCTTGGTCATGCACAGGAGATAAAGAAATGAATATTTAAAAATATTAGTAAGCAGAGACTTTGCCTTCTGCAGAACACAATTTGCAGCTTCCCTCCTCTCTCTCTCCTTTCTCTCTCTCTCTCTCCTTTCCTTCTGCTCCCTTTCTTTCTGTTTGTTCTCTTCCCCTTTCCCTCTGTACCAGCTTTGTAAGTTTTCTGAATTCTCTAAGAACTGATCTCAAGTCTTTTCTTTGAAGAAAAAAAAAAAGGCTGGTTTTTGTCTTGTTTTGTTTTGCATTTAATTAGTGGAATTGAAAATTAGCTTGGAATTGTAGAGCTGAATGCATCAATCCCGCAAACACTGTCTGACTTTGGTGAGTAAGGCCCCTGAAATGGAGTCCCAGAGAGGCCGCTATTTTCCCAGGTCAGCTGGGTGGCTTAGAAATCGTGATATATCACACCCGGTGTTCACATTACCGGTGTGTGTGTGTATGTGACATTATTGATGATGGGAAGGCTCTGCTTGTTAGCAAGCCTGCTTTGTTGTTTGAAATGGTTTAGGAGTGTATGTTTTTGGAAGTGAGGAGCCTGGAATACAATGTCAGGGTCGACATAAGCTGCCTGTGTTAATTTCTTTAGTGTTGCTGGGACAGCATGCCCAATAGAGGCTACTCAGTGCTAAGGATGGCCTGTTTTGTTTAACAGTCATATTTCAAAGGGTCTCAGTTCATCTTGACAAGCAAGGCATAGAGCCCCACTTGTGGTGGTGGCCGCCCATGTGCACACACCAGTCTGGGAAGGCTGTAGCTGAAACCAGAGGCCTACAGAGAGTGACCTACTTTGCCATCAAAGGAGCACCATAAGCTGGGACCTGAGCTCAGAACACTCATGCTTGTAGAGTACATTTCAGAGTCACGTGGAACAGTGGCACATTCCCATTTCTTGTGTGTTTCTGAAGGAGAGTTTGAGGTCATTCAGTACCAGGTGGGCAATAAGGAAAGACCGCCATGGTGAAACACACTCCGGGATGAATGTTGCTATGAGCTTGGATGGTAGAGAGGCAGCAGCTGGAGAAAGGCTGAGTCCGGTGTTACCTTGCTCATCATCTCGCTGTCTCCCACAGCCCTTACACTTCATGACTTACAGTCACTGACACTCAAAGCAGTCAAGACTAGAGCATTCTCTTTTCGGGGTGTGGAGAAGCTGTTGGGCATGGTCCTTGAACTACTTAAGCCATAGACCAATGAGATGCTAGTATGGCTTGGAGCAGCCCAGGCACACGCCACCAGCACCGTTGGAGGCTCTGATGGCAGGCCTGAAAGAAGCATGAAGAGCCTGCAGCCATGGCTCATGCAAAGCAAGTGGGAGCCACAGAATCTATCCAACTTTCCTGTTCTCCCAAGACCGGTAGCCTGTATCACCGTTCTGTTTGGGCTAAAGTAACTTTATAGAAATGAGAATATGGTATCTAATTTTAATTATCAGAACAAAACTCACAGAACCGTGTAGCTATGAGTTTAGAAGTCTAAATCACATACGATCCCCCAAACTAAAGAAAACAAGAGCACATTGTGACCATGCACATTTGTTCTAAAAATCCACGTTGGTAACACTTATATGTTATAAAATGAGACCGTGAAAATGTACTAAAGTTTTGCTGTATGGGCATGATATATCACACATCTAGGTCTGATGGCTTTCACAGTATGGTGCACTTGATGTTAGTGTCGGCATTAGTGACGGTGACACACACAAGCAGATGTAATTGGAGCCACCTGTTTATAGCAGCAATCACTAGGGTCTCCTCACAGACTCTGGGCTCCTGGGACATAGTCCGTGGAGCACAGAACCCATTCTAAGCCAGCCCATGAAGCACACACTTAGCATTTAGTGATAGGGAGCCTCCACCCCTGAGTCTCTGCCGAGCAACTCCTCTTTGTAGTGTGTGAAATCTGCCAGCAACAGGCAGGATGGTACCACAGGGCTGCAGGTCAGGCCTCTGGAATCACAGCGCCCCCTGTGGCTGAAGACAGCCATTGCGTCCACATGCAGTCTTTTTCTTGTACCCAGCACCCACATTCTCCTCAGCCTTCCTGCCATCGCCTGGTTCCAACCTTGCTGGTCATGCTCCTCTGAGTGTTTACTTGCTTGTTAAAGACACCTTTGAAATTGCAGATGTCTCAGGAGAATTCTTCATCTCCTCCCAGCCCATCCCAAAACTAGGCCACAGAATGCACAGCACTGCCTGGTTAGACGGTCAGATCTATTTCATGCTTTCAGAGCCTCCCTCTGCTTCATCCTTTCCACCTTCCAGGTAGCATCACCTCCCCAAACAGCTTCTAGGTCCTTTTGCTCTGCCTTGTCTCCACTACTGTCCTGGCTGTCCCTATCGCCACCTTCCTCCTCCTCGGGTCTGCAAGAACTCCTTGGCAGTCCACTCACACCTCTGTATTCTGAAAACTGCTGGAGCCCACATCTTGCTCTAAACTCTCAGGGCTTTTCTGGTGAGAGATAATCCTTAGCACACTGGTGAGGTGCTGGGACTTAGAAAAGCCTGTCCCCTCCACCTGGGCTTCAAGCACATACTCTGTCCCAGCACATTTCACTCTCCTTTCTCTTCCTTCGTTTCCTCTGCCCGGAGGCAGCTTTTCCCACCTTTTGACTTAGCCCCTGCTCTAGCCTCCTCTGAAAGATGCTCTCTGTGGACTTCCCAGCATTCCCATCAGGTCAGACTGTCCCTCACATGTTCTTACAGTCCTTGGCATGTTTGCTCCACACCACACACTGCAGTATCTGGTGTGCACCTGGGGGTTATTTGTCAGTGCACGCTTCTCTACAAGGATGTGCTGTCCCTTGCCCAGCCTCTCCTTCCTAACACCCACCATTTAAGGTTAAGCTTGGGTGGTAGTTGTTGGATACACTTCAGCAATTCTCTCTGTTATATTCCAGAATGTTCGGCAATCTAGGAAAGACTGAATAAAGTGAAGTCCTCTTTAAATGGAATGGCCTTCTTATAAAGAGGTGCATACCCATAGTCACAGCTAAGTGACAGCCCAGACATTATCCCCAAACATTGTAAACTTAGTAGACCTGCAGGTAGCAGAAGCAAGGGAATGGATGAGGTGAAATGATGGAGAAGGTAGGCAAGGATGTCTCCAGAAAGTGTGTTCTCATAATTAAACTTGACCTTTGTTCCAGAATGAATCCTAACACAGGGTGTATCAAGATGTCTGAGCATTGCTAAAGAAAGTAGCAATAACCAAGGAGAGGCCTCATAAAAATGAAGCAATGTCAACCATCCTTACAGTTGACCTTATGGAAGAGAGGGTAAGGGCCAGCCTTGGGCAGGAAATATACGGATTCCAACTAGGCTCTTGGCAAGGGCCCTTGTAGATCCATGGAGGGGTAGAGAAATATGGGCTGACCTCAGTCAATCAAGCACCAGTGTGTGCCTACTCATTTAATACTAGCCTGTCTGGTGTCAGTTCCCTCTCATGTTGTTGATGTACGAGATATCTTTTTCCTATATTTATATATAATTACAGGAACAGTAGCTGAAGTGTTCAATGCCCATTGCGAGGTGGGCATTGCCTGAAGTACATAGATTCTTACATCTCTTGTGAAAATACTATTGTGACTACAGTATAAAAGTTGACGCTGAGTTCTTAGAGCCTCAGGGTAACAAGACTGAAGGGAAGTGAGGATGCAGTTTGCTCTCAGGAAGTCTGGCCGCAGAGTCTGCCCTGCCTGACTATCACCTGCACTTGTTTCAGGTGTTGCGGGATGCTCTAGCTGGTAGGAATTCATGGTGCCTGCCAAGTGAGCTTGTAGAATGTTCAAGCACAGGGCTACCGAAGCTGCATCACAAAGACCCTGGTGTGGTCTGTGGATTTCATGCACAGGGACACCGTAAACATGGACTGCACATACTCCTGATTCGCCCCTGCGTTCAGCATTTTGTTTTCTTCAGCTGTTAACACAGGCATCAAACCACAGGAGGATCAGCAGAATCTCCAAAGATAATATTCATATAATCAGGTCCTTTCCTGTCACATGACTGCTGCTGCAGATATTCCAGAGCATCTGTTATTTTCACCTTATTTTCACTCCCCAAATCCCAGTTAATGTTTTAATAATACCATAGAACACAATTTAATATGGACTATGCTCCTACTATTTAATGGTATCATTTTGTAACCTCATCTATTTTATTTTGATATTTTAAATGTTGCGTTGGAGCAGGAGTCTCCAGTCCTTTCCAGAGTGCTAATGACCTGAGCCCTGTCCTCTGTCATCCAAACCTAGTACATTCTACCATGTGTGTGGCTTTTCCTGTGATGGCTTCCTTTTGTATGTTTCGTACTCAGATGTTGTTATGACTCTCAGTGGTGACAAAAGTAAGTAAGAGAAGGCAGCTCTAGGCAGCCTCAAAGAGCAGGAATGCTAAATGCGCTTTCAATTGGGCTAGTGAGATGATCCGGAAGTTAAGACCAGCAGTTGCTCTTGCAGAGGACCAGGGTTCAGCTTCTAGTACTGACGTGGCTGGTCACAACTGTTGCAACTGCAGTTGAAGGGTATCTGGTGCCCTCTTCTGCCTTTCAGACACTACACACATGCGGTGAACATACATACATGCACGCAAACACTAACACAGTTAAATAAAAATAAATAAATCTTAAAGATAACTTTAAAATACGTTTGCACTGGCAGTGTTGGAGGTTGCCAGGAAGGGCATGGTGGAAGAGACGTGGGGCATGGAGCAACAGGCAGGGTTCTGGACAAGCCTTCAACACTGCTGAAAACGTCTGTCATCACTGTAGCTGGGAGAACAGACCAATACCATGCAAGAGTGGAGGCAAACCCACTGCGGCATGTTACATCACAGACTCAGGGGGCGCAATGGGAAGCGAAGCATGCTGAGCCAAGAGCACTCTGGGAGTCTATAAAAGGACTCAAGTCAGCGCTCCTACTCTGGAGAACCTGCCCTCCACTCAGGACGGTTTATCGGAGAGAGCTGCATTCTAAACACAGGCCCAGGGTCTACAGCAGGACGAGGCTCTCTGCTGCTCACCAATGAGAGTCCTGAGAACAGGGCACACATTCACACCTGTTTCCATGGTGTCCTCAAGACATCATTAGGCAGTGGGCAGAGCAGACATTTCCACTTTAGTAAGCTGGGAAATAAGGGTCAGAAGTTGAGCCAATGAGGCAAGGCCACACCAGGCTGTGCGTGCACAACAAAGGGGCAAACAGACCCAGGTCTCTGTGTCGTAGTTTGTGTATTGGGTTTAGAAATCACAAAGTCACCTTGTGACTTTGGAGATCAGAGCTGGGAATATATAAGGTTACTCAACAGGCGCCGAGACACCTCAGGATGTCCTGACACCAGGACACCTCCGGATGTCCTCAGGACACCACATTCATTTCTCTGAATATTATTTTTTGCATCATCAACACACGGGTGGAACAGGGGCTACACATCTGTAATTCCAGCCCTCTGATGCTAAAGCAAGACAGTGAGGAACTGGAGGCCAGCTTGGGCTACACGGTGAGACTCCGTCTCAAAATTCAAAACCACCAAAACAAAAGCAGGTGGTTGAGATGGCTCCGGTTCAAGCTGAGATATTAAAGCAGAACGAATACCCTTCCTTCCGAGGTCCCCAATCAGCTCTCTAAGGCACCAAAAGGAGTCTTCTCAGGGCACACTTGTTTATTACAATGAAGCCTGCTGAGTTTTCTACAGGGAACCTGCTACGTGCTGGCAGGGAGCTGTGAGGAATTTAGGCATCAGCCGAAGGAGGCTGAAAGAACAGCCACGGACACCAGACTTAGCCGGCCCAGGTTTCTCCTTGCCCTTCACTCGGGCATCCATCCCTCCAAACCCATTCAAAACAGGAAGGTTCCTGCGCTGTGCGCAAAGGCAACGCACGAGGCCGCATCCTCCGCAGCGCCCGCGGCTGCACCCCGTCATCGGCAACATGTGAATGAACCAAATTATCTCCAGAGCTCAGGGCGTGGGCCACATAGCCAGGCTCCACCGTCAAAGGATCCAGCCAGCGTCATGTTCTCCACCCCCTTATGAGAAGGCTGGTGCTGTCGTAGGGTGCTGAGGGCGGCAGCCAGCCTGGAAGTGCCATGTAGGGAAGAAACTGTTCCGTTTCGGGGTTCGGCGACTAAAATAACTGCTAATAAAAAGCCTTCGTACTGTGACACTTCAATACAGACACCCACAAGGAAACCTTGGCAAGCTGTTTCACTCCTCACAAGCCTTTTCTTGCGCAAGGCCCCACCAGTCACCCACACAGACAAACCCTGCAGAGACAGAGGCGGCCAGCAGGGGTCTGCCTAGACCGCGGGGCGGGGAGCCCAGGCCTGCTGCTTGCTCGCTGTGTCTGAGGCTTCTGCTTCCTCTTCGGCCTGCAGTTTACCGGTGTGTCTCACTACATTCTGGACGTCTAGGACAACACCTACCTAGAGAATAAGCCAAGCTCAGCTCCCGGACTAGGACAGAGGGGTGTGTGTGTGTGTGTGTGTGTGTGTGTGTGTGTGTGTGTGTGTGTGTAATCTTCAAATGATATTCATTCACTGAAAAACAGCACTGCTCAAAAACAAAAAAAAATCTGCGCTCCTACAGACAGCAGGATGTGGTTGAACGGCAGTGACTAAAATCCAAAGACCATCCCACGGGAAGTTATAAAACTGCATCATCATGACTGCAATGCCATCTCCACCAGGAAAATTAGAGATCCCATGTGAGATTTTCAAGCATGCAGCCTTTCCCCACCCTTGTGGTTAGTGTACGGGCTCCTACTGCCCACAAAGCCACAGCCCTAGTCCTTTAAAGATTCTTATTTTGAGGCAGGTGCTGATTACGCTACATGGCTGGACTTGACCCCCATGCCCCACCCCTTGTAGCCCAGGCAGGCCTTGACTTTCTAAGCCTTCCCCTTTGGGTTTCCAAGTATGGAAGATTCTAAGCCTGTGATACAGAGCCTGGCTTCCTTGGTTGACCTCTGAAGCCTGATAATGAAGAGCAATGGCACAGCTTAAATCAAGTCATGGAGGTCCAGGGAGTAGTTTCCAAAATAAACAGAGAAACAGACTCGCAGGTAGTCACCAGTGCGGTCAAGTTTGAAAAGCTTATTTGTGGACCAGATAAGGCCACACATTTGAGAGAGAGATTTCTATTTTTTTTTTTTCTCATCAGAGCTCAGAAGGGATTTTGTTTGATAATTCTTTTTCTTTTTTTCCCCTTTGTGTGTGTGTTCTTGTTGCTGTTTGGCTAGCTAGGGGTCTCCAGCTTCCCGGTATGAGATTATAAAAGTGTGCTGCCATGCCCCACTCTCCCCTTTTTCCTTTCCTTAAACACAGAGTCTGGGGATCGGAGTCTGGTGCTCACGTCTACCTCACGTGCATCTCACTAACTGTGCTGTCCCCAGCTTCTGACAAAGACTTCACTGGAGCCCAATGTACGCTTCGCTTTGTCTGGAGAGTGAAATTCCTCAGACTATAAGCCCCTGCGAAGCTGTGCTCACCAAAGGCTTGCATCGGACAGAGGCTCACCAGCCTGTGACGCCACTGTCACGCAGCGGAGGATACATTCTGGTGTTTCGATGTTGTCACCTGTATCCAGCGCTAGGATAGGTTGTTGTGACCATCTCTGGCGGTTTCGTAGTTTCTGGAAGGTGGACAGAATGGGGAGGGCACGGTTTGGAATAAGCTCTCGAGGACTGCTGTTTGTGAGCATTGTGGGGACGGTGGATTCAACGCAGCATGGTGGAATCACAGCTTCTAGCCTCTGCAACTACTGCAGTGGGCGGCATCCTTGATTTGAAAGCATAGCGAACGCTCCTTTGTGTGAAAGCCCTTTTTGGTGGGATCAGCAAGAACCTGGTACCTACGTGACCCTGTGCAAGATACTTGGAGTTTAACCTCAACCTGTGCCTGCTGCGCACGCGCAGCCTTTGGCATTAGGTCTGGATCACAGCTCCAGCCATAGCAAATGGTTTTAAAGATTACTACCTGATAGTTTTCTTCCTTTATGGCCCAGGACAAGCCCAATTTATTTCCCCATAGAATTTTATGGACCTCCTCCCTCACTTCCCCCAAATCTAGTTTACTCTCTATGGCGTGCATTTCACTGCTTAGAATCAGACCGAACAGTCATGTGTCTTCTCTGAGGAGACTGTCTTCAGGGAGCAGAACATATCTTAAAGAAGCACGGTGAAGAAGTATAAGTGAAACACTATCTCAAATCAATCCAGCCATTCTTCTACCCAAAGTTTCCCAGGCTCAAGCCTAGAGGAAAAACTAGGAGGCTGAGATACAGTTTTCCTTCTTGAACCAGTTCACATTTGAGCCTGAAAATTTTCTCAGAGTAACAGAGAAGCTGAGATAATTCCCCTCCTTCACTACTCACTGGAGATGGAGAAAATCTCTCCTACTTAAATAATAATCTTGTGTAGGCAGGAAAACTTTAATTGTAAAAGTATTATGTAAATGTAAGTTATTTAATTAAAAAGGGGGGGGGAGCCTTCACAGGAAGTAGCTGGTTTATAAAAGGAGGAGAGAACCTGTTTCTCTTTTCTGCAGATTGTAAGTAGCTCACTGATGGGCCTTGAGATGACGCACAGAGAGATAGCAACCGCCTTCTGCTTTGGGGAAGGATGAAGTAATAGAGATGAGCCCTCCTCACCCAAAGCAACTTAAATAAAACCATCTCCAGGCTACTCACTAAATGTAGGGATGACTAGTGCTCCTTGAGAGATTAGCAGACACAGAGAGCCGAGCAATTAACCACACAATGGTTAACCTTGACTGTCAACTTGACCGAACTGGGGGCTACCAAGGAGACTGGCGGAGCAGGGCTCCGGGTATGTCTGTGGGACCTTAGGTGAGAGATTAGCTAAAGCCAGAAGATCGTTTTTTGAGTGTAGACAGTGCCTTTGTGCAGGATGAAATAAAAGGGAGGGAAGGAAAAGCCAGAATACGGCTATCCCTCCCCGTTTGTGTGTTTCTTTATCTACCCCTCTTTCCTTTCCATTTGTCTATCATGTTGTGAGCCAGCACCATACTGAACTCTCGAAGCACTGAGCCACACACAGGAACACAATCCATGGCTGCAGAAGGATCACAGCAGGACCGGAGGACCCGGCTCTTGGTGCTCCCAGTGCAGGGCAAGGAGAGGTGCTGGCTCCCATGCCACAGAGTGGAGACTCCACGCTTCCCAGAATCTGGGGCAGGCCCTAAAGTTTCCAATGCTCCAGTCTTGCCCAGGACATTTCAAAAAACCAACACACAGAATATAAAACCATCCCCATGAAATGTAGCTGTGTTCCTGGGCAAAGGTCAGAAATATTTATGGAAAACACAAGAACACCGAGCATTCAATGAAGAAAAGTCACACTAACTGGATTTCCACCTAAAACAACCAGGTGTTTCCAGAAGGCATGCCCCCACAGGAGGAGAAAATGGAACCAACTGAAGTTTATGCAGAACTCACGCCTAGTTTCAGGAAAACACCTGAAATATTCCCTGTGGCTCTGTTTCCTATTTTAAGACACCAGAGACATGGATGAGATAAGAGAAGAAGACCACTGAACTTTCAGAAATGAGACCAGGCAGGATGGAGAGGCTGATGTGAACTTAGGAAGGTCAGGCCGGCAGGGGAGTTTACAGAAGACAGAGCAGCAGAGACCTTCCAAAGAGGAATCACCAAGGGAAGCAGGTGCTCAGGAATCTGGGAGATGGGGAGGGACACAAGAAAATGTCTGAATAGATAACGACCCAAATGGATGAAAACCCATAAGGCACAAAATCCAAGAAGTCAGTGATGGAAGAACCCAGAAGGCACATCATTGTTAAATTGTCTGAGACCAAGAGAATTGTAGACTTCAGAGGAAAAGCCTCCACATACACATGAAGGACCAAAGATTCCCAAGACTTATGTCTTAACCTTTGGCTATGAACCACTTTGATGTATTTCTCCCCAAAACATTTCCAAGGCAAGAACTCACGGCAAAGAAGGAAACAGGGGCTATCTCAGAACATAAGGTCAGTGTGACAGTTTTCTTACACCAAAATCATTCATTTTTGCTCTCCCCTTCCTTTCCTCAATTTCAGAACCCAAAATTTTCCAAATTTTTTTTTTTTTGCAAGTGAGCTCAGCCTTTCATTTTAACTTACCTCTGGCCAACAGGGTGTAAAAGAAAAATTTTCAAATGAGGTGTTTAGGGAAAGATTGTTTCTGGCGGTCATGGTCATGGGTTTTTGTCTCTTACAAGGCCTCCTCCTTCCTCCTGGGATCTCACCGTTGATGTTTGCAGTCACAGCAGCTGAGGACAGGAGGGTGGGACTAAAGGAATTTAGTGCCAGGTGGCAGCTCTGAGAATAGAAGGTCTCTGGGTCAATCAGCACTCTCCACATGTCAGTTTCTGTTGCTGGAGCAAGGCAGCCCCCTACCTGCTTCGCCAACATTAGGAACAAACCAACGCCTTTGGTCAGAGACATTTCTAATCCGCATGATCACAAGGTTAGAAGCCAGACATGTGAGCCTTTGTCTTAAGACTACAGTGCTGAAGCTCCTTTCTTTACAGCCTAGCTGGTTCTTGTTTTCTATCCCTGTCTACAGTAGTATGGACTGAGTGATGTTATTAAGAGCACCACATGGGGGGCTGAGTACAGGGATAGAAAGCCCCCCCCCCAGGACTCCTGAGAGTCCTCCAACCTGTCCAACAACAGCAAAGGTCTACTATACCTGCATCTCTCCTACCAAGAAGCATGCTTCGTATTTGAATACAGCACCTCTGTGTACAAAGCAGATAGGCTAAAGGCTTCCTAAATAAGAACCCCAGAAGACAAAAGGTAGAATTTTACTCAACTCCTGTTAACATTCTTCCTTAGCTGGAATGTGGGTGGAACAGAGGGCCTAGACAGTTCATCTCCACGCCAGCTCTTCCACTCTGGCTTCTACGGCTTTCTAAGGTTCTTGTTAAAGATCACCAGACAAAATAAGAAATGAAAGGCTGTGAGGAGCTCTTTCCGTAATCTGTGACCACAGGTCTCTCTCTCACTGTAGTTACCCTTTGTCAGTTTGTAGACAGAATTTAAGAGATGTTCCTTCAGGCAGAACAAGTTGCTACAGATGTTGGCCTTTGCTGGAAAGCTGTTTTCATAGATCCAAGGATGTGGTGAGACGTTTGATTTCTTAAAATACCCAGTTATCCTATGCAAATATTTTTTTCTTAATCCCAGATGTGGGATATGGGACTGCTTCAGTTTGTCCACAATCTTCAACTATGATTGTCTCCTGTTCTAGAAGGGCTGTGATTTTTGTCAGATGCAGATAGTTTAATTCTAGGGACTCTGGAGAGGATATAAATGGGAAATGCCCCAGAGGGCCTGAGGTGGCTGCTATCCCCCCTGCTGCTGCCCCCACTGCTGCTGGTCATTGATGATTCCTTTGATATTGCTGGTTTGCCATTCAGAGGTATTCTGACAATAAAGATTGGACTTTCCCCAAGGAACTCAATGCCCCTGTAGGAAGTAGTCTAAAGAGGCCAACACCCCCTTTCCCCTCTAACCTTCTTTCTCTTCTACCTAGTGTTAGGGGGATTGGAAGAGACAGGGGTAGATAATGGTTTGAAGGGTAGTAGATATATGAACCCAATAAAGGAGACAAAAAAGGTACACCTACACAAAGACATATTAGAATACATATCTTGGTGTGGAAAAGCTCATTGGTCTTTTTCAGCTCAAAAGATGGGTATAAAACTGTAGGTATGACCAACAGGTGCCCTACAGAATTTGGTAGTAGCCCAAATATCTTTGGAGACATGGCAAAAAAGTGTCTGTTCCCTGGCCACACCCATGATGTCTACCCTGCCAACTCCCCTTATATTCTATTACATGTCTCTGTCATCCTTTCACTGCTTGGAACCTTCTAGACAATAGAACCGCTTGAGGCTTACATCTTAAATATCAGGTTGAATGGTTTTCTTGAACTCCTCTCTGACTTTCCAAGCTTCTTTCCTGGGGTCCCCAGTGCACAATCCAGGACAGACCTTGTCCCCTTAGGGAGAAATATCCAAGCAGAGCTCAGGTGCCTTTTCTCCAGGCTCCTTTTGATTCAGTATACTGTATGGTATTTCCTAAATGTGTGTTAAATAAATACTGGCTATTGAATAAAGGAATGAATGAATGGATGGATGAGTAAGAGGACTCTTGCCCTTGCCCTACTAAAACTCAGAGAAAGTATAAGTAAAAAGTTCTTAGGAAAGCTTGGGTACAAACTAAACCAACTTGAGAAACTTGAAATAATTTATGCAAATCTCCTTTAATACAGAATTAGCCTGAACTCACTGTTCTGATTTCTCTCTGGCAGACGGTTCTTCTCAACTATGCTCTAAGTGTTGAGAGAACAGAGAGAAGATTTCAAAGAATAGACAATATCTCTCTCTCTTTTTTTTTTCTGAAGCCACTTTAAGCAAAAGAGCCCAACTAGAACGATCTATAATTGTTCATATGAGAGTGAAGAGTCATTGTGTAAGTCTTTTATAGTGGTAAAGAAAATAGGGAAATGACACATACACATGAGAGCTGAAGGCACAAAGGACATCTTGCTTTCAGGGAGGTATCGAGTTTTCCCTTGAAATGAACATTGGGTTTGGTTTCAAGTGGTCTACAGAGGAAGCTGTTCTGTGACGGTGTTCTGTGGGAGCAATCTCAGTCCTGGAGTCTTTACTGCCAAGCAGTCATCTGAGATGGGGCATCTCACGCTCCCAGTCTGACCTCTGAAGGTCAGCAGTCCTGGCATCTGAGCCACCTACATCCGAGCCAGGCAAACACAAACGCGGACGTCTTGTAAACCGTTGACAGAGCTAAAGTGATGGAGTCCTCCCAACTGTTGTCTTCATCGACAATGCGCCCATGCTGAGCCAGTCTGTGCAGACACCAGGGGCAGAAGACTCGCCCCCGTGTTAGAAGAGGGTAATACACAGGGGCTAATTATGATGGTGTCTGGTGCTCTGTACTATAGTACCTATTTGTATGAACCAATGGGATCACAGATTTGAGAGCAACTGCCCTGTTTGTGGAAAGCGGGGAATGGAGAAAAATTACTTCTTGTGCTGCCTCTCAGAGAGGGAATATTGTTGGCGTACCACAAAGAAACTAAAAAACAGGAAGGAGTTTATCTATCCACCTACCTACTTTTCTATCTAGAAATGTTTGTATGAGGTAAAAATATTCCCTAAACACATTTGCTTTGAAGACCAAGTTATGGCAGTTGCTCTTAATTAAATTTTTTAAACATTTAAAGACTTTCATTTATCTTTATTTTATATTTCTATTTTCCTGCATATATGCATAGGCACCAGATGCATGCCAGAAGAAGGCAATGAATCTCCTGAAACCAGAGTTAGGATTGAGGGTTCCCATGTAGATGGGAACTGCACCAGGGTCGGCTGCAAGAGCAGCAAGTGCTCTGAACCTTAACGACTAGCCATCTCTCCAGCTCCCTCCTGATTAGGTTTAATTTGCTCTTCCACACCGTGTCAGGTCTTGTTCATCAGCCTTTTCACTCATCATGGACAAATAAGGGGAAGATGCCAAGCCGTAAGTCAGTCCACTGGTTGGCTGTATGTCACTGGCACTTGATGCATCTGCTGGGGTTTTAACATAGCACATTGCCTCCTTCCATTAGGCAGTCAACCTGTACTGACCATCCAGTGATGATTTCTTAGTCCATTGGTGATAACAGTTTGACCTTTGGGATTCTGAGCAAGGCCTTGCTTTGATAATTTGCATTCACTTACCTCCTTAAATGCCTATCACAAATAAGTTTACTTATTCTTCCCTTTTTCCTCACTCTGCAATAGAGCTGAATTGAAGAACGGGATTTCTTATCACAACGCTAAACAAAGCTAAAGCCCAAGGCAGAAGAGCACTCCTTAAAAGCTACGATCTCAGATGTTTGGGCCTCTCTAGTCGACAACAGATTATGTTAATTTTACACTCAAGTTAAACCCAAACATAGAAACTTACCAAAGTGCAAATTATAAAAAAGGAAAAAGAGAGAGAGAGAGAGAGAGAATTCAGTGAATTCACAGTGGCAGAGTAATGACCAAGCAGAATGATGTCCCAGTACAATGTGACAAATCTGTTTCTGATCATCTTTGAATGTTTTGCCAGTGGAGAGGAGGAAAAGAAAAAAAAATAGAAGGCTGGTGCAGAGAGCTGCTAATTAGAACAATCTAGAAAACAAAAATGCTTGAGTAATTTTGGGCTCGCCATGCCGGGCTGGTTTAAACGCAAACTCGTGTTCTGATTCCTCCCTTCACTGGGAGGGTGTAATTAACTCAGCTGTACCGGGCTGGAGGCACAGGCTTCCTGGGGCCGCCAGCTCCCTCGTGACCAGGAACAGCTGCCACCAGCTATTCCCACCCGCACAGCTATGGGGCCACCCCACAAAGCTCGGCACAAGTCACTGTGAGCAGAAGGTTCAGGAACTTAGTAGGGTTAGATCTGTTTTAAAGATGAGTGATCTGTTACTTCCCAAACTAGTTAGTCAATTCCTAATTTTCCAGGTAAGGTGACCTGGGTGTGTTGGTTTAGATGAGAAATGTCTCCCAGAGGTTCCTAAATTTGAACAAACCCAGTTGGCACCTTTTGGAGAGGGGATGGGGTGTTAGGATGGGGGGTATTGATGGAAGAATTATGTCACTAGGGTAGGCCGTGAAATGTTACAGCTGTCCCACTTTGCTCCCTCTGCTTCCTGTGTGTGCCGTTGAGGTATGACCACTCAGCTTCCAGCCCCGGATAACCACTCTCGCTGCCTTGCCTTCCCTGCCTGCCACTGTAGGCATCCAGCTCCCTGGAACCATGAAGCAAAGCAAACTCTTCCTAAGCTGATTTTGGTCATTGTGTTTTATCACAGCAACAGAAAGGTAACTAACAGACCAGGCTTACCCAGCCCTCTCCCTGGTTCTTGCAGCTGAAAGGCTTTCTGATATTGGTGAGGACTCAAATGTGGTATGGGCTGTTGCAGCAGATAGGAAGGAAATGATGAGAGAACCCTTGTGGAAGATGCTGGACAAAGAGAAACATCAACCGCAAGAAAAAGATCATGACCTAGATGGTCACAGTGGTGGGGTGCACAGGAAACGCTGATGATGGGGTTGGGATGAAGGTTATAAATGGGGGTACTCTCTGTGGAGGGTATGTGGCGCCTCAGGGGTGCCCCGGAGTTCTCCTGAAACACCAAGCCGTAATTCCTGCTTACCCATTCGACAGATTCAACAGGTGTTATAGGTAGGCATTATTATTTCAATGAGCAAAAATATTCCCCCAGCCAGTTCTTTGATGATGCTTTCGTGAAGCCAGAAGGTGAGCTATCATTTTGAACCAAACACCTAACTCATTTTCCAAGTTTCCTACCCTGTGCCCTGTCTTCCATTGTTATTTACCTCTTTTTTTTCTTGCGTCTGTCTTCATTTCCCTGTGTGACAATGTGAAGCTGGTTCCTCTTCTCATTTTGTGTGAGTTAAACAAAAGTCCTACAGAAGTACCAACTCTGCAACTGCAGTTGAGTAACAGCCAGGAGTATGGGGATGGAGTTAATGACTTTTTATAGATCTATCATTACTTTTAAATAAATGTGTATGTGTGTCGTATGCCTTGAAAGTAGGAGAAGGCTTAGAGTTATTGGAGTTAACCTGCATTGGAGTTACAGGTGGTTGTGAACTGCTGATCAAACCTGGGTCTACTGCAAGAGCTGTAAGTGCTCTCAGCCCCTGAGTCATCTCAACAGCCTCTAACCTTCCAAAGCAGATTCACAACTGGGAAACTGTCAAGAACATTTAATACACGAAGAAATGGGAAATACCCCTTCCTGCAATCAACAAGTCAGGAAGTACGTCAGTGATTTTTATAGATTTATCATTACTTTTAAGTATATGTGCATGCGCGTACACACATTTGAGTTCGTGCACACCACACAGATGTAGGAGAACGGATGCACTAGCATTGGGTCTCATGTCCCAAGTTACAAATGACAATAAAAAAAAATGACAAATGCTGCTGTTTAAATAATACATAAATGTTCAAGATTAATTCATATATGTAATGACAGCTGCTACTTTATTATTTTCTTTTTTTCAAGATTTCTTTCATTAAAATTGCACAAGGCTGTTGGATTTGAAGTATACTCAAAATGCTCTACTTTAAACCACCATGTAATTCTTAAGCCACACCCCTCCACATCCCAAGCCCTGGACCTGGCAACAGTCACTTTTTGATGTTCCCTCCCTCAAGCCCTTGGAAAACCAACCAACTTCCTGTCCTTAGATTTTCCTCATTCTAGGCACTCCTTGTAAATGAAGTCAGATGGTATTTGCCTTTTGTGCCTGGCTTCCTTCTCTTAATACCATGGTTTTCTTTTTCTTTTTGAAATTTCTTTTAGACTTATTTATTTCAGTTTATGTGTATGAATGCTTTGTGTGTGTGTGTGTGTGTGTGTGCTGTGTGTGTGTAGTGCCTGTAGAAGTCAGAAGAGGATATTAGATCCTCTGGAACTGTTATAGTTGGTTGTGAGACACTAGGTGAGAGCTGGAACCAAACCTAGGTCCTCAGCCAGAGCAGCAAGTGCTCTTAGTTACTGAGCCATCTCACCAGCTCCTAAGCATGATATTTTAAATTTTTATCTATACTGTACCATGGGCTAGGTTTCATTCCTTTTTACTGCTGGATAGCATTCCAATGACTTGCCATGTTGTTTTTATCCATTTAACTGTTGATGGTTACTTCAGTGGCTTGTACTCTTTGGACATCATAGATAACTCTCCCAGAAGCTTTTGCATAAATAGAACTTCAGTTCTTTTTGGTATACTCCTAGGAGAAGAATTTTAAGTTGTATTGTGGCTTCGTGTTGGGATTTGAAGCAATTGCTGACCTGGATTCCAAAGCACCTGCACAGTTTTCCTTTTCCGTGAACAATGGATAAGAATTTTAATTGCTCCACATCCTGGCCAGCACATACTACTGTCTGTCCATCTTTATTACAGCATCCCAGAGGTGTGAGGTGATATCTAATTGCCATTTTCCTTTGCAGTTCCCTAATGACTGTGGTGCTAAGCATCTTCTGTGTGCTTTTGACTCTTTTATACATCTTTCAAACACATCTGTTTAGATGTTTTGCTCAGTTTTGAACTGAGTGGCTGATCTTTTTATTGTTGAGATTTTTCAACAATGAAACAATGTTTTCTGAATTATCATCAGGAAATGCTGAGAACGCTGGTGTTTCACCTCCTTCATTCCTGGCACTGGGCTGAAATAACCCTTATTGGTTTGTATAATAATTAAATCACAACCTTTATTGAGTTCTTTCTTTGTTCCAAGTCCTTTACAACCTTTAAAAAAATTGTTGCTTAGACCACATGTTTCTTCTTTACATACTCATGAAGATCAGAAAAACCTTACCTCAGAGAAGCACCCACTTGTTTCTTCTGAAACTGGGACATACTCATCCCTACCTTGCACCAAGGAAAATCAACTTAATAAAGCAGATATGTCTGCAAAATTCCACCTGTACTTGAAAAGCCTGGAAAAAGCCAACCACTTACAGACTTGAGACAGGTTCTGCTTCCAAGTTCTGTTTTAGACCCTTGAAACTGAGACTTCTCGTATCTCCTGTAAACACCAAGAAAGCCCCCAACTTAACTTCTGTTCAGTTTCCGCACACCAGAGACGAGCATTGCTCATTAAGGCAACAAAGGAAAAGCCACCACACAACAGTCTGCTGGAGAGCATGGAACAAGGCACTTCACTTTCTTAAACCAAGGGTAGCAATGCTGGCGGCGGGAAAGAGCTGAGAAGGTCTTCGAGATAGTCACGAGCTGTGCAAAGGCCAAGGGCGACATTGCCTCCAGCAGCATTTGCGCTGTTCTGGAAGGCAGCAAGTGACACGAACAATGAACAAACGAAGATTTCAAGACCAGGTTAACCCTTCCCTCTGCTTTGACTTCTGGGCTTCCAGAAATGTCCCCATTCTTCACATCCATGTTCAAAGACTTCCATTTACAAATCTAACACACTCAGAGTGTTCCAACCACAGGTGGCCAGTGGTTTGAAGCACCGTCAGTAAGTCTGCCCTTTTGGGACGGGACTCTTCAAGAACGGGCTGGCAGAACCTCACTCACTGCACCCGTATGTGTAAATGCCCTTCTGCCCTCACCCAGGGTGCTTCTGTGAGGGAGATGCCAAGGTCCTCTGGACTGCGATTTATATGAATAGGTTCATACATGCTCAACCCTCAAGGTGTCTGGGTATCATTTCCCAGCATCAAATGAAAGGTCCCGGTTAAATCCTTGATCCTTGTGCCCTCAACCAACACCCTGGAAATGTGGATGCGGTTTCTCTTGGCAATGTAACAGAACACTCTTGAGAGCCACGGTGAAGAGAGGCTTGCCCCCTAACTCATATATGCTGGACATACACATGCCCCAGAACATGACTACGCTCTAAGCAGCACTTAAAAGAGGTTGACTTGGGGAAAATGGGACCAAAAGGGTGGGCTTTAACCCAGTCTGGATAGTGTCTGAATTGGAAGAAGAAGAGATTTAAAAGTGATGTCTCCCATTAAAGCTCAACCAAGTAAAAATAAATAAAAATCGTGGAAGACATGGAAAGATGACAGCCACCTGCATTCTGATGAAAGAGCCCAGGAAGACATCACACCCACTAACACCATGATCCTGCAGGTCTCCAGAACTGTGGGGAGTCAATTTCCATTAACCAGCACAATCTGTTCATTTGCCTGCCCAAGCATATGAGTGCACGGGGCTTCTCCCAGTTAGAAAGGTCTCCTTGCCGGGACAGCTACTCACCCTATAATAGTCGGTGCTGTACACGTCACGGGACATCCCGAAGTCCCCAATTTTCACCAGCAGGTTCTCTCCAACCAGGCAGTTTCGGGTGGCCAGGTCACGGTGCACGAAGTGTTGGGATGCCAGGTAGACCATACCCGCTGCTATTTGCTGAGCGATGTGCAGCATCTGCGACTGAGTCAGCTCAGAGGGCGGATTGCCCTCTGCCATCAGCACTGCATCAGGCCCATGCGCCCTGTGGGAGAAGACAGGGGGTTAGAGCCACAGCTGGAAGAAAGAGCGGCCCTCAGTCTCCACTCAGCTGTGGAAGCTGGAGGATATCGCCTGACTTGGTGGAAGATGAGGCGAAGGTTTTCCATCCCACCCACAGTTTCATCTCTACAGCCAAGAGAGGAGCACCTGGAAGCCTCATTTCTCTGAAGCGGAATCCCTGGGCTGTGTGGGCTGGCAGGTGAACCCCTATGCCAACACACCAACAGGCTTATGTTTCAATGGAATGCATAACTCTGTTACTGTCAGACATCAGCCACAGCCTCAAGCCCCAAGAGGCATAACCTGGCTGAAAAGAAGAAAAGGGCGGGTCATGGAGGTTGGCTGTCCTAGAGGCATGCGTGGTCCTGGCATCAGGGGGTCGCACCCCTTCCGCAAGCAGTGCTGCTGCAGGCCACCCTGTCCCAATGCTGATGACTCCTGATGTCCCTGCCAAGGCAGCTTGTGGTCCCCTTCAGCCCATCTGATCTGTGGCCAAGTGTGGCTTTCAAGCCACCTTTGACTCTTTCAGGGTCCTAGCCAGCCTCGCCATTCATCCCCACAAGCTTACAATGTAGATGCCAGTGTTCCTTGTGCCCTCAGAGGACGCTCCAGGAAGTAATGAACAGTGTGCTTCTGTTTCTGTGGGGCTTGGGCAAAGCTTCCCGCCACCTCATGGTAAAGTAGGAAAGCAAGAAGGGTCTCCATCTAGAACTTGGAAGTGCTTGCAACAAAGAGGGAGAGTTTTCAATACATTTTAAAGCGGTGCCTTCATCTGTGGGTCGGGTCCCAGAACTGTGTGTGAGTGTTTGAAAGTGAGAGGGACAGGGTTATCCAGCATTTTTAGCCTGGATCCTGCCGTCCATGAACTGTTCCAGCGCAGACACACCCTTTTCCCCTCAAGGCTGCATCGTTTCTAAAACATGCTGTCATCAAGCCTTTCACCCCTGCTTTCTCTGGGAGAGGTGCGGGGCATGCTCCAGTACAGCACTATCTAGCACCCTGATCTGGTGAAGTCTTTGAACTTCACTAATCTGCAATTTCCTCATTAGCCAAAGGCACAAGGGGAATATTATGCTGGGTGATCCCTTGCTTCCCTCCTCTGTCTCTAAATACCTAGATGCAACCATTCCCTGGGGAGGAACTTCCTGGTTTCATACCAGGCAAGTCTGAACACATTTCACCTTTCCTCAAACCCAGGACCCAGCTGCCTTTTGTGGCACCCAGGAACAGCCCTGGAGGTCAGAAGACAAGGCAGGGCACAGAAACCAAAGCTTGGACCATCAGACTTGAATTTGAACCCAGTCTCAACACAAGAAAGTTATACAACCCTCTGGGTCTGTTTCCTTATTCTATAAACCAGATCCTAGGATCACCATCCTAAAAGCATTGGCAGAAGGAAGAATTGAGACTGCTTCTAAGGTTTGAGGAGGGACTTTTTATAGAGTGAATGTGGGGGGCGGGGCGCTTTGCAAAAAAACCGAGTCTGAAATGGAGCTCTAGAGATGTGAGGAAAATATGAACTTTTCTTTTCTCAAGATGTCAAGGTCCCCTTCCCACCTCACAGAAGATTACTCACAGAGACTTCAGCCTCAGGTAAAGGACCTAGAGACACACATAGCCTAATAGGTAATCTAAAAGACTAAGAGAAACTTTAGTTATTCAAGGAATGAATACCGTAAGTCAATGTTAGCTGTAACCTGTGTCAGCTACAGAAAACGAGACTCCTGCCTCTGCAGGAAGCCTTGCCCCCAGGGTGAAGGAAGCATGCAAAACCCTCCTGAAGAACACACCTCTGCAACCCTCCTTGTACTCCACGAGCGAAAGAGAGCTGATGGCCTTGACACCAGTCCTCTTCACAGCCCCATGCACGGTGGAGACTCTCACTCTTGAACAGCTGTTTTCCTGCCTGCTTCTGAGAACGTGACAAGGCAGAGCCTCGGCATGCCTTTGCTTTCTTGGAGTGGATGTTCCCTCAGTAAAGGGGAGGACAGGTGAGTCTCCTGGATCCCAGGTCCTCCTGCATCTCTTGAAAATAAAGACTCACTCACGCTGCTTCTTCTAGGACGAGCTCCCTCCGTAAAGAGAGGCAACTCCTCCCCAGTATGGTGGCTTACAGCACCAACAGGAGGCCTCTAAACCTTCCCTAGCCTGGTGGTCTCCAGCAAGGCTTGCAGCTGGCAATTCACCCCACTGGGCTGGCTCTGTGACTCACACTTTATTATATGTCCAAATGTGCAGTGATAGGGATCAGATCCGGGGCTGCCCCTTACCATCTGATTTTTTAAATTAGAGTTTATCTGTTAAACTTACTATAAAAATTGATTGGCACATAATAGTTATACCCATTTTTGGGAGGTAGTGTGGTATTTAATGCATGTGTATGATGTATAAAGGAAGATTAGACCAAAATAATTGACTTCCCTTGTATTAATAGCATCATCCCCATAGCTATTTAAAAATGTGTAATTAATTGTTGCCAAGCATTATTGCCCAGCTCTGGTCACTAAGACTTACCCATGTTATAAAGTGGCTGCCCTGCCCATCCTTAAACCATAACCCCCTGAGGGTGTTAACAGCCACTTTCTCTGGACGAGAGGAAGGAGAGGTCCTGGGGGCATAGGGTGGAGTCTCAGCCCCATCCCTGCAGTATGATTAAACTGGGCTGCCGGAGTGGTTATGATAATAGTGAGTTTATCTTTAAATTTAATGTTTTCAATATTATTTGGTTCTCATAAACTAACACATCTATGTGCTTAGAAATTCTGGATAAATATTATCTGTTATAACTTGAAAATCACTCATCTATCTTTCTCCATACCAGAAGGGAACTTTGGAGGGATTCTGGGGGTCGGGGGAGGGGGAGGATTATGAAACTCTTAAAAAGACATTTTCCTTCTTGTTGTCCACTCTGCCTAACCCAAGCCACTACACTGTGGCTACACTGTACTTGGTATATGCTTCCTCCCCCCCCCATAAATAAAAAGGGTAGAGCCATAAGACATCTGGCTTTATCAGACACTGCCAAGATGCTTGGAGATCTGTCCTGGTGGCCTGGGCCAGGTTTCCTCCCAGGGAGAGGGAAGCTTGTGCTCCCAATGCATGACTGCGCCTGATTCTGCTCCTGGCAGCCACACTGCTACAGAGTGTAGCAGATTCTGGAATCAAGCCCCTGAGGTTCCGAGCACTCCACACACTGTGGAGAATGTCAGGGGAGGGCTCAGAAGGCAGTGGGGAAGCTCGGGGGGGGGGGGCTGACAGAGTCAGAAAGTCCACACGCACACTCACGAATGCACACACACTCACACCCACCCACACTTTAATACACACTCTTCCGCATACACATGTACACCCATATGCAAATAAACTCATATTCACACACAGTCACACCTACGCATACTCACATTTATATACACACAGACATTTTGTGCGCATATACACACACATACACAATCCACTACCATACATCCTCACACTCACACACAGAACACACATGCACTGATACACACTCACACATACGTACGTACACTCACGTATTCATACATACCCACTCTCACCCACAGTACACACACACCACACACACACACACCACACACACACACCACAGTCTGAATGTGCAGATGCACATAACTGCATCCAGATAATTGCATGTGGCTTTGTTTTGTTATAGTACTTAAGAAGGGCCTGGGGAATGAGGAAAATATTTCTCATAGGAACAACAGCCTTCAGCCAAAGTCAGTATTTTTTTCTTCTTTGTACAGTAGCTCCAACAAAGCAGAGTATAGAATCTTCCATTATCCCTGTCTTTCACTCACAATGAAAACTTTTCTAATGGTGTAATGGGTTAGGATTGTCCCTTAATACCTTGAGTTTTCCACACACTCCTGATCTCACCTGGCAACCCTTCCTACACACGTGACTGCAGGGAGAGTGGAAGGCCATCCCAGGCAAGAACTGTGTAACCAAGACGGTCCAAACAGCAGCAACCCGCAGAGCAGGCTCTGACAACTGCAGAGCGCTGTCCCCTTAGGTCATTCCTACTGTGACTTAATGATGGCTAAGCCTGCAGTGTGAATCTTCCAGTGACACATGGAGCTGTCTGGGGCTGACTTCTGTGTGGCCTGGGACATGAAAGAAGGTCGGCAAGACCATGTGTGACCACTGCCCGAAAGGTGACACTCCCTGAGAGATGGGATCCCTGAACCAAAGTAAAGAGGCAACCATGGCAAAGATAGTGGGTTGTGGGAACCAAAGTGACTGATAACTTCCCCTGTGAACTTGTTCTTGGGGTTTATGTTGTATTGTCCACTCAGGCAGGGAAAGAGATCAAAAGGGTGGCCTCATCTCTCTTTCTCCCAAGTTTTAATTCTCTACCAAAATACACGAAACGTGCAGGCTCATATTTCAAAGGTGGCAGCTTTTGTTTAAAGAAAAGAGCTCACAGAAAGAGCTATAAGGGACTTAAAGTGGAGGTTCCTGGGGCTGGGACACGGGGTGCCTTGCCCCGATGACCTTATACGTAAGATCCGTTTTTATTTCCTTCTCTGACTGATGCACATGAAGATATTATCCATGCTGCGTGGTGTCTATAAGACTCGCTCTACGCCTCTCTCTAGACAATCACAGGATGGGGGACATCCGCCAGGGGCCTCACCAGGGTGACAAACACCCGAAAGACATGTTATCAAACTCATCTCCTCTTGTGATCCTCTTACTGACTGAGGCGCTCACCAGCGGAATTTTTCTAGCAGTTTGTCCATTGTACCTGCTACGCCAGTCCATGCCAGGTCAGCGTAACACTCGGCTCATGCACACATGCCAAAGCTGAATACCAGCGTCACATCTCGGGGTGCAACCCTCCTGTTGTAGCAAAGCATCTCTTCAAAAGCCACTCTTTCAACCCCTCATGCTCTCTATGCAATAATGCATTTACAGAGCAAACTTGCCTTTCCTGGTGGCTCCTGCTTACTCTAAGGTTCCCCTAACTGTTTCCTCCTCCTCTTGTCTACTCCAAATGGCACTGGCCATTTCTCTTCTAGGGACTCCCACATTGCACAAGCCACCTTCTCTAGTAGTCAGTGGTTCTATCAAATGTTGTTCCAGCCTTTTTCTACTTGGTCTTTGGGATCTGTGACCCCACTCTAGATCCAAGAGCTCCTGACGTCAGATCAGCTTGGGTATTCTGCCAGCCTCGACTTCTCCAACCTGTGTCCTGCGTCCCCTCCTCCCTGCTTCCTGCCACTTCTGTCATCCCAGATGCTTCACCCTGACTCCAAGGCACCATCCTCCGCACCTTAGCTCTTTCTGTTTCCGTAGCCTTGGGCAATGCTTATCTTTTGTTTGTTTGGCACCCTCTTACAGGCTAAGACCCTCTCATATAGGATTAAATGTAGCAAATGCTTAATGGATGCAGGTTGGTGCATTAGCTCTACATTGGGTGGGGTGATCAGGAAAGGGTAAAGAGAAATGTGCTTCCTTTTCCTGCCATGTGTGGGTACAGCCATCACCAAGGATTCCTCCACAGGAAGGCCCGGGGCTTCCCTTCACCCATCTCAGAAGCCTTTCTATCCTCCCTCCTGATTATCTGAGCAGTGACGTTCTGCCCTCTTCCCAAAACCAGGCTGGCTCCACCCATCACTGTACCTCAGGAACTTGTTGAGGTCCCCATGCTTCATGTACTCAAAGACCATGATGAGTGGGTCGCCCTCCACACAGACACCGTAGAACTTGACAATGTGCTCATGCTGGAGGTTGGTCAGAAGCTCAGCTTCGCGATGGAAGTCCTTGCGAGCGTTGTCACTGGCGTCTTTCAGTGTCTGGTAAAACAGGGACATCAAAGAGAGAGTTGTTTCAGTATAGAATTCTGCCAGTGAGCCCTAGGAATTCTAGAAGGGGTGATCATGTATCTAGCCAATTCCAAAAGCTGTCAGGAAGCATCCTAATTCCCAAGGAAGTAACGTTTGTGTGTCTGAGACCTCACCCTTGTGCGTGCACAAAGGTCTATGGCTCACAGCACACTCTCCTGGAGGAATCCTTATTGAGGTACCAAGGGAGTTTATCTCATAGGTTTCACACTCCTTACCCCTGTCTGGGCACAGGGGTTACCAGGGGGTTCTGTCACTTCATGCTGTCTGTTGAGATCTCTATGATGCTAAGCATACCTCACCCCTACTCGGGTAACCCTTTAAAAGAGATTTAAAAAATTTTTTTTCATCCATGTAGATATATGTGCATGGGTCTATAAGTGTGTGCGTGTGTGTCTATATGTGTGTGTAGGTGCCCACAGAGGTTAGAGGTGCAGGACACCATGGAGCCGGAGCTACAGGTAGTTGTTAGGTACCGTATGTGGGTGCTGGGACTCAAGCTTGCATCCCCTGCAAGGGCACTAGGTCATCTTACTGAGCTGTCCCTCCAGCCTCTGCTCATATGACCTTTTAAATAATAAAATCCGAAGAGATCTCATAGAGGAAAGCGCCATGAGGCTTAGCAGACTCTGGCTCTGGCTATAATGAGGGTCATTCACAGTCTTTGTACGATACCCTACAGCTTTCTTAAGCCTGTTCCCCACACACTGAGAAATGTCCTGTTCCTTCAGCTTCAAGATGATCAGTCATGCTACCAAGACGAAGGCAATTGAAAACCCACCAGCAAGGCTTACACGAATAGAGGTGAGACACACAGGAAGCTCAGCAGCATGAAGAGCTGACAGAATCCCCTGACAGTTAGAGGGGCCCGGCCTGGAGTAAGCCTATAAGATACGGTGTCCTAGCCATGCTGTTTTTAGTCAGTGTCATATATACACTCTGTGTTGTCACATACTGTCATTGAGCCAAGGCTGTGGCAGGACCAAAGAGGTATGAAGCTGGCCTTGGCCTTAATGTCACATACCGTTAAGCAAGTGCTGAAGACAAGTATGAGAAACTGCAAGTTCTAGGTTAGTGTGCGGTACAGCTTGCCTGAAACACATGAAACCCTAGACTCAACTCTCCCAGAATCACAAGAGAAAAAGTGGACGTTGACCCCAATCTTGACCCAGGTGATTATGAACAAACACACAGAAAAGGCATGTAGCGCCCTGGGTGGACCAGCTTTCTGTGTCTCTGTTTGCCCATGTCTCTCCTACCCTGGCATCAGCCCCTCTGTGCCCCACCCCCACCCCGCTGAAGCCAACTGCTCCTGTCCACCACATGGAATGTTCGCAGCTGCTTGGATAACAAACATTTAACTCCACCCTCCACAAATCCTCTCCTTTGCTCGGAATGCTATCTTGGGTGTATTGACCAGCATGGGAAGAAGTTGAACAATGCTCTGCCCCAGTGGAGTCCATGTCCCAGTCCTCAGAATTCATGACGGTTACTGTCCATAGTAAGGTGGAGCCTGCCGATGATTAAAGCAAGGATCTCCATATGTGGGGAGGGTTGCTTGGGTGAACCCAGCACCAAAAAGGGGCCTTGTAAGATGTACAAGGAAGACATTAAATGGCATAAAAGATGTACAAGGGAGACTCTGAAGGTGGAAGAAAGGATCATATATGGCTTGGAAAAGCTGTTGGGGCAGCTAACTTCCGACTTAGAACTTCATGGAGAAACCATGTCTGTCCACATCATTACTTTAGGTGGCCTCTGACTGCCAAAGCTATGGAAAGACAATCTGTGTCTGAAGTCACTGACTGACAGCAGGCACAGGGAGCTGATACACCTCCCTGACGCTAACAGTCCATCACCTTTGAGAAGGGTGGCTCTATGCTGTCACGCCTCAAAGAAGCCTCCCTTAGCTCCATAGCCAACTTATTGAGTGGAGCCCTGTCAGTCGGTCACTGGATGCAAGGCACCTCTAGAGCACAGTGTGACCTTGAGTGAACTGCTGAAAGCTGTGTTTTGTGTGCTTCCTCAGGCTTGGGGGAGGGAGCCTCTTAAGGCAAGGGTACTGCTCATGGCTGAGTCCATCTCAAGCTGAGTACTTTCCTTCCTTCCTTCCTTCTTTCCTTCCTTCCTTCGTTCCTTCCTTCCTTCCTTCCTTCCTTCGTTCCTTCCTTCGTTCCTTCCTTCCTAGCATTTACCACTTTTTATTTATTTCTATGTTTTTATTTTTAACAAGTTATACAAATATCCTGATTGTAGCTCCCTTCTCATCTCCCCTCCCATCCCACCCTTCCTCCATCTTTCCCCCCAATCCCTTTCCCCTAGTCTACTGAAAGGGGGAGTCCTCCTCCTCTGCCATCTGCCCCTAGCTTATCAAGTCTCTCTTCCTCTGTAGCAGGCTGAGTTTTTACTGTTTGTGTTCAAGGGCCACAGTTCACACAAGGGAGCAACAGAGAGGCCGGGGCTCCTCAGGCCTTCTCAAGAAAGCTGCAGCGGAGGGAAGCAGGGCTGCCAGCCACCATGTCCCCAGAGCTGGTCATTTCCCTAACTTATCTTTTTACCAGCACTCGATGTTTCCTACTGAGTGGTGACCTGGCCGAAGGAGACGGAAATCACAGGTGTCGCTTCCATTAGGCCAGAGGCAGTGGCATCTTAGGGGAAGTTGTGAAGTGGCCCTTCACTGTCCCCACAAGAACCATGAGCTCTGCCTGGAAATAGGAGCAGATTTGGATCATGGAGTGCTCAGAGAGGCCAGAAAGCTCTGATGGTCATTGTCATGGAAACAGCACACTTCTTCACATAATAACAAAATGAACAGCGGCAGAGAACTAGGGTGTGGGTCTCTGCTTGGTTGAGTCAGAAGAAACTGAGCTTTCCATATCCCTCTGCCTCCCAGATTTACTCTAGTTGGGTCCAGACTAAATGTCTTTGTTTTTCCATCACACAGGAAGGTACCATCACTAGCCAGGTCCTCTCCTTGCTCTCAAAGAAAACACAAAGACCCCTCAAATTCTTTGCCTCTGCTTTGCAGTTTGGTTTGGAGTGTCGTGTCTGTCTACCCTATACCTTTGACAGTGGGTGGGCATCATTCCCACCATTCATCGCAGGCTGCTTAACAGCATTAAAGCAACCACAAACCCTTAAATCTAAGGTCTGTATAAAACAGAGATTACAGTGAAAAGTGAGCAGACACCAGGAAAGGTGCCATGTCGGCCCAAAGAAGGACTGGAAAGGAAGTACCAAGAGGAAGAGGCAGGTGATAAAGCTTGCACTCTGTCCTGGAGACTCAGCCCCATATCTGTCCTGCTTCTAACAATGCTCCGATGGTGCCCAAGTGGAAGAGTTCTTAGCTAGAACTGAGAATCCCAGGTTTGAATCCTGGCCACACCTTGCTCCTCTCTGAACCCTGCTTTATTCTCCTGTGAGGGAGGGTAGCACCATCTTCTTCTTAGAAGCACTGGAAGGACAGTGAGGGAACTAGAAGTCAGGATGCTCCCAGACCCTTTGTCTAAGATGATATTGACATGATTTGAGTCTGAAACTGGGTCTCCTATGTTCGGTTTTCCTATACAAGGGTCCACAGAAGATGAAAGGTGCAGGCCCACTTGAGGGAGGAGAATAACACTGTTTCCAGGGAATTCATCTCCTAAGTGCTAGGAAGTATCAGGCTGTGTGTGGAGGTGCCGTGTTGGGCCCTCGTGATCTCCCAGAGGCCCTCATCTTTTTGTTCATAGGTTGCTAGGATTTACATGGAAGCTTACTTCTAAGGCCTTGTGGTCATCACAGGCCTAGAAAAGGGGCTGATCCTTTTAGGCCTCTGTCATAGGTCACAGACAAATCCTGTAGAAAAGCTTTCTAGGCAAACTCTAATTACATCCTGTTGATTCAAGAACGCTAGCAAGAAAGACACAGACACAAAGAAATGTAGAGAGAGACAAAGAAAGCAAGTCATGGGGAAGAAGAGAGAAAGGGAGGAAGGAAGGAGAAAAAGAGGGGAAGAGAGAGTAGGAGAGAAGAGAAAAGAAGAGGAGAGGAGAGGAGAAGAGAAGAGAAGGCAAGGCGAGAAGAAGGACAGACTTTTCTTTGGGAAAGAAACAGCCTGAAGATTTTCAAAAGCATCGTGCATCTCCGTGTGCCCTGTGGGCACTCTTAGTGCAATGTCAGAACTTCAGTTCAGTAACATTTCTGGAATCAAAAGCAATTTTACTATTCATGGACCAAACGCATCCCGCAAACCTGGCATTCCCGTGTGTACCATCCATTTTTGCATGGTGGGCCCTTTTTTTGAAATTATGATTCAATTCTATTTTAAGAGATTTTGGAAAATGTGGTGGTAACAACTTAGGCAAAATCCTGAATTTGGCACTAAAAGGACAGAATTTTTGTAAGGATAGAATCGGGGCCAGACAGCAATCAGAAGCTAAAAAAAATTCTGCCTCGACCCTGTTTATAAATATCATCTCTGTTTCAGTACCGTGTCTGATTGTCATTTTACTCAGTTATGGGAGGCGTGGCTGGTAGCAGAGCTCCTGGCAACAGAGACCAGGAGTGTGGGGCCCAGCTCACCCTTTAGAGGTCCTCTCCATTTTGGCCTCATCTGATGACTCCTTGCTCAGTCATCATGCATTCCTATCCCCTTGTTCCTGTCTGCCTTGCTGTGTTATTTCTTCCTTTTCCCTGATGGGTCCTCCCCACCCCCACTTTGGTTTTGTTTGTTCTGGTTTGGTTTGGTTTGCTAAGACTGGGGTCATCTCTGACTCCAGAAGGAAGCTTCACTCAGGGCTAAGGCAAGACTCTGCCTGGCATGTCTACAGATTCAAAGCTGGGAGAGAGGAACAGCAGGCAAAATATTTTAGCACAAAAACCTGAGGCCAGTGAAGTGAAATACAAGTGAAGGGTAAAGGAGGAGGTGAAAATTCATTGCAAATGACAAAGCAAGAACTTTAAACCAATGGGAAGTTATTTAGAGAGCAGGAGAGCCTATACGGAGCGTGGCTGGGGCAGTATGCCTTGCCAAACTGAATGATGGTGAACTTCAAGGTATAGGTGGTTTAAGAAAAGTCAAGATAAAACAGGCTCTTTAACAACACAGATCACAAATTCTTCTCAGACTTGAGAGATCACAGAAAATAGCATGTCTTTGGTAAAGACAGACTTTAGAAGAGATTATTATTTCCAGTGTCCCATTACAATGCTCAAAACACACCGAGAAATAAGGACACTCCCAAGCTAAACAAGCAGGGATTGTGGGATGTTTGATAATGTACCAAAGGTCCTGGGGTCAAGATCTACCTTCACAGGAAACCTTCTCTCTCCCAGTGTCTTCTAGTGCCTTATCTAATAACTGTAGACATGAGCACCATGCAACTAATTATCATTTTAAATGTTGTTAATCCAAATTGTGGTGTGCTTTAGTTGAAAGGCAGACAGAATTTTGGAAGCTTAACCCCCCCAAATTGAAATATCTCATTGCTATTTCAACCCATGTCTTGGGAACATGGTATTTCTAAGATGGAGCATTGAGACAGAATTAAGGCCGACACCTTTCTTGTAAGGTGTCACAGTTAACAGCAAGGCAAACATTCAAGTATTGACCATAATTAAAATAACAATAATAACAGGTTCTTCTCTAAAAAGAAAGGTAAAGGAAGCTGTCATCAAATTCACATGCAGGGAACTTTAGATAGGCATATTTTAATAAACTCAAAGAAAGAAAAAACTCAGTATAAATAAAATTTTAACAATGACTGAGTGTATACTATAATCCTACTATACTAGACTAGACATCTGTAGAAATAAAAGTCAAATAATTATACAAAGGTGACAGCGTTCACTGTACAAAGTGCTTTCTGTACTAGAAACCAGTAATACACATGTTAACTCTATTAACTGTCTGTACCTGGCCTCTGAAAGAGCTAATGTGTCAGGTGACAGTCTCAAGCCCTGGAGTCATAGTCAGTTTGTTCATTGTTGCTATCACTGTCTTTCCAGCAACACTAACTGGGGCTCGGATGTAGCAAAGTGGGGCATAGAGTTAGGTTATAACTCGCACACTTTAAAAGACTTAGTAATCTGGGGGATAAAGTTGATGCTTGCATGTCACATCAGGTTCATAATAGAAAATATTGACCTAAGGAGACAGGAAAACAAGCTTAGGGACAGTCATAAGAAAGAAACAAATGTCAAGTGGGAAATAAAATCAAAAGGTGAGTGCAGTATGGTCAACTCAACATGTGTGCAGGCCCTGAAAACACTGTGCATCACTGTGAGTCAGTTCACCAGACATGAAGGAGCTGGTGGCTCAGCATGGACCCTGGCTTGACTGTGAGTTAGTCTATCGCATAGCAGTGAATTAAAAGGGCACACAGTTATTTCAGATCAGACATCCAAGAGAGACAGAGGCATGAAGTGCATCCTCAGGCTGTTTGATGCCGGAGGAGTTCTCTTTGGAGAAAGATAACTGGACCCCTGGTGTGTGTATGTGTGTGTAGTTGGAATTTGATGTTCTTCATGCCTTGGCCCAAGTTTGATTCCCAATTAGAGCGAACTAACCTGTTTTGATTTTTAAGGTCTGAAAATATAGGAGTAAATTAGAGATCACCCAGAAAACAGTGGCCAACATGACCAAAAAGACATAACTGTATCTAATCAAGGATTAGACATTAAAGTTTCTGGTGAATGTATCTTAGTGGAGCTGCTTAACAATGGGAGCACAAATGGGGTTCTTACAAGAAAGCCTTGCTCTGTATGTTATGAGTGCACAGGGTCATGTACACACACACACATACACACAAGAGCAATAGAGAACTACTAAGTAATGTCTAGACAACAAAGATGATCAAGCTTTTAGCAAAGCCTCATTCAAAATTAAGTGATTTTGTTTCAAGAGCCCAATGAAGAATAGATGAGCAGAGCTTTCCCCGGCCTGAGTCCCATTGAAACACATGGGTGGTCATTTAGGGAAACACTGACAAATGTCCTTAAGTACAATAATTCTTCCTCAGTTTCCATTTTGTGGAGACAAGAATTAAACACATCAGTGTAAACAGAAAGGGTAGAAAAGGATCTGAAGGAGAGGGAAGAGAGGAAGAGAGCAGAGAGCTCGTGATGAGCCAGGATGTACAGGAGGGTATGATGATGACCGTGCTAAGAAAAAAGGAGGAAAAGGAGGAAAGTTGAGATCTGCTCTAGAAACAAACTTGCTAGGGCAGAGAAATGGTGTCTAGGGGCTCTCTGTGTGTCCTCTTATTTATGAATCCTTCTACTGCCTCAGGATGGAAGAGGATGTGCCTTGCTATCTTTCTTCAATTGCTTATACATATTCAGAGAGAGAGGTAACCCTCATTACTTCCTTCCTGAGAGTGACGTCTTTGGTACCCATGGCCACCTAAATGACTAAACTATAGGAAGATGCTGTAGTATGTACATGACTGACTGGGAAACTGGCCCCAAAATCACCCCCCTCAAGGAATCCTAGAGGCAATATAAGCCATTGGCGTGCTTCTACCAGTCAAACATCGGTGAGCAACTGAGGCAAGAGAGCACAGCATGTTACTGGGAGCCAAGAAGGGTCTTGATATCTCCTGCTTACAATGTAAAGAAAGACAGTCACAAGGCCTTCCTCTGATCCTGAGCAAGCTTATGGATCCCAAATGGCCCAATCACAGTAAAGAATGACTCTCACTTCCTGTCTGAGATGACCATATTCTGTGTTTTGTCCAACAAATCTTTTATCTTTTTAAGAATATAGCCCAGCATCTCTGATATGTTCCCATGAAACTGCATTTTCTCATGTTCATTCTATGTGTGTTGTCAGGCTGACTTCATTGCCCACTTCCGTGAATGAGTGTGTGACCCCAGGGAATCAGAGTATTTCATTGTGACATAAAAAGATAATAATAAAAAGATCAGTCTTTGCTACCGAATGAAGAGAACCTGTCTGAAAATGAAGGCGGTGTTAAAGCCAAGAGGTGAGAAGGAGGGGTAAGGGGGCACCGGCTGATTTTTCGGAAGCCAGCAGTGCCCAAAGCCCAAAGCCAGGTTAAAGTGGCAAGGGTGTGCCTTTCTACGGCACGCTCTCTTCTTACGTCGGTCTGGCTTGAGTTTCAGTGATCCTTGCCTTCTTTTTAGGAAAGTTGGTCATGAGGTGTATGCTTTGCTTGCATTTCCCTGAAGTCAAAATGCTCTCTGGGGAATCTAATTTTTCTACCCCTATTTAGTTCCTGACATTAAGCTTTTCTTTGTCTACATAAGAAAGTGACTCCCACCCTTGCACACAAAATCTACTCTTTTATACTTTTTCAGAAGTGGTGTTGTGTTGAATTTTCTCAGTTGGCTTGCCAGGGCACACATGAAATTTAATAAAAATGTGGTCACCGTGAGCTCAGGAATAGTAGGTCTGGTATTAAATGACCTCATGCAAGCTATTTGACCTTGGGTGGGTCACTAAGCTCTGGACATCTGGGGGTTTTCTTCCTTAGTTCATTTTTGTTTTCTTTTAGTCATTTTACTGAGATTTACTTTTTTATTTTATGTTTTGCCTGTATGTAGGTCTGTGCACCTCACATGCGCAGGGCCGTGGAGGCCAGATGAGGCTACTGTGTCCCCTAAGACTGGAGTTACAGATCACTGTGAGTCGCCATGTAGGTGCTGGTGGAGGAACACAGGTCCTCTGCAGGAGCAGCCAGCGTTCTTACCTTCCGAGCCATCTCTTAAGTCCTCTGGAGTTCTGTTTTTTGGTTTGTTTGTTTGTTTTTAATCTATATAACTATTCAGCCATTCCTATTCAGCCTTTTTCTTTAGTTTGGAGACAAGGTCTCATGTAGCCCATTTAGTTTCAAAATCGCTCATGTAGCCCACTACGTAGCTGAAGATTACCATCAGTGTTGGGTCTTGCTGTCTCCATCTGTCAAGTACTAGAACTAGAAATGTGTGCCACCATGCCAGGCTTGTGCAACCGTTTTTGTTGTTGTTTGGCTTTTATGAGACAGGGCTTCTCTACGTAGCCTTGGCTGTCCTGGAACTCACTTTGAAGACCAGGCTGGCCTTGAACTCACAGAGATCCACCTGCCTTGGTTTCCCCAAGTGATAGGGATTACAGGCGTGTGCCACTGCACTCGGCTATTAATCATCCATTTCTAAATGAGTTCTCAGTATATTCTATTATTAACATTATATATCCTATACAGTTTCTTTCAGCTGTGGCTGTCAGTGTTTAATAAAGCCACTTTGTTGTGTAGAAATGCCAACGGTCAACATGAGTGCATCCGAATCCTATTATTTCCATGGCCTACACCCATCCACTCACCTATCATCTCTTCATTCATTCAATAAGCGTTTCTCTTTTACACCATACTACATATTAGGCAATGTGCTAGAAGTCATGGTTCCCCCCTAGAGAGTATAACTGACATCCTAAAAGAGGTCACAGACATGCAATGTCACTCATTAAGTAAACACACTAATACATAATTTTAAAACCTTGATGGTGCTATAAAAGCCAATTAAAGATGCCTTGGCAATGGATAGAACGGAGTCTGATCTGGTTGGGGGACAAGAAAAGACAAGCCTTCGAAACAGATAGCTTGACATATGACATCAGACATATCGGCTGATGTTGCTGCACTGGACGCCTGGAAGTGGACTGGGTATTGGGGCAGATGCTGTGCTGGCCCTGGTAGAAAGATCATTTGTGAGTTAGCTTTTCCAAACTCTTGGGGGAGAAAAATACCATTAATTCCTCTGTGGGAAAGAAGGAGTTCAGAAACTTTAAAGGCAAAATTCTTAAATCTGCTCTCAGGAAAGTGTCTACTGAATCTGCCCAGCACACTTCTGGCTCTGCTAAGACTTCATTTGACTGTGCCCTGTCTGGGACTCTTTTTAACTTAACACCTTGAGAGAGTTGCTTGACTTCCTGGGTCTCAGATTTCTCAACCATAAAGCGCCAGGCTAGGGTTTTATTTCTACAGTTTTAGAGGTCTCTCTCTCATATTCAGCATTCCTTGTTTCTAGAAATAACCCAGAGTTAGCCAGGGAGGGGCGTAGATCCTACAAAGCAGACTTGAGACTTTATTTGAAAATCTAAAAATCAGCTTGCATTCATGGTATGAAAAAGAAAAGTTGTAGGAAGGGTAGTTATTGAAATGTTTGTTGGATGGGGCCAAAAATAGCTAATGCATCGACAGTTAATGCAGGGAAACTGCGATGAGCGTTTCCTTGGCAACTGAGTAACTCAAAGGTAAAGTAACTGGGTTTGATCAAAGACTGGTGTCTTCACTTCTCTCCTCACTATGGGCTTTATTATTATTATTATTCAGTATTAAGGGGAAATGGCTAATATCCATTTCACTGAAAAACAAAGATCATATTAAAAAAATCAAGAAAAGGGCAATTCACAATTCAGTTGAATCCAAACAAACAGATCCTCTAATGGGAGAAGCCTGTGTGTCCTTGAAGACATGTATGTGGCCTAGACAACTGGACCTTTCAAATAACCTGCTAGGTTATTTGGAAGAAGCAAACGCCAGAATTCACCTGAACCTGACACCTGTCAATCTGCACAGAAAGCTTTGGATTTCAAACTAAAGTCAGGTCTTTCCCGAGAAGGAAAAAGGACAATGGCTGCAGTTTCTTAGCATGCATAGTCAATGCTGTGGGGGTTGCTAGGCAACAGCAGAAAGGCTGTCAAACATCCCTGGATGCAGCCAATGGAATAGGAGCAACCCAAGCTACTCCAGAGAGGGGAGAGGCTGTGCAGTCCTGGAAGATGTGTTCAGTTTAGCGTTGCTTAAAAAACGAAGTACAAAACATAAATCATTTTGCTAAGGTCAGAGTGCAATGATGGACGCTTTCCTCCAAGATTTAATTTAGACCTGAATATATTTTCAATTGGACCAAAGCCCTGCAAGCGAGTCTGCCCAGGCTGCAGAGAGTCTGTGTGAAAAGTCTGTAAGTTATTGTGACCTGATTCACCCTGGAGCCCACGAAGACACAGCCTCTGAATTCCAGAGAGCTGACATGGTGCCTGACTGAAGCTTGAGTGGTAGCAGGTCAGCTTGTGATTTTACAAACGTTCACACTCAAGGTCATTGCTAAGTAACGCCTTATGTGTGTGCGGTCACGAAGTAAGAGTGAAATTGAATCTACTTATTTTGTCTTTCTCATTTGCGACGACAACAATTTCATTTTAACTCCAAGAAGACAGGTAAAGAGAAGTGAGGATTTGACAAAGGGTCAAGTACCCTCCCACCCCCTCACCCCCCACCCAGCAGCACTGTTTAATGAGCAAACATTTATCTCAGATCACTAATTTGCAGAAACATACTTGGCAAGAATGGATGCTGGGTCTGATTCAAAGAATTGGAGCTGTAATTGGAACTAAACAAGAAGAAGGCCTAACTGACAATGTCAGTGGAAGACAGACCCACAGCAAAGTATGCTGTGAGGGCTGAGGTTGGGCAGGGCTGGGCCAGGACCTGACTAAGTACTGTCAGTTTACCCTGCATTGTTGGTAGACTAGGCCAGCCTAGGGTGTTGTAAAAGTACAGAAAAGTCTGCCCAGGGCAGGAATGAGAGGCTAGGGCTACTGAAAATGCTGCTGGCTGCCCACAGGTCTGGCCAGGCTGTCTTCGCTGTTCCCACACTGTCATCTAGAACCCCCTGGTTGCCCAGAATTTTTACATGCTTGCAGGTTCACATGTACATCCCTGTGAAGTGGACTGGGCTTCCTGACTGGCCTCCGAATAGTGTGTAAGACATGGACCCACCATGGACCTAGGTCTTTATTTTATTGGTTTGATACAAATGGCTTGGCTAGAGGTAGAAAACCCCTGTAATTCTTTCAGCCTGAACACTTTTTCACCTATAAAACTGCAAAAGTAGCAACACCTTTGGTCTCATTTATCCCCAAAAGTAAAGAAGGTTGAAGCAAAAACATGAAGAGAAGACACTGCCATCCTGAATAGGGTGTGTGAAAAAGAAACAAAAAATAGGGAAGCTTCAAGCTTTGTCAACAGATGGAAGAAAAGAAGTAACAACAGAGCAGGAATTAATCCCTCCAGCCAGCACAGTTCCATCCTGCAGCAGCTTCTAGCATCTCTTTAGGATAGCCCTCTTCTCTCTCTTCTCTCAAGCACCATCCCATCTCCCTGTGCTGGAGAGCTAATATGCATTTGACAAGCTGATAATTCCTAGAAGCACTAGTCCCTGAGCCATTGGACCCTGCAGCTCTTAAGGGTTTTCTGGGAGTTTATGAGCATCATGCCACTCTGGACTAGGCTGTTTTAAATTTCCAATCATGAGGAAAGAAAACGCACAATTTTTCTATCTGGAATAACTTTTATGAAACTGACTGATTTTTAGAATCGGAGACTTTAAGCATAGTTTTATTCCCTTAGTTATTTGTGTGTGTATAACATAATAAACCTGGTATTATAATGGAATGTGCACCTGATTTCTTAAGGGAATAAAATATTACCTAGTTTATACTGGCTAAATAAATATGATTCATGCAAATGGTCCCTGTTTAGCGTCAACAACAATGATAACCTCACCATCTTTAATTATTCTAAGAGGTTAAATTTTATTACATTAACCACAACCACATTCATTGACACTTTTCACATTTGACTCATTTTATAATCGTATGACCTTTTAAATGTTTGATATCCATTTAGCAAAAATACCTTAGTGGGTTTTCAGAAAATTTATAATGCATGTTTCAAAGATCTGCCCAAACTCATCGTGGTATTTTTCCTATGCTCTACAAAGCTCAACAGGAAATTGATCTCTTCAATGTTATTGTTTATTTTGTTGGAGAACAGGACTCTTTATGTTTCACTTTGGAAGACCATGACTACGATGAGGGACTTTCGGATTTCTTTATTTTGTAGAAACCCTACATTTGCTATGATGATGAAATCTGTGGGACATGTTATCCAGCTTTTGCTGAAATCGTGTCTATGCTGTAAAAACTATACTGTGGATTTAGACAGTTTGGAAGGGACAAGTATGGATGGTATATAGGGAAAGTCAGTGCATTGGAGTCAATATTCCTTCCTTCTAGACTATGGAAAATGCAACACTTCCCAGGTAGTAGGGTCGCCAGCCTCCAGAATCTGGAGAAGGAAGCTTAACTGACTGATCCCATTGACCAGGATCGAGAACTTTGTTGGTACAACTTTTAAAAGGGGCCTGAAAGTGGAGGATTGCCAGCAAGAAGCACTTCCTATGGACAGTTGAATGTACCCCTACCCCATGTCCTTCTGAGGACTCATTTAGGCAGAAGAATCTAATGAAGTGTGTCTCATTGAAGACATAATGTACTCCTGGATTGGTTACTACAATAAAACAAAATTAAAGCCCCACGCCTTAGGGGGACCATGAGATATTCTGGAATGTTCTCTTACCTTCACGGCCACCAGGATCTTATCCTGCTCTGGACAGAGGTTATAGCACTCTGCTAGGAAAACTTTCCCAAAGGCTCCTTCACCAAGCTCCCTCTTCAGAACGATGTTGTGTCTCTTGATATGCTGAACAACTGTAAAACAAAGACACCTGTTATTCAAAAGAGTCCATAGATTTGCCACATGGTTTGATAGGGCCATTCCCCTCCTTTCTGGCGAGCCACGGTGTTCTGGGGAGGAACTGGCCCATTTGCACCGTGTGCTGCGCATAGCAGGATCTGGACACAGCTCCTTTGTAGGTGCAGCTTTTCAGAAAATTCGAGTGGTGATCAAAGTTTTGATTTGTTGGGAATTCTCCTCCCCAATAGTTCATTGGCTCTGATCTCTGTGAGCCTCTTCGAACTCTGAGCAATGCTGTTCGCAGATATAAAGAAGCATGTTAACAACCTGTGAGCTGGCATGCTGGATTTCCAGAGGCAGGGACTGTGTTCATTAGGAGAACACTCTGAAAACTCACAGGTGATTCCTACCAACCACAGACTTAACTTGTATTTGACAGGTAACTTCTTGCTGTCACATACTCATTAGGAACTAAGTTGCCATTTGATTCACTTGGAATTCTAGTAAGACCCAGGCAAGCATTAAACTTTTTTTTTGGCATTTTATTAACACATTAAAATTTATTTTTCCAAACAGTAGAGGAAGTTGGTGGAAGGGTAGTTTAAGCCACGGTACATTTCATCGTTTTCAAAACTACAGTTGGGTACAGTTTTCCCGTGTTGAACCTGGCTGGGAGCAGAAGATAGATCTTTTCTTTAGGAAATGGGCTGTTGGCATTTGTTGACTCTCTCATGGGTACAGATTATCTGAGATTGTCCTTTGCGATGTATTACCTCCGTACACAGTAAGGACCTCTTTTATACTTCGTCACAAATAAGGATTTTGTGATTGTGTTCCTGACAGGGCCTCAGTATGTTCTACATACTAAATTGATGCTGTATAAATATTAGTCAAAGATCTCGTTTCACAAGTTTGAGGACACTCTCTCAGTTAACTGAAGCAATCCTTCTAAGTAAACAATGAAGAGCCTGGTTCTCTGAAAACCCAGGAGTGGAAATTCCGGAATGGGTAAAAATAACAACAAAAACCACACTCTGAAGTTTCCATACAAGTGAGCTAGTACGAAATTCTTATGATTTTTCTCCATGAAAACACCAGGGGTTATCCTAATTCGCTTCACTTCCTGTTTCCCCTGGACAAGCCAGGAGCCCCGCCCCTAGGGCCCATCCCCCAGTAGTGCTCTTAAATAAACCTTCCAGTTCCCATGCAATTCTTGGAGCGGTGTCTGCAGTTCCAGGAGCTCCCAAGAGCACCCAGGCTTTGTAGCCTTCCAAGGGAAGGCGAAGTCCAGCCCTGTCTTCTCCAGAAGGTTCACACCCTCACTCCTGCTTTGTTCACCTCCTGATGTTCTGACACTTCTCTCTCCCAGGAATCCTCCAACCTGCACACTCTCTGCCCTGTTCTGACATCTTAGATTCTCCCTTTACCCAGCCGAACACCCACCTCACATTTCCTCTCTCCAATTTCCTGGGTCTCCTGACACCTTCCATCTCAGAGCTCAGGTGACAGAGAGATCCAGGAACTTGCCTAAGCTCCAGACAGACACCAGACGGCTCAGCCCTTTGGCTTTTGGAAGTAAAGATTCCACAGGCATAAGGAGACTTGGTTGAGCTGTTGCTAAGACTCTAAGTGGAATGTTCCCGGGGGTGGGAGCCGCTCAGGGAGGAAGGTGCCTCACCTGGGCGCCATTCTCCTTTCCCTCCACTCTTACAGGGCACTACAGTCATTTGCTTCATTCCCCTTGAAATACTCCCAGTGGGGCAAGCCCCAGGTCTCCGCAGTGAGAAGGTTCCCATCCTGTAACAAGTCTCACCTGCTCCTTCCTCTGAAATCGGTGACCCTCAGCTTTAACTTTAGAAATGAGTAAAATCACTAAAAAGTTCAAGATTAAAAGTTAAATTAGCGTCAGCAAGATGTCCCAAGAGGCTAAGGATGAGCCTGACAAATTGTATTGATCTCTGCAACCCACATGATGGAAGGAGAGACCTGCCTATTGACATTTGATCTACACACAGACACACAGAAACATACATACGCACAAATAAATAAACAGATAAGTGTAAAAATGTAAACGATTAAGATTCACAGCTCCACATAAATTTCTTCCTCCGAAGGAAAACTCAAGACAATAGCTGACCTTGCTGCGAAAAGTTTTATGGAAAAAACGTTTTCTTTGAAATTTATCCTCTTTCCATGCCTCCACTCTCCTGTCCCCAGGGAGAGATCATTGGTGGAATTTTCCAGACTGGAAACTTGGTATCCTTGGTCTTTTGCCTCTTGAGCAGTAGAAAGGAGCCGGTTTTGGTATTGTGTTGCAGTCATATTATCATCAATGAAAGTAATGCATTGGGCCACAAAGTGCTTGTCCCAGCCTAAGCTGCTGCTGGCCTCAGAGTGTTTAAATTCAATTCTTGCTATAGATTTCCCTCCAGAAGAAAGAGTGTTATCCACATACAAAGGCAATAAAGTATCAGTTCATGTCCATATCCATTATTACTGAATATAAAACTAATAAAGATATAAATAACTATAGCTCTGCCCACTTAAGGTCTCAAGCAGGAAATGTATCTTTTCCATTTCCAGGCTAATAACATTTCACAGAAACCTTGGCCCCATGGACACAGTCTGCCTAGCACATTGGCCTTAAAGGGGACATTACTGAGTGCCTGCTTATACCAGGAACAAAGTGACTCTCTCTCTCTGTGTGTCTTTCTCACCCTCCTTTCGCCTCCCTCTCTCCCTCTCTCCCTCTCTCATTTTTAAGTATTTATGGTTCTGAGGAGGAAGATGGCAGACAGGAGTGGGGCTTTGCATTGGGCACTCTAACCCTTCTATTTCTTCAGCCCTAGGTGCCAGGCTGCCCAGCAGTGGCATCTGGAGACTCAGCTCTGTGATGGGAGGCAGACTTCACCACCATCCAAACCAGGATCTGCTGATGTTGAAGTGAAACAGACATTTCCCTGTGACTGCCTTCTCTACTACACATACTTCAGACTCCACACTGTCCATCTGTAAGGGGCTGAACATCTCAAAATGAACACTTTTATGTTTATTAGGAAACGGTCAAAACCCACAAAACATGAGCGTGAAAAGCAGAATGCACGGTCATGTGGCTGACAGGAGCGATGCCCTCTCAGTGTATGGCAGAAAATGGAGTCAGGTAAATGTGCCCAACTTTTGGAAGCCCGCTAATGTGAAGCATGAAAATGATGTTTTGGATTTCCATCTACATTTTTATTCTGATGCAAAATGGTGCTAAATTGAAACTAAATATCTAAGATCACGGACACAAAGCATCTAGACAACAAAAGACCAGATATTTGCAGATTATTCTATTGATGAAATGGGACATGTACCCATACTGAGCCATTCTCAAGGAGTTTTTAACAAAACAAACAACCCATCAAATAATTTTCATGCCCTACAGTTAAGTCAGAAGCCACATCTATTTTACAGATAACATCACAGTTAATGAACTTCTGTATGGTCGTAGAGAATCCACTTGCTTTGCTTTTCCAAGCACAGTTCCCATTGAAAAGAGGAAAGAGGCACCTACCACATGCTGGCTGCTATTATGGGCCAGAGGATGTGTGGAGTCAGGAAAGGGGCACTGTTCATGACAGTCCACTAGGGCATTCTTACCTCTACTTCACATTAAATGAAAAGAGATAGGGTCCTGACAAGCTAAACAACTTATCCAAGACTCCACAGCTGGGAACAGGAAGGTTTAAGTTCTTTTCGCCAGGACACTGACTCTCTTCAGTCTTCTTATTAAAAGCAAACTAAAAGAAGCAGTGTGAGTTTTGCCTTGCCTACTTGCAAAGGCCTGCTTTTGTCAATTTAATTCAACAAACTATTACTAAACACCTCCTAGAGGTGCCTGGATTTACCTAGCACCAAGAAAAGCGATGCGTACCTTGCCCTTGTCCTCCAGGAGCCCATAGGCCAAATGCATGCATGTCTATGGCACCATCTACTTCTATCATTGCTTTGCTCACAGAATACTTTGTGTGTTGAATAAGACATGAAGATAGACAAAAACTCAAGGAACAAATCTGGCCAGGTGTAACAGGATCAAAAGCTAAGGCAAGGTGCTAAGTAAAAGGAAACTGCACAGATTCCGAAGTCCCACATGCTTACTCAATCTAAAGCAAAACTCGAATCTAACTTCCATTGCTGAAGAAGACCAAGGAGCAACATCATTTTAAAAGATTAGGATTGATAAAGTAAAAAGCACAGACACTCCCTTTGTGAAGCAAAATTCTCATGGCAGTCAGTTTTCAAAGGAATAAGCCAAGGTGCTTTTTCATGGGATTAGCCAATGACTGATGTCCCTGACTCTGTCCCCACAGGGGCAGGCAGAGATCGGTGAAAAAAAGTGAACATTTGGAGCTGGCGAGAGGCCAATGGTTAGGAGCATTTATTGCCCTTACAGAGGACCCCGGTTCAATACTCAGCTCTCACGTGGCAGCTCACAACCATATATATTACCAGTTCCTGGAAATATAACAACTTTACTGGCCTCCTCAGGCATTTATGTCGGACACACACATACCTATATGTGCAGGAAAAACACCCACATATGTTTTCAAAAATGAATTTTTTAAATAAAATAAATACACAACACAAAAGTCACCTCTGGCCTAAGCTTTGTGCAGGGACTCCACATGGTCTCCATAGTATAATCAATGAACATAAGAGCCTATGGGTACACACAAGGACGCCTTGGGCATGAAGGTGACAAATGATTTAATTTCCCTGAACCCGCTGCTGAGCCTACATCACATTAGGGGATCAAAATTCTTACATGAGTAAATAAAAGCATTGAACATGTAGAAATGGGCAAGTTACCGAGAAAGAGAAAATAATGGTGGAGCATGAAAATGAGGGAAGGAAGAGAATGAACAAGAAGGAGGAAGAGGCAAGTCTGGGTGTGTTTAAGAAATCATGACTAGTCATGTTCCTCCCTGCAGAATAGCAAAGCCGGTCACAGCGCACAGAAGGAAGGTGGAGCGGGGCATGGAGTACCTTGAACAGCTCCCAAGCCTTTCAGGTGGATTCTTACACGAAGAAAAAGGGACTTGAGAATAAAAGAATTCGTAGTGCTATGTTTCCATTTCTTCTTCTTTAAATGATTGGTTTGGGACTAAACGGCATCTTGGGGTTTCTCCAGGACATGCATTCTACAATCAATCCGTGGTCTATGATAATCTACCCATCTATCAATCCATCTATCTATCATTTGTCTTTCTATTTATCTGGCTATCCATCTACCTATCCAGCCAACCACCATTTCACTCACCTATCATTTCAGGTCTATGGAGCTAGAGCAGGTCTTTGTACATAGGGAAGAAGCAATGTGCACACCAATAACAGGGTTTTTCAGGCTGTGGTGAAGCTCCAGGGGAGCCATCTAGGGAGCTCTGCAAAGCTCATTGTCGTGAGGCTGGGGACAGGCTGGGAGTGGTTCTATCACCCACGGTTCCTCCTTGAGTCCTTTGTCCTTCATGAGCACAGAGCTCAGAAGGGTCAGCTGACATTGGTTCTGTTCTCCACGGATCCCGAAGGGAGCAGAGGATGTCACCAAGGATGAATTCTCAAAGAATGTGACTGATGAATGACAAAGACAGAGGAGGCCCAAGCGTGTTCATGGAAGTAGGAGACAGGGCTACGGGTGATGCCAAGCAGAGGAGAAGGCAGAGTAGTGACGAGGGAGACTGCTCTAAGAGGGTGTGGGGTGGCAAAGGGAAGGATCAGAGGCAGACAGATTAGTCTGGAGGTGTCATGGTGATGCTGGTGGGGGCAGCCACGAGGGATTTTAAAGTCTGGGGTGTGCGCAAGAAGGATGAGAAATTAAGTGGATACCAAAAGAGAAAAGAAATGGAGAAGGACAGAAGGGAAAGGAAGAACGAGTGGTGGGAGATAACAGGAGATTCCTAGGACAGGTGACAGGGGTACTGGTGAGGGAGATACAGAAAACAGTAGATATTTTGAGTGAATCAAAATCACCCTTTGAGGTACCTTGAATCCCACTATAGCAACAGGCCACCGAGGGGTGAGCAGAAGGTCAGGGCTCCCACAGCTTGTAAGGCACAAGCCACCTGAATTCCTTGAGCCAAACATTGCCTAGGCGCAGTAAAGAATAAGGCAGGCCCTTGCAATGGTTTAACCTTCCTGGCAGGGCATCTGGCATCTGCCTGGACGCCTTGTACAAGACCTGCTAGCAGCAGCAAAGTACCTTTCGTCCCAGACCCAATTCCAGCGCGCGCGCCGGAGGCGGGCAGCACAGCAGCTGTAACCAGAGCATCACAGCAGGTGAAGTGATGGAGTTATTTGAAGAGAAATGCATTTTCTTGGCAGAAACAGCCAAGGGTGGGGAAGAGCCCCAGAAATCTTTCAAGCTGTTAGACTGAAAGGAACACCACACTTCAAAATACACAGACGGTATATCCTTCGCTTTGACATCACAGAACAGCCAAAATTATATCTGTTCCACACACTGGCATGTGGCAGAATTGGATTGATTTGCCCTGACAGCTCTCCCTGCTGGGACAATACTTGTCAGTCAGCCCCGGCAATGTTTGTATTTTCAAAAATCATTATGCAGAATGATTGCACAGAATCCTGGCAGGTAGGCCAGACAGTCTTCTCTGTCTAGCCCTCCGACTCTGGATCCTTGAACTCTAAAGTTCTTCCTTCCCCCAGAGGCTCCCAAACCTTCTGTCACACCCTGATCACTGCCTCTTCCCAGGACGTGCACAGCAGCCTCCTCGTCTGTGGCTCCTCGCTGGTTTCTGCTTTGTCTCAGGCTCCCTCCACTCCTGTGCCTTTCCTGGGGACATGATCAATAGCCTCTTAACGCTTTCTGAATAGCTTTTGTGAAAGAGTGGTCCTTTGCCAAAACGCCTACAAGGGAATCCACAGAATCAGTCAGGAACAACCCAGATAACAGTGTGCTGTGAGGCAAATGTTTGAGCATCTTCTCTGTGTGCACACACTGCAGTGAAGGGGAAGAGTCAGTCAGGCAAGAAGCACGGGCATAGCATGGCACAGCCAGAATGTGGAGGATGGAGGAGGGGCATCAAGATACTGTGTTACTGGGTATTCAGGAAAGACCTAGTGGACCCCCAGAGCCAACTTTGGACCATCAGATTGGAACCTTCATGATGAAAGTTCTAAACACAGTAGGAAGAGACAAATACCTTAGAAACAGAGACTGTGGGATCCCCCAGGCCTTCCCTGGGCTGTCTTCTCTCGCCATTGACTCTGCCACAAGAAGAAAACTTAAATAGTGCTCATACCCAATGACACATGACCCATTTCTGGAACATGGAGGGTCGCTGGTATTTGGACGTATCCCAGGGCTCAGTATGGCCACAGCTTTCTGTCAGGTTAACAGGCGAAATAGCAAAGTTGATTAAGAGCTCTTTAATGTGCTTACACAATAACCTATGTTTTAAGATGCAACACCCTTGAAAGAGTTTGACAAAACTTCCGGAATCTTTCAATCCAGCATCCTTCTCAGGCCCTGCCATTTACCATTTAAGCATTTGTGTAAACAAGACAGTGGTCACCGCTGTGGAAGATTAAAGAGCAAGGAAGTGGAAGGGACCTAAGTAGCATCAGCCATGTGCTAGGCACTGGGTTAAACATTTTTGTCTACATGATGATATTCAAACTCCTGAGTGACCAGGGGGAGAATCCATTCTCTATTTGCATAGTAAAGAGATGGAATAGACTGTCAAGTAACTGGGCTTCAGTCACACCTGGAAAGTGGGCACAGAGACTAGATTTGGCTTCACAGACCAAGCAAATACTTTCTGCTTCTCACAGACTATGATTCTTTTCTTCAATGAAGAAAAGTTGAACTGGCAAATGACTAGTACACAAATAACAGGTATAGAAGACAAAAAAGTTCCTTGACAGATATAAGTTATATAGGGTTAAGAGTTTTTAGAAGTTTGAAAAAGGCCTTCCAGTACATGGGTGAAGGTTAGTGCACGCACCACTCAGGTTTTCCATTGTAAGCTGTGCAGGAATGAAATGTTTGTCAAAAGAGTGCATTGTTGCATGTAACAAATGTTGACGTTTCCAGAAGGCCAGGATGTCACTGACTTGATCACGTGCTGGGTTTTCATGTGCTGACATGTCTGCACTGAAGCCCAAAGCTGAAAACTATTTAGGTCAAAACAAATGAAATTTCCATTCTCTCGGGCCAAAGCAGACAGATATTTGTTATTTGATCTTCCTCGGCTGAATATATCACTACGTCTTCTTTTCTAAGTGAAATTTCTGAATTGTAGAGGATGTGAAAGAGAGAGAGAGAAAGAGAGAGAGAGAGAGAAAAGAGAGGGAGAGAGAAAAAGAGGGATAGAGAGAACAGTTAAAGTAGTATGTGTTCACAGCAAAAGATTGAAGCAGAAAACCTGGTGAAAACAGCTAGAACCTTCCACCCTCTTCCCTGTTTTTGCTCTCACTGACCTGGCAACTGCTGACAACCAATCTGACTCTTGGTTCTCTGGGGATGATCCCCAGGGCTGTACTCAGTCTTCTTGCATTTGGCTTTAATCTCCCAGTAAGGCACTTCCCACTTCCATTCTATACAGCTGTGAATCTCTCTTCTCGCCTCTTCACAACTGTAAATCTGTTCACTCTCTTTCCGCCTCTTCCGTGCACCTGAGAGCTGGGTTGCTTCTAGTTCCTCTAAGTGACTTTCCCACTGTCTCTTCTGACCAGGCCTAAGGTGCTTCTCTGTATGAAGGGAAGTCATTGCCTCGATCCTCACTTCATTCCAACTGCTGCCATTTATTTGTTTTACCTTTCCTGTATCACTGTCAAAATTGTCCCATTGGTACTCAAATTATAGTATGATGCAACAAGCACAAGCGTCTTGGGATTCTAAAAGGCAAATCTGCCCTCTCCCTTTACTATCTCTTTCAGGATCCCATTGTTGGGTGCTCTCAAACCTTTCTTCAGCCTGAGAATTAAAAGTTGGATGGCTGATGGAGTGTCTTGGGCTCTGACATCAGGTATGGAGCCTCTGTGAGCAGGAGGTCTGGCTAGAATTGAGTCACTGCATGGAGCTAGGCCTTGCTTTAGAATGAGCAAATTTACATTTGAGGCTGAAGAGAATGATGTTCTATGGCTCTGAGGTGCATTAAGCCTGGATCATCTAGAACAATAGAGAGATGGATTTTGGAAACTCCAGGTCTCACCAAACATGGCAAACCCATGCAGACCCCCAGATTCTGAGCTGACCACACTCCACACACAAGCTTGGCGCTTCGTTTGCAGAAGTGCTTCAGGAGCTCATCCATGAGGAGATCCTCTTGCCAGCCCTGTCAGCGTCAAAATAAACAAACAGACACACTCCACTCACCAACCCGAACCCTCCTTTTCTTCAGTCTGTTTCTAAGTTTGTGCTGCAGGAAGCTTCCACAGCAGATGGAATGTTCTCAGAGAGTTCAGACAGGCTCTGGGCCTGAAGGCCTTGAACAGCCCACTCATTTAATAAGGAGAGACAGCCAGGCACCAAGTGTATGTTCCAGAGCTGATAGGTCTTGAAATGCATCTGGCCGCCTTTAATGTGTACCATTTTCATTATACCCCGATCCCTCTCACTGGAAGGAAACATTTGCTAAACAAACACAGTGAAATGCAGCTTGGATGTTCAAGAGTGAGGAAGAGCTGGGGAGAAAATGGCTCTTTGAAATCAATGGGATATTCTAGAGTCTGCTCTTAGCAGGAAAGGCACCTTGCCTCTGACGGTGCCATATTTATTCCTGTGGTCCCTTGCTCATTCACACCCTCTGCCTATATTTTTAGAAAAGTTATTTCTTTTTATTTTACGTACATGGATGCTTTGCCTATGTGTATCTGTATATACCACATTTGTGTAGTGCCCACAGGGGCAGGGAGAGTGGGTCATGTCCTCTAGAACTGACGAGACACAGTGATTAGCTACCATGTGGGTGCTGGGAGCCGAACCTCTGTCTCCCACAACAGCAACAAGTGTCCTTAACCACTGAGCCATCTCCCCAACCCTAGATCTGCTCTATCCTGATGAGGTGCAAAGCTCTGAGTGTGATAAGTCCTCAGTGATAAAGGCACTTTGTCTCTAACTTTAGTGTTTGAGAATCACATACTTAAGTACTGTGTCCTGATAAAGCCCCTACCTCATAACCTCTCTTTTCACCCCTCCCTTAGCCTGCTCCTGCTATTCTCTTCCATGTATGTGTTTGTTATTTCTTTAAACCTATTGAATCCAGTGAGTGTACGGGCCCAGAGACACTGAGTCCACTTGGCACTGCCAGCACCTGGTATGGCTACAGGGACAGCTACTGCTTGTGAGTTGACAACAGATTTGTAGTGTGAGGTATGGCACCTAGGTGCCTTTCCTCTCTATCTTATGCTGGGGGCTTGTTCTCTGTGCTTCTGTCATCTGGAAAGCCTCCAAACTCTGCAGTCAGTGTTGCAAATTCTACTCAGAAGGATGAAGATAAAAAGTGAATAGCGAAGACATAATTGTCTAAACACACAGGTTCAGCAAAGAGCATTATTCTATCCACAGGGCACCGGGGTCCTGTTGGGGACTCTGTAGAGGCTCAAAGCAATTAGCGCCCACTGCCTCCTTGGCTTGTGACAGAGTCTTGTATGGAAGCTCTCTCCTCTTTGAGTGTCCATCTAAAGGGAGCAGCTCAGCCTGTTGAAGTGTTCGGACGGTTGAAGCAGAAATCCAGCTGGAGCCTGTGGCTCCCTAGCCTCGGTGCAGCACCTCAGTGGGCTTCATTCTGGTGAGGCAAGCATGTGTGTTTGCCCTGCTTTAAAACTGTGCAGTGAACCAGAGGTGCGCGTCCATTCTGGGGGGTGAGAGTCCTCAGCTAAGCAAGCTGCCACAGGGGTCCCATGCTGATGTGTGAAACATGGCAGATGCTGCAGCTCCCCACATTCAGGCTAGCTCAGCATTTATCACAGTCCCAGAATGAGCCTCAGATCCACTGGGCTCCTGCATAAAAAAGCAATATGGAGAAAATGACTTCTCAGGAGCATTTAGCTGTCTGCAGAGAGAGGCGGGGGCCTAACCTTGGATTGATACTTCTGTGCTACAGGCTCCTACCTAAAAGTCACCAGTCTTTGGCCAATTTTAGCTGCTAATTGACTGACATGTCACTGGCCCCGTGTGACTACAAATTAGCTAGTGCCCTATACATTGATGACAAGGTTCACCCTCACTCAAGGAAGGTTGCTGAAAAGTGGCCTGTCATAGTTGCTGGCAACAGACTTTTGTATCCTGTGTCCAGCTTGGCTTCTGCCCATACAAGGAGGCTACACTGTGTGAGGGGCCATCTCAAGTACCCCCTGCATTGACCTCATGTCAGAACTGCTTAAGGATGCCTTTCTCAGAACATGTTCCTGTCATTACTGAGGGGAGATTCTGCAAGACACAAAGTGCCCCTGGGTGGTGTCCCTCTGCCTTAGGGCTGTGCACGTGCAGGCAACAGAATGGAGGGTGAAACCCATGGAGGAAAGCACCCTTGGGGTGGGGACACAGGTCCAGGAGGTGGTGGGAACCTGAAGAATGAGCAAGGTAGATAGAAAGCTCAGGCCGTTCATAACCGTCAGCTGACCTTGTGGCCTTCAGCAACCCAGCCCTGCGCTTGTCCCCTTTGATTGCTGTCCTGCCCCCGAAACTCTGCAAGCTCGTGGGGCGCTATGGAGAACAAACTGTATTCTAAATAAAAAGCCTTCGGAACAATGAAACATTCCATAAATGTTATATGGCATGACCACTGCTATTGAGCAATTTGGCACTCAAGATTCAACAGAGCCTTATGGATACATTTTATTGGTTCCATTTAATGTTAAATATCACAGGCAAGCCACAATAACAACGGGCCCTTCTTTTCTCGGAGCACTTCAAAGCTCGTAAAGAACTCTCCCATGCTATTTTATTTGAACATTAAAACAACTCTGTGAAGCACACTGTGAAAATCCCCAGAGCTCCGCTTTACAGTTGAGGAAGCGGGGGTTTAAGGAGGTCATGGGCTCATCTCTACAAACCTCCAGCCTGGCTTTGGAGAGTTCAATGTTCGATGTTCTTTACATGAAAGAGGCATGGGTAGATATTCTGAAGATCACGACAGCAAAACAAACAAACAAATTCTTTCTGGAGACAAAATTTGTGGGTAAAACATGAGGGGAGCAGAGGTAGAGGTGTCAGGCAGTGGAGGATGGTGCGATGCTGAGAGTAGATGCTACGCTGATGTATTTGAAAGAGAGCTTTGGATGAGATGAGGAGGGAGGTCTCCCATGGTGGCATTACTGATGTTATTTCTAAAATGGGAGAGAGCTGTCAACTGGTTGATCACACTCTGTCTGAGGAGCAGAGGAACTCCTGGGAGGATGTGTGCTGGTGACATGGGCCTATGTCCCTGTCAAGGACCACATGCCTCAGCCCCATGGGAGGGGCAAAGCCTTCCCCAGGTGAGGCTCAGAGGGATGGCAAAGGCTTCCTTGGATTGGATCACAGATGCTGACAGTGTGTGCAAAACGTGTCCACCATAGCCTTCTCTCCCTACACAGACCTGCGGACTGCTCTTCTGCAGAGATGGCTGCTGCAGACATCTGGTCAAGCCTGCCTCCTTTTGAGCTGTGCTGGTAACCCACCTCCATGCCCTGCTGTGTGCGAACACCTTGCTTTCCTGTCTAACCACATATCATAAACACCCGAGCTTCTGGGGCACTGTGGCATCTGAGAGCCCAGCCCAGCCAGTCCAAGCTTTCCTGTGCATGGGTCTGTGATAGCCTCATTCCTGTGCAGCCCCTCTGGCTGATCCCGGAAGTGGTGCAGAGATGTGAATTGCCTTTGTCATGTTTCGATGCAGCAAGAGGCCCTCGGTAGCTGACAGTGCATGCTTTGGGACTCCGAGCCTCCGCAGCCATGGGCGAAAAGAGTGTCTGTTTATCATGACACACAACCAATCTCTAGTCTGGCATAAGAGCAATAGAAAGCAGACTAAGACAGACGAGAAACTTCGGTCCTAACGCGTGGCTGCACAGCCTTCTGGCAGCCGCGGTTCTTCATGCTGCCTTTTTGTCACCCATTGTTTGCCACTGCCCCAAAGCAAGAAGGCTAGTCCCTGAGCTTGTCCCTTTCCGTGGCATGGCCAGAGGGCTTGTACTCATGATCATACTGGGACCATATCTGCAGCTTCCACTTTCGTAATTTGAATTAATTTAGGATTTTAATTAAGGCCTACTTCCCCTTTAAATTTCGACAGCTGGGCTGTGCTTTCCACTGGCTCTTTGGCACGTGGGCTTCTCACACACTCACCCCGGCCACCTCACTTGACTCTGGCACTTGGGCCTTACACACACACCAGCCACCTCACACATTGTACTAACAGCTGCTCGCCAGTCAGCGAAGTCATGTCGTCCTGTGACGGGGATGTGTGAAATAAGCTGTCTGGCAGGAGGTGGGCCGAGGCATGCACGGCACAAGGAATGCAGGCGGGATTCTCCCTCCCGAGGTCTGCCGTTCAGTTGGTTCACGAAACAGAAGTGAGAAGAAGCCTGCCTGGGTGCAGAGCCCTGTGGAGGAAAAGCGCTGTCTGCTGATTATCATTAAATGTGAGAACAAGCACATGAGACTGTCACCCGTGGGTTTCCACTGGTTGGACAAGGCAGACCACCTGCTGTCATCAAAGTCAGACAGAATACCTTCCTCACACCATGGAAATGTCTGTAGCAATTCCAGAAACAGAACCCCCTAGGCCGAGACACTGGAGTCAGAGCCTTTGGGAGCCATGAGGACTGTGGACAAGACCGGCCCTTGTCACAGCATCCACTGGGCATCACACAGCTCCCTTAGCTAGTCTGTTGTGGCATTCCACGCAAGGAGACTGCTCTGGAGCCAAGAAGCTGCCCACCCTACTGGCTCTACCACTTCTCTTGTGTAGAACTGTCCATCAGAATGACATCTCTCCCAGAAACAGGCAACTCAGAAATGGTGACTGAAGCCAAGTCCCTGAACACTTAATGAGAGTTCCTGGGGATTCAGGACCTGCTGAAGGGAAGGGCTTCTGAAACAGGGATGCTGATTTGGGACCCAATGCAGGTGTGTGGTGCCTACCTCACTACCTCACAGGACATCCTCACACTACCCAGCAGGACTTCTGTGCTCACATCATTATGCTTCTATTCCAGGCCAAACAGAGCAAACAGCAGACTTGAGTGTTTAAATGAGGAATGTTCCCTGTCCTGCTGAAGAGCCGTTGGCACGTGATGGCGGCAGAGGGAAGGAGGGTCAGTTGTCTTTGTGGGCTGTCCATGAGAGGCTGCCATTCTCCCCTATATGGCTCTACACCCGTGCACACACAGGTAGTAATACATGGGTTTTAGAAAAGAGCATTTGGGTTGAGAAGGAGAAGTGTTGAGGAAATAGGACACTAACCAGATGGAGAAGAATGGGGGGTAGGTTTGGTCAAACATGTGAGATGCATGTATGGAACTATTAAACACACAGAAATTAAGGAAAATAAATAAAAAAGAAGCATGAAGTAGGAGAGAAACTCCAGGACACTGAGGTAGCGGTGACTGGGAAGTAATTAGCTGGACCAGGAAAAGGGAGAGTGACAGACTCCACACATAAGCGAGCTGGCAGCCCTAACTAATTAGCAACAATTAATTTTATGGTAGGAGCAAGAACACATGTATCATGTTCTACAAACGCTTAATAGATGTCACCATAAATCACTCCCATTTCTCCCCCTGAAACTCAGCTTGCAAGCAGGATGACTCTAAATCTTCCAGAATTAACAAACTAGAGCAGGTAGGACTTGATTTTTGTTATCAAAGTAGTTCCCTCCAGCCCCTTCTCCACTGAGCCAGTCACTGATGTCGGCTATTGTATCTCAGGTCAGCCACATTCACAGTCTGAATCCAGCCACATTCACAGTCTGAATCTGGTACAGTGTATCTGGAATGAGCTCCTAGGCTGAGCCACACACCTTCCATCAACTGGTAGTGCCCCGAAGAACATCTTAGGATTTAGTGATTGGGGGATTGATTAGTGATGTCTGCTGGGCACTGGAGTGAAGGACCCTTTTGTTGTTTGTTTTCATCACCATGACTATTCCTTTCTGTCAATCAGTTTTCTTCAGTTCCTTGGGCAGCATCTTAGCTCTCTTCTAAGTAGAACCCACATGAAGCTTAGCCATGCCCTGCTGGCCCCATCTTGGAAGCATTCCACCTTCTTCTTCCCAGGCTTTCAGTGGGCTTTCTGTGAGGTCAGAATAACTGTAACTAGGGTTAGCTGTGTTCTCAGTCCTTCCCTTTGCTACTGCCCACTGGCTACCCCAGTTTTTATAATAAAGATAGACCTGACCAAATCACTAACTACAGTCTAAGAGATTTCAAAGGACGATTTCTGAACCTCCTTCCATTAGCTTATAGACTGTCCATCCTGCTGCTGTAAATCCAGTCACCTCCCTCATCACCTGCTTAGCAGAACATGTCTCCATTGATTTGGGATAAATGTGATGCCAATTAAAAAACAAGGAAAACAGCTCTGACTCCAGGTGGTCAGAGAAATCCAAGGAAGAAAGTTAAAGGCAAGGGGCTCACCTAAGATTCCTGGTAGTCACTAAAAGGCAAGATAGAGAAGTAGGATTTCTATGTCCCCCAGAGAGTAGCATGCACTCCTCATCCTCATAGTGACCATAGATTCAAGACCAAGAACCCAGGCTCCCATCTTCACTCTTCTCTCTCCTGGCATAACAACAGGGGAAGCCAAGTGAAGGGTCATCCTATTTGCCACCACCTCAAGGCAATGAGACCGCCTGTTCTTCCCCTATAGTACATTGTCAAGGGAGAAAAATAGCAGAGCATCCCTAATCATCCCAACAAAACTGACCAGCTGGGGACCTACAACTGCCGAGTAAACCCAGTGCAATAAAGAGATGGCCCTTCAGTGAGAACAAGACTGGAGAGGACCCAACCCGGCAGATCCAAGATGCTGCCACCTTCTTTCCAGAGTGACCCCAGAGGAAGCTGGGGTGGAGCGGAGAAGACACGGAGCCTCGTTCAAAAACAGTTCTCATGCTAGGAAGATACAGAACAATCGTAAACTAAGTTGCAAAAAGCAAGCAGATGTCCAGCCGGGGTGGCAACAGTGTCAAAGTAGTGTGACAAGGGTCTGAAGGTAACTCAATTGGGCCAGCAAGAAATCACAAATGAATGGGAAGAAGTAAGTCCCAGCCAACAAGGGAAAAGCAAAAGAAGAGCCAGGTTCAAGTTTTAGAAATAAAAAAAAGGACAGTCATCAGACTTAAAACTGATAAATAGATAAGGCCGTAGAATGAGAGAAAGGGGACTCGATAAAATAAGATTTAAAAAAAAAAACACCCAATCTGAATAATAAAAAGAAACCAGACTGAAAAGAAACCTTGGGGAACTATTGTATCTTTACAAAATATTTAACAATTATAGCAATGTATCCCTAGGGGGAGAAAAGAAAAAGAACAATGGCTGGGAAAGTAGCTGAAGGCGCAACTGTCAAAGTTTCATCTATCAGACAAAACATGTAGACATGAAAATTTGAAGAGTAAACTCCAAGAAAGAGGAACCCAAGCAATACAAAGATTATGATCAAACTTCTGAAATATAAACATACACACAGAAGCTAAAAAGCAGGAAGAGGGGTGGTGGGAAAAAGTGCTTGCCATGCAGGTGTGAGGCCCTGTATTTGAATGTGCAAATTCACATAAAGCTGGGTGCACAGCATGAGTATCTGTATGCCAGGCACTCTTACAGAAAGATGGGAGGCAGAGTCAGGAAAATCCCTGGGAGCTCTTAGACTAACTAGTCTGTTTTCTACAGCGCCAAACAACAGAGTAAGGCCCTATTTCAAATAAGGTGAAAGGCAAGAGCCAACACTCAAGTTTGTCCTCTGACTTCCTCATGGACACATTGGAATGGGCATACAAACACACACACACACACAATGTAAATGATATCTTTCTCACAGGAAACCATGCAGACAAGAGTAGGTCAACAGAGCATCACTTTAGTGATGAAAGTAAAGAACTACTCTGCTTGGCTTATTTTATGCCTATGAACATTTGCATGTACGTATGTATGTGCACCGTGTGCCTACAGTATCCATAGAGGCCAAAAAAAAAATGGTATTGGATCTCATGGAATTGGAGCTATGTGAGAACCAAACCCAGGTCTTCTGTGAGAGCAAGGAGCTCTTAACTGCTAAGCCATCCCTCCAGCTCCAGAGAAATGTTGCTAAGCCAGACTCTTCCATCCAATAGTAGCACCCCTCAAAAAGCAAGGCAAGCAGGCAACAGCACAACACATTTTTCTTCTTAAGTTCTCCAGTTACGTTGGCAACTGAAGCAAGAAGTATACATTGTTGGCTGGGATTTTAAATGTATGTAGAATAAATATTTAAGACAATTACAGTATAACTGGAAAAAGGAAAACAAATGAACTAACGTTTCCACATTTCATTTAAACCAGCAAAATGTTAAAGCTAGCAAAAATGATGCTATGTCTATATTAGACACCCAAAGCGGCCAGTTTTAAAAAAAAAAGCTATTCCAAACTACAAACTGAAAAATATGGATAACTGTCATGATTTTTTAAATGTTTTATAAACCCAAAATTAAAAAAAAAAACTAGGGAAACAAAAACAACCACAAAAGAGAACAGAACTCAAAAGTAAAATGGTATGCTAACATATCAATAGCTGTCTTAAGTAGAATGACCCAAATATATTACCTAAAAGATGTAAACTGACAAATTAAGAAAATGTCCCTGAACCACCAACCAAAGAGCAAGCCCCGGGCTGGATCTAGACCCCCTACATGTATGTAGCAGATGTGCAGCATGGTCATCATGTGGTCCTCTAACATTGCCTACCTTTGGGTCCCTTTCTCCTCTCTGGGCTGCCTTCTCTGGCCTCAGTGGGAAGGGAAGCACTTAATCGTGCTGCGTCTTGAGGTGCCAGGGTGGGCTGGTACTCATGGAAGGACTCCTTTTCTCTGAGGAGATGGAGGGAGGGGGCGTGAGGGTGGGACTGGAGGAGAGAAGGGGTGGGTCTGGGGCTGTAAAGTGTTTACATAAATAAATAAATAAATAAATAAATGTGGGGGATATGCTGATTTTATGCTAGCTACAAATTCACTTCAAACATGACATAAGTTGGAAAGAAAAGAGTGGAAGATGTACTGCAGACACAATAATCAGACAGTAAACAAAGATAATTATCAGAGAGGAAGAAGGATATTGAAAGTGATAAGTGAGTTAATTCGCCAAAAGACATAGCAAAGCTAGATGCGAATACCAATAAAAGATCTGATAATGAGTAAGGGAAAAAGTGATACTGGAAAGCATTGAGGCACAGTTAAAACTGAAGCCTTCCATGCCTGCCTTTCAGGGGTTGGTTAAGAAATCAAAAAAAGATACAGAAGAAATGTAAAATGTGGCTGTATTATAAGGACTTACAGAAAATTGATTGGCATTTATCCAGGGTACTGCCCTCACCAGCATCAGAGCACACATTCTTCGTATGCGCACACAGAACGTGTCCAAAGACCATATCCAAAGACCATACAGCAAGGGAGAGCAAATCTAAATAAACTAAGAGCTCACAGAGTGTGTTCTCTGACCATGGTGATCAGGAATCCTAACAGAAGGACAACAGGAAAGTTGAAGAGCTTGGCAGTTGGTAGCTGCTGCAGGAAGGAGAGTCAGTTTTCTCTGGATATGGCCCGGAGAGGGTGGCCATGTTCCAGTGGTACCCTACATTCATTCACAAACTGGCACCACTAAATATTACATGATGCTGGGGGAGGTAAGGCGGCAGAGGGTACAGGAGGACTTGGGGAGAAGAGAGTGGGTGCGCATTGCTCAAAATACATCATTGTATCTATGTACAAAATTTTAAACACTGACTTTTTTTTTTTAGACAAGAAAGAAAAAACATTAAAAATATATCGCGGCAAATGAAAGTGGAAAAGTCACATATTTGTGAGGCACAGATAAAGCAACCGTAAGAAAACTGACAACAGGAATCCTTACATTGAGAAGAAAACCTCCCCTGCACTTCTCACTCTGTCAGGCTCCCATTTCAGATGAGTGAGGGCCTGCTAGTCCTTGGATAGGGACTCTCCTCACCCCGCTTTTCACCCAGCATATAGTACTGACTAGTAAGGGGTCAGTGGCTTCTTAAGCCCCTGACACACTTCTATAGGTCCCAGAGTTTCTGTGCAAACAAATAAGAAATCCCCAGACCATCACCCCCAAACCACACTTCAAACAACTAACATCAAATGTACAAATGTAAACGCAAAAACAGAAATAGCACAAAAACACAAGATAGCATGATTCCTCCAGAGATTAAGAATCCATAGTAGTGAAAATGACCTGGAAGAACGTTAAGACAAAAGATTCAAAGTGATTACAACCATGTTCAAACAACTCCAAAAGGACAAACAAACAAAGAAAAAACAAAAACAAAGATCTGACTTTGATATGGAAATCAATACTAGATATAAAATCGACTTCAATAAAAAGAAAATTGATTAAGAAAAACAAACTTAAATGATGCTGAAAATGACAAACTCAGTAAGACAAATAAAAACCTCAGTGGAAAACTTCACAAATAAAGGGAATAACATGGAAAACAGAAGGTCAGGCCTGGAAGAAAAAGGATAGGAAATAGATTACCAACGAAGGTCATTGAGAAATGTGTTAAAGTCCATTAAGGAAACATGGGAGAGCTTTGGAACACCCCCAAAGAACTGGCTTTCAAATTATGAGCATAAAGGACTATTATACTAAAGGCATGGAATATATTTTCAATAAAAATCATGAAAGAATAATTCTAACAACAAGGGAAAGAAATGCTTCTAAAAGTGCAAGAGGCATACAAAATTCTAAATAGAAATGACAAAAGAAAAGTAAACTCTCCCTAACATAGTGTAGTTAAAACACTAAAAGTATAGAATAAAGAAAGGGCTTTGAAAGCTGCAAGAAAGATCAAGTTACTTAGAAAGGCAGGCCCATCAAAACAACACCTGACTATTTGACAGAGACTCTTAAAGCCAAATGGCCTGGAAAAATATATTACAAGTTCTGTAAGATCAAAACTATCAGCTGAGACTATTATAACCAGCAAAATTACTCACTAAGATTGAAGCTGAAATAAAACCCTTTCAAAATAAAAATCAACCACAAGAACTTATACCCACTAAGATATTTCTACAGAGGATCCTGAGAGAAATACTTTAGTCTGAAGAGGTAAACATAACCAAGCAATCACCAGGAATAAATAAAAGAATGCCAGAACAATTAACCAAAAGATGTCAAAGAAAACATCACAAACCAACAAAAACGACAGGAATTAATATATGTTGTTCAATAATAACAATATTACTGACATCAATTTCCCAATAAAATGGCAAATGACAACAAATGTGGTGTGTGTGGGGGGGGGGGAGGAAAATACTTGTTGACTGCTGGTGGGAGTGAGAACCAGTGCAGTCACTGTGGAAATCAGCATGGAGGTTCCTTCCTCATGAAGCTAGAAATAGCTCTACCATGCGGACCCTCCATAGCTCCCTTGGACACACGCTCATAGGACTCTGCATCTACTACCTGCTTCTTTATGCTCACCGCCACTCTATTCACAATATCCTAAAATAGAAACAAGCCTGTAAGTCGATCAACTGAAGAATGAATACAGAAAATGTGATACACACACACAATGGGAAATGATTCATCTGTAAAGAAAAAAAAATGATGTCATGAAATTATCAGGCAAATGAACCACTACATGGTCTCTCTCCTATGTGAATGTCGTATTTCAATCTTTACACATGTGTGTTTAAATTGGTGTACCCACAGAAGTAGAGAAACTAGTGAGGGTCCATTGGGGATTTCAAGAGAGGGGGATAGAACACAGATGGAATGAAGAGGAGAGGTGGAGCAATGGAACAAGAGGGGTTAAGTGGGGTGGTCAATGGACACTCTGGGAAGAGGAGGGAGTATGAGGAAGCATAACTAACACTGAGAATTTTTCACAATTCTGTATGAAACCTTCTACTGCAGAAGCTTCCTAAAATATAGACATAGATGACATAAGCACAGATATAGGCATAGATGAAAAGAAATTAAATGGAATTACCCTATAACAGGGGGACAATTGCCCCCCAGATACCATATGCTATCAAATGAGAAGCCCAGAGACAGACAGAGGTTACTTCTTTTCAAGTTGGTGGTCAGTGGATTACCAAACATTATAGGACATTACCATTGTTTTTATTTGCACCCTCAGTGCAGAACGTAACAGGAAGACCCTATCACTGAAGATGCCACACACTCGAGCCATTGAATCTTGAGAAAGCAAGCTGCTGCTGACCTGGAAGCTTCATTTCCTGGCTAGTTTTCATACTGCTGGGAGGTGCTACCAATGCTACTATGTACAACATTTTTTAAAAAGTGGACCTTGTTACCAAACTGTGAACTCCGATAGCTACACTCACAACTGTCCTTGCAATGTATTCTCACATCTGTAACAGTGACACAGTGTTAAGGGGATAACCAACTACTTCCTGGTGAAATTTAAAACCTATTCCACACCATGGAACTCCTGTCTAGTACTGTTAATTGGATCAGAAACTCATGGTTGGATAGACCCTAGACCCTAGAGGGAGAACCTATCACTATTATTCTGCTAAATAGACCTGGCAGTAAATTCCCCCTTAGGTTCTTCCCTTTGTTCCCATAGAGTATTACATCTCTCAACCCCCAGCAGAGAACTGTAGATGGCAGCTAATCCAGTCACAGAGCAGAGAATAAGAAACTTAAGTGCTCAACTCTACATGGGGCTTCTATGTCATGGCCGTCTCCTTTGCACCCATGAACTCACAGCATCTGTTGGGGGAGGGGGGCTCCTGACTGTCTACCTCTCACTGAGGAACCGTTTGTACCTGATGGCTGCTGGGGAAGGCAGAGTCTGTGTTCTTCAGGGATGTTGTTCCTGAGAAGCTGCCCGCGCTCCCGTGGGTGGGACACCCAGGAAACGCTAAGTGGACTCAGTGACGTTAGGAAGGAGTGGTGGTCATGGGGGTAATGCAGACACTGGGGGAGGGCTTGGTCAAAATACATTGTACGTATGTATGGCGTTCTTTTTATTTTATTTATATTAATCACAGGTTATGTACTTTGTATCCCAGCCGTAGCCCCGTCCCTCACTCCCTCCCACTCTCTCCATCCCTCCCTCATCTCCTCCCTGCCCCTTTCCAAATCCACTGATAGAGGAGGACCTCCTCCCCTTCCATCTAACCCTAGCTTATCAGGTCTCTTCAGGACTGGCTGCAATGTCCTCTTCTGTGGCCTAGCAAGGTTGCTCCTCCCTGAGGGGGGGGGAGGAGGGAGAGGGTCGAAGAGACAGCCATTGAGTTCATGTCCAAATGTATGGAGTTCTTAAGCAACAAACACGCAGAGCACAAACCCAGACCTCAAGAAATTAGAAAAGGAGCTATGTAGACTCCTAGGAAAGCAAAGGAAGAAGGGGTTTTCAAGGAGAACGGAAATCAATAAAACTGAAAACAAAATTCCTTGAGAGAAAATCAAGACGGGTAAGCTCCTGGGGAGATTGAAGGCAAACTACGTGTGCTAGGAAGGAAATTCTTGATGGCAGAAGGGTGGTCAGGGCCATGAGGTACATTGGCAGTTCTACACAGGAGCCCCAGCACATTGGTGATAAGCACTCACTCTTGCATATGCCACCGATTAAACAGATACTCTCAATGGCGCTGTGGGGAATTAGTAACTAACAAAACCCCAAGGAAAATCTTGGCTTACAGATGGCTTCACTGAAAGTTCCACTCACTATTTTAATGTTTAATACAGTTCCACACGGTCTCTCAGGGATTCTAGGCGCAGAGGAAGCCCTCTACCACAGCCCTTCACCCAGTCACAGTTTTCAGCGTTCAGATCCAGCCCCAGCGTTTGCAGATATTCACACAAAAGTTTGGGGGGAGAAATTTAAGATGGTATTGTGTGTGTTTTCAGGTTGGGCATCGCTCCGTGTTAGCTTAAGGAAACACCACACACTTCGTGTTTGTTGGTAGCCTTCAGCTTTGTTAGACGCACTTATTTCGGGAGATTTTTTGGTAGATTTTTCAGAAGTTTGCATGTAGATGTTTCAAGCCTCTTTGACTCAGAACATTTTTATGTCTTCCTCTTCTGTCTGTGTAGTTGTTGTTCCCACGCACCGGAAATGCAAGACCTGAGAGACCCGCTTGGCGCACAGTCTTAGAGGGAAGCATTGAGCGCTACGGTAACTCGGCCTGCTTGCATGACCGCCCCTTCACGCGTAGGACATGACTCCCAGGAACTAGCTTTACATTTTCTTGGGAGTTCTAACTTGTCAGGTGCTGACAATTGCCAAATGCTTTGCCTGCAATACTTGATAAGGTTAGGTGAATTTTCTTGTTTAGCCTTTAAACCCAATGGTGGCATTTGACAGAATTTTGAATACTGACCTAGTCTTACATCTCTAGAGTAAATCTCACGTGGTCCTAATGTTTTTGTGTACTGGTGGATGTTTTCGCTTATGGCTTGTAGGGTTTTTTGTTTGTTTGTTTGGTATTTTTTAGCTATATTTAGAGGGATGTTTGTTTTCTTTTTTGCGTTGTCTTTATCAGGTTATAGCCTCTCTTCCTAAAGATACGGTTCATACACTCTCAGCGTGTGGTCTCATTGGCAATGGAGTTTTTGTAAGTTCAATTCAAGTGAGATAAGGCTGTTCTGGATTAGAGTAGTCATTAACTCTGATAATGAGTGTCTTTATAAAAGACAGAAAAAAGAATGGAGAGAGAGAGAGAAAGAGACTGTGTGAAATGAGGAGACACTGGTATGAGGGACTGAAAGGCAAGCGGCACTGGGGTCAGCAGCAGCTGTAGGAAGCTAGAAGATTCCTCCATGTAGCTGCAGGAAGAGAAGCGTCCTGATGCAATGGATTTCTGACTCTTGGCTTTAGAAACTGTGGGATTAGGTGCTGAGCCTGTCTTAAGTGCCTGGTTCACAGTAACTTGTTATAGAAGCCGTGGGACAGTGGTAGTGTAGGGCTTTCAACCAATGGTACCTGGACAATTGAATACATACGCACCGAGACTCAAACTGTGCCCTAAGTGTCATATCTTATGCAAAAAATGTAAAAAAGAAAAGAATTATACCTTAAATATGAGGAATAAAATTATAATTTTAATAGAAAAAAATATCATAGAGATAATCTTCATGGCCTCAGAGTAGATACAGAATTTCTAGTCACCAAGCATGATACATAAAAGGGAAATACAGCTAACTGGACTTTGTCATGATTTAAACAAATCTCTATTCTACAAAAAATTCTAGTAAAGGCGTGCAAAGATAGCCTGTACACATACACACGTGTGGAAGCCATGTCTAACAAAGGCCTAGTGCACAGAATACATAAAGAATGCTCCAAAGGCCAAGCTTGAAAACAGCAATCCAACAGGCAGAATTAGATCAGAGAGAGCTGGTGCCGACAGCCACCGGGGCGCAAAGCCGCTGTTAATGTTCCAGCCACTTGGGAAGCTGTCTAGGAAACTTCTCAGTCCAACAGCAAACTGCAAAACCCACCCAGCTCCCCTACCCACCAATAATTGTAAAGCTCTGGATACTTTCCCCAGAGGAGTGAAACTTACAAATCCACAGTGGGCACAAAGAGGCATATGATCTTTATCTAAAACAGCTCTGTGATCACAAATCTTCGCTCTCACCTCAACTTGATATGGAATCACCATGGAAACACAGTCCTGGGTGTGTCTGTAAGTGAGTTTCCAGAAAGGTTTAACTGAGATGGCAAGGCCCACCCAGAGTGTGGGCAGTGCTATCTTAGGGGTTGCCAGGGTCCTGGACTAAATGAAAAGAAGGGGGGAAAGAGCTGGTGCTCACCTTTCCCTTCTTCCTGACTGCAGATGTAATGTGACTCACACTCCTGACTTTCCTGCCAGGATGAGCTGAACCTTCCAACTATAAGCCAAAAGGCCCCTTTCTCCCTTAGGTTGCTCTTGTCAGGTATTTCTTCAGAACAATGGGAAAAGTATCAAACGCAAGCCCCAAAGAAGACATGACCTGTTTTCAATAGCTGAAAATTTAAACAAGCTGTGATAGATCTATCCTGTGTCCAGTGTAAATAGAAACAAGCTATTGATGCAGAACGTAGATGAAAAATCTACCAAGTGAATTTTTTAAAATGCTAAGCTACAAGCATTCTTGAAATACCATAGGAGGAGAGGAGAGGCCATCTCCTTTGCGGCATCATGGCTGCCCTCCAGCCTCTGGTGAAGCCCAAAGTCATCCAAAAGAGGACCAAGAAGTTCCTCAGGCATCAGTCAGACTGGTATGTCAAAATTAAGAGAAACTGGTGAAAATCCAGAGGTATCAACAACAGGGTTCAGAGAAGATTCAAGGGCCATATCCTGATGCCCAACATCAGTTACGTGAGCAACAAGAAAACCAAGCACTCAGCAGGAGTGGTTGCAACCACTCCTGATGAGAGCTGATAGACTAGGAGCAAAAGGAAGGAAAGGAAGACCTCCCCTATCAGTGGACTTGGGGAGGGGCATATGTGGAGAAGGGGGAGGAAAGGTGGGATTGGGAGGGGAGGAGGGAGGGGTTTATGGGGGGATACAAAGTGAATAAAGTGTAATTAATAAAATATTTTTTAAAAAAGAAAATCAAGCACATGCTGCCTAGCAGCTTCTGGACATTTTTGATGCACAGTGTCAAGTTGCTGGAAGAGCTGCTGAAGGGCAAAAAAATCTTACTGTGTTGAGATTCCTCACAACGTGTCCTCCAAGACACGGAAAGCCATCTTAGAAACAGCAGCACAGCTGCCATCAGAGTCACCAATCCCAAAGCCAGGCTGAGCAGAGAAGAAAATGCATAGATGGTTCATGTCTGTGTTTTATTTGTGTTTAAAATAAAAACCACAAGAAAAGGAAAATGAAATAAAGAAGAGATTAGGCTACTACTAGGGGCTATGGAGAGATATGTGGAGCCTGGGAGGAAAGTGACTGAGTTAGGAAAAGAACAAGGCAGGGCACCCCCATAGAGCAACCGCTCTGCACATTGGTGTGAATATTCTGGGTGTGATATTGTACTGTACATATGTAAGGTGTTGCCAAGGAGAGAATATGGATGAAGAGCCATGGAATCCTGCTGTTTTCTTGCTGGCAACCACATGTATGTACAGTTTTTTTCAAGTAAAACATAACTTTAAGAACACACCTATTCTCTCAACACTGGACACTGAAGCAGTGGGATCATAAGTCTGCAGAGACCTTATTTTAGCAAAATAAAACATAAATCATAAGAGATGTGAGCGTGCTACTGGAAATATTTGTAATGAGAACAAGGCGTTATTCGCTCGTAAGGAGAGCCAAGCAACAGAATTTTGCCACTCACTATTGACAATCATGGATTTGTCCCCACCTGCATCATAAGTGTGCTCCCCCCAGGGCCTGGCTCGTGTCTTATTTATCTATAAATCTCCCACAGTGCCTAGCAAGCACCCTGCTATGTAATGAGTGCTGCATGAATGTTTGTTGACTTAATGTTTTATCAGCAATACATGGGTATGTGTGTCATATGCTGTTAAAACACTGCTTGCTGCAAATGAGAAAAAAAAAACATTAAAGAAATGAGTCATTGCATGAATTAATGCCATTCTTTAAAAAGCAATTAAACCCCTTTGTTTTGAAACTAGTCTTTAGTGTGTTGGCTTTTTCTTTTCTTTTTCTTTTTTTAATTTGTGATTAAAGTATAATAGATGTCCATGGCGGGAAAGTTTTAAGTTTAGAGAAAGGCTGCAGGAGACATTTCCCTGATGTGGCCTGATTCCAAAGCACTTGGCCTTGGTTCTCCTGTTCACAGAGCCGCTGGTTCATCCAGTACAGCTTGAGACTCTATCAAGGGCAGTGGAAGGAGGTCCTGCTTCCCACATACCCTCTACAGTGAAAGGGACTCTTTCATTTGAAGACGCCAGCTCTTCAAATAAATGGAGCCCACTCATTTCTCTTTCCTGGTGGCCAGTGATACAGTAACTGCAGCTCTCTGTGCTCTGGCATCATCAGGGGGCATTTGATCCCTCAGCAGTGGTAAACACAGCTTAGCATCTCCCTGACGGGAAAGGTATTTGAGGACATCTCCGGGATGCAATCCCTGCTCAGGCCACACAGGCCACAGAAATGGAAGGACTAGCATCCAGAGGGTGTGTGTGACCTCTACAAGAAGCACTGGGGATTTGGGAGCTACAAACTTGGGGGAAGACTCAGATGTGCCGAAAGCAGAACAACTAAGTGGGCGGCAGGGGACGAGACTCAGGCCACAACCATCTCATACGAGAGTCAAATCCACCATCTCATACTCATATTGTAGGAAAACTAGAAGAGGAAAACAAATACATTCTTGAAAAAAAAGTGCCATTTCTTCAAAGACATCCAGACAGCCCATCCCTTTATCAACAGCCCTGTATTCTTTCTATTTCTTTGTATCAGCTGCAACATTTGGCCACTAACCTAAACGGGACCTAACGAAGCTTCTAGGATTACTGTCAGGTAACTGCAAAACCACTTGCACTATTTTCTATTGCAAGAGAAGCAAAGCAACCTCCATTCCACCACTGTCACTGTTGGTGTCACGGAATCAAAGAACCAGACTTTCAGCCAAACTCAAAGCGCAATCCCACAGGCAACACAGTCTCCTGTTCACCCTCTGAAAGTGTCCCATGGCTTTGAAAAGAGCCCATCAAAAGAAACACATGCATCTCAGGGGGTGAGGACCTCGAACTGTGCCCACACACCCAACTTCATGCAGTAACCTGGCTGCGTCTCTGCAGCCAAACTTGAGGAGACTTAGCCTCCTCCAACAAAGTTATATGTGTGCCAAGTTACACTGCATTAGTATTCATTGAAGGTGATATTAAAATACATTTTACAGTTTGGGGGAGGCTTTTGTTTCAATACAACAAACACTGGGTCCATATTTTCTCTGCCATAAATACTCCTAACTTCATTTTAGTTTACACACATGCTTTGATGTCCACAAACACTAGTTTGTCATTCAGTTACATGATTGGTTAAATTTTTCTTTTTTTAAAGTAATTTATTTATTTATTTTTATATTAATCACAGGTTATATACTTTGTATCCCGGCCATAGCCCCCTCCCTCATTCCCTCCCACTCTCTCCATCCCTCCCTCAGCTCCTCCCCTGCCCCCCTCCAAGTCCACTGTAGGGGAGGACCCCCCCCTTCCATCTGACCCTAGCTTATCATGTCTCTTCAGAGCTGGCTGCAATGTCCTCTTCTGGGATCTAGCTAGGCTGCTCCTCCCTCCGGGGGAGGGGCAGTCAATAAGCCAGCCATTGAGTTCATGACAGAAATAGTCCCTGTTCCCCTTACTAGGGTACCCAATTGGATACTGAGTTACCATGGGCCACATCCAAGCAGGGGTTCTAGTTTATATCCATACCTGGTCCTTGGTTGGAGAAACAGTCTCATAGAAGACCCCTGTGCCCTGATCTATTTGGTCTTTGTGGAACTCTTGTCCTTGCCAAGCCTTACTAACTCCCCCTTTTTTCATATGATTCCCTGCACTCTACTGAAGGCTTGCTTGTGAGTCTTATCTGCTTTGATAAATTGCTAGTTCTCACTTACATAGACCTATAGGATAGGATGGACATGCTGAAATCTATACACCTAGGGAAGATAAGCAAGAAGGAGAACCCAGGGTGGGATGATCAATCCTCGCTTAGATGGACAAATGGGATGGACATTGAATGTAGGAGAAAACAAGCAACAGGACAAGAGCCTACCACAGAGGGCCTCTGGTTAAAGTTTTCTAATTTAAAATTTTAAACAGTTTTTTTTAATTTTAACTCTGTCTCTGTCTCTCTCTGTGTATGTATGTGTGTACATGTGTTTGTGTTTATGTGTGTGTACATTGCCCACAGAGGCCAGAGCACTAGAGTCCCTTGGGTGCTGGAAACCAAATTTACCCCTAGAGGAGCATTAAGTGATCTCAATCCCGGAGCCATGTCTCCAGCCCCGACCTCTTTGCTTGTTTTGTTTTTTGTTTTGTTTTGTTTTTTGGTTTTTTTTTTACTTTCTTTTAAACAGAGCATTCTTTAAAATTAGTTTCACGAAAAGAAAAGTAAAAAATAAAACAAAAAAAATTTCCCCCACCCCCACCAAAGCGTTTCCACAGTGAGCTGTGGTTGTGGAGAGAATGCAGAGGGAACTCTTCAGGAGCTGTGGGCAGCCATCTTCAGAAGGTTCTACAGAACCTAAGACTGATATAGACCTTCTAGTAGACCTTGACGTCAGCAGTAAGTAATTCAAAGATGTCAAAGTCCCCTCTCCGCCTTAGCCTCCTTTTTCTCCTACCTAGTGTTGGGAGGTTGGAAAGGTAAGAGTGGTATAAGATGGTAGATAAAAGTACCCAATAAAGTAGGCAAAGCCTCGGTGACACGCCATCTCCCCATCACCTGACTCTGGAGCTACAGAACCAACTGCAACCTCTTGAGTGGGCTCTACCCCACAGGTCAGCTGCTGCTACCTCTGCTGTCATACATGATCCCCCGGAGGCCTGAGGTGCTCCTTCATGTGCCTGTTATCTTTGAGGTTTGATGAGACCTTCTGTCCCACCATCTTCCTCTCCTTGCTGATCTGAAACTCTAAATGTCCCCAAACCTCATGCCACAGTTGCATGCCTCTCTCCAGCAGCTCCTCTGCCCCCACAGCTCTTCCAAAGTCCACTTTCCAAGTTTCCGTGTCCTTCGGGATGAAAGCCTTTGCTGCAAAGCCCCACAGCCCTTATGCATCTTTGCCCCTTCTGGGTCTGGGTCTTCTTCTCTGTACGTATACCTTTCTCATTGTTCACACACGTACACATCTGGATTAAAACAAAATCCAAACATGGCAGATTTTCTCTCATATGCGGAATCTGGACTTAGATAGATAGACAGACAGATAGACAGACAGACAGATGTGTCAAATGTACAAATGACAAGAAAGCAGAAGGGGAAGGGTTTGTGGAGAGGAAGGGAGGGATGGGCAGTTAAGATCAAGGCTCAGAGACATGTGTGTACACAAATATTACACTGACGCCTGTTTTTCTATGCTAACTAAAATCTTAATTGCAAAGGCAACTTTTACCTTTCTTGTTGTCTCACTGAACCTGCAGTCAGTGAACCAAGTCTAAGGCTCCATCTCTGGGAGTCCCCTGGTGTCTGCCTGTCTTCCTCCATCCCATTCACTGCCTCATCCTGCCCAGAGCCTTCAGAGTCTTTCCCCTTCTAGTACATATCAGCCTAACCCTCTCCCATGCTGTGTAGTCCCCACCAACCCAACACTCCTGGGGAATTACTCTTGGGTACCACTCTGCTGACAGCATCCCCCTTATCTTGACCAAAATCCAAATCAAGATGCATTTTTTCACACCATAGTGGAACCTGTGAGCCAGGGACCACCTACAGTTTCATGAAGCTGGTTTGCTCTCCATGATGTGATGTACATGTACCTTTTACAATTCAACTTAATCCAGTTTTATTTTAATTTTCAAAATAAAAATATGAGTGTGATTCACTAATGAACTTTAGAGAATACTAAAGTTTGTGAAATGATTCATTAGAAACTGATGTTCTCTCCTCAGCTCCTACAACTTCTATCCTCCAGTATAGGCAAGACAGAAATCTCCATTGTCTATGTCTATGCCTGGCCTTTTCTTCTTACTTTTTATTAGTTTAAGTCTATCGATCCTCCTCATCCCCCACCCACACCCATATATGCGCACGCGCGCACATACACACACACAGTTCAATCGGGCCTCCTGAGAAGCTGTTCTCTGTGCATCTCCACCACCTCTCCTAGGAAGAAACTCCACTTCTCAGCTGCTCTGTGCCAGTGGCTGCATTAAGACACTCAGGGCAGGATTTCATCCTTCTCTGTCTCCGCTGAAGCGGCAGCTCCTGACCCAGTACAAACTCCATTACCTCCCAAGCCTGGTGTGTGTCCACAGTGCATGCAGTGTGGGGAGAAGAAAGGGAAAGGAAAGGAAAGGAGGAGAGAGGTAAAGAGGAATGCAGGAGTAGAAAGATAGGAGGAAAGCAGGGCATAGGGAGAGAGGAAGGAAGGAACTGCCCCTCTTCTCTAGCCTCCCGACTCAGATGAAATCTCAGCACACTTAGGTGAAGGATTCAGCCCACTTTAACTGAGAGCCAGTGGACACTTTGAACCCAGGATGACCATGACATCGGGACCAGGAACAAGGCCACGGGTGAAGCTGCGGGAATGACCAGTTTGTGTCGCTGTCCGGCCCCACTCCCAAGGCTCCTTCTTTGAATTGTCTCCTTGTGGGCACCACACCAGCCCTGCACAACAGCTGCCTCTATGCAAAGTGTTTTCTTGAGGCTTTGCTGACATCTCATTGGTCACTGCTGTCCAATCAACTTTATGCAGAGGCTTTTTGTAGCCACTTCAAAGGAGAAACTGAAATTTCAGTTTTATTGGATTTTAACCACTTTAAATTAGAAAATCTCTTTTAAAGTTTTTTTTCAGCTCCCCAGAATGGTAGAATTGGAACCCCCTTCCCCCAAAGGTCCATACTAACTAAAAACAAATTTTAAACTCAATTACTCAACCTGTAATTAACATCTCCTTTTAGAAAACTCTGCCTCCCTTTAGAATTTTACTTTGGGTTATTTGTGCACAGCCTATACACACAGTGCACAACAGCCAGTGCTTGCCGCTGCTGTTTCCCTGGTAGTTTTCCGATCTGTGCTGTTTTCTCAGGTTGCCTCCCAAGTAAAGGGGGAGAAAAGTTATTTTGCTCAAATTGATAGATGTGCTCAGCTGTTGAAAGTTTTTCCATTGAGACTCAGGAGGAAGGCTTTTCATCAAATCAATAAACAAGGTCTCTAAGTTGGTGTCTGCTCAACTAGACCTTGCCATCTCAGAGGCACCAAGGAGCTTCTCTGCCTGCTCGGGGACTGGAAAGAAGGCTGTTGCTAACCCAGTTATGGAAAAATATGGCAACTTACATCTATAATTATAAATGCAAATATTTCTAAGGAGGGTGGGTGAGCTCCCCAAAGCCTCTGTAGAAGGACAGACGGGCTTCGGGACAGTCATGGTGCCACCATCTCTTCATGGCTGAGGTGTCTAAGCTAGCTCCTCCATGGCCCAGGGCGCTCTCAGATGCTTCAAGCAGGTTCCAGATTAAGTAAGAAACCTTGAAGCTATCTTTTCTTTATCATCTGCAACCCCTAACCGTCTCAGAAACATTCTTCAGCCTACACTCACGATGTTCCATCAGTCCAACCTATGGCCAAACACAGCCACCAACACGAACTCAGAAACTCACCGAGAACTTTAAAGATTCTTGGTTCTGCAGTTTTCTAGGTTTTTATGTGAATACCTTCTACATGACAATACTGAGTCATCAAGTCAAAAGGTTTGACATTCCTGTGGTGGAGAGCATGGGCAGAAAGAACCACACAGGAGTGGCCAGAAGGCTTCCCAGTCTCCTGCTACTTGCTACCTATGTGGCCCTGGGCCAGGATAAGCTTTGAACCGGTTGCCTATCTGATAAGTGAATAGGCAGGCTGCTTGATTTCTAAGGTCCTAACCGGAACTGAGTTTCCAGTGTGTTCCAGGCTGTTGGGGAGCATGGACTTCCTCTCTCATCACCAATGAAGCAGGTCTGATTTCCAATGGGAACAAATGTATCCCTCAGTCTTCTAGCCAAAGATGGACCATGAAATGCTGTGTGTGTGTGCGCGTGCATGCGTGCGTGTGAGAGAGAGAGAGAGAGAAAGAGAGAGAGAGAGAGGTCTCCCAAAGCAAATGCCTGGGCAGGGTAAAAGTATGACATTGTGTTGTTTGTAGAAAAATAGAAGTAGAGATTTTCCTGTCAAGTGAAGTAAGCCACACTCAGAAAGATGGAGATCAGGTTTTATCTCTTATGTGGAAGCTAGGCAGAAATGTAAACCTGAAAGGAAATCTTAGGGTGATGGGAATGGGTGAAGAAGGGGGTAACAACCTCAAGGAAACATAGTAGCAGCACATATGAACTCCCAGCAATTATGACAGTGTGCCCAAGACCGGGTAAGCCAGACCAAGTCCAGCATGAAGCCAAGTGGTAGGCACCAAGTCCACCCTTAGCTGAGGAGCTGTCAGCAACTGATAAGAGCTGGGAGGGAGGAGAGTCAGTTTTCAGTAAGGATGCGGCCCAAGGCAGGTCAATCCCATACCAGTGGATGGCCACACAGCACATCTGTGAGCATGTGGACAGCACAAAGCGCACAGAATGGATTTAAAAGATGAATAAATAAAAGGACACAAAGTTGGTGGGTAGGGAAGGGGGTGGATACGGGAGAAGTTGGGGAGGAGGTGAGTATGCTTAAAACATAATACTTATGAAAGAATTGATAAAGACACATTTACCAGGTAGGAGGGGTGTGGCTAACTTGCTTACAGCGCATATCAGAATGCCATGGTGACATATCTATCTTGTATAGTGAGCATGTCACAATTTTTCAAATGACTTTTCCCACAGACCTAGGAACTAAGCTGGACCCTGGTTTTTCCGGCATGTCTGCTTTCCTGGGCTGCTGGTTTATCTCCAGACATTCTTTTTCTAGCGTTTATCTCTCTTCTTCATTCTTTCTTACCTTCTCTTCATTCTTTCTTTCCTTCTCTCTTTTCCTCCCCTTCTTCCCTATCCCTCTAATATTAGCAACAGGAATAAAAATGCAATCTTACAAAAAATTTTAAAACATACAATCTTACATAAAGCATACAGAGTGCTATAGCATGACACCTTCAAGACCCAGCCTGCTGGGAGTTCTCTAGTATTTTCAAATACATATCCTAGGCAGTACCTTATTGGCCTTCAAAGATACAGCACAGAATAGGAACATAAGCCAGGAGAAGGAGCATGGCTGTCAGGGAGGTAGGCACCTTCCAAACTTTCCAGAGAGAGAGAGGAAAAATAAAACACAAAAGCTAAGAGAGTTGTCTTCTTGGAAAATGACAGTGCTGTTCAAAGGACTATTGGTGTTCAATAGACAAACTTAAAACCATCACTACCAAGTCTAAGGTATTGAATGTGCCCAGTTAGGTAACTGAGGTTCATTCTACCTGTGTTTTATCCTAAAAACACATGGTCAATTTTATCAGGGAGTTACTTTACAATGGATTTTTTTCTGTTGAGAATCAGCTCCTCTCTACCCTTAATAAAAACATATTTAGTGTTTGCCAGTATGTGTGATAAATGGAACTATGAATGATCAGGTCTGAGAATTATCTCTGCCATTCATCATCCAAATTTTAGAGCTCAAGTTAATCAAAATGACACATTGATATTATGCTAAGCTTTGTGTCACAGGATTCAAGTGTCTTACTAAAACAAGTACTTTAGAGGAAAACAAACAAACAAAAAACTCCACAAAAGAAAAATAATAACAAACACTTTCCATCAGCAACATTTAAATACCATGTACTGGTCAAGTTTGGCTGACCATGCTCATTGGAAGAACAAGTTTGCTTTTCCAAACAGAAAGGTATACCTCACGAGTGTGCTATCGCCAGCCGTAGGCAGGCATATAGCACCATTTCTTGGAAAGCCACCATTAGGTAGAGCAATGGAGGCATGCTTATAAAAGCTAGGATGGCAGCTTGGCCTCGAGCAAGCACAGAAGACGAGGGAGGAAGGTAGAAAGGAGGTTGGGGGAGGAAAAGGGGGCCTCCATTCCTTCAAGCTGTGGAGAAAGAGGATGCTGAGTGGATAATTAACACACAATGCACGCTCTCACTCTTGAGGAACCATCCTGAAACATTTAACATAACCACACAGCTTCATTAAGGGGCACAGCCGCCTGCATAACCAAATTGTCCAGAGTCTGAAGAAGGAGAAGAAGAAAGAGAAAGAGGAAGAAGAGGAGGAGGAAGAGAAATATATGGTTTGTTTCCTAAAGATTTCATCTGAACAAAATAATTGTTGTACATGCTCAGGAAAAAGAAAGAGAGAGGAGAGGGATATGGCAGAAGGATGCAGGGAGGAGACCTAGTAACAGAAGAGAAGAGAGACTCAAATGAGAGCTAATCATCTTAGAAAAATATTACCCAGAAGCTAAGACTTGATTAAAGCTCTCATGCATATCTATTCATCCTTTGTCATTGGGTAGTAGTACCTCCAATACCTTCCACCCACTAAGCAAAGTCCTCCATACAATCTCCTGAAGCAATGAATCCAGAGAAAGGAGCAAGCCCTGGGAAGGCAGGCCTGGAGAGCCTTGTTCCTTCCCTGCAGAACTCCCCAAAGATCGGAGGCTTTTTATAATCCTGACTATAATTGAATACCATCAGAGGTTCAAGAGGTTTTTCCCTCCCTAACATTTAAAGAGACAACAAACATCCATTTAAAAGGCTTAAGATTTACCACAGAGGGGCCCGCCTTTCTGGCTTCTTCTTTTTTTTTTTTTTTTTTTTTTTTGTGGTTTCAGGCAAATGTGGAGAAAACTCCCTGCTACTCCCCCAGCATTGGATTATCTACAGCCAGAACAAACTTCAGGAGGCGGGGGAGGGCTGCTTGGGGGCCCCATTCTTGCAGGGAAGACCCAATTTGGGAAGCCTTGTATCTAAGTATGCTACTCAAAGATGGTCCTTGATAACAGAGCCAGCAGCTCTGTTTCCAAGAGCTCTTCCAGGCAGCTCCTGGCAGCCAGAGGAAGTCTCTGTCCAAACAGCTGCTTCAGAGTGAGGGTCCTTCGAAAAACAGGTTCAAGAAGCACACAAACTGCTAACCTCCTGTCCTTGGGTTTGCTTTTGTAGGTTATGGCCTCAGGTTGTCCCGTCATCTCAGGGTTAAATTTCACCCCCCCCCATTATAACTTGGATAAGTTTGAATCGTAGACATCCATATTATCTTATGATTTTATTCCAGCAGATCTGAATTGCTTATGTGGTATTGTCTCTGATGCCTGTCCAAGTACCCTCACCGCCCCCCACCATCTAGTAAGGACTGCCTGGAGCTAATTAAAGAAGAAGCCCTATGAATTGTATCCCTAGTTCTGTGTGGAGTTTTGAAATCGTCATAGACAATATTACAGATGATTGATCGCTATCTGCTGTTTTGAGATACATATGGCCATTTATTAATTTGGTGTCTGCCACCCTCATGTTTAAATATATTTGAGATTTAGTTTCACAGAGAAACTGATACAGACGAACTGTTGCTTGGATGGTCATTTTACATGACTTCAATATTTCCATATGTGAAATTCTTCTCCCTTGTTCTTGGCCAGCCTTGAATCAGGAAGTGAAGGCTGGATATTTCTGGGGAGATTAGGTGGTTGAACAGGAAGGGAATCTGCCCGTTATTGGCCGAGTAGAGTCTAACTGGGCCATGTAATGAGACAGAGCAGAAAACTAGGGAAGCTGAAATGCAATAAACTGAGGAAGTAGTCAACCTTGCCTTAGCAGACCAGCTGCTGTCCCACTAACATTGCAAAGCTCAGGAAAGCGATCTTCCAGGGAGCCTGAGCATGGTTGCCCCAGTCTGATTATCCAAACTGTGTCCCAGCAAATGAAGCACCAAAGATGTGAAACAGAATCAGCTCACAGCTGGAGTGCATTCAAGGCTGCCAGCTCGGAGGAGCAGTGTTTCTGATCAGCTCTTCTGTATGCAGTCTGGGCTACAGAGCCCTTTCGAGGTGGAGCCGGACCACTGTGTATACAGGTCTGGGTCCTGGGAGACCTGCTTGTCTGAATTCCCCCAAGCTGCCCAGCTGCAGGCAGCACTGCAGCCCCAGCAGTCCAACCACATGATGACGTCCCAACACGGTGCTTGATTTGAGAGCCCTCCTGGGCACATTCTCCTCTGCTCCGACCTCTCTTGATTCCTTGAGGGTAGAGCACCTGTCTTGGAAAGTGAGTATATTGTTTCCTGTCGTCCAAGGAGCTTTGTGGATTTGGAGACAGATAACTGAAGCTCCTATGTATTGGAGTTAGAAGGGCGGCGTCTGCTTGTCTGGCTAAGAACATCCACCCTGCCCCTGCTGTGTGCGTGCCATTGTCCTCTCCAAGTCACACACTGCTTTGAAAGAAACGATTTCATCCTTTGTCTCAAAGAACAATCAGAATATTATCAATAATATGGAGTCCGGCTGGACTCGCAGACACAAAGATAGGCTTGCCAGCAAACACGTATCTGCATCCGCGGTGTCTGCACGGGGGTGCCACCCTGCCCAGCTGTGACATGCACTGACCAGCACGTCCACAGCCACAATCAGTGCCACTGGAGACACTAAAGTAAGGACTCCGCAGCACTGACAACTTCCCAGCTGCCAGGCAGTCAGGGATGGCTGCTGCGGCAACCTCTCCTGTGCAGGAATTCACACAAAGAGAAGCATTCTGGGCTTTGATTTGTAAAACGCATTAAAGAAAGTCAGTTGTCACACCCAATATATCACACGCACTGCAGGGTTCCATGCATGTGCTGCTGCCGAGCTGGCAGAATGCCTCTACACCTTAAAAAGCTTAGAACCATGACTGTCCTCCACGCAGGGTGAATGAGAGGCTGAGAGGATAACCACAGAAGAGACCTCCCTGGAAGGAGAGAGGTACTCTGGGTCTTAATGGGGGTTTGTTTGGGTTATACAGGAAGATACCCTGGCCAAAGCTCATGGAATAGTCTATTTAAGGCTGATGCATTTCCTTGCATGTAAATAAATCTAGTCTCCACAGGGAAAAGGGAGGGAGACGGGCACACACATGCGTGCGCACAGAGAGAGAGCAAAGGGGGGGTGGTGGAGAAGATGGAGAAGGAAGAGGTGAAGAAAAGAAGAGGGGAGGAATAGAGGGAACAAGATGAAGGAAAGGAAAAAGAGGGAGGGAGAAAAAGAAAGGGAGGGAGGGAAGGCCAACAGTTATTAAACTGGACAGCTGTCTTCGGTTCATTTGGAAATAAATGGTTCTAGAAGCAGCGCCGCTGGGGCTCAGGAGGCTCACAGCTGGAGTGCCTAACAACTGGCTCCACGAGAGTGTGCAGAGGCTCACAGCTCGGTCCCAGGTCCCAGTTCCTCTAGACTTTCCATGTCCAAAACATTGTGCTATTAAGTATGAAGAGCAGGAAGCTCCGGCCCCCTCTTAGACATTGGGTTTCAGAGTTGATGTTACTTTGGAGTTCACACCTAGTGGATCGTCACACTGAAAGGCGGAGCTACGAGAAGCCAAGTGAAGGCTGAGGACTCTTCCTCTGCCTACCCTGGGTCTGTCCTGCAGAACCAGCCTGCCCCATAGTCGAGCTCAGGAAATGCTAAGCAAGGGAACTGTCCTGTGGATAATTTGCAGACTTTGACCTGAAACAAGGGCAAATACATTCAGATGCGTGATTTGTTTTCTGGCTGCTGCGAGATTTCAAAGCAGTCTTAACCTCTTACAGTGGGAACCTCCTCCACCCTCCGGGAAATGAACCAGACCGGGTTACAAGCTGTCTCTGCTGCTCCCAGCCAATAGCCATCTCCTATCATGATGGCCGAAGGGTGCCTCTTTAAAAATAGTTTTAATGTGGCACACGGGAGTAAAGATTTATTTTTTTATTTTTGAATATGACATATTGTCTGGGCCAAACAAATTAAGTTACAGCCTTGGACATCTTAAGAAAATAGTGTCCTTTTGTGTTTCTGCTAATTTATAACATTCAATCCTGTAGCCTAATGGATGGAAACACAGACATGAACATCAATAAAAATAGCTTTGAGATTCAGTCACTGGTAAACACTGAGTGAGATAAATGCATAGGCTGTGTGTGACTCCCCTCCTGGCCAGCTCAGCTCTGGGCTCCCAAGACACAATCTGATAGCCAAGGGAGGAAAATCCTGAAACTTCCTTCCCAAGTGTCATTCATGGCAGAGTTCATTTTATCTTACTGTTCTAAGGAATAAATACAATTTTATGTTAAAATGAAACAGATGTACTCTGGGATAATGCACAAAACCTCCATACTATAATCGAGTGTCACTTGGGGGACCACGCATCCCTGCTTTCATGCCCTTGTGTGATAACACTTGAAATCCACCTTCAGTCTTCCATGACGTCTATGCAGAGAAGTCCCTATGGAGGAGATCAAGGCCCACCACTGTCACAGCTAAATTCTGAGCCAACAATCCTCAGAAGCAAGAGAACACTGGAAGCTTTCCTATTGCCCTGACGCATAGGATCAACGCGTGGTTTCCAGGCCAATCCACAGCACTGTGGGAAATAATAACTTGTCCTTTGGAGTGGTTTGCTATGCAGAGTTGGGTGTGTGTAGCATATGTTAATAAATTCTGTGTCGGGGAACTTTTAACAGCAAAGGTAGCATCTTGCAGCCATCCTCTGACCTCTGCCTTACTCTGAGTATATTACTAATGATGAAGAGGCACCTGCCCGGGAGCATGATTCAAAAAAACTGTCCGCATGAATGTATTTTTAGTTTGTTTTATAATCAAGAGGAGTTCTGTGTTGTCTATAAGCATCTTTTAATCATGTCTATCGGTACCACGGGATTGCTAGCGGAACGATATGAAAACATTATGGAAGACAGACTTTTATTTATATCTGACATTTATATTGGCCTCATCTTCTTGCGAACACAAGGATAAGCATGGTGATGGTTAATTTCCATTGACAACTTGACGGGATTTATTATCACAAAGGGACTGCATCTCCAGGAACACTTGGTGCGTGTCTTTTCAGAAAGGATTAGCGGAGGGCAGAAGACCCTCCTTGAATGTAGGTGGGCACATTGGGTTGGGGGACAGTGAGGAGAAAGGAGAAAAGAAAATTAGGTGCATCTGGAGTACCAAGTTCACTGAGAGGTGAGTGGGCATGTGCACAATGCTATCACCAAAGCCTCCAGTCACCACAGTGCCTGCCCCACCTTGATGGACTGTGAGTCCTAGAACTGTGAGCCAAAATAAATCTTCCCTTAAGTCACCAAAGTGACAGGGTGATCAGCACAGCAGCTGGCTATCAAAAAAAGCCCCAAGAGCAGCCATTAGTCTCAATAATATCAATTTTCAAAGACGAATCTGAGACTGACTGAGATTATATGACTCGCTTAGTTCCATGTGGAAGTAGAATTTGGAGGCCAGGATCAAAATCCTTGTCTGAGGCCCCTGTCTCCATACTAGCAATGATGATGTGTTCAGTTTTCTATTATGACTGAATCCTGATTGCTATCATTCCAATACGGTTAACCTCCACTTTGTGCTGAAATTTAATACTTATTGTAAGTGATGGAGCTTAATATAATCATGTTTGGAGGGAAAACCAGGATTAGACAGCCATGTGATACCCTGTGACAGAATCTTGCTACTGTGATAAGAAGGAATAAGACCAGCCAATGGACCTGCACTGAGGCAGCCAGGATCTTTTGCCATTGGTCCCCAGCATCAAGTTAAGTTTGTGACTGTAAGAAAGTCACAAGACTAGACAAGAGTCTCTGAGCCTACAGAGCTATGTGCTAAGTAAATCTTCTTCTGTAACAGTATTGTGTTATGGGTAACCTAAAAATGTACTAAGGACCAGATAGGACAGTCGACACATTTAATCCAGCATTTAGGAAGCAGGGAAAGGTGAATCTCTGTGAACTAGAGGTCCTCTTGGTCTACAAAGTGAGTTTCAACCCTCTGAGGCTACATTATGATACCCTGTCTTTAAAAGATGCTTATTACTTGGCTCGGTAGCTAAGAGCAAGCACTACTCTTGCAGAAATCCTGATGTCAGATCCCAGAGCCTCAGCCGGGCAACTCACAGCCACCAGTTACCATCGCTCTGAAAAGATTCAGCACCTCTGGCTTCCGTGGGCAATCATACTCACATGCACATACATAAACACAATTAAAATGATAAAAGTCAATACTTTTAAATTGACTAATATTCTGATGACTAAGAAAATTGTAGTATCATTTAGAGCATCAATAATATTATGAAAGCTATGTCCAGATTCACAAAAGCACTTTTGAGTTCTGCTCAAAAAGAGCATCAAGGGCATTTGAGAATCATAGAAGGCAGGATTTTTGTTTGCTTGCTCGGTTTCCTATGGCAACGAGGAGAAACCCAAAACTTTAGACACACTAGGGAAAGTGTGTTGCCATTCAGCTGAATACCTGCTACAGCCTGAGACGTTTTTGTCTTGTTTTGCTTTGCTTTGCTTTTAAGAAATATTTTGCCCGTGTATATCTGCCACACAGTATGCATGCAATTCCCATGGAAGCCCAGAGGGGGCATCAGATCCTCTGGGACTGGAGTGATAGATGGTTTTGAACAGCCATGTGGGTGCTGGGAACTGGGTCCTCTGCAGGAGCAGCCAGTGCTCGGAACTGCCCAGCCATCTCTCCAACCACCTGAAAGGATTTTGTAACTGTTACCAAAGAGACAGAAAAGTCATTGCTGAAACTCGCTTTAAAACTCAGTGGTAGAACACTTGCCTGTCAGGTAGAAAGGTCCAGGTCCCACCATCCAACACTGCAAACAACAAACAAACAAACCAAACAAACAAAGAACAGCAACCAAAGTGTTGCAGGAAGTGTCATGGTGAATGAGGACAGTTCATCAGTGAGGTGGTCAGCCGAAGGATGGAGGAATCAAACACAGAGAGGGTTCCCTAGCCTGTGAGTTGTCCTGGTCCAGGCTCCTCTGCTACTGGGGCTGAAGAGGATGTGTAGAGTGACATCAACCCATCAACCTCACACTGTGTGTGGATACACCTCCTTGGCCTTCAAAGATTTGGTGTCCATACACCTGGCTATTAGGCAAAGGTCTTCAGTTTTGAAGGAGAACTTGGGTCTGAGTCTCATCTTTGTCATTTTCTTCTGGTTTGTGGGTCTGTTCCATGAACTTGGCATGTGTCACATTTTCCTGAGAAATTACTGGAAGGTAAAGTTTGGCTGAGATAGTGTGCGTGTGGACGTGTGAATAAAGTATCGGGACCACTTCCTCTTTCTTCTGGCCTTGTCTTCCCTGAAAGTTTGGCTCTATCATGCACTTCCAGGCCTGGTGTTCTGCCTCCCTGCAAGCCTACGTTTAACAAAGCACAGGCCAAAACCTGCAGAAAAATGAGCTTTTCCTGGTTTGAAGTTGATTATCTCAGGTATTTTGCCCGACCGGCAGAAAGCTGCAGAGAGCAGAGAAGCAGAGTTAAAAGCACCTGGAGGCAATGACTGTGTTGATGGTCACAGCAGCCAACAGGGTCTCACCTACTCTCTGGATTTAAACTGACCGCTGCAAGGAGAATACAGCACAGCTTCCACTTAAGTTTCAACAAGAGCTTAGTTTCATGTGTGTGGATGTGAAACCTTCTTCTTGGAGTACAGATCCTTTGGCCTAAGGTCTTAACTAGCTGTCACAAATGCTGCTAGAATATTGGTGTTTTCAATTCCTTGTGTCATTATACAGGAAGATCCTTCCTCCAGGGGCTGCTTAAGTGCTTGCTCTTTTCTTGGAGGTGAGTAAGTCTCAAGGCCTTGGGCCAGACTCACATCACCAGGGGAGGGTGCTGGTTGATGAGAGATAACCTTATGCCAACCCCTAAAAATTCCTTGACCCTGAAAACTGACCTACACTTAGTGCCTAGCTTGAGGGGATGAGAGGAAAAGGAACATGATTCCACAGTTGATTTTGAAATACCAACTTAGGCCTTTGCAAAATTCTTTGTGCTCACTGAATGATAACCTCTGAAACAAAATACAGAAAGAGCTACAAATCACCAGTTTGTCTTTTTGATGTTTCTTTGTTTTGCATTGTTTCTGAGCCACATACTTTCCACCCAAGCAAAGCTTATTCTTGGGAACAGAGTTCAAGCCCACGCTAAATCTTACCTTCTGTTCCGCCCCACTTTTGTTTTACCTTCTGCGTGTTTCAGTAGAAACCGATAGCTATTGCTTTTCATGGAAGCCAGTCAAGAAACATCAGTAACCAGGTTTCACTGATTCACCAGCCTAATTACACCCATTTACTGCTCCTTTCATAAGAAGAATTCTAATCCCAACTCTCGAAGACTCACACTGCCGGAGACACATCTGCTTCCTGGCTCCTCCTGGCTCCTTTTTATCTTAGTCGGTGAAAAGGATCCACTGGTCCAGAAAGCACAAACTAAGCAAAATCTAGAAAGAAGAGCTCTTATTGAGCTCGTGCGAAGCAGTCGAGCCAAGGAGGAAAGCATTTAGAGCAAGGTAACAGGAGATGTTGGGGTCGAAGGATGGAAAAAGATCTTATCATCCAAAATTATCTAGAGAAAGCATCCAAAATTATCTAGAGAAAGCATTTGGCATACGCACCCTAGAGCCAGCGCTTATGTGCTATTGGCATTGACAGAGCAAAAATAAACAAACATAAGAATAGAATGTGAACTCATTGTCAAGGCAGAGGCCAGCCAAGGAAGCAGTTTGAGGCGTCATGTCAGAGTGGCGACATGAAGCATCTCAAGGGGTCTCAGGTTTGGGTGGTGATTGATGAGTAGTTTTAACACCCCAGGCAGGGCAGTGGCTGAGTAGCAATTACATTTTCCAAACACCAATATTGGGCACTAAGGAGGCGGGTCACTCGTTTCCTGAATTATGAAAGCAAATTTCCCTAAATTCATGGTCTAACCAAAATCTGCTCTAAGCTGAACCTTTGCTCTCAAACAAAAGCAGAGCAACACAGCTCTCGAGTCATCAATGGCCACAGCATTGCTTCTCTCTGAAGTAATTTCCTTGCACGGAGCAACAATTCTCACTGAGTTTACAGGGAATTCCTTGCCATGGTCACCTGTATCTAAGGGAACACAAAGTCCACCTCAAAGAACTGACGCCTTGTATTTAAGACATGTGGGTTTTTTTTTAAGTTCTCTGGAGTTCTTTCTGTGCTGTGGTGTGTCAGAGGAACCTTGACAGGAAAGCACAGAGTTGTTTAAGGCTGAAGTTGCGAAATGAGCTCGGAACAGTGATGTCAATAAGTCTCAGAGGGGAGCATCCTCCTGACGCTCCTTGGTGCCAGTGTTTTCCTAAGCGAATCTGCTTCTACTTTCACTTTATGGTTTTCTTCCTTGCTCCACGTGATGCAGAAAAGGGGACTCTCCTCTATCCTGCTTCAAATTCATTTCACACATGCTCGATTTACCTCGAGAAGAACACCAGATGTTCTTCGTGGTGCACAGTTAAATCATTTTTTTCATGCAAAGATCCAGGGCTTCTGAAAGCATCATGATGCTGCCAAGCTTTGTTCTAACAGCTAGAGACCATGTCTCAAGAGCTAGAAACACGCAGCTATTCCCAAGTCTTTCCTAGGCAAGTCATTTGAACCCCATTTTAAGGGATAATTTCTGATCTCTGGGATTGCCAAGTAGCAAGTAATTAAATACAATAAACCTCAATCATAAAGTACAGGATAAAGTTGCCCAAAAGGGCTTCAGTGACCAACTCTACTCCAAAGAGTCATAACGTGTTTGTTGGCCGGGCCAGAACAGTCCAGGCCAAGCAATGCATTAATTCTTCCTGCAGCCCTAGGCTAACTCAAGAATAAAGAGATCGCTCTCCCGCTCAGTCCTCTGGTTCTTGAACATACCCAGCTCATAACTTACATGTTCTATATTTAGCCTGGTGGCTTCATGATCACATTTGGAAAACAAGCATGGATTCCAAGAAACACAAACAATAGAGCGGTTGCAAAATGCCTTGACTGTCATAGTAGATATTAAATAAAGGAAGTATCTAAAATCACTCTTCCTGGCACTGTGTACGGTGTAATCAGTGTCCAGGGTCTGTGATAAATAGTGCCTAACAAATGGCTGCTGCACTCTAAGCACTATGGAAAACCATGGCGGTGGTAAATCTGAAAAAAAAAATATATTTCCCCTGGCTGTAGAGTAAGATAATGAACTCTACAAGTGGCTGCAGAAATGCAAATTCAATTTTTCACAAGACTCACAAACACAGCTATATATTATTCTGGTGGAGACAGAGCCCTCGTCTAGACAGAATGCAAAAATCTTGTGTTCAGTACATGTGTATAATTAGGAAAATATGAAGAACAGCTAATCATTAGTATTGCATGCACGTCTGCTCTTAAATCTTTTTTTAAAATCTTTAGTTGAAAGTTGGAGCTCACTCCCCTGGTTTTCAAATTTCACCTCTTCAATATTTAAAAAGAGCATTGGCATTTCCGTAATGAAGACCAAGAATATCCAAACTCTTCCTTGAAGTTTCTCTTTCTACAGAGTGACATGCCAGGCTTGTAATTGATAAGAGCAGGTCTTATTATACAAATAAGCAGACACTGTCTGGGGACAGAATTGAAAGGACTCTGATGGTTTTATTAATTTATTTGATTTACTTCTGGCTTCTCTTAGCCAATCTTATTTATGTCAAAGTAAGTTGAACCAGAATTCATTATGTAGTGAAATGTAATTTGAACACTTTTCATTGGCACACAGTGATTCAATCATTTCTGTCCATAAGCTACATTATCTCCTCTTACATTATTCCTCACAGATCAAATCACAGTAGAAGAAATTTCCAAGGAAACTGAAGGGTTTGTGGGGAGGGAGGAAGACGATGTTGGTAACTTTTTGTGCTTTGAAAAAGTCACACAGGGGCCGGCTTTCTGATCTTTTGCTGCCGCTTGCTAGTGTACCCCATGCCTGTGGGAAATCAACTGTGCTACTGAACTTGACTTCTCTTTCTCTGTGACTGAGAATGTTCATCGACACAGTGAGCCTTGCTGGGCCGTCTGAACGTCTCTGCCTTCTGTCCACAGTGTGTGCATTGCATGATCCCCTTAAATAACGTCAGATCCTTCTCCCCTCGAAGGCTGGTTTAGAAGTTCCTGCACTTCAGTAACTTCATAAAGAGTTACATGGGAAAATTATTCGTGGATATTCATCTCATCTGTTATGTTTGGCTCCTTGTATCTAATCAATTGTATTGTTTGTCCAGAGAGGGCCCTGAATTTGTACATACACCAATAGCCAAAGTCCTTTTTCAAGCTGATTGTTTAGGGGTGAGAGTCATTTCTTCATGGAAATACTACAGTTGTGCCTAGAGTGACAACTGTCTCCCACATCCTATTCCTACACATCACACCCTCCTGATAGTATTTCCTATGTCACCAGTGAAATAATTTCATGTTTGGAAACCTGAGGTAGAATTCAGACCAAAAAAGAGACTAAAAATATCAGCATGGGAGAAGTCAATCCATTTAACATGCAACTGCTAACAGAAGAGAAAGCTCATCCTGGGGAGGTTTCTGCCTGCTGCACCCAGCACCATGCGCTTCTGCCTTCTACAGAACCTGTGGCCTGGAACAGACATCCTCAATCTGACAAACATCTGGGCTATCAGGGGATTTGCACAATACAGATAAATAATAAACGTGGGTTTGAATGCAAGGACTTGATTCTTGAAAGACTCTTCAGGTGTGATGTTCTCTCCCTCTCTCAATGAGTGCATTTATTGTTTCCAGATTCTGGCTATAATGAGCAAAGCTGCCGTGTTCATAGCAGCTTTATTCATTATACCCAGAATCTGGAAACAATGAATAAAGCTGCTATGAACACGGCAGCTTTGCTCATTATAGCCAGAATCTGGAAACAACCTAGAATGGATACAGAAAGTGTGGTACATTTACACAATGAAATACTACTCAGCAATTAAAAATATTTTATTAGCTCCTAGAAAGGAGCTATCTGACAAACACTTGAGGCTTTGACTTGTATTTGGAAACTTGAGATTCTACCTGCTAGCATGCCCCCACATCCTCCCACAGCCCTCTCTTATGCCCTCGTGCCAAATCCTCTCAGTGATCATTGCTCCAACGTCATTGTGTGTATGGTCTCTCTGTTTCTGTCTCTTTCTGTCTCTCTCTCAACTTTTCCTCAAATTACTCTATAGTTATTCTTCGTGTCCTCATTCATTTGGGTTTCTTTCTAGAATCATCTATGTTCCTCCCCCAACCCCCAGGTATTCTCCAGATGAAAGTCACACTTGGAACATCAATACAAAGCCTCAGAGAAACTGTTCTCATGCAAAACACCTTGAAAACCAGTTCACAAAGCTAGACAGAACTGCCAAAATGCCAGTTGGGGAAGTGTTACAGAAAGAAGAGGGGAAAAATAGCTTCAGACTCAGCTGAGAACAGGTGTGGGCCACAGCAGCAGCTAACACACAGCTCCACAGGGAAGGTGGTCTAGCCTCTGCTGCTGCTGCAATCACAGGCTACCCAGGCCTGAAGCCCAGGAAGGCAGCTTTCTCCCGCACACTGCAGCAAGGTGAACGGCACAGCTAGACAACCTAGGTATGGCTCACCCAGCTGTTCACCTCCTTACTGGGTGCTGTTGCAGGAGCGGAAGCCGCCAAAGCCCTAGCCTGTTCATTGAATAGCGTGAGATTGTGGATTTACAAAGCTGTCAATAAGCATTTATCTTAGTCTACAGTTTCGGTACCGTCCAGTGAGCGCCGCCACTGAATTGCTCACTGATAAGATGCAACTTCCCGATGACACAGCAGACTCGTGACTCCACACCCCAAGCCTGATCTGAGCCTCCATTCTCACAGCCCTCTACCCCCTCCCCACCTTTCGCTTTGCTGCTAAAGGTCCCACGGAGTCTTATTAGTCAGAGATGTTTTTGCTCCATCTCACTAGGAAAATCTTCTATACTGCCAAACATATCTAGACACATACAAACACACAGCCCCCACCCGTGTGCTAGGGAGAACTCATCACTTTCTCTCTTTGGAACCTTTCAGCCCTTTTCCTCTGAAGCCTCATTTTAATCAGTCCGTGCCAGCCACTCCCCGGCTGCACCTCCACAGCCCCAGGGAGCGACACCAAGTCTGCAGCATTGTGCTGTATTGGATTCTCCAATAAACAATATTGCTATTGGGACTGTACTTGTCTCTGGAAGCTGGAATGGGGTAATTCAGATTCCCAACTCCGACATTTCTACAATATCAATATAAACAAGAGAGTAAACTCTGGGTCAGAAAATAATTACTAATTTTGGCTAACCTCAACACCATGACTCATCTGTGCTTCCTAAGCCCAGAAACCACTTGTTAGATGATAGGTTCTGGATGAAACATGTTGCTCTAACTACCCAAAGCAGAAGTCACATGCAGGGCTCTGTACGTGCATTCATATGTCATGGTAGAGGTGCTCAGACTATTAACTCCTTGATGTCCTCTAGCTTTATGGAGTCCCCCAGGAAATAACCTCATTTAGCAATGCCAAATCGTGTCTTTAAAGAGACTCCCTGAAGACCTACAAAATAGTGCATGCCTTTCAGTGATCCAGGTGGGGATGTGAGACACACAGAGGGTCCGCCTGCCCGAGACCCACAGGCCTAGGTCCCCAGACACTCAGAAGCCTTTCTATCCAAAGCTATGACTAGCTCCTCCCTCCCTTGGCCTCCTGGAGAGGCCGTGGTCTAAACAGGTGCTATGGGCTTTAGGCCTTTACTGCGTTGCCTAGGGAAACTCTGTACCCCAGTGTGGCTCAGTGTGTCCTGCAAACACATGATTCTGGAAAGATGGATCCCAAGCTGACCTAGGAAGTGTGGCTTCATAGTTGTAAAGGACCAACGTCACTCTGAAAAGTGTTTTCTATGATTTTTTTTTCAGAAGAAAAACAATGGCAAAATTTCAGAATGGGTTTCACACAAAAATAAAAAAGAAGGGAAAGATCAGCAAAGAGCAGAACTGAGAACTGACTATTTGTGACACTTTAGGGCTCTGGGGGAAGACTCCCAGTGTAGAAGTCTGTGGGTTGCTTAGGGGTTCCCCTTTCACAGAGGTCACCTAAGGCCACCAGAAAATACAGGTATTTACATTATGGTTCATAACATAATAAAATTGCAGTTATGAAGTAGCAACAACTTTCTTAGACAATTAGGAATAGTGATTCCTCAAGACCCAGCTATACCACTCTTAGGCATATATCCAAAAAATGCTCAAGTACACAACAAGGACAT